>OZ020250.1:6928498-7587692 GCA_963971285.1 Astropecten irregularis | reverse complement strand
CCCCAAGTCGCAAATATTTACGCCAATATTGACGCAAATATTCGCGACTTTTACCCCAAGTCGCAAATATTTACGCCAATATTTACGACATGGCCTCAAGTCGCAAATATTGACGCCAATATTGATGCCAATATTCACGACATGGCCGAAGTCGTAAATATTTACGGCAATATTTACGCAAATATTCACAACATGGACCCCAAGTCGTAAATATTGACGCCAATATTGACGCCAATATTTGCGACATGGCCTCAAGTCGGAAAAAATGGACGCCAATATTCACGCCAATATTCACGACAGTGACCTAAGTCGTAAATATTGACGCCAATTTTGACGCCAATATTCACGACTTAGCCTCCAAGTCGTAAATATTTACGCCAATATTCACGACTTGGCCCCAAGTCGCAAATTTTTACGCCAATGTTCACGCCAATATTTTCGACATGGCCTCAAGTCGCAAATATTGACGCCAATATTGATGCCAAAATTCACGACATGGCCGAAGTCGTAAATATTGTCGCCAATATTTACGCCAATATTGACGCCAATATTCACGACTTGGGCCCCAAGTCGTAAACATTTACGCCAATATTTACGCAAATATTCACAACATGGACCCCAAGTCGTAAACATTTACGCCGATATTGACGCCAATTTTCACGGCTTGGGCCCCAAGTCGCAAACCAACTCAGGCGTTTTTTTTTTTATTTTTCTTTTAGCAACCTAGGTAGCTCGTTGGCAATAAAATAGTCTGGCGCACCCGTCTCGCTAACGCTCTGTACAATAACGTTTCACAGCATTGTGGATTTGTGGTTGCGTGCACTGACTGCTTTTTGTCTCTAGTCGGCCTCGGGCTGGTAAATAACAACTGCGGTGTTATACCATGGATTTCTACCTCCATACTGGTTATGCTCTATGCTATGCTGTACGTCCACTCCTCACGAAAATGGAGACTGAAAACCGGGTAAATATAATAATGAATATTAAATGATTTTGGTCGGGAAATAGATAATATGCAAATTAGGCTTGCCCTTCACCGACGCGGATGAGCACTGTATACTCAGTGCTTGTGAGAGCATGTGAGAAAAAATCACATGCTCTCACAAGCACTGAGTATACAGTGCTCATCCGCGTCGGTGAAGGGCAAGCCTAATTTGCATATTATCTATTCCCCGACCAAAATCATTTAATATTCATGATTTACTGCGGTACCCGCCGCGATATTGGATTCGATTCACTCTGCAGACCCCAGCTAGCTCGGTGGCCTATGCAGGTAAGGCATCTGCACTAGTAAGCAGGAGGTCGTGGGTTCGAATCCCACCTGAGCAAGCATGTGATTTTTTCTCACATGCTCTCACAAGCACTGAGTATACAGTGCTCATCCGCGTCGGTGAAGGGCAAGCCTAATTTGCATATTATCTATTTCCCGACCAAATCATTTAATATTCATGATTTACTGCGGTACCCGCCGCGATATTGGATTCGATTCACTCTGCAGACCCCAGCTAGCTCGGTGGCCTATGCAGGTAAGGCATCTGCACTAGTAAGCAGGAGGTCGTGGGTTCGAATCCCACCTGAGCAAGCATGTGATTTTTTCTCACATGCTCTCACAAGCACTGAGTATACAGTGCTCATCCGCGTCGGTGAAGGGCAAGCCTAATTTGCATATTATCTATTTCCCGACCAAAATCATTTAATATTCATGATTTACTGCGGTACCCGCCGCGATATTGGATTCGATTCACTCTGCAGACCCCAGCTAGCTCGGTGGCCTATGCAGGTAAAGCCCACCGCACACTATACGATCCGACTAGGACCCGACTGGTTTTTGGAAGGATCGCAAAGCATTCTGGGAGTCTTAACCGTGATTCGACAGTCAAATCTTGTCGACTGGCCATCAGAGTCGGTCTGCGACTGGGAACAATCACGGTTAAGACTCCCAGAATGCTTTGCGATCCTTCCAAAAACCAGTCGGGTCCTAGTCGGAATGTCGGATCGTATAGTGTGCGGTGGGCTTTAGGCATCTGCACTAGTAAGCAGGAGGTCGTGGGCTCGAATCCCACCTGAGCAAGCATGTGATTTTTTCTCACATGCTCTCACAAGCACTGAGTATACAGTGCTCATCCGCGTTGGTGAAGGGCAAGCCTAATTTGCATATTATCTATTTCCCGACCAAATCATTTAATATTCATGATTTACTGCGGTACCCGCCGCGATATTGGATTCGATTCACTCTGCAGACCCCAGCTAGCTCGGTGGCCTATGCAGGTAAGGCATCTGCAGTAGTAAGCAGGAGGTCGTGGGTTCGAATCCCACCTGAGCAAGCATGTGATTTTTTCTCACATGCTCTCACAAGCACTGAGTATACAGTGCTCATCCGCGTCGGTGAAGGGCAAGCCTAATTTACGGGTAAATATAATTGTATTTCTTATTACTTTGTTATCACCGAAATCAGTTGGGAAAGAATTCCACTGACGGCCATGACGGAAACATGGTGGTTATTTCCTCCAAGAGTTAACTGATTTGATGCAAGTCATAATGAACTTCAATCTCAGGTGTGTAAACTGGGGTAGCTTATCGAAAAAGTGAGATTTTCAGGGTTTTTTGGACCTACAATTATACACTTCGAATGCAGTGGAAGCCATTTTTCTCAAAACGCCCTCTGTCCGTCCCAAAGGTCTGTGCACAAGTGATGGCCGTCAGTGGAATTCTTTCCCTCGTGAGTCATAGTTATGTTTACAATGCTGTTGCTATCTTAGAGATGTACATTGTAGGCAGTTTACTTGTATCAATGCTGAAATGTTATTATTTGCAATCCTACATGTTTACTGTTTATATAATTCAGTGATGTAAAATCATAGACACAATTTTAAGATTGTTGTTTAAAAGGCAAATACATTTTACATGTCACTTAATGTTGAGTTTGAGTCATACTCGTCAAGTCAGAGTCTTTTGCCCAACATAAGTCAAGACTAATTAAGTCGAGTGCAAGTCAACAAAATTGCAACTTGAGGCCGTGTCCTGGACTCGAGTGACAGTTCCCATGATGAACTAAGTGAAGTATAATAGTTTTCTACCTCCTATCCCCTTCTCATTTAAAGTACTAACTACTATTCCACTTTTCAGTGGCTTGTGTTCAGCATGTTTACTAAAGATTATGTTTTTCTTAAAGGTGACTTCCTCCATGATTCCTTCTATGTCTGTTGATGAGTTGAAATCATTGGGAGTAACGAAGATTGGTGATCGCTATGAATAAAAAAAAAAAAAACAGTGCCAAGCTGTAGGTGAGTTTTCATCGAGGGAGAGGGATATTTGACAGACCCCATGCTTAACCCTTGCCTATTGTGCAGCACTGCTGGTATGCTAATGTCATGTTAACTTTTTTACACCAAGCAGCTGTGGTTTAATTAGTGTTCTGCTTGTTTTTGCCTCAGTGAGGGCGTTGTTTGAGTGTGTGGCATATACAGGTGGTTTATTAATATTATCATGTTCAAGGTGTCCTGATATGGACAACCATTTGTCAAATGCTTGCTAAAATATTTTTATTTTGGAATCGAACTTAACTACACCTTATCTTATTAATTTCAATTTCAATTTCAGGCCCTGTATGTAAAGCTGGGTTTGCATGTACATGTATATGAATGTCAAATTACAAAAATGATAGGCTATGGGTCAATTTGTTTTCTGAATTGGAATATTGTAAGCTTTGTCCTTCCGAACTCCATCTACATCAATATTTGCAATCCATGTTAACAGCTTATCGAGACCCACTTTTCATTTTTTTTTCTTTTCTTGTTCTCCACTCATAGCACAGTCCACCAACGAATCGTGGGTGTACAAAAGCAAATTACGCTTAGAATTTGACGTGCTGTGTTACATTAGATTGTTGTCCTGTATGTAGTAATTTACCAGCAATGACATTAATTTTCTGTCATTAACGTAAATGTGCATGAAAGTACATGTATTCACAAACTGTATTTCAGTTCACTGAGAGTATTAGGGAACTTTGAATGATGCCTTTATAATTTAAGTTATGCCACCATCACTCATTGGCAGATTGCAGAATTGAGTTTTACAGCTTACTGACAAGTATGGCTTTGGTGCATATTATTTTGAAACTACATAAAATGGTACGGTTTAAAACTAATGTAAATTTTTGAATGAAAAGGTTAAAAGACTTTACAGTTTCATCACAGGGAATAATTACACCCTTCAGCTCTGTGCAAATATAATGCATATCTACCTTGGAGTTTAGTTTGAACATGTTTGTATTATTGTACACTGAAACATACACAACTTGTTGTCATGTACTTATTAATGGGACAATATTTTTTTAGCAGAAATCAGTACAATACTTGGTTTGTTTGTTAAGTAAGGGGGATTATTTTGACACCTTAAACCTAATTTTATGAAAGTGGGATGTATGATACCCTGCACCGTATGTACGTACATATTTTCTACCATTAATTATGTCAACGTTGAACATGTTTATTTAGAATGTCAGACAAGTCGACCGGTGGGACAACTCGACTTGAGACAGGTCGACAGGTGAGATAGGCCGAGACCTGTCGACCGGTGAGACAGGTCGACCGTTGAGACAGGTCGACCGGTAAGACAGGTCGACCGTTGAGACAGGTCGACCGGTGAGATATATACCGTGTATCGAAGCGTTTCACGGCTTCCCGTGGGCTAAACGCACACTGAATAAAGGCATCGTCCGCAGTAAGATAAGACAGGTCGTCAGCTGTATTCGTGCCCGTGTATCGAAGCGTTTCTCGGCTGATCCCGTGGGCTCAAGCATGCTGAATTCACTGTATATATCTCACCGGTCGACCAGTCTTACCGGTCGACCTGTCTCACCGGTCGACCTGTCTCAAGTCGAGTTGTCCCACCGGTCAACTTGTTTGACCCCCTATTTGCTTGAGTACATGTCATGTACACGTATATAGAACTTGTGTTTCAATCACATTAGTTATGCTCGGTCACCCCTTACTTAGCAGGTTGAAAAATGATGTCATATTAGTGAACACAGGTATCATAAGACAAGTATCTAGGGCATCGAAGTAGGACAGTTACCTTCATTGCCACTGTAAAGTATAGGCTTGATAGTTTATTAATTGTGGTACTTTTAAGGTATAATGTTAGTGTACTCAGTTCCTGAAAGAAAAAAAAAAATAATAATAATTATGTGTTACATGATGAGAAATAAATATTTTGGAAACTATTCTATGCTTGAATTTTTGTGTCAATATAATTATTATGAAAAAAAAATAAAAATTTAAAAAAAAAAATCTTTTAGATTGCTTTGGCACACTTTTTCAGGAACAAAGTGCTAAACTTTCAGAAAGATTATCAAGAAAAGAAGTCAGTATTTTCAAACATCTTCATCGATCTTTATTCAATAAATAAACTCTTCAAATCATGTTAATTATCAAAACTGGGGAGGTAATCATTAAAATAATCATATTTTTTAATCAGCCAAAAGACTACTAAAGTATTGGGAAGTGTGGTTTTGCTGAGAAGGAAACCCGAATAACACGTTCCTTCTCGATGACTAATGAATGTACATTACAATATGATTTATGTTGCTGTACTACGTACAGTAGCCTTTCGTGCAATGGGCGAGTTTGTCTGCTGATACGCTATGAAAGTGGTGGCAAAATTCACGGGAGCGAAGTGACTTGGGGCGAAACTTTCATAGAGTGCACGCGAAAAAACCCAACTCGCCCCATATGTCCGTCTACAGTGCTTTCGCCCCCACCCTTTTTTGTCGAATTCTCCCAAATTGCAAGGAGAAGAAACAAATAATGTGATCAGCATGTCCTAATGGTCAACTGGTGCAGAATTCAGCGTGGCCACGAAAATCATTTTCTAGAAGACCTTTTGCACTTCGATCGTCCCAGTCTAAGATCGGTGGGTCTGGGTGACAGACTGTGTGGAAACGGACGCCCCAAGTTGCTGTAAAATAAAGTCGTAAATATTGGAGTCAATATTGGCGTCAATTTTTGCGACTTGGGGTAAAAGTCGTGAATATTGGCGTCAATATTGGCGTCAATATTTGTTTGCGATGTCCCTTTAAAGCCACCGTAAAAAGGGTATCGTGGTGTAATGACAGATACAATTAACAACCCAATGGAATATTAAACTGTATTGATAGACATACCAGATGTGATTTTCACTTTGCATAAGTAGTTGTAGTTGCTATCACAACGTTGATCAAAAAACACCCCGCCTTGATTGTAGTAGTACATCACGCAGTTCTTTTTACGACCCCCGTCAGGCTGGTATAATGCCCAGTTGAGATACACTGTGCTGTTACACTTGTTGGAACTATCATTCACATATCTCCAAACATTCTCAGTCTTCATGTCATTCTGGCCGATCCAGAAGTTACTGGCGTCCCTGCCAAAAAACAAAAAAGAAAAATCAGGCAAATATTAGTGTTTACATGTATAGTTTTGTAAGTCTGTTGTGGTGTTCAATTTAAGATACAATTAGTCTGAGAGCTAGCCACATAAGATTTCAACCCATTTAACCCAGAAGGTTTTACCCCTTGAAGTTGCTAAGGTTGTCCACGTGATTCAGAAAAAGTTGGTCAGCCTGCCCCCAGAGGTTGGACCTTGACCCCGGACCCCCTTGAAAATGCCCCCAGGACGGGTTATTTCAACCCATCGTACCCATGGACCAAACTTGGTCAAAATAATGTAGTATGATAGCACATCACAACAAAACAAAAACTCACTAAATATCGGGTTGGGAAGGTGAGGTCAGACCACCCGCAAGGTGCCCAAAAGGGCGCCCTCACAGACGGGTTATTTCAACCCATCGCATCCATGGCCCAAACTTTGTCAAAACAAAGTAGTATGATAGCACATCACAAAAAAACAAAAACTGACTAAATATCTGGTTGGGAAGATGAGGTCAGACCACCCGCGAAGTACACCCCAAGGGCGCCCTCACCGACAGTCTATTTCACCCCATTTCATTAATGCACCAAAACTTTGTCAAAACAAAGCAGTTTGGTAGCAAATCACCAACAAACAAAAACTGACTAAATATTTGGTTGGGGAGGTGCGGTCAGATCGAACCCCCCCCCCCCAAAAAAAAAAAAAAAAAAAAAAAAAAAAAAAACAGTATCCACGTGTGGTTTAATATTACTGTGTGTACAATACATTGAGAAAGCATACTTATGGCTCTCGTGTATGTAACGGGAAGAGAAAAATCGTACGTTTAACTTTCCCTGCGGAAAACAAATCATGAACAAAAGACTAAAGAGTTTGGCCATGATGCAAACAGTTTAATACCTCCATGGTTTGATGAACATCCATTATCGAGAGAGTCATCTTGGGTATATGTCTTATTTAACGCGGAAATATGGAAACAAAAGGATTTTGCGCTTTAAAGTTTGAATAATCAGTTTAATGTCTGTTTAAACATATCGAATGTTAGACGAGTACATTACGTAAAGCCAAAATAAACTTAAGAAGGCAGAGTACACCGTTCTTTAAGAAGGTTGGGGTAGGTTTGAGGGGGTCATGTTTTCTGCGTGAATGAAAAGGTCAAAAGGAGAAGGAATATGATGAGGTGGAAGGGATGAAAACGGCAAATCTTAAGCATAGGGAGTGGGAAGAAATATAAGAGTATAGAAGGAAAATGATTGGAAAGGTGAACTTAGAGAAGAAAAGAAGAGTTGGTGCTCTGGAAGAAAGGATCGGAATTCGGAAAGCTTGATGTGGTAAAGGAGAGGTGTCCAGTCATTGTTCAACCTCATTGACGGGCCTCCCGATCATGTGGCAATGTGTATAGACAGAAGTATGCGTCGTTCCAAACCCATTACCAGTACAGTGGCACACACAGGGAGAAAAACTAGGCAGAAACTCGCGTTAATTGAGAAAACGGGATATTAGTGAAACTTGAACTGATAGGTTATTTAATATTCCAATATTGTTTTAAATGTAATGTTGCATGCAAGGCCGGAGAGAGTTGGAGGCGGGGGTTTCTCCCCCTTGCGCGATAGTCCAAGAATAATACCCAAAATGAAGGCCCTCTATATGTTTGTATCTAGGCAAGTATGTAGGAAGCAGGTACAAGTTGATAACCCTTCAAAAGAACAACTCTGTCCGGTGATAATATGCCGAGTGTTGAGCTTTTTTAGGAACAAAGTACAATATTGGATATTTTATTTGTTTTCTGAAGACCTATAAGGGGGATGCGTTCAGCCGTTTGTGATATTGGATGACACATGACGGTCCATGAGATGGTGGCACTATTTGGAGCTATCTGACCACGCCTTCCGAGTTCCGAATTTCAGATCATGCTTCTTTGATTGAACAAAGTTTGGTCCACGAATGAATTACAGAATAAGGGTTGAAATAAACTGTAAGGTGGGGCTCTTTGTGGGCATTTGACATTGTGGGAGATTCTGACCTCCCCTTTGCAACCAGTCAGTTTCCCTTTTCTGTCGGATGTGGACGAAATAAGGGGGGCGGGTACTTTCATTTGTTGTGGTTTAACCTATGCCTATAGTGTGACCAAACTATTGAAATCAAATATTCATGTAGTTTTCCTCTTTTTTTATTGTGATCTGCTATCATCATTAACACTTTGGTAGGGGATAGGCATAAGTTAAAATAAAATGTGAGTGTACAGGTGCTTGGCTTTGGGCGCCTTGGGGGTCTGATCTCACCTTCCTGATATTAAGTCAGTTTTTTTGGTAATGTGCTCTCATACTACTTGACAAAGTTTGGTCCATCGGTGCGATGGGTTGAAAATAACCATTCCCGGACATGTCAGGTGGGGTGCACTTTGCCGTACGGTGGTCTGGTCTTCCCAACCAGTTATTGATGTCTGTACAATAGCCCATTACCCCTACTGCTTCCTTGCTGTATGTGTATTTTTCTTGGTTTGTTTTACAAATTGTTACATTCTTGCAATTTGGCCCGAGGGTCACGATATGAGTGCAATAAACCAATACATGTACCGATACTAATACAAATACCAATTTTACAAATACCGTTTAAGCCATGCATTCTCGGGGGGGGGGGGGGCTGACCTCCACTTCCCAACAAAATATTTTGTCAGTTTTTGTTTGTTGGTGATGTGCTATCAAACTGCTTTGTTTTGACAAAGTTTGGGCCATGGGTGCGATGGTTTGAAATAACCCGTCTGTGAGGGCGCCCTTTCGGGCACCTTGCGGGTGGTCTGACCTCACCTTCCCAACCAGATATTTAGTAAGTTTTTGTTTTTTTGTGATGTGCTATCATACTACTTTATTTTGACCAAGTTTGGTCCATGGGTGCGATGGGTTGAAATAACCCGTCTGTGGGGGCACCCTTTGGGTACTTTGCGGGTGGTCTGACCTCACCTTCCCAACCAGATATTTAGTCAGTTTTTGTTTTTTTGTGATGTGCTATCATACTACTTCATTTTGACCAAGTTTGGTCCATGGGTACGATGGGTTGAAATAACTCGTCCTGGGGGCATTTTCAAGGGGGTCAGGGATCAAGGTCCAACCTCTGGGGGCAGGCTGACCAACTTTTTCTTAATCACATGGACAACCTAAGCAACTTTAAGGGGTCAAACCTTCTGGGTAAAATGGGTTGAAATATTATGTGGCTAGCTCTCAGACTAAATAAAGCAATACTCCAAAATCAACCCAACTTTAATAAACTGTAATTCGAATCAGTGTGTTTTTAAAAGAACAGGGTTAAAGTAATGTTTCCTATTGCTATTTTCAAAATTCAATTGTGTTTTTTTTAACTTGTTCACACAAATTTGCTAAAGAAGCATATTTTTTTTCGCGATCAATCCCATTATTTGGAAAACTAAGCAAACTATTTCGCGCAAGAGTTTGGAGGACAGCTTCAAAAACATGAAGTTCACACTTTCATTCTTGTTTAAAGGCATCGATTCAATTTACAATACAGCCAGCAGAAATAACTTACCATTTAAAACTTCCCTGAACACATTTCGATGAGCAAATCCAAGATTTTCCCAAAGGGTCGTGGAAATACAATGCACCAACTGCCGTAATAGTGGGTCGCGAAAACCCAATAGCGACGGATGCGTTTCCGAGCGATCAGAGCAAGCCGGCTACGGCGGGCCTGATGTGAACTTCCCTATTAATTCTGCCTCACCACCTCTTTTTCGTCACTTTTCGAGTCTTTCTATCTCTCTATTAGTTGATTATTTCGGGGCTGAAAGAAAAGGGGCGTTTAGTACGCCCACGCCCCTGGATCTGTCCCATGTTCATTTGCTTTATTCCCATGGTTTCGTATAAGTTCCTTTACACTCGACTGTTATTTGCAATGTAACACCAAACATGTGTCACTGTACGGTTTGGAATCTGTCAAAATGTATCATAAATGTAAATGTTCGACGGACACCGAGGAACCTGTTTACTTTTTTTGTGGACGTTCCTTCATGTTCATAATTCCCTTTTTTCGCATGGTTAGGCATGTACAATGCTCATCTACTTATACTGTATACTGCTTATTGTCATATGCCACACATGAAAGGTACGAATTTGGATGTATAACAACACCAAATTGCTGGTCATTAAACCAAATATTAAAATCAGGTAATTACATGTATATAAATTATTGAGTGTTACAGTAAATCGAATAGGTGTCTTCTGTAGTTGCTTGCACCTGCTCCAAAATCGAAATTATTCAATGTCTATTAAATTTTAGTACGAATTTGAATGATCAGCCCGTCAATTTAAATGAAAAACATATAAAATATGCCGGGACAACCTTTATTTTAAGATCGGTATTAAACAATTCAGCTTTCAAACGTACAACTTGCCAATCTCCTTGAATTCTCTTATTGCGTCTTGGATGAGTTGGTTCTCCACCGCATCTTCTATGTCAGCGACATCCCATCCTATGTTGTCTCCGAGTCCCTGACAGAAGGTCCTAGCTTCAAGGAATGCTCCCCTCTCGTCATTCGCCAGGTAGCAAACTCCGGGTTTGAGGGTCTGGTTTCCGAATGCTCTGTCGTGGATATCTTGACATGGCATTGCGAGGACGCTGGTAGGTATTTCTGAATGGGAACAAATAAACTCGTTTAAAAACGTCTGTTGACCTCCGTCGAGACATTTTTTCTGGTCCAAGACGTTAATTGATCGATTGCGATTCGTAGATCGCTGTTAGTAGTAGGCCCTGACATGACTGATTCAGACCATCACAACCCGCACAACCCGCTCACACTACTATAACGTCTTTGGAATTCCCTATGGGAGCTTGATTTGTTGGCCACTTTCCCACGGATTACAGAGGGAACCAATCAGTGGCTGCAAACTTTGTTGAATTTTCATATTCGGAATTATATTGACCTAATAGCTAAGGCCATGACAGTAACAAGAGTCGAGTACTTACGCGTACGATACATGTTTTTACATAGGGCCTTTCAAAGTTGCGTCTTTTGTACATGTAGCTGTCACAGACGTTACACAACCCGGGCTTAGCGGGGTTTCCGAAGGTTCCCGGAAATATTATCCTGACAAACTGGAAATATAATAATTACGGTTCCCTATTTGGACGGGCTAAAAAGATTGGAAATGATTAATTTTATCCCCCATTGAAATAGGATTATCTCACTTGATATGTTTTTCGATCCCTCTAAATATTACTTCATTATATTACCTTGAGGAAAAGTAATAGATTGTTTCAAGGGAACAAAATCATCCCTCGAAAATATCTCGTCCCCTTATTTACCTTAAAATATTTTTTTTGTTTCCTAGAATAAGTTATGCTTGTACGGGGCTATTTAGAAAGGATTTATTTTATAAGGTTATGAGCAGCTTCATGAATTCCGGTTATACCGAACGCCTTTCAATTGACATGTCATAGATTTATGTATAATATAGATAGGCCAAGGCTATTTTGCTTTAAAATGCTTGCCACTTTTTCGTTATTTGTTTTTTGGTGTTTTTTTTTTTCAATTGAAAAGGAAATCACCATTTGTCGGGTGAACCCGATTCGAGTGAGACTTGATTTGATTCAACATTGTTATACTTGAGATATTTTTTTTTAAATAAACAATGAACTCTTTAATATAATACACCGCGGATTTGGGCCTATCTGCTATTTTTGCACACGTTTCCTAAACTGAAAAGACAATGCTCAATGAAATCAATCGGAGATGTTTGGAAAGCCAACAATCCTTTTCCGCAGCAATGTCAACGATTATCGACCTGTTCAACTTTTGCATGCAAGAGGACCAATCATGACAATAATCGCTAAGATAAAAAAAAAATACCGTGCCAAAAAGTTATCGCAGCCATTGCTTAAGTGCCTTACTGTTCGTTTTCTATATAAATTTAAACAAACATGGTTTCAAATTCAACCTTACTAGAGGGTCCAACCTGTAGAGGTATCAATTGTTGCAAGTAATTTGCGTCATGTACATGTACAGAGTTATCTTACTACGGAAGCATCGACTTAATTTGTAATTACATTCTATTACGACGGTCAATTTCTGCCGAAAAACCACAGGGGAGAATTCACACTCCATATTTCTGGTGTAGGGTTTTGGCTGTTTTTTTTTTTTTTACCTTTTACAGACATATATCGGTTATAAATATAGAGATAATGTATTGTTTATGGATAGTAGCAAGTTTCCGAGGCCAGACACCGTTGCTATAATAACCCGCCCCGCAATGAGAACAAAAATGGCGTGGCCCTTCCACAAAAAGCTTACTAGGCCAGTGTTGGAGTACTCGTACTCTAGTACAACTCGAGCAGATGCAAATACTCGGCCCTTACTCGATTAAAAGTGCTCGAAAGTAAAATGTTCTTGACCCGTACACGATAAGAAGTACTCAACAATAAATGTACTTGGCCCATACTCGATTCCACGTAGTCAAATTTTGGAGTACTCGACCATTTAGAGCAAATTTGACTTTTTGTTACGGTTTATTTCTTGGTTTATTATGTTGGTGATTTACGATAAATAATACAATGGGAGTCTATGGAGATCATCGGGAGTTTAGTATAAAATTGAGTAAGCAGCACAGTGTCATTTGCAAGGTTTGTAAAACAAGTATTTCTGATAAGAGTGGCACAACGGCCATCTTATGCAGGGTGTCCCAGAAAAAAACGCAACACTGTGTCGGGAACCATTATGTAAACATTAAACTGTTTATCACTTCAAGATTCAGATATTTGATGTCTTGGCTATCACCATGTATAATGTTATCATATTTGAGGTGAAATTAACGAAAATATGACCAATTGAAAGAGTACTCCTTAAAAAACAAATTTGCAAGGATAACGCGCATAGTGGTCAAAACGCACATAATGTGTATGAAAGAAAGATGAAAAATCTCAATTTTAATCCAATTTTGCTAAAATTCTACATGGTGATAGCCAAGACATAGTTGTATCACATGTCTGAATCTTGAAGTGATGAACAGTTTAATATTCATATCAACACAAGTGTTGCGTTTTTTGTGTGGGGGGGGGACACCCAGTATAACATAATAAAACATATTGTGAAACTTATAGTCAATTGTACTTTGTAGCACTGTGCCTTGGTACTGTGCATGTACTCGGATGTAGACTCAGACTTTGGTACTCTGACTCGGCCCTGTACTCGACCCTAAAATAATATACTCGTACTCGATACCCTGGACTCGGACTCGCCAACAATGTACTCGGACTCGGCCCAGTAGATGGACCTTGAAGTACTCGGAATACCTACTCGGAGTACTTATGGAGTAACTTACCCATTTAACCCATGACTTTTATGTCGTGTTTTTGTAATTAAATTAAAACAGCTCGGAAAGGTATCATGACATAATATTATCATGCATTTTTTTCTACATTGTATTTTTTTTCTAACAATTACATTATTTGTTTTAACAAGATGTTCATGTACTTCGTTCTTGCGCAATTGGTTCATGGTGCAATTTATTTCAACTAAATTTGTAATTTAATAAACTTGAAAATATCAGAAGTGCCTTCAAATAATTCATTGATATATCAGTTTAGCAAAGAACTTCTAGTTCCTACCCCTCTTTGAAATATATCAGAGTACGAAACAATTGCATCTACTGTTACCTTTCTCTGTACAGCGAATTAAAAAAAAAACCCACAGTCTGTATCAGTATATTCGTATCTCGATAAATTCTGGCGGATGCAGACCATCGAGGCGATAATGATGTATGAAATATTGAATACGTTTTCCATGTCAATTTTAGCAAAGAAGCATTCACTCTGACACGCAGCTCCATTAAATTAGTTTCAAAATGAATATTCTTTTATATGCAATACAAAACAAGTAAAACGAAGTCGCCCTATGTCGTTATGGAGTCGTTCTGTCCATGAATACGGCCCTTCGTGTTCAGATTGCCATGCCGTTCATTAATCGTCAAAGGCCCGGGTATGCAGATCTGAAAACCATTCAATATGGTGAATAAGCACCTGTAACACTTGCGAAATTAATACAAATGAATTGCTATACGTAGGGCGCTTTTTACTCACACTTGCCTGGGATGTGTGTGGGTTTTCCCGGACAATTTCAGTAAAGAAGCATTTACTGTGACACGAGGGATGAGGCTCGTTTAAAATACATGTATATGATGAATGTTCATTCATATAAGCAATCGAATAACAACGACAAAATCACTCAATTTCATTATTGAAGCGTTCTTTACATGAATCACCAAAGGCCTAAAATGGAGATCTGACAAAGATTCAAACAATTCAAACCAACAGTACTTGACAAAACAGTGGCGCACCCAAGGTGGGGGGGGGGGGGGGGGGTGATTCTCGGGGGGCTTGACCCCGTTCGGGCGTTGATCTCAAGCCCCCCTTACCTAAGCAACGTCATGTTTTTGACATGTCCCATGGTGCGATTTATTTTCCCGAAACTGATTTCACATGAAAATATCGAAAATGCCTTCAAATAATTCATCGATTCATCAGTTTAATAAGGGACTGCTAGTTTCTTCCATTTTGGAAATACATCAGAATGGGACACCACTGTATCTACTGTTATATTTCTCTGTGAATTCAATACAAAAACACTGTCTGTATCAGTCTATTTGTATCTCGATGAATTCTATCCAATGCAGTTACTGGCGGATGCAGACCATCGAGGAGATAATGATAATTAAAATATAAAATACGTTTTTCCGTCCAATCTTTGCAAAGAAGCATTCACTCTGACACGCAGCTCCATTAAATTAGTGTCAAAACGAAGGTTATTTCATATTATGTGCAATACAATAAAACAGACGAAGTCGCCCTTTGTCGTTATGGAGGCGCTCATTCCATGAATACGGCCCTTCGTGTTCAGATTGGCCTGCCGTTCATTAATCGTCAAAAGCCCGGGTATAGAGATCCTATAACCATTCAATATGGTGAATAAGCACCTCTAACACTTGTAAAAAAAAAAAAAAAAAAAAGATTGCTATACGTGGACATTTTTTACATGTTTTTGCCTGTGTATAGGCTTCCCAGCCAATTTCAGGAAAAAGACATTCACTTCGACACGGGGATTGATTACATATTTAGTTTTATAACGAACGTTCTTTCATTATGGGCAATTGGAAATAAAATTAAGTCACTCGATTTCATTATTGAAGCATTCGTAAATGCATCGCCAAATCGCCAAAAATCCAGATCTGACAAGCATTCAAACAATAAGCAAGCCAGCTGTACTTGGCAAGATGCCTTGCAAGCCAGCAAAGTGAGTGTTAAACAGAGTGTATATGTCAACAATCTTGATAATAATATCTCGGTGACGTGTTGCCCAAGTTACTTGTTCCTGAAAATGTTGAGAGTGAACACAGAGCAAAGCGAGTCGGGATACATGTTGACGCCGATGCGTTTATGCCCAGTTAGTAGGGCCCTGCGTCGTAGATATTCAGATTCAGATTCAGGAGTATAGGCTCTTGGTCACTTGACCTGGTGTAATCACGTGATTCGGACAAAATGACAGATACGGGTTGGTCTAAAGACAACGAGAAAAACCAAATGGAGTTATGGGTAGATCGACCCCTCTGTGGGATGTCACATGCAAACAGGACAAAACCAAAAAGAAAGCTACAATGCAAGATATTGCATTTTACTTGGAACAACATCTCCGTAAAATGTTGGCCAAATGATACTAGTATACACAGGGCCAACATGTTGCCCAATTGTGTTGCCCTACCCGGGCAACATGAAATTGTTTTCTCGCGTTTTTGTACTCAAATTAACACAGCTCAGTACGGTATTATGAAATAATCATCATGCATTATTTTCCTTCATATTTTTGGGGGGTCTAAACAATTTCATTATTTTTAAACTCTCCCAAGATGTTTAAGTACACCATACATGCCAAGTGGTTTTTATGGTGCGATTTATATCAACTACTTTTGTAATGAAAATATTGGAAATGCCTTCAAATGATTCATCGATATATCAGTTTATCAAGGAACACCTAGTTCCTTTCCTCTTTGAAATATATCAGAATGGGACACGACTGCATGTACTGTTACCTTTCTTTATGCTGCGAATTCGATAAAAAAACAAAATCCACATGATAATCAATTAATTCTATCCAATGCATGCAGTTACTGGCGGATGCAGACCATCGAGACGATAATGATAAAAGAAATATAAAATATTTTAGCAAAGAAGCATTCACTCTGACACGAAGCTCCTTTAAATTAGTTTCAACATGAATATTCTTTAATTATGTGCAATACAATAAAATAGACGAAGTCGCCCTATGTCGTTATGGAGGCATTATATCCATGAATACGGCCCTTCGTGTTCAGATTGCCATGCCGTTCATTAATCATCAAAGGCCCTGGTATGGAGATCCGATAACCATTCAATATTATGGTGAATAATCACCAGTAACACGTCCAAATAGTAACTAGTTGCTGCATATACGTGGGCGCTTTTTACTTCTATTTGCAAAGAAGCATTCACTGTGACACAAGGCAAGAGGCTCGGTTAAATTAATCGTTAAAGACACAGGAACGGCAATCCCCCAGGTTTTCATATGTATATATATTCACCTGGGTCGGACCTTAGGGAGACAAGGTTTGCTATAAATTCGACCTTAGGGAGACACCGAACATTAAGGAGACATTTGGGTGTCTCCCTAATGTTTACGTACCTTTTAGACACATTTTTAATGTCCACATTTTTATAGAAAATAGAAAATGCTCTCAACAAAAACATATGTCAATTTCAAGTTCATTGGTTCGGAGGATGTTTAGAAATAGGTAAGTAAAGTTCAGTGCACGAACCTATGGGAATGTTTCCCTAAGGTCCCATTTAGGATACTTTTTATATAATTATATATAAGATAAATATATATAAATTGTATGTATCTATGTATTTGTGCACAAACGTATATGGAAGTACGACCCAGCTACAGGATCATATCACCAGGTCTGAGGACGTGTCTAAGCTCCTGCTAAATTGTCGTAAAAAACCTCCATGAGCCTCATCACTGCTTCAATGATATGACACATAAAAATGCATACACTGTTCACAAACCACGAAGAAATGGCAGAACCAAGAGGTTAAAGCTTTTTCCAGCAAGGGTGTCCAAAACTGGTAAAAAGTTAGTTGTACTGTTATTGCGAACGGATTAAATCCAATCAGCAAACAAATAAACATTCCATAAAGTAATATGTGAAACCATGTGAAAACTCTTTTGTGAGAATTGGAATTGGAATTGGAATTGGAATGGGAATTGGAATGGGAATTGGAATTGGAATGGGAATGGGAATGGGAATGGGAATGGGAATTGGAATGGGAATTGGAATGGGAATTGGAATTGGAATTGGAATTGGAATTGGAATTGGAATTGGAATTGGAATGGGAATTGGAATGGGAATTGGAATGGGAATGGTAATTGGAAATGGAATGGGAATGGGAATGGGAATGGGAATGGGAATGGGAATGAGAATGGGAATGGGAATGGGAATGGGAATGGGAATGGGAATGGGAATGGGAATGGAAATGGGAATGGGAACCTGGGGGATAAACGATTAATTTAACCGAGCCTCCATATTTAAAGGCAGATATCTCTGTCATCCCTTGCTCATTTTTCCTGACTAAGGCATCACCCGAAAGGCCAGGAAATGTAGTTTCTAGAAATGTGATTGATTCTTTAAAATAAACATATCGTTGTGCAAATTACTTTTTGATAGCCTTGCTTCATATTGTCTTTACTCACTCATGCGTGAAGTATGGATCATGTGAGTGGTATCAAATGAAAGCTGAGGAAATAATCTTTCCAGATATGTGTTATTTATTATTTAAAAGTGGAAATAAAATAGGATTAAACACTGACAAATCTCGGTTTCGTTTTTTTTGGGACACCCTGTATAATTATAAGTATAGGCGAATTATAAGTGGTGGAAGATAGAGAATTATGGAAGTAATATGGGAAGATAGCGGGAGAGATTGAATAATGAATAAAATAAACGTATTATTTTATGTAGAAAACACTCTCTTGACTAGAGAAAAAGATGGAGTGATTGCATTCAATGGGAACATATTTCAATATTTATTGTGTGACCTGTTTCCCCCAGGGCATCCAGTATTTCAATACACTGGTACGGTGGACTCCCCACAATATTTTGTTGAACTACACTACATTGTCCCCACTCGTACTACATGGTATCAGACTAGATTCTGAGTAGTCGGGTACCTGTGATAAATCAACGATGAGATACTACGCACCAGACTTTAAAAAAAATCGAGGAATGCTGGTGGCAACTGTTTTGCGTGTTTGCATGGGCGAGATTTGTGAAAATTATGATATGAAAGGGCATTTGGCTTCAGTAGAAATGGATAACACGCTGATTAAACTTATTATTATTATTTTTTTCTTTTTGGGGGGATACTGATTAAAATAATGATGTTTAAGGGGATATATCGGCACAATTATCCTCAACGAATTGTATGTAAAGGGGGTAATTTTAGGAAGGTTATCCCAACAATTGGCACAAAAGTATCAAATAAAGTAATACAAAAAGTGCCGTAAAATCTAGTAAAGAAGTGTTATGATTCCGAAAAGTCTGCTAGAACTTGTGTCGATTCAAATGTTTTTGAATTTAATTTCACAATTATGAAATCATCGTGGTAATTGGAAGTGTTTGCAGTCCAGAAATGATTATGTGATATCGTCCTCTTCAAATATCATGAACAAGAGATCGTATATCCACATAACCCCGACTTTGCATATCTTCTTTGTAGGTTTGGGTATACCGTACAATCCCATTTAAGTTGCTTCCAGTGCATCACAAATTGAGTTTATTGATTCTTCTAGCGAACAGTTTGTGTACAATATCTAGAGCAATATCTAGAGCATTTAGGAGATGGTTTTTATGATGTTCCTTTTTGATGTATTCCCAACATTATATTTGGAGAAATCAGTTGTAAAATATTTAAAAATCTTGTTTTTAAAGGTCAATTAACAAACATAATCTATACGACAGAGACGAGGTTGGGGTGATGGATACAAACTTAGCTTGTGTGAATGAATGGAACTTCGGGTCCAATTTACTATATGGGCAGTTTTTTTATAATGTGCATTGAACATATCAACCTCCAATGTTTTAAATTGTCCAGTTCGGTAAATGTGGTCTATGTTACCAGATTTTACGTCACTTCTTGTTTGTTTGTTTGTTGGGGTGTTTGTTGGGGTGTTTGTTTGTTTGTTTGTTTGGGGTTTTTTTGGGCCAGAATGTGGATTATAATCATGTCAAAATGACCCTAAAATATAGAGCTTGGTAATGCTATTTCTTTTTATGTAGGATACCCAAATAAGGTAATATTGGTAGGCTACAGGTCTCTACTAGTTGAAAGTACTTAGATGTTAACAAACAATAGTATTTCTGGGCAACTGGTAGATTACTATGTACACTAACACGATTGGTAACTGTAATTTATTACGTTTCAGGACACCCACATTAGTCTTTTTTCCCCTTTTCTTTTGGGGGGGGGGAATTTTTTGCCAAAAGGACCCCTTTAACCTCAAAATACAGCTTGCTAGCTATTATTGTTTTTGTCAATTCAGGAGACCCACATTAGGTGCCATTTGAATTTTTAACAGATTCTATTTCATTTTTTTTATTGAGATTGTTTCACATTTGGATATCATTTTGTCAATTATGAGCCATTTTACCTCAAAATACAGCTTGGTAACAGCCATTTTTTTAATCCAGCACACCCAAAATAGGTTAAATCGATTTGTTTCCAGATTCTACTCAAAACTTCCCCATCTTCTGCCTTCAAATAAGCCATTTTGTTTAATCTCGCCTACCCTATAATAGTCAATTATCTGTGTTCGTTCGGCAGTAAGAAGTCACGAAACCACTCACATACTGCAATATACCAAGTATAATTCAGCATTAGCAATGCGAACTCTGAATCAAAATTATCATCAAATAACCACAATGAAAACTGACTGGATTAATTTTAATTAATGTATCAATACTGTAATAAAAAAAAAACGAATACAGATTGACTATAAGGGACAGCACCAACAGAGGGCTGGGTAGCTCAGTTGGTAAGAGCACCGGTACGGTGTTCAAGAAGTCGCTGGTTAGAATCCCGCCTCAATCAATTTTCTTTGTTCCCTTTTCAACGACTTGTGATTATTTGGTGATTAGAAAAAGGTCACTGAGTTGTTTCCAATGGTGAAAAAGTACAATAATTCATGTGCACTTGGTGTTATTGAAAACCATTATCCATGTTTGCACGTCAGCCACAATGTATCCAATCATCATTCTTATACGATTCAAAGATTGATAAAAACTTCCATTATTCCGAATGAAAACTCACCCGTCTCTGTATTGCCTGGCGTTGCCATCAGAAACAAGGCAAGAACCACCCAGCCGAATGACCGCACATCTGCACCCCACATGAGCCTCATCATCCGGGGTGGTTTGAAGCAAAGCTCCATGCTGACCACAAAGAGGTTGGCACCTTTGCCAACACGGTAATTAGGAAACTTTGTTTTTGAAGTCAAAGATAAAGGCCTAAACTTAGATCAGCACGATTATCACTGGTATCAAGTCTAACACAACTCCACCATGCCTGATACCGCTCAGCACTGTGATAATTATAATGATCTGATGGCATCAGCAACACTGCAAGCGACACGTCGCCTTACTACGGATACGTATTTAGGACATGGATGAAGAATGGCATCCAATTACAACCTTAACGGATTTTTTTTTTCAGGGATACTGGGATACGGGAAATAGCATTAAGCAGAAATATCGAAGTATTCTGAGGAATACATATCCACCTGAGCAAAATGCTTATCGCCTGGGCGAAATAGAGGGCCTTGTTTTCCTTTGTTTTTCTTTTTGGTTCAGTCAAGTCCCAAAGACGGTTCTGTATTACAACTTTGCAGCTAGCAATTTTTGTTTTCTTTTTGCCGTTCCGCAAATTCGTCAGATCGGCTAATTCTAGATTTCCAGAAGAGCTGTTCTTTTCACCTTTATTCCATTTTGTCATTCTCCTTCTTTCATGGTTCTTCACTTCAAATCAGTTACAATATTTCACTGCAGGTCTGACCATGGGTGGATCCTGGGAAATAGCTGTATACATAAGCAGTTACTTTGCAGTTCTAAACAACAACAACAACTGCTATAACTGAAACTAACACAAATGTCACACTAGACAGTGAGATAGGGTACTCATCATTTATTGCTTTAGTTTCCATTAAGACAAACTCAAAGGCAAAAAAAAAGAGCAAAAACATTTCCAAATGATATCAGATTTTGATTGAAATCAAATCGTTTTCTTAATACATGTAACGTAAGGTAATGTAACGCAACGTATATGCATTACATAAAGACAGCGTATATAGTAATGCAAACGTTACGCAACGCTACGTCATACCACTTACAGTATATTTGTTTTTAAATCGCGATTCATACTGAGAACCTGGCCGTAAAACGAGGGTGTTGATGCATTCCAACTGAACGTTATAGGGCTTATATGTGATAATGGTGCAGCAGTTGAGCCAATGTGATGAGATGAAATGTTTTGAACACTCTGAGATATCAACCATGTTGGGCTTTCATGACCTTCTTGTCTTTCGTGGGAAGCATATTGCAACACTTCACCTGACCAATTTGCCAACATTTTACCCCTTTTTACGTATACATTGATAGCTCGCATAAAACTATGCAAAGAATAACCGCGAACAGTGTATAATAAATTGAATCCAATAAAATTGCAAATTTAAGAAATAAATGTTACGACATATGTGCACAATAAGGTTATTATCAATAATAATGGAAAAATGAATACAATACAATCTATACAGTATACATTAAAAGCAATAGCTGACAAGTTGTCAGTTTAATGACACCGAGCCTAAAACACACTTCCATTTGTCTTTTGGGACGAGAAACAAAACTTTCTAGTAATAATATAATCAAATAAATAATCAACATTGAAGTCATATTCTTTATCAATTGATCACGAATTCTACTGTGGGAGATAAACTGTTGTTTGAGTATACGTGGTATACTGATTCAAATACTTCAAGTAATGACATTGCACCTTGCATGGAATGGAGGTGACATTTATTTTGAGGATTTGTATACCAATACGTCTGACATATAAATCATACTCCCATGAACTCACGTACCATTGACGTTAGAAAAAAGTTCATGTAATGTTTCGTGACGGAATATTACGTTGAGTAACGTAGTATTAAACAACGTTATGGAGCGTGGCAATGAGTCTTAATAAGTAGTGTGTAGAGTCTTAAAAACAATGTAATAATCTATAACGTTATATAATTGTATGGATATATTCGTGTTTTCAGGGAAATAAGAATGTATGCCTATCAATTACTACTTATTGTGTTATAGGATGGCATTTCCACAGGGCAGTGGACAGAATTACCTATTCCTCAACATACTCCAAACCAATGAACTTGAAATTGACATAAAATGTTTATATTCAGAGCATTCTCTGTCTACTCTATACGTTTGGACAGTCAAAAAGGTTTCTTTGAAAGGAATCTAGGACGTTGAGGCGACATCCAAATGTCTCCCTAAGTATCATGTTCGCCCTAAAATCTTCGCTGACATACGAAAACTGGGCTCCCTATGTGTTAATAGGCAAGGGTAAATCTTATGTACCACTCCAAAGGAGTGTTAGTACTATAATACAAACGAAAAGCAAGCACGAAGTGCTAAATGGCGGTAGCAAAATAAATCCCAAGCCTCATTTCAAAAAGGCCCATAGTCAATTTCATTTACTCTCTCGATATACTTGTTCAAACACTCTACGTGAATCCTTCATTACAAAAGTATAACACAGTATGACTGATTTTTCACTAATTACATGATTACTATCACATCATATGGCCAGATGACAATGCATTTCACTGATAAACGACTTAATTTCATAGCAAAAGCTTCAATGAGACGACTGATAAAGGATCATAATTACACGGAATAATTATTTAATTGCACACAACACGTTATCAAGGCACATACCTATTAGCAATAAGGCACTTTAAACACATTGTTCATCTATACGCAGAGATGTAAACGACTATAAACGACTTTTGAAATACACACAATTAAATATGAAATTCTGTCACAATGCATGTTTTGACAGAATTCTTTATACTTGGCAAAGCACATATCTGTACTTCATGAATATTAATGAGTTTTATTTGCATATCACATATCTGTAGCACCCCATGGTTTAAACCAGTATATCTAACAAGTTACACTGTCCTGTGCTACAATCTTGCTGTATTTGGTAGCTCTCAGTATGGTTGACAATTGCTTTCCTTTTTTGATCAATTTCTCTCTTTTCTGCTTCAACAAAACTCATTGAAAATTTGGGGTTTTGCAGAAGTTGGGATTCTGAGAGGGATTCTGAGAAGGATTCTGGCACTAATTTATTCATAGATTGGACCAATCATAGATAAGGAGTTTTAGCCAATCACAGCCAAGCACCCCAAACTTTTAACCAATCAGGTGATATGCAACACTGAAGCATGGGAAGTTTTGGAGGGAAGATGTGTATGTGTGTCATTCTGTCACAGCACTTTGAGCAAGCTGGGTATTTTTTGGAATAGGGCCTAGGCCTATGCTTTGGAATATACACTGATATAGGGACTACTGTGCTTTGGAATATATACTGGAATTCAGTGCTTTGGAATATACTGGCATACTATGCTTTGGAATATACTGGAATATTGTGCTTAAGAATATACTGGAATATTGTGCTTAAGAATATACTGGAATATTGTGGTGCTTTGGATCACACTCGATTATCATTCTTTGGAATATAGGCCTAGGCCTACTGGAATTTTTGCGCCTGGAATTTACCGCGCTGCAGTAACCAGTATTCCCCGCCCAGTAAGGCGGTCATCGGCCAAGGCCTGGGCTCAGTCTTTACTCATAAGACTATTGTAACACAATGCCTCGTCGTAGAAAGGAGCCTGAACATTGCGGTGCTACCAAGAAGCCTGCTAAGAGATCTCGGGTAGGTCGGCAACCAGTAAGGCGGTCATCCAGGGCCAGGGCTCTGGTAAATTTGGATGCAGATGGCTCCATCGTGCCTCCGCCGCAGGGGAATGCATCATCTTCTGTTCCCTACATTACGCCTACATCACCCCCTGCTCCTGGGATGCCTTCCGTTCTCCCAAGCTCTGTTCCTCCCATCGTGGCTACTGGTACTAGGCCTACTGATGCAGATGCTCAATTTCCTCATGGTCCTCGGGGGCTTGGAATGGTCACTTCTCAGGCTCCGTATGAAGTTTGGCAGATTAACAATCAGCAGCATGTTAACACAAACAGTAACAGCCAAGCAGACGTAACCATTGCACCCAACCAGGGTTCTACCACCGGCAACTCTCATACTGGGGCAGATGCTGCAGGAAGCAATCCAATTCCAAGCATTCCAGTTGGCTCTCCACAAGCTCCTGTGTCAGGTAGTGTGGACATTGGTCAGAGTAGTTTGTTTGATAAGGCAGTTGAAGTTTTACCTATGAGCACACCATTGCATTCACTCAGTCTGACCCCTCAGCCCACCAATAGCATTACCAGTATTAGTGGTTGTGTCTCGCTAGGGTCCCTTCTTCCTAATTCTATCAAAGAGAAGATTTGGCAGGGAATGTATGTTGACTTTGCATTGCTATATCAAGAAAATGCAGCTGTTATCATGGCGATGAGGGATAATAGTCCAGAGCTAGAGTTTTCTTTGGTCGGGGGTAGAATGGTCGTTAAGCAGGCAGCGAAACCTAGAAAAAAGATTGATTCCCTTGACAAGTGGCAATCTGCATTCCACACTTTTATGTCAGTGTACCTCATGAAACATCCTAACCGTTGGAGTGAATTGCTCAAATATGCCGAAACCATCCGAACAGCGGCCCTCCAATTCCCTGGGTGGGGTTGGAAGGCATATGATGAACAATTCCGCTTGCATCAGGAATCAAATCCTGCTCGATCATGGGGCATTGTCGACTCGGAGCTGTGGCTCACAGTTGCCGGGGCAGCCGTGACAGGCAATAGCAACCCCTCTAACGTTAATCCTTCTGGTTCTCATGCTTCCAAGCAAGGCTTTTGTTTTGCATTTAACAGTTTCAAGGGATGCCACTTTAAAGGGTGCCGTTTTCTCCACAAATGTAGCAGATGTTCTCAAGGCAGTCATGGGGTACATGTGTGTCGTAGTAATTTTGTGCATTCAGGACCTGTCGCCATGGGGTCTAAGAGCTTCCATCGTCCTGTATCCTACATGAAAACTGGGTCAGCAGGGAGCAACAAAGCAGTGGTAGAAAAGGGTGCGGGATCTGGGAAAACCCATGACTTTCGTACCTCCAACACCAATTAAGCTTGACGTTTTGCGAAACATGCTTTGTAAATACCCAAATACAATAGATGGAGATGTGTTACTGAGAGGGTTTTCGTCAGGTTTTTCACTTGGTTACTCTGGTCCCCGGGTTGGCAGGCATGCTGATTGTCTCAAATCTGCAAAAGATCTCCCTCATGTTGTTTTAGAAAAGATTGCAAAGGAACGAAGCCTTGGTAGGATTTCAGGTCCGTTTGACAGGCCTCCATTTCCCCAGCTACAATGCTCACCGATCGGACTAGTGCCTAAGCATGAGCCTAATACTTACCGTATGATCCATCATCTTTCATTCCCAGCTGGGGGGTCTGTCAACGACTTTATTGATCCCAAAAAATGTACAGTTCATTATGCTTCTTTTGATGCAGCAGTCAGCATAGTTTCACGAAATGGTATGGGGGCTTGGTTAGCTAAGTCTGACATTAAATCGGCCTTTCGGTTGCTTCCAGTAGCACCTGCTGACTATGAGTTACTGGGGTTTACATTTCAAGACAAATTCTACTTTGACAGGTGTTTGCCAATGGGTTGCTCAATATCATGTGCCCTATTTGAAAAATTTAGTACATTCCTAGAGTTTTGCATTTGTGACCTTTCCAAATCTGTCTCTATAACTCATTACTTGGACGATTTCTTCTTTGTGAGCAAATCGGAAACGTGTTGCAAGTACTTGCTAGATGAATTTGCAGCAATGTGTTCAAGGTTGGGAGTCCCCCTAGCATTTGAGAAGACTGAGGGCCCACAACAGTGCATTACTTATTTAGGTTTAGAGATTGATTCTCTGCGCATGCAAGTACGTGTGCCACCGTCAAAAGTCGTTGCACTGAAAGACAAAATAAGACAGGTACTCATCAGGACAAAGATAAAATTGGTGGAGGTCCAATCTTTGGTGGGAGCATTGAATTTTGTATGTAGGGCAGTTGCACCAGGTAGACCATTCCTTCGGCGCTTGATATCACTTACAAAAGGCTTGACTAAGCCATACCACAGAGTAAGGCTTTCCATTGGGGCAAAACAAGATTTGCAAATGTGGTTAGAGTTCCTTTCCAATTTCAATGGAGTATCTGCACTGGCTAATGTTGAGTGGGAGTCAAGTCGCACTTTAGAATTGTTTACAGATGCAGCAGGAAGCATTGGTTTTGGGGCCTATTTCCAGGGGCAATGGACACAGGGTAGGTGGCCACAATCAGTTATTGCCAATCCACCTTCCATTGCGTTTCTTGAATTTTATCCTCTTGTTGTTGCGGTAAAATGCTGGGCTCCTCAATTAAGCAATAGGAAAGTACGCTTTCATTCTGATAATATGGCAGTGGTGCATATAATCAATAGCCAGACTTCTCGGTGCCCACATATCATGCATCTTGTTCGCATGTTTGTGTTGCAGTGCCTTCAGTACAACATTGCTTTTAAGGCAGTTCATGTTCCTGGGGTAAGAAATACTATTGCCGATTCTCTGTCGCGTTTTCAAGCAGCACGCTTTCGTACTGTGGCACCACAAGCAGCACCACATATGACCCCCCTTCCATTTCTCCCCCAGGAATGGTAGGATTGGAGATGCAGCGTTTGCTGTCCTTGGCGTGGACATCCAACACACATAAGGCCTATTCCTGTGGATGGCGTGCATTTTGCAGATTCTTGCACCAAAGCAGACATACCGCTCAACTTCCAGCATCAATACAAGCAGTACGGGAATTTGTGGCATGGTTGTCATTGCAAAACTTGGCCCCTTCGACAATTTCCACGTATGTCTCCGGGGTGGCTCATGTTCATAAAGTACATGGTTTATCAGACCCCACAAAGGATTTTATTATTTCCAAGCTTGTAGAAGGTGCCCGTAGGGATAAACCCATTCGCGATGCTAGAGTACCAATTTCAATGCCTATTTTGAAACATATTATTGAATCATTACCAACAGTGTGCACATCTCATTATGAAAGCACCATGTTCCGAGCAGTTATGCTTTGCGCTTTCTTTGGTTTTATGCGTGTTGGTGAGTTTGCGGCCAATTCTAAGCAGGCGGTACAGGAGTCTATCCTGCAGATAAAGGACATCCGTTTCTGCTTTTCCCAGCAGATTGGACATTCAGTGGACATTATGCTTCAGCGCAGTAAGGCGAATCAATCAGGTCCACCCCAACTAATCCATTTATCTGAAGCTACAGACACAAATCTCTGTCCCGTTCATGCACTGCATGCATTTGTCCTAGTGCGTCCTAAACACCAAGGTATACTGTTTTGTCATTTTGATGGAAGTCCATTGACACGATTTCAATTCAATGCTGTACTTCAGAAAACACTAGTCCATATTGGGCTCATAGATCAGCACTTCCAGTCACATTCTTTCCGGATTGGTGCAGCAACAACTGCATTCACATATGGGGTTCCCCTGTCACTGATTCAAGATTTGGGTCGTTGGCGCTCACAAGCAGTTCTTACGTATATTCGTCCAGACTCTTTGTCCACTGGGAAATAATGGTTTACAACTCTGAATCCGATGCAATACATTTTTTCGCTTAGGTTGTGCAACAGTCTGGATAGTTGGGGATTCCATTGTCCGCCGGGCTCGTCAACCACTAGATGTCCATGCCCGGATTTATTGGAAAGGAAAGGGTGGGGCTGGATTGTGTGATCTGCCTGAATTACTGCACTCTATGAAGGCACCGCGACCAGATATTATCATCATTCACATTGGTACGAATGACTTGGCCCATGCAGATATGTTCCAAATTAGACAACGCATTGCCTATTTCATACAGTTTTGCAGACAAAACTACCCTTCTGCCACTCTGGTGTGGTCAGCTATACTGCCACGCCTGTTTTACTTTGGGGCAAAAGATCAAGGGGCCATGGAACATGTTCGTCGGTCTATCAATCGGTGGGCACGATCTCGTTGCAGGCTGTTTGGGGCTTCCTACTTACCCCATGACCTGTTTCAAAGGCACAATCACGCCTTGTTTTTATATGACGGGGTTCACCTCAGTGTTGATGGTACTAATGTACTGCTGTCTGATTTTGCGTCATGCATTGCTACATGTTGGTAGAAGTCAACGAGTTGACTCGATCTGTTTACAGTTTGATGGAATTGCTGTTAGTTGGTTATTTACATAAGTTACATTTATAAGCCAAAAGTTGGAGTTTTTATATTGTGATTTTGTGGTGGCTGTGCTTCCTCCTGTTGGGGCGTGCTTCGCACGTGTGGCGCTTTTCACAGGATGCAAAGACAGCCATCTCCTAATGCATGCAGGAATTGATATGTAACATTTTCTTAGTGTTAGGTTTTTGTTACTTGTAAGTTCACATTGTTACTGTTATTGATGTGTGTACTTACAATACACTCAGATTTGAAATTTGTAAGGGGTCAGCCACCCCCCTTTTATGTACCAAAAAAGGGGTGTTTGTGCTGTATGTTCCATAGCACAACCTTGGCTGTCACCCACAAAAAATTGGATGACCAGATAATCTGGTATTGGCATGATTACTGCTGGCCTGGGAGCCAAATGATAATTGATGTAGGCCTACATGTACATGGGACCTGGGTGTCCATTGAATGTGTGGTTGATATGTTTGGGGCCTGTTAGCCCCCATGCAACTGATGCCAGCTTGCCCAAACAATTCGGTATCTGGCAAATAACTTGAAATAAATGATTTTAAGCTGTGGCAAGAAACACAAATATTATGTCTTCAGTTTCATTCATTACTGAGTCCGAGTATAAGAAATTCTGTCACAATGCATGTTTTGACAGAATTCTTTATACTTGGCAAAGCACATATCTGTACTTCATGAATATTAATGAGTTTTATTTGCATATCACATATCTGTAGCACCCCATGGTTTAAACCAGTATATCTAACAAGTTACACTGTCCTGTGCTACAATCTTGCTGTATTTGGTAGCTCTCAGTATGGTTGACAATTGCTTTCCTTTTTTGATCAATTTCTCTCTTTTCTGCTTCAACAAAACTCATTGAAAATTTGGGGTTTTGCAGAAGTTGGGATTCTGAGAGGGATTCTGAGAAGGATTCTGGCACTAATTTATTCATAGATTGGACCAATCATAGATAAGGAGTTTTAGCCAATCACAGCCAAGCACCCCAAACTTTTAACCAATCAGGTGATATGCAACACTGAAGCATGGGAAGTTTTGGAGGGAAGATGTGTATGTGTGTCATTCTGTCACAGCACTTTGAGCAAGCTGGGTATTTTTTGCCCACCACCACCCCTTCGCCTGCCTTAATGCAGGTTTCAGTTAAGATGGCGCTTTTCACAGGATGCAAAGACAGCCATCTCCTAATGCATGCAGGAATTGATATGTAACATTTTCTTAGTGTTAGGTTTTTGTTACTTGTAAGTTCACATTGTTACTGTTATTGATGTGTGTACTTACAATACACTCAGATTTGAAATTTGTAAGGGGTCAGCCACCCCCCTTTTATGTACCAAAAAAGGGGTGTTTGTGCTGTATGTTCCATAGCACAACCTTGGCTGTCACCCACAAAAAATTGGATGACCAGATAATCTGGTATTGGCATGATTACTGCTGGCCTGGGAGCCAAATGATAATTGATGTAGGCCTACATGTACATGGGACCTGGGTGTCCATTGAATGTGTGGTTGATATGTTTGGGGCCTGTTAGCCCCCATGCAACTGATGCCAGCTTGCCCAAACAATTCGGTATCTGGCAAATAACTTGAAATAAATGATTTTAAGCTGTGGCAAGAAACACAAATATTATGTCTTCAGTTTCATTCATTACTGAGTCCGAGTATAAATGAATTTACTTCTAAATCCCTCACATGTAATTATATACGTACTGGTTAGCATTAAGTATCTGTTATCACTAGTAAGCCACTTTCTTTATCTTATGAACACACCGTCGTCCTAGATACTCAGAAACACAAAAACACACGTATCACTATACGCAGCTGTGTCAAAATACAACGACTCTCACAATTGAAAGCAATTATAAAACGTAAATAAACTGAGTCCCATAATTGCATACAATGTCGTATTCGGCGTATAACAATTAATAGGGCTATGAAAGAATATGCGGTTTCTATCTCATAGCAGCAACATGAAATTAAAAACGAAACTAATAACACCTAATGAATATACTTAATAGTGGCAAAAGAATCGCTTCGGTTTTGTAAAGGTTTTGTTTTAAGAAATCACCGCAGTTATCAAGTCAAACTTTCCTATGCTTTGTTGTAGACCTTGCTTCCAGCTCTGTGCACTAAGGCATAAATGTTGAGAGCCTTGCCACAGAGCACGCAGTAGTCCTCATTCCCAGAGGTCAAGAAGCCGAAGCTCTTGCAGCCAGAATCCATAAAGCAGTCCCGTGCGCACTGGACTCTGGTCTTGACACGGTAGCTGGGAGTCAGTACGTCTTCTGGGCGACAGGTGGCGTCCGTTGAGAAGAACAGGAATTTACCGGATCTTAATGCGGATACACCTGGAATTTAAGTATGAGCAATATTCTTTTCATTTACAAGTTGAACTGTCTAGCCATTAATGAAAACCTTCAATCTAGAGTTGGTGTACTTTGGGAATGGTAAGTAGCACTGAAGATTGCTAACACTAGATATGAATAAATATGCACTTACTTTGTGCACAAGAGCCTCCTTCGGATTCTTCTGAAACAAAAACAAAAAGACCGATAGCTATAGGTTGAAGTTGAAATCATTTGAAAGTACGAACCTTTGTCAGAGTCTCTAGTGTCAGTTTATCTGCATCCTTGGTACAAAAGCATCATTTTCACTCCGAATCAAATACAACAAAGAAAAGTATGGGTAATGTAGAGATATAGACATAATCATACCTGTTTGTTTCTTGCAGGTGACAAAGTGAGCATTGTTGCAACCTGTGTCCTTCCACTTGCCTCCCTGGTCCATTACGATGCAGTTCTCCGATATATCGCCGTCTGGTTGGTTCGGTCCCCAGTTCAGGAAAACCTCGGCACCAGAGGGCGTGTCACTGGACGAATACTTCCATGTTCCTTCAATTTCCCGGTCGTTCTGGCCAACCCAGTAAAAGTCGTTTAATCTGGAGAAGTAAAACATAATTAATGACAGTTTTCAAAACTTGGGGGTACTTAAGGAACACTTTAAGAGGAATATTGATGATTGTAAGCATGCCCTTATGGTCATGATTCTGACTCATATAAGACAGACGATTATTCGTTCTGGAGCAACCGATATCATCACAGTAGGCAAATTTCAAGCAGTGTTAGGTGGAATATATAGAGCAAAAGGTAAACAGAAAACTGTTCAACTATCATTCATAAATCCCAAAGCAATCATTCACTTTAGTAAAACATAGAACATTGCGTAGTAATCTGACCTTTTTACAGAGCTGAGTCAGTCCAAGCAATACAATCTTTCTTACGGTTTGAAATCTCGGTGTCTGGCAGTCAGCGCTGCATTCTCCGTGCCGTCTTCAACGTCGATCAGAGACCAACCTTCCCCCTGGCAATAGTCGACGGCCGATTCCCAGCCAAGCTCCAGGTCCGTCATGAAATAGCACATGCCCGGTTTAGCAACGCTGCCAAAGGCGTCTGCTCGCAGGTCTGAACAAGCTGATAGAAAAACCAGAAAAAGCAAAAGATAAAGGGAAAGTCGAGTTTGCAGTCTCGCTGAGCAGTTGAATGTTTGAATTATGTATTTGCTACCTGTCACATTTGGGAGTTCAGTACTTCCATCACAATTGGACGAAACATCTCTTGTTGGCTGTAGGTCTGCAATAATGGGAAATGGACAGTAACAGATGTAGGCTATCTTAGAAAAAAGTACAACACACACATATGCCTAACATGTATTTGATCTGCGTTCAAGTTCTATTCTGAGACCTGGTGCCAATTTCATGAAGCTGCTGAGCACAAAAATTTGCTCGGCACACAAACGACTTGCCCAATAAAACAAACCGCCGTTGAAAATTTCATTTGATGTTCATGGACAGTGAACAGCAGCCAAAGAACAATCACAAGCGATAATACACAACACATGGACATTTGGTTGTTAACCCTGTTTTTATTAAGACAGAAATGACATGCTTAGCAGATGTTTGTGCTAGGCAGCGCCTTGAAATTGGCCCCGGATTGATATCAGTGTATATAGAAATAAGAAACAAACAAATATGTTCTATTCAATGAACCAGAGGCAATTGAACAAAATCAGAGGAATTTGTACTCGCCAATTTTGAGCTTGCACAGCGTGTAGTATTTCCTGTTACAATCTGTATCATCAAACCCCCCATCGTGGGTTTTATGCGTGGACAGACAATTCTGCATCCATGTCCCGTCGGGTTGGCCTTTATTCAAGTTGAGATACACTGGACAATGCCCGCTTGAGGTATACCGGTAATTGCCTTCTTGCTCCCGATCATTTTGGCCGACCCAATACCCGTCATTCGTGCTGGCGGTAAACGATGCAAAGAATGTTCCTTTGATTTTTACTTGTTTTTAAAATAAGTTGTCCAGACCGATTTGCTAAGCATAAAATCGGCTGACTCCAATTTTCTTAATACCATACATTATGTATATTTCAATTCAGTTATCATCACAAAATAGAGTAGAAAGATCACTCGTACGGAGAGATGTGTACAATGTTTGGGCATCCAAGTAGCATTCACTTGCGGTTAATTGGTTGACTGTCTGCACGTAAGGTCATGGCCTGACGTGTAGGTTAAGTACAAAGATAACGCGAAAAAACATTCTCTAAAGTGAAAGATGTCCGAAAGTGAAAGTATACTTACGGGTAATTGTCCCTGTTCCATACTTCAAGGAACATATTCTCGTCGGCGTCCTCGATGTCAACCACCGACCAGGAACCATTGGGGAGAGACCGGCAGAAATCCAGAGCCGCCTGGAAGGTAAACTTTTGGTTGATGGCGCTGGTGTAACAAACCCCAGGCACCAAGGGATTACTGAAGGCAGACGGCAAGATGTCACGGCAATCTGGTAACCAAAAGCGACACAGTATGGTCTTATCACGTGAATATGATCAATGTATGGCCACAAAACAATACATCTAGACTTCATAAGAAAAATGAAAATATAGCAAGTTTTGGTTAAATTATTGGGAAGCACCAATCAACGAAAAGAAAAGACTAGAGTTAAACTCACAGTCTAAGTTGAGAATATTACCACAAACAAATTAAAATGAAAACAAACCCCACAAAAGCCAAACAACCCCACAAAAGCCAAAGCAAAAACACAACAGAAAACAAACTCAGAGCGTTATTCAGCGGTCAACGAATGATAAAAAAAAAGACATCAGAAAATCATGAGCAGAATCATGGTCCAACAATGCTTACTTTCAGAGTCTTCCATGAAATTCTCTTCAGTAGCTCCGGTACACAAAATCACTGTCTCTGTAATGTGATACATAATACAAAAAGCACATTATTCGCTCAAATCGAAGTCATAGTTGGTTTCCATTTGTATACAATGTCTTCCTTACAATAAATGACACATAATGTATGCATAATATGTCCCTCTAATTTTCTGCATGAACATTGGCGAACTATAACCAATAGCCAAACTGCATCTTACAGCGAACGAAAAACATATAAGACTCACCCGAGGTAACTTTAACTTTGCACAAGTAGTTGAAGGTGGAGTCACAGCGCTGATCATGGAATGTCCCGCTGTCATTGTGGTGGAATGTAACGCAGTTTTCTCTACGGTCTCCGTCAGGCTGGCCTGATGTCCAGTTGAGATACACTGTGCCGTTACACTTGTTGGAGCTATCGTCCACATATCTCCAAACATTCTCGGTCTTCATGTCAGTCTGGCCGATCCAGAATGAAGTTCCATTCCTTTAAAGATGTTGAAATATGATAAAACATTACAGTCTATATCTTAAGAAAACATTTTTCATATCCTATTAGTAAATCAATACAAAGTCTAGACTGAAATAAGCTATAAAACATTTACTGCGGGAAAGTTTGTATTAGAGCAATTGTACACTCTACGTGCTACGTGCTACTCTATACTGCTACGTGGTTTCAAAATCCATGTCTTATTTGTCCTGGCCACGGGCAAAAAAGCATTCACGAATCTTAGTAAATGATACAGTAAACCATGTCCCTTTCAGCAAGGACAATTCCTGAAGTACGAGACAAGAAGGAAGGCAGATGTTGGAGACAGTGGCGCACCCGGGGGGGAGGGGGGGGGGGGTTGGCTCGGGGGGTTTGAGCCCCCCCCCCCCCCCCCCCCCCAAGAGGGTCCCTGAAAAGTGGGGGGAGGAAAGGGAAAGGGAGAGGAGGAATGGGGGGGGGCAGTCACAAAATGTTTTGTGGGAGAAACAATTTCCTTTGAGCCCAGACCCCCCCCCCCCAAGACAACATCCTGGGTGCGCCGGTGGTTGGAGAGGGCCTGTAATCAAGGATGACCGATTGAAGAGGGATCGTTGAGATAGGTTGCTTCATATAGGATGATGTAGAAGATTGGGTAAGCGAGTTATACTGATTGCCCTTGATACTTACAATAAGCCGGCATCTCTCATAGCAGTTATTGCATCTTGGATGAGCTGGTTCTCCACCGCATCTTCTATGTCAGCGACATCCCATCCTATGTTGTCTTCGAGTCCCTGACAGAAGGTCCTAGCATCAAGGAATACTCCCTTAGCTTTGCTGGCCAGGTAGCAGACTCCTGGTTTTATGAGCTGGTCGCCGAAAGCTTCGTTGTGGATGGTGGTGCATAACACTGCGAAATTGAGTACACACCATTTTTCGGCAAGCAATCATAGACTTTGAATCTTGATAATTTAGCAGATGAAACTCATTTTAAAATGGACAATTCTATTGTGAGAAAATCGCAATCTTTCAAAGTACTTCTTATCAGAATACTGAAGAAAGAAACGAAATTATATTTTAGACGGTCTACACATAGCCTCAAAAAATATTATATAAATACCGATTTGTTTCTTGCAGGTGACAATGTAAGTATTTTTACAACTTGTGTCCCTCCACTCGCCTCCCTGATCTATCACGATGCAGTTCTCCGATATATCGCCGTCTGGTTGGGCCAGTCTCCAGTTCAGGAAAACTTCGACACCAGAGGGCGTGTCACTGGACGAATACTTCCAAGTTCCTTCAACTTCTCGATCGTTTTGACCAACCCAAAAGTATTCTGCTAAACTACACGGGAAAATGTGTGTGTTAACCTATTAACCTTTCCTAAAGAAATGCCTAGTTATTATTGAAAAACACACCAATTCTAACTTTTAACTTTTCTCATGAAAGGAAAAAGGGGCATAAGGGGAGATCCATCGTAATAATCCGTATACAGGGTGTCCCAGAAAAAAAACGCAACACTATGTCGGGAACCATAATGTTAAAATTAACCTGTTTATCACTTTAAGATTCAGCTATATAATACAGCCATGCATTGGCTATTACAATGTAGAATTTAAGCATAATAGAGATAAAATTACCGAAAAAATGACCAATTGAAAGAGTACTCATTAAAAACAAATTTGCAAGGATAACACGCATAGTGGTCAATACACACATAATGTGTATGAAAGAAAGATGAAAGGCGGGTTTTGAGGTCGGGTAATTCAGTCTTAGTTTTTACTCTCAATCTCCGTCAAATTTTGATCAAATTCTACATGGTGATAGCCAAGACATGGCTGTATTACATATCTGAATCAGTGATAAACAGTGATAAACAGTTTAATTCTTATATAATTGTTCTCGACACAAAGTGTTGCGTTTTTTGGGGGGACATGCTGTATAGTGCGCCGATTTTAAGCAAGGTGAATCAGGATTCAATGAACTTATAAACGAATTACAGCAATTGGGAATGACATTTTCAGGTAAAGTAGCATTGTGTGACTTAAGTCCGAAATGGATTTGACTTTTTTTTTTCTTGATTTGAAGAGCGTTTGACCTATTGGCATTGGGCACAGTTTATGACATGGCCGCATTAAAGGTAGTATCATACTTTGTTTTTTATCAAAGAAACACAGATTCATGGGCAAAAATATCAAGACAGATACAGTGACAGTCATCTGTGGAAATTCAGTCGCATACGGTGCCCACTTTGTTTTTTAGAAAACAGTTAAAAACAGCCACAAAATTTCTTAAGTCTTTTCTCTTTTATTTTTGATTTTTTTAAAGATCAAAAAGATTTTCGGTCGTTGTTTTACTAATTTCTGGATAAATACACCATTTCAGACGGAAACATTTTAACGTTATGTTTGTACCATCACCATCTTCATACCCTGTAAGTTATACGTAAATCTGTGAATATTTCTGCTTTGGTTTCTTTCCAAAGTATGATACTACCTTTAATGGCAAATAAAACAGGTAATTGACATTGATTATCTGCTTCAGTGTTATTTACGTCAAACTCAGTCACTGACTATCACCTAAAATATATAACATCTTCGATGTCATTATGTGCGTTAAATTCTCCTTACGGTTTAAAATCTCGGTGTCTGGCAGCCAGTATTTTATTCTCCGTAGCGTCCTTAACGTCGACCAGGGACCAACCTTCCCTCTGGCAATAGTCGACGGCCGATTCCCAGGTAAGCTTCAGGTCCGTCATGAAATAGCAGTTGCCTGGTTTAGTCACGATACCAAAGGCCTCCGAACGAAGGTCTGAACAAACTGATAAGCAAAACCGCATAATCCAAAGATGAAGAGAACGTCGGGAAATCAACGAGGGGGACACTGGAAGACAGAAATTATCTCCAATCAATTATTTTCTCTCTTTAAAAGAAAAACATGTTGTAAGAAGTTACCTGCTATATCATGATTGATAGTACTGCCATCACAACTCATCAAGGGATCTGTTGTTGCCTCTTGGTCTGCAACTGCATATATAAAGAAAACAATCCACGAAAATCTGGTAAAATATCCTTAATAAAGTGTCCTTTGTAATATACGCTTTGTAAGAAATGCAATATAAACTATGTTTTCCCAAAACGATTATACGCGTTCCGATTAGCCATGTTCAGTCATGCGTTGGTTTTTATTTAGCATCTACGATTGATGATATCACAATTCATGAAGAAATATAAATTTTCCATGCGATTTCGACCTCCATAGACCGGTAGAAATAGAAATTTGAAAGAACTTTGAATATAAAAGCTCAGTTCACCGGATTTGTATACATCGCATCTGCCGAGACTTAAAGGTTTAGTGTAATCAAATTTGGGAAGGGGTGAAAGTGCTCTAAAATTATTGCTTAATACATAATTCATGTCTATATTAATGTATATTTCTATGTAAGTGCGAAATTTTGACCAAAACGTTGCAAAATCAGTAAATGTATGCCTCGCCACCCCAAAAAATCCCTTTTGGAACCGATCCACGCAACAGTAGCGTACGACGTCACCTACAGAACTAGCAAAGGCTCGCACCACAGTATACTAGGTGGCGTTCTGCATGTGACGTAAGCAAGGTTTTTCGTCGCGAAAAGTGGGGAGCTAAATTATGGGTCTAAAATACCTCTTTTGTCTTTATACAATATTTTTTTAGCACAAACAATTATAGACAGAATGAGTTTTATAACAATACAGATGTATGACTAAGACAACTTCATATGATGTTTTATACAGTATACCTTTCAATTAAATGCCTGCAGTTGGACACTAAGTAAGAAGGCTAACTTGTATATGGTTATCCGGACTCGCCGTAAGGGCAAACGCCACCTACATGTATTCATTTTCAGAGCTCAGTTGGTCATAGAAGAAATTAAACCTACCATGAACGTTTAGCTTAGAAATAATAAGTCGCATTCTTGGGGTATTTCTGAAAAGAAGTTCACCACGGACGTTTTAACTCACCCAGTTTCAGTTCACACAGCGTATAGTGCCAGTTGCTACAGCTTACATCAGAAAAGCGTCCATCTCGAGTTTTGTGCATTAAGTTACAGTTCTCATTTCCTGCCCCGTCGGGTTGACCATTGTCCCAGTTGAGATAAACCGGACACTGCCCGCTGGAGGTATACCGGTAATCGCCTTCTTGCTCCCGATCATTTTGGCCGATCCAGTAGCCATCATTTTTTCTGAAGAAGAACAGGAAATATTGTTAGATAAGATTAAGCTTTCAAATTTATATGAAAGATGGCAATTTCGTTTCCTCGAAAGACGTTGTGTAGCTTTTTTATATCTTAAGGTGGGTTGCATACATGATTCTTATAACATGTTACTTTAATTTCATGTACTTAACAGTAAGACCATAATAGCAGTGTGACAATATCTAGATTCGTCAATTTTATAGTTCACGAACAGCAACCAGTTATAGTCCATTTATGGACAGCCTCCCCACAAGATCCGTGCAACAGCCCTGCGTACATAAAAACAATGTTGAAATTCCTTTAATGAAGCAGATTAAATTTGAGACTCAGCCACAGAGGTTGGAGAAATATATACTTCTTTTCCCAGCCTCTGAAAAATATCAAACTTACGGGAAATTGTCTCTGTTCCATACTTCGAGGAACAGATTCTCGTCGGCGTCCTCGATGTCAGCCACCGACCAGGAACCCTTGGGGAAAGACCGGCAGTAATCCAGAGCCGCCTGGAAGGGAAACGTCTGGTTGATGGCGCTTGCGTAACAAACCCCAGGCACCAAGGGATTACTGAAGGCGGACGGCATGATGTCGTGACATTCTGATCAAAAAAGAATGCGTCTGTATTTAGCGATCCAGTGGTCTAAAAGTAATATTAAATACGCATGTTATCACTCAGCCAAAAAGGAATACAAACAACTTAAAATTAACCCTCCAGAACGATCAGATTGCGAGATCTCATAGATCAATTGGTTATCAAAGGGCGCAATCAAGAAATGAAATTGGCTCCAGATTCGGTTTAGACCTCGCATGCTTGATCTACAAGTGAAACAATTGAAACCACAAAGACAAAGGAAGCAGCAGGAACAATCGAAATAAGGTGATACGGAATAGAGGTAGCATCATTATACATGTACTTTGGTTTTGATCAAAGAAATACAGATTCATGGGCACAAATATCAAGGAAGATACAGTAGCAGTCATATGTGAAAATGTCAGTCCCATACGGTGCCCACTTTTCTCTTTTATTTTTGATCATTTAAAAGATCAAAACGACTTCCGGTCGTTATTTTACTAATGTCTGGATAAATACACAATTTGAGGAGGAACAATGTTAACGTTATGTTTCTACCACCACCATCTTCGTACCCTGTAAGTTATACGTAAGTCTGTGAACATTTCTGTTTTGGTTTGTTACCAAAGTATGATACTACTTTTAAACCAAAGAAAGTACATCAAACAGAAACAAATGGTAAGATAATGTACAATCAAGCAAATGAACTAAGTGTGGGCATAAATTTGCTCGCAGTAAAAGAAAATACACGGCAAAAATCATGTTAAAACGAAGCATGAAGATAGAAAACAGATTCATCAATATTTGATATAGATAAACATATTAGATACTGTAAGTAGAATTACACACCAATACCAACATGAAAATGCAGTTTTGAAATAAACTCGTCCATGATCGCGACCCACAAAGCTTACCATCAGGGGCCTCCGTAGAAGTCCATCCAACGACTCCTGGGCACATGTGTCCTGTATCTGATAAAAAGGGGACCAACACTTTACATTTTAAACCTCAGTTGTTTGTACTGGCATACAATTTATACTTCATTCAATTCAGTAAAACATGAAGTAATACACCGATCCAGTAGGCCACGCCCACCATAGCAACGCCTAAGCTACAACGCACACGCGCACATACAGTACATAACGGAGAGCACCGTCAACAAAAAGTGTGTAGTAAACATTACAAAATGTAATACATTGCAATATGTTACAATGTAAAACAACGAAAAGTGTTTAGTAAAGAATACAAAATGTAAAACATTTTGACGGACAAAATGACGGCAATATATCGTACCTTGAATAACGCGTTGTGATTGGTCAATTTTGTCAAGGGGCGTGGCCTACTGAATCGGTGTTTTAGCGATATTTGAATCTTATAACCAGCTATACCGCATGCTAAATAAACCTTACCAGATGCGAATCTAACTTTACACAAGTAATTGAAGGTGGAGTCACAACGCTGATCCTGGAATGTCCCGCTGTCATTGTGGTGGAATGTCACGCAGTTTTCTGTACGGCCTCCGTCAGGCTGGCCTGATGGCCAGTTGAGATACACTGTGCGGTTACACTTGTTAGAGCTATCGTGCACATATCTCCACACATTCTCGGTATTCATGTCATTCTGGCTGATCCAGAATCCAGTAGCGTTCCTATAAAGTTGTAAAATATTGTACAAACAATATTGATTTTTCTGAGAGCTTAATTGGTAGAATTGGCTGGTAGAGAAACGATGCTGTCGAAAAAGAGGCGCTTTTTTCTTCGATTATCAAAAAATAAAAATGATTCGAAAACTCTTTCAGGCATAATAATAGATTTCTATTTTACTAAGATAAATGATCAAAACAAAAGACTATTTATCCGCATGGTGCTCAGGCGCTGTTTTACAGCCAATACTATTTTTTGGGGAGGAATAGAAGACCCAATATTTTTGGGTTCTTCTAACACTCGCTTCTGCTATGTCTTATCAGGATTTGAAAAACATCCACATATAGCCTACACACCGCGTTTATTTTAATGTAATTGGCGCCATATAACTGAAAAGATCCAGTATTTTCAAGATTTTTTTTTTTCAATTACATTTTTTGGGGGGGGGGGGGGCAACGCAAAAATTGGGGGGGGGGGGACTACAGCCCCCACTAGCCCACGTAGAACCGCGCCTGGTGGAGCTTCTACCGTAGTATTGCTTGTATTTCGTTCAGGAATTGTAAAAAACTGTCTCTTCTAATCATGTCTTCCCCGCATCATAATGGTCCACGTTGTTTACGTTTAACCTTTCAAAATACTGAATTGATATGTAAGGACTTTTTAAAGCATCGACAGACCTGATTATATGTCAATTTTACGATAGAAGAGCAGTATGACTAACTTATAATCACTTTTCAATTTCTACAATGTTTGTCTTGAGGGACGCACGAGTAATGTCAATGGTCATCTTGTGGAGAATGTTCACAGTTGGGTTCGTTAATCATATACTGTCTTAGCGCCTGTTTGTTTAATGCAAAGGATCCCATATTTAGGGATCCACGTCCTATGCAGGGTACGCTAAAATAGGATCCGAATCCGCAGAATCCGTGATCCTTTTCGTTAAACAAACAGGCACTTCAGTAGTCTAGATTGCTAGAAATATTTATCGTACCCGCTACCACGAGAGGGCGTATCATGACAATCCGCTGGCGACGCACGAGTGCACGACTACTAACTTGGACTTCGATAACTACGTCTAGACGATCTCTGATTATTTCCCCCCGAAAACGGGGGGAAACTAGTGCGCGTGCGCGATATTGTTGAATAATTTGCGCTTCGCTCACGCGTTCACACATCACGAAAATGCACAATAGCCAGGTAGCTCACTTCCACTGCATGGCTGGAAGTTCCTCGGCCTGACAGTAGGCGGGAGGACTGGTACAGTGTGGAGTAACCGGGCTCGCCTCGTACTCGTAGGCCTACGCGTACGGTGAGGCGGGGAGCTACGGACCGGGACGGCGGCCGGGGGAGGTCTTCGCCTTCGGAGAAAACATGGCCCACATCTGTCTGTCAAGTCCCATTAATACTTGTTCACAATAAATTGAATAATGATTGTCGTCGGTGAAATTCTTACCAGGCAATTTTTTACACGTACTTGGGTTATGCATGTTGAAAACATATAATAAGGATTTTCAGAATTATTCACGAGTTGTTTTTGAGTTGACGTAATGTTTGCGAGTTGTCGCAATGTTTGTGAGTTGACGTAACGTTTGCGAGTTGACGTAACGTTTGCGAGTTGACGCAATGTTTGCGAGTTGAGGCAATGTTTGCGAGTTGAGGCAATTAATGTTTGCGAGTTGACACAATGTTTGCGAGTTGACGCAATGTTTTTGACAAAAGGAATTTGGGGGCATGATCGATGAAACAATTTCGAGCTGTTCCTATAGCTCTATGTTTTGAGGGACCGAAAAGATTTCCACATGAATACACAAAATATAATTTTGATGACACAAACATATTTTGAGGCCATGAAATGATTTTCATGTATGACAAGAAATTGTCTCTATAGGCTTTTCCGCTCCGCTCGAAAATCCCCCTTCCCCCAAAAAATGCAACGGGGACCGGGTGACTGACTCAGTCAACTTGCAGGCCGTGCGGTCTCGCATAAAAATACTACACGAACGTCCGTGAGCGGATGGACCGCACTGGTTATCACGGGCCATGATGCCTCGGGCTGCATGCGTCGCATGAAGCCCCCACGCGCTGTGTCTGCACCGGTGGTAATGCACCCGCAGCATGGGTTATGTTGTTGTGTGCCTACCTATCATATCGAGCATCATTATTTCGTGTAGGCCTACATACAGTTTTCCTCCATTGTTTTACCATGGAAATTCCTTCACGGTTTTACAAAACTTCGTGTGAGTTACAATATACCTGTATACCTCCATGGTATAGGTACAGTGTACATTATGTACATGTACATGTACATGTACTAGTACTGTACAGTACGTTACATGCAGTGCATTATAGACGGTGCGAGGTAAGTCAGGGGACTAGACATATGAATATGCATTGCTTGACCTAGTTATGCACGATAAATTATGCATACGTCATATAATTAGGCACGGTAGGTGCGCGCGCATACGGTAAATAATAGCAGATCGTCTAGACGTAGTTATCGAAGTCCAAGTTAGTAGTCTTGCACTCGTGCGTCTCTAGCGGATTGTCATGATTCGCCCTCTCGTGGTGGCGGGTACGATAACTACGTCTAGCAATCTAGACTAGCCTTCAGTTATACAAGGTGCTAAGAGATTCGGTTTTTATATACTTACGATGCGTTTGAATTATTTAACGTGGCAATAGCATCTTGGATGAGCTGGTTCTCCACCGCATCTTCTATGTCAGCGACATCCCATCCTATGTTGTCTCCGAGTCCCTGACAGAAGGTCCTAGCATCAAGGAATACTCCCTCGGCATTGCTGGCCAGGTAGCAGATTCCAGGTTTGAGATTACCGATACTAAAAGCTTCGCTATGGAAGTCCGTGCATGTCACTGTATTAGAATGATAATGTGCGTTATTCGAAAAAAAAAATGTTTCATAACAACATTCCTTGGACATTCCTTTCAAATAATCTGCCCACTTTTCACATTAAACGTGAATTGTATTGATGTAAGAACAATAATGAAAGCGAACTGTAATAAATGAACTGTTTATCATACCAAGGGGTGTCTTGCAAGTGACATATCGCACAGAGGTGCAACTGACATCATTGAATTTCCATCCAACGTTGTGGTCCACCATAATGCAATTATGATCATGTGCACCCCCGTTCGGTTGGTCTCTCCCCCAGGTCAGGAACACCCCGACATCAGACGGCGTGCTGTTGGATGCATACTTCCATGTTCCTTCAATCTGCCGGTCGTTCTGTCCAACCCAGTAGTACCTATTTAAACTGTAAAAAGAGAAATATAACAGGTATTATAGACAGTATGACACGGTATTAGGAATCAGCCTGAGATGGTAATCTGTATAAACCTGTGCAGGGGAACGGAAAGCAAAACTTCGCCTTCACTGTTGCTGAGCATGAGGGTGGTATTTGGGCGTGGTGGCGTTGGCTGTAGTAAATTCAACCACCAACCGCGGTAGCACACAGCACACTAGTGCGTATTTACTTTAATGTCCATGCTGTGGCGTATCTGACAGTAGCAAAGCATTTGTGGTTGTTGGAACAATTACTCATAACTTCTCTAGCAGCATACAGCCCTAGGGTGGAACAAGTCTTCTTAAAGACACAAGCATCTTATCCCTGTAATTCAAGTCTATGTACTCAATCGCAATCTTATTCAAGCTGAAATGTACAATGTGAAGCGCTAGGAATTAGTGAATTCGTAGAAGATTAAATTAATTTCCTAAGATATGCTCAGATGTTAAAAAGACAAGAATTGTCTAAAGAGCATCGGGGTGTTTTTCCCTAACTCCGCGCCTTTTAAATCGTATGAATAACATTAGTTTTGCGCATTTGTTTTTAACTGCGGTTGACATCGTGGTCCAGTGAAAAGCTTAACAACTTGAAATGAACATTATTTATCAAGCAGGCTTACGGTTTAAAATCGTTGCGCCTTGCAGCAAGTATTGTATTCTCCGAGGCGTCCTCAACGTCGACCAGAGACCAACCTTCCCCCTGGCAATAGTCGACGGCCGATTCCCAGCTAAGCTCCAGGTCCGTCATGAAATAGCACATGCCCGGTTTGGTCACGATTCCAAAGGCCTCTGCACGCATATTTGAACAGGCTGACGAGCCCAAACAAAAACATCCTAAGATATAAGCACGAAACATATGACATTCGATTCACAGATAAGAAGCCCCCCCCCCCCGTGATAAGAGTGTCTAGCTGCGTGATAAGAGTGTCTAGCTGCTTGGTGACTCTGTAGCTGCGCGGTAAAAGAGTCTTTAGCTGCGTGGTAAAAGAGTCCTTAGCTGCGTGGTAAAAGAGTCTATAGCTGTGCGGTGAAAGATTGTATAGCTGCGCTGTGAAATAGTCCAAATGCGCGGTAAGAGTGTCTATGGGCGTCATGTATACCACAAGCCAATGTTTGTAAATAAAATAAAGGTCTATAAGTAATAGTCTCTTAAGTTATCCACAATCAAGTTCAACTAACCAGGAGCATTTAGCACCCACGCTTTATGCATCAGGGATTGACACTGACAGCTAGTCGTTAATCGAACTTGCTCTCACAACGCCCTCAAGTGACCAATTCACGCCAACAAAAACATCCACAGTGCCCCCCCCCCCTCCCCACGGTAAAAACCGCATTCTTGTCGCGCTAGACTCTTTCATCAGGCACTTACACACTCTTTCACCGCACAGCTATAGACTCTTTTACTGCGCAGCTACAGACTCTTTTACCGGGCAGCTACATACTCACCACGCAGCTAGACTCTCTTACCATGTGGCTAGACATTCTTACCACGCATCTATACTCTCTTACCATGTGGCTAGACACTCTTACCACGCATCTAGACTCTCTTACCACGTGGCTAGACACTCTTACCACGCATCTAGACACTCTAACCACGTAGCTAGACACTCTTACCACGAAGCAAGACACTCTTACCACGCAGCAAGACACTCTTACCACGTACGCAGCTAGACACTCTTACCACGCGGCTAGACACTCTTTCACCGCGCGGCTGAAAATGACATGAATAGAACACAATAAATGTCCGATTGAGCTCAAATTTTCACATGTACATGTTGGATTAAACAAAGTGCGAGTGCTGTTCTTCGACATTTTAATACCAATCATGTATTATACCTTTAAGTATCTATAGTACCTCATCGGATAAGATCACTGTGTAGCCTATAAAATAACATGTTTTCCTAGATTTTGAATGACTTTCTCAGGTAATGTATAACTTTGTTTAAGAAGGACTCCCTTGTCAATTCAGAAAAAAATAATATCTGTCTTCAAGTCCCTTATAACTTGTATTCCGTCAGATCAAGTATCAAACGTACCCTCTTAGGTCTTCTCGAATACCGCATACACAAGTTGCACCTCTCCCACAAAAAAACGTTCCCAAAGTTCTCTCTCAGCTAAAATCTGCGATCCCAGGTATTTAGATAACGAGCTTAGACTGAGAATATACGCCGTGCTACTGCCGCGCCAAACTTAAATCAATTGAGTAACACGGCACTTGTTTTAAACGCCGAGCTTAATAGAAATTGTCGTGCCACTGCCATTCTGAATACCGATAGCGCGGCAGACCATGTCGAGCCAAAGAGCTTGCCGTGCCGAACTCAATTTGCCGAGCCAAATTCACGCTAAACGCCGTACTATTGCCGTGTCAAACTTGAAAATGTAAAATTATATGAGTTCGGCACGGCAGTTGCACGGCCTTTAGCCTAGGCCTTACCTGCCACCTCAGCCGGAAGAGTGCTGCCATCGCAACGCCTCAGAGGATCTCTTGTTGGTCCAGGGTCTGCAACAAAGAACGAAAATCCATAGCAAAACAAAGGCGACAGTCCTTGGTGAGAAAACGTTTATCGTAACGATAATAAAGACAACAATTAAATACACCAAGTTAATTGTGTTTGTCAAAACGTAGTTAAGCTAATATTTTTTCTTAAAATTGCAAAGAAAATTGTTATAGCCTTATATTATTTATTTACTAGTCAACATTGCATTTTTCTTACATGTGACGTATATGTGATTTTTTGAAAGGAAAATTCAATGAAAATAGGCATAGAATATAGTGGTTTATATTGCCAATAATGAAGCGATAGACCACAGACACGTTTCCAGTGCCACTTTTTTAGAAAATATCGGACATTCTTCATCAACCATCATAAAGCTAGAGTTTTATTAACTTGTTTCTTGCCTAAACGGTTGATTTTCATGTTCCTGTGGATGTGTTCAGATTTCTCTTTTTTTCTTTTTTCTTTTTTTTTTTGGGGGGGGGGGGGGGGTCCGCAAAAACCTGAATTAAAAGACAATGATTGTAAATGGCGCATATTCACCTATATTAAGTTTACACAGGGTGTAACGGTTCGCAGAGCAGCTAACGTCAACAAATTTTCCTTGCTGACGTTTGTCCATACTAATGCAGTTCTCTCTCACCCCGTCTGGTTGGTTCTTTCCCCAGGTGAGATACACCGGACACTGCCCGCTGGATGTATACTGATAAACGCCTTCTTCCTCCCGATCATTTTGTCCAATCCAGTAGCCATTGTTATTGCTGTGGGTTTTAAGATCAGCTACATTTAATTGTTCATGACATTCTACAAGAGTTTGTTTTCCTTGTCGTCAATCAGCATTTATCGCAGCTTATAGAACTCCTCCACTTTCAAAGATTCAGGAAAATGACTTATGTGTCTGTTCTTCAATTTGTCTAATTAGCCAGGTATTGGTATAGATAGACATAGGTAGATATTAGGCAGATTACATACAAACAGTCAAAATCAGTAATAAAATGAAAATCGGAAAAAAATGCACACATTTGATACTTCAATGGGTCTTCGTTGAATCTGTAACGATATTTCCATGCACACAGTAAACGCGTTCAGTCCGAGAATTGGACAAGTGGTTAACATCAACTCTAAAAAGAAAACGGGTACAAGACTACTTCGAATTAACGCCTCAGGTTACGATTATGATTGATGCTGGTTAACAAGAACAAAAAGAGCGAGCAGTCAAACAGTTAGACGACAAGCAATGTAAGGGGAGAGGGCAATGAGGCAGGTAAAGAATATTACATCTTATTTACTACCGATAAACGCTGGATAGGGCGGCATTATTCTTGAAGTCGTTGCACAGCAAGACATAATATTATTTGATTAAGGAAAGCACACAGTGATTTTGTATTTAACATAAAGAATCAAGGAACAGACAAAAAAGGACAAGGAACACAGAAAAAGGTAATACACCTATTACTCACTTGTTTTTTCGTCTAAATGATACTAAACTTACGGGAAATTGTCCCTGTTCCACACTTCAAGAAACAGATTCTCCTCGGCGTCCTCGATGTCAGACACCGACCAGGAACCATTGGGGAGAGACCGGCAGAAACTCAGGGCGCCTTCGAAATTGCGCTTCTGGTAGCTGTCACTGGCGTAACACACCCCGGGTTTAGCTGGGTTTTTGAAGGCTCCCGGAAAGATATCACGACAACCTGGCCGACACATTGGAAAAATCCGATTGGCTTGAACTTGGAAGCCTAACCTACAGACTTACAACTTACTCTTGCATTGTTTGCATTTTCTGATGTCTGCCTTCATTCGATGAAATAATATTTCAATGAATAAACATTATGAAAATGAAAATTACGACACAGTAATGTCCTAGCGATAGCTCTCAAAGTAACATGCCAGGGAACAATTTAAAGAAATACTATACTAGGATTAATCCCATATCTAATTAGCATTATCGACATAAGCATTTGTATTGTAACGTCACACTTTGCTTACTCATTAAGATTGATGAATAATTTTAGATTAATCTGTTTACTTAGTGAAACCAACCTCAGATTTTGCTCTAATCACATAAAGCATGAGCTTCCCGTTTATTCTCCGGGTATTATTAAGCAGACAGCACCTTTTTCTAGCACCCCATTCCCTACAACTTCAGAAACATTTTACCCCAGTGATTCTGAATCTTGCATCCGAAGGGCTCGTCAGAGATTAGCACTTGATTTTCATCACATTGTTTTGTTAGAGTGTAAATTCCGCATTACACGGAAAAGTGTATAAAGAAAAGCAAAATTGCAATACTTACTATCATGAACCTCCTCAATTGGACAAGATGATACTGCTTCTGCAAAACAAAGATGTGCACATCACTTTGTAGTTATAGTCATCGAAATTCGGATGGACCCAGTTATACATCTGCACACGTAGTCCTAGTCTTGGTTCACGACTGTGTTACTACTTAACGTACGAACAGATTCCCCGCACTGATCCACACGCACGTACGTATGTACGTAAAGACCTGTCTTAAACATATTCTTGGGAGTCGTGTACGTGTAAGGGCCGTGAGTTGCGTGCGCACCTTGTTATGTGGCGCGCTACGCCGTCTCCATGACAACATTGTTGAATATGTATGATTACCTGCAAAGACCGCGTAGGCAGGCACGCACGGACAAGTATGGGTGTATGTTAATAGGCTGTGCCTATTCAAAGTAACGCATGCGCAGTGTGTTTCCCCCTTTTCATGGGAGATTTTACACGACTACCAAGACTATGTTTGAGAGAGGCCTTTACGTACATATACGTACGTGCGTGCGGGTCAGTGAGGGTAATCGGTTTGTACGTTCGAGTAATAACGCCTTTTTTAACATTTGGACATGATCTGGCGATAGTAGGGTCCAAGTACCTTGTGTGTAAATGAGTGGCAAGAGCTCCTTTTTGCCTCTATCCTGAGTGAAAATCCTGCGATTTCACCTCCAAAACTATCCTAAAATGTCTCATGCAGCCAGCTATGGACCAAGGGAGAATTGGAGATTCCAATAATGACAAGGTTTACTCAATTTTTTTGGAAGAAAAGATCATTTTCCCCCTAAAAATTGGCACAGAGACCTCCTATTCATGAGCACAGTGTCAGTCGGGTCAGGAAACTTTTTTTTTTTTAAATTGTACACTGGTACCCGGCTACCATTCAGTGCATGCAGTGCATCTAAAGCATCACTGGTAACCATGCAGTGCTATGCACTATGTGCATTTAAACATGGCAGCCAAGTGACACTGTGCTATTGAATAGGAGGTCTTTGTGCCCATTTTTTGGAATAAAATGATATTTTCTTCAAAACATGTAAACCTTAAACCTTGTCATTATTGGAATTGCAGTTCTCCCTTGGTCCATAGCTGTCCGCATGAGACATTTTAGGATTGTTTTGGAGGGGAAATCACAGGATTTTGACTCAGGGTAGAGGCAAAAAGGAGCTCTTGTCACTCATTTACACACAAGGTACTTGGACCCTACTATCACCAGATCCTCGCCAGACTAGTCGTGAACCAAGACTAACTTAGTCATAACAGATTGAACGAGTATCAATACTCGGAAAATCAATATCCTGCAAATGGTTGAATGACGTGTGAAACATTTTCGCAGTATGATTTCCCGCTTCTTTTAGGGTAAGATGGAATTCAGTGGCATTACGAACTTATTGTCAACTTTCGCTAAGTTTGGGATGCGAAGTAAACGCAGATAATCACCATCAATATTTTTTTCTGTGAAGATTTATTTTATTGTTGAACTGACCAGAACGGACATTTTGGCACACAACTACATCTAATGTCATTTATCTCATCTCTTGCAGGATATGCAACATACAGTATGTGGGTGAAACGAAGAATACCCTAAAGAAACGGTTTTATGATCACAGGTCCACAGTCAAAACTCAGAAACAGGATGTCCCAGTGGGACTTCCATTCAATCTCCTTAACCACAACATTTCTGATATGATCTTGCAGGGCATTGAATCACTTGGCAACCGCGGGGATCGACTTGGTCCGGCTGAGCAGTGAGAACATTTGGATTAAGAAATTACGAACTATTCAGCTTCAGGAATGAAATGACTAATATTCTTGTTTGGGTAACTCCGTTTCATTAATCCACAAGTATTCTCCAATCCCTCCTGCTTTTTGCATTCCACTTCCGGATCTTGATCTATTATCCTCTAATTACCTCCTGTGTTAATCCCTCTCCCAGGCCCCATTCTTCCCCACCCCTTGTGTAGTCTATTACTTTTGATCTTGCCTATCTGACCCCTCTTTGTCTGACTAATATTACGCACCCCCACTCTCCTATAACACCCCCCCCCCCCCAACACACACACACACCCACAATCCCATTTTCTATATCCTCTCATCCATTCTTATATGCTTCTTTCACCCACATGTTCTTGTCCTGTGTCATTTAGCTTTTGAGAAAGATCCTGCTAGGATCGAAACGCAGGCCCTCCTAACTTTAAGCAATAAGTACATTTAGTACAAATAGTTGCCACTAAATGTTTCCGCCAAACATGTTCAACTTCTCAAAGAAACTCACCAGATGTGATCCTAACTTTGCATAAGTAGTAGGTGTAAGTATTATCACAACATGCATCAAGAAAACCCCCGCCGTAACTGTAGTGGTATATCACGCAGTTTTCTCTACGGTCTCCGTCAGGCTGGTCTGATTCCCAGTTGAGATACACTGTGCGGTTACAATTGTTGGAGCTATCGTGCACATATCTCCAAAAGTTTTCGGTCTTCATGTCATTCTGGCTGATCCAGAATCTAGTGGCACTCCTGTAAAAACAATGTTCAAAATATCAATTAACAATACGATGTTTGTACTGAGGATTCACTAGAGCACACTAGTCGAAATTCACTCTCATTGGTCCTTTTCAGGACCACACATCTTCCTAAAAGAGATTCTTATACATGGTGTCACCGCAAGCCTTACTCATTCTGATGTTGGTCCAATTATGTGTGCGCCTTGTTTTGCAAATTCGCAAATTCAAGTCTGAAGCGCTGAATATTCGAATAATCTGAAGCATTTTTAATAAACGAAGAATCTTTAGAAATCATGTACTCATTCCACGTTAATCTGATCTGACTTTAGTAGAAATCAAGGGGATTTCGATTTGCTATTTTCATCGAACATCAACCAATTCATCAATCTTGATATAAATTGGACATATATAAAAAAAACACTCGATGAAAGCGTTGACTCTATATCTAAAAAAGAGAATGTTATACGATTTACATTTTGGAATATGTTTAAAGTAAGGTGTCTCTCGTAACCAAATGGAACCACTAACAGCAACTGATTGCATACGATATTGCTATTTTATTATATTTTATTAAAACTCTTTGACAAGTAAAACTGTTAATACTGACACAAACAATGATTTTATAAATACAATTTCTAAATTAAACAATTTCTGAACAAAGAAAACATTACTTGAGCTTAGTTCAAAACAGCAATCCCCGAAATACCACACCGGCTCTCTTACCAACTGAGCTAACCAGCCCTATGTTTCTGGTGTCCCAAATTGTCATTTGTTTGAATATGAATTTTTATCTAACGACCATAAGTCAAACTGGTTGCATTAATTATTGTAAGTCACTGGTAAGTGATTTATTTAAAATTTAGCGGAGCGGGACTCGAACCAACGACCTCCAGCATACCAATTTTTCTTGTTCATTGTTTGTCCCAGTCAGTGATGATTACATTGATTAAAAAAGCCGCATCCTCTTTGGGTGATCCCCTACGTGTTGTTTTTCAGGTTGCAGCTTTGCTAATGCTGTGCGTATCTTCAATGATTCCCGAGATGCGCGGAATGCGAGTGGTTTCATGGATTCTGACTGGTAGACGAACAACGATACTTGACTAATAGGAACTCCGACAACATATATGGCAGAATAGCTCAGTTGGTAGTGCGCCCGAGCGGTATCTGCAGCTTAAAATTCTGCATCATGGCTTATAATTAATCCCTGGTCGTTATTTTGTTTTATTAATATCTAAATCGCTGCCAAAAAGTATTATGTCAAAGTTTCATTTCCTTTATATTCACAACTTACAATATGCCGGCATCTCTCAGTGGAGTTATTGCATCTTGGATGAGCTGGTTCTCCACCGCATCTTCTATGTCAGCGACATCCCATCCTATGTTGTCTCCGAGTCCCTGACAAAAGGTCCTAGCATCAAGGAATACTCCCTTCCGAATATTGGTGGCCAGGTAACAGACTCCGGGTATGAGGGTATCGTTACTGAACGTTTCACCGTAGATGCTGGTACAGGGTCCCGTAGGGGGCTCGATGAACGGCGTAGCTGGTCAGGGATGATGAATGAAAATACAGTTTAAAGAATAATAAGGCTTTAGTATTCGGTCTATCAAATGCATTTTGACCCAAATATTATTGCAAATATTTTCATATTTTGTTCGGTTTTTTTTCAAACATTGAAATAAAGATGTAAGTTTTCTCTTGTCTAGTTTCAAACGATAATGAAGTTAGTTTTCAAATGGCATTGAAGGATTAAAATTAACTCCTCGACGTTTACACGTTGACATGACCTAACATTTAATATACGGACAACCGAAAATTTAATTTAAAAAATCGACAGTCCAATTAAGAAAATGTACGATTTTTCGAGTGGTAGGCGGAAATTTGTCAAAGATCACCTCTAGAAACACAGTTTTCCGAAAATGCAGATATTTAGAGTTGCTCAATTAAATTTCAATGAAAACAAAACGCGAAATAACTTTTTTTCTTTTAGTGAAGATGTCTCGTTCTGATCAAAATTATACGGATCTTCAGTAAGCGTGAAATTTGGGTTTGCCGAACCGTTTGCTCTAATAAACGACTGTGAAACCAACGTTTATTTCAATAAATCATTGATTATTACTTTGAGGAAAAAAAACCTGATCAGCATGGGTTTCCAAAGGTTTCATACAAGAGTGCGAGTAGTAGTAGTTTTGTACTTGTTCGTACATATTATTTGTCCGTTCGACCGTAACGTGGGTCTTTCGTTCGTTCGTTTTTTGTAATCTTGTTTGTTTCATGACGTCTTATTTTGAGTTGTGAATTGTAACTACAGCGATCCAATACAAACATTCGAACTAATCTATTATTATATATTATTCGAAACGAACGACCAGTTAAACAGTAATTTTGTGTCAAAGTTCAAATTTGCACAAAGTTAACCTCGACCAGTTGAACTAATCAAATACTTTTATGTAGAACAAATCCACAAAATGCACTCTCCGACATGTGTATCTGACCTATGCGTTTCTTGCAGATGAAGAAATTCGTGTAGGTGCATCTATTATCGATCCACTGGTTCCCCGTGTCAACCACGATGCAGTTATCCAATGTGCCGCCGTTTGGTTCGCCCAGTTTCCAGTTCAGGAATACCTCAACATTAGACGGCGTGCTGTTGGATGCATACGTCCATGTTCCTTCAACCTCTCGATCGTTCTGACCAACCCAGAAGTAGTTGCTCGATCTGAGGATGTAAGAATTTTATATTTGCTGACCTAGTAAGATTACCAGCTTAAAGACATCATGTAAACGTTTCCGCTAATCCATAAGACGGCATTTCAATGAAAAAAAGGCTATCATTTCAGGACAATAGTTTCATTTACTCTCCTGAGGACGGCCAGAGTACACTGGCCGGAACGTCGAGATCATTATTCTCACCGGTTCTTTTCAGAACCACCCATTCATAAAAGAGATTGTACATGGTGTATCCGCAAGCTTACTTTATTAGTTTCATATCCTTTCTATAGGATTAGTGCAAAAAACATAATTACTGTTTATCAGGAAGAGGCTGGTAGTACCAGTCCAATTTTTGTGTTGTAGGCATAATCTGGTCATTAATATATCTGGCTTGTTTTGCGATGTGCTATGATTTCACACAATAATCTCCCTTACGATGTGAAGTCCCGGTATCTGGCAGTCACTATAGTATTCTCCGTGGCGTCTTCAACGTCGACCAGAGACCAACCTTCACCCTGGCAATAGTCGACGGCCGATTCCCAAGAAAGCTTCAGGTCCGACAGGAAGTAGCATATGCCCGGTTTAGCCGCGTTACCAAAGGCGTCCTTACGGAGGTTAGAGCAAGCTGAAAGACAAAACCAGATAAAAAAGGGGGATATTAAATTGATATCTAAAATCAATGGGCGCTATGTGCGATGAAATATGTACCATCTTCACGTTTTGATTTACTCCGTTCGTATATTTGTAGTTACCTGTGACTTCAGGTGGTAGAGTTTTGCCATCACACCTCGTCATGGGATCTCGGGTTGGCCCTGGATCTGAAACCAAATATATGAAGGCAGCTTCGATCACCTTATCAAGCATAATTATTGATCCGTGAAATTAGGGAATGAAAGTTATTGTTACATATGGGTTAAAGTGTAGATGTATTATGCCAAAGGTCATAGGTAACCACTTGTAATTTTTTCTAAGTATTGTGTCAACTAGCGGCATGTAATTTTCGGAATTTTCCCGAATAACAGCGTTTTTCTTTGCGTCACGAATTTAATCGCAATCAAAAACCGTTTTATTTTTTTTTTCCGTGTGGGGACACAAATTATCGTTGTAATAATGGATCTTTTTTGCAAATAATCGTAAATCGAAAATAATCATTTGCTGTTTGAACGGTCCACCCCCCCCCCCCCCCGAAAAAAGGTGTGTTTTTTTATATCCCATTATGCAAGTCGCCTGCTATATGATTTTTTTTTCTCAGCACTGTTCAATTATAATCATCAAATAACTACAAAGGAATTTAATATCATTTTTGTAAGTCATTGAAAGATGAACAGAGCAAAATTGACTGGAGCGGGATTCGAACAAGCGACCTCCTTATTACATTATTAATATAGGTCAATGATAATAAACTCAGCGATTCAGTTCGTCGCAAGCGTAGCGCCGGATGTAGAACAGACTCTGTCGATTATATTTTAAATCCCCCACGACCTGTCCACATTGCATGCCCGTTGCATGTACGTACATGTACATTTGAAAATGCACGCAGTCGCCTGTATAGTGTACGGGGGCGCGCGTCGTAAAACGAAAACAGTCCAGGAAGTGGACTACGTCGAATTCAGGTCAACTTCAGGTCAAACTTCGGGAATCGCGCATGCGCGGTTTGATCACAAAATCTATTCGGGTCGCGCTTTTGTGCACAGACACTGCCTTGTAATGGAACAATTGTAGTAACACACAACACGCTGTGAGAGGAACTTCGTATAGCGCGCGTCTTGCATGATGGGATATAAAAAGAAACCTTTTTTCTCTTCGTGGAAACGTTCACAAAGCAAACAATCGCGATTTTAATCGAGATTCAATTTGCGATAATTGTTGTCCACACACGAAAAAAAAACAGTTTCTGAATTGCGATTCAAATTTAGGGGTGTGTGTGAACGGACCTAAAGCGGAAATTTGACTCACTTAAAATGGTAACGAGTTGGTGTCAGAACAAAGGTAACTTAAAATGGTAACGAGTTGGTGTCAGAACAAAGGACATGTCCATATTATTGCGAGATGCACACCGGCCACAAAAGTGAAAGGATTCCAATAAAATCAACATGAAATCATGTGGCTCCGATATGTCGATGACGCTTTTATCATCTGACCACATGTCAACAACAAACTCAATGACTTCTTGGAACACCTGGGGTGGATTTCACAAAGCCCTGCGATCGATCGTAACTTAAGTTACGAAGGATAACCCATCGTAGAGGGCCTATCCCATGTAAGGCTTCAATGCATCAAAAGTCCTACGATTGGTAGTAAGTTACGAAGAATTTGGTGAAATCGACCACTGAACCGCCAACACCCACAAATCCAATTTACCATGGAAACAGAGACATCAGGAAAGCTACCATTCTTGGATGTTTTGATAACAAGGAGGAGTGATGGTTTCCTAGGACACATGGTCTATAGGAAACGGACACACACTGACCAATACCTCAATGCATGGTCATTCCATCCTCCATCAGTTAAAGCATCTGTAAACTGGAACCTAATCGAAAGGGCACACACGATATGTGACAACCAAAAAAACCCTAAACACGAGTTGTCTCACATCAACTCGGTACTACGTATATACCAACGACCACACACCTCGGAACTGAAACCACAGTTACGGGAGAAATCATTACCAAACCCAGTTGAAACGATTACATGAGCGCCCCCAGTGAGCACCAATCTCCTTCACGGAACAGATCCCAAGCAATCATATAATTATAATGACCCTCATACATCCCTCATTTCAATCATTTCCCGATGAGGACTAGATCGAGCAGGCTAGTAGAAACGTTGAGACCTTAATACGAGAAGTGCAATCGAAATCGTGCTAAAGTACGAAGGATTCTTCCATTGTGTTTCAGAAAACCGATCCACATACCAATTGTCACCATGCGAAGCCTTATATCTTCCATGAAAAAATTGATATTAATATACAGTGTTTGAAAAAAAAATCGGGTCAACGCTTAGGTCAGGAGATGCGCGGTTGGTGAGAAAGAACTGAAACCCACCGGTTTTGAGTTTGCACAGAGTAAAGTAGTGTGCATTGCATGGTACATCTCGAAAGCATCCATTGCTTCTTTTCTTCATGACCAGACAGTTCGAATACCCTGCCCCGTTTGGTTCGCCAACGTTCCAGTTGAGATACACCGGACACTGCCCGCTGGAGGTATACCGGTAATCGCCTTCTAACTCCCGATCATTTTGACCAATCCAGTACTCATTGTTTTTACTGCGGTTGCATTTAGGGAAACAAAAAGAAAACTTAACAGGTTAAGTGGTATTTTTTTCTGAAGAATTAAGGTCTGTATCAGTGATTTTTAACTCAGTACCTTCTAATGATTAAATCGTTAATATTAGGCTTAGTGCAAAGTTTGGATACAATGTTCATTTAATATAAAAACCGGAGGGGCGGGGTTAAACCTGTGACCTTCCATGGGAGATGTTGTTTTTCTGAAATTCAAGATACATTATGTATAGTGCACATTTTTTCGAATCATTTTGCTTAAGTTATCTTTCGAAAGCAAGAACTTACGGGAAATTGTCTCTGTTCCATACTTCAAGGAACAGATTCTCGTCGGCGTCCTCGATGTCAACCACCGACCAGGAACCATTGGGGAGAGACCGGCAGAAGTCCACAGCCGCCTGGAAGGGAAACTTCTGGTTGATGGCGCTGGTGTAACAAACCCCAGGCACCAAGGGATTACTGAAGGCGGACGGCAAGATGTCACGGCAATCTGGTAAGGAAACGACGGATTAAACTATAAAAACGTTAAATAAACAAATCCTTAAGAAAATAGTTTTTATTATGAATTCCTTGTTCAACCAGATTCGGCAGTCCAGTATTACTAAGCATGTAAGATGCAATCAGCTTATAGTTGTAAGCAAATAGAGCGACTAGGCTGATTTACAATGTAGGGCGAGATGAGCAAAGATGCGAATACAATAATTAACCCATTAAACATAATGCTTGGAGTTCGGATGGCCTGACGCATTTCGATCCTAGCAGCAGTTTCCTGCTAGGGTAAAAACGCCTATAAAGTCCAAGTATTTTATGCATTTCAGGTGGTTATTTTGGCTGATTGTATGCAGCAGTTTATTACTAGAATATATTGTAAAAAATATGAATTTTAATATATATGTATACATTTTAACACAAACTGAAACAACCACATAAATTGTATCCATTGTTTCATCAAACCCACAATTCTTCTGAATATTTTACCTATCTGCAGTACTACCAGAACAATTCATAGTCTCACCATCAAAAAGATGGTGCAAAAAGTATAAGCCATGTAATACAAAATACTGAACAATGCTTACCATCATAAACCTCCGTAGAAGATTCCTCAATGAAACCAGGACATGAAGGTACTGTTTCTGTTCAAAACAAGAAATTTCATGAAACAATTCAATACAAAAGCCACTTACAGCTAAAATTTAATTTACAACCCGATAAAATATTCAATTTATTGTTTAGACATACCAGATGTGGTTTTAACTTTGCACAAGTAGTTGACGTTGCCATCACAGAGTGCTGCCGAAAATATCCCGCCTTCTAGGTATCTGTATATCACGCAGTTCCGTCTACGGCCGCCATTAGGATTGCCTGCTTTCCAGTTGAGATACACTGTGCGGTTACACTTGTTGGAGCTATGGTTCGCATATCTCCAAACATTCTCGGTCTTCATGTCATTCTGGCCAATCCAGAAATAAGACGCCTGCCTGCAGAAGCAAACAACAATCTCTCTGCTTACAATAATGTTAATCATTAAAAGAAGAACAAAGAAGATTTGACTGGAGCGGGATACGAACGAACTGAACCATCCAACCCTACGTTTGTGGTTTCCTTATAGTCAATTATCTTTGTTCGTTTGGCAGTCAGAAGCCCTGCAACTACGTACTTAGTCTGCTACATCCCAGGGATCATTTTCATCGATACACGCAGCAATGCTACAACCTGAGAACAGTACATGCATGGGGGATGACTCAAAGAGGATACAGCTTTGATTAAAATAATCCTCTTAATAAACACAAGGGAAACTGACTGGTCACCTGTGTTCACTGGTTTTCAGGAGGTAGCGATTTCGAATCCAGCTCCTGTAAATTTTTCTTTGTTCACATTTAAATAACTTAAAATTTAAAAATGAACATCGAAAAAATTGACTGGAGCGGGACTCGAACCGGCAACCTCCTGAATACCGTACTGGCGCTCTACCAATTGAGCTATCCAGCCCTTAAACTTAAAATTGAGTCAGTTTCCCTTGTGGTCATTTGATAATAATATTAATCGGTAAAAATAAAGTGCAAAATAGATTTAAATTTGAAGATCAATTCACTAGAAAATGTAAAAAACATGTATCGATCAATACTTCAGGTGAATTGTTCGAATATTCCATGGCATCACCGAAGGAAATCTACATTGCATTCACATCACGTGAAACGTTTTTAACGATACCTGTAATGCAAAGGCTAGCAATTGGCTAATCAACCGCATAATTATTGTACACATCCCCACATACAGGCTGGTACCCATTTACTCAAAAGATCATCTGCACATTTGCAGTTTCTTGTTGAAGGACGTAATAGATGTGATTTTCATGGATACACCCACACAACTTTGCCACGGTGCTAACATTAGATTAACTTTTTTTCCCACAGATGTGAGATAAGGAACTTATGGCTTTTTTAAATGATATGTGAACACAACTTGTAGACGACAACAGATAATTATAAGTCGGATCCCGGATGCAAATGGTCACTCCCATTAAATACCTCGGTTTTTGCATTTTACATTATAATAACGGTATTGACATTAAAGACTTGGCCTCTTCAAACTTACAACTCGCCACTCTCCTTTAATTCTCTTATAGCATCTTGGATGAGCTGGTTTTCCACCGCATCTTCTATGTCAGCGACATCCCATCCTATGTTGTCTCCGAGTCCCTGACAGAAGGTCCTTGCATCAAGGAATACTCCCTTCTCGTCACTCGCCAAGTAGCAAACTCCGGGTTTCAGGTTCTGGTTTCCGAATGCTTGGTCGTGGATATCGCTGCAAGACAACGCGGGGTAACCGATGTCTGGCGGTAATGCTATTAAAAGAAGACAAATAGGAGGAATAATGAGTAGACTGCAGTACCAGTAGTACGACTCGAAATTGTCGATGTATCCATGTCGACAACGACTGCGCGGGGTAGTCATATTGGCTATAGCCTTTCGTCAAGGCCTGCGATGCTTTAACAAATTAATGGACTTTGTATTCTTGTGTAGCCGCAAAGCTAATCCCACGCGGGTAAATGGGGTAAGTGGCGAAGCGAAGAGGCCTTCCCAAATATCAATTAAAATGTCTACCAACTACGTCATCGTCTAACAGACATTGTAGATAATTATTGTACTGTCCTTTTGCCGGACATTTGTAGCACAATAACAATTTGCAGGGTGCTATCTGAGTGCTACCGTAGTTATTCAGTAGTAATAGGTGGCAGTTAGGCACTGAACCCCCAACCAACTGGCCAAGCCGTGTTCCATCCCGGCTTGTTTTAAAAACCTTTAACAACAACTACAGTACATGTAGACTGACTTAGTTGGAGCAAAGGTAGAGTTCAGTGTTCAGTCATGTTTGAAGGCAAATCTTCCAACTGACTTAAGATAGCACATAGTCCAGCAGTTTTGGGGGTGGTTTATGGGAGCGAGAAGGGTATCGGGTTTCTGTGTTTTGTGGTGATTGGTCCTCGTTGGTTTGTGTTTCCGGCCTAGTTTCCTTCTGGTTCTGGTTTGTCAAGGGAGTCATTTGGAAGTGTTTTGAAGAAGGAGGAGTTTCGCGTGACGTGATTCCCTCCGCGTGCTGCTGTTATCATTGGGCCTTTGATGTCAACAACATGGTATGGATTTGAGTCGCAGGGGGTTTGTTGCTTTCCAATGAAACCATCACGTTTCACCAGAACTGGGTCATCGCGATTGATTGGCGTTTGTCTCTTAGTCATGTGCTTTTCTGCATGTTGCTTCATGTGGTGTTTTTTTGCGTTTGTCGCGTTCGCGAAGTTCTTGGTCAGAGTTGTTTTGGGTGATGTCCTTTTCTGTAATGCGTGTGCGAATGTTGCGTCCGAAGAGAAGTGCCGCAGGAGGAGATCCGGTGGTGGTTTGTGGTGTTGCACGATAGTTTAGTAGAAACGCATAGAGTTCGTGCTTCCACGGCTTGTGTTCAGCATGTGCGATGCGATAGGTTTTCTTGAGTGTTCGCATGAATCGTTCTACATCAGCTTTCGCTCGCGGCCATCTTGGCGTTATGCGTCGATGTTTGAATCCGAGGTAGGCTGCGAATTTCTTGAAGTCCTCGATGTTGAACGGCGGGCCGTTGTCGCTTTTGACAACCTGTGGAATCTCAAATGGATGTAACTGTTTCAACAACTGGATATCGGCTGTAATCATCAGTTACGACGAGCAGATAGTCGCCGGAACGTAGGTCAGCAAAGTCCACGCTGACTTCCAACCACAGTGCAGCAGGCAAGGCAGACGTTTGTAGTCACTGTGGTTCGCAGGGCGTGTTTGCTGATGTTGCTTGACAGGGTATGCAGCGGTTTATCCTGTGCTCTACCTGCCGATCGATGCCAGGGAACCATACCTTTTCCATAAGAAGCTGTTTTGTTTTGTTTTGTGGTCTAGTTTGCCACACTTTTGAGCATTAGCTCACGGTCACGATCACTGAACTCACACTTTCCAGCTTGTTGGCGAAGTCGTGTGCAGTACTGGTCGATGTTTTCACTGGTATTCTGTTTGGTGCGTCTGAAGATGATTGTCTCGAAGACAATGTTCTTCTTTGGTGCAAAGTACTCGGAGATAGCCTTCCTGGCAGCTGCATAATCATTGCCGTCAGGCTGTAGCGTGTCATAGATGAAGCTCCTCACCACCATAGTGCAGTAGGAGTGTCTTTTTTCTTGCATCATCAGTGATTTCAAATCCAACCATTGTACCCTCAAATCGGCGTGTCCACTTCTCCCAGCGTGTGAGAACAGACGATGGTTCATTATGCACATCGAATGGTGGCAATGTTGGCATTGCTAGGCTAGCAGAGGCCATGATGATGTTCGTGACAATGAAGCAAGTTCGTTGTGTTATAACAGCACACTGTGTAATAGTGATGGCGAAATGTTCAGAATTGGAATCAGTTTTGTCCTATAAATTTATTTTCTTTGCACCAAGATTAACAACAAATACTGACTTACAGCTATTGTCCAGTATCCAAATGTCAAGATTTACAGCTTTTTATCCTCGTCTCCAGTGTAATATGGACGATTACTCGTGATTCAAAGTACAATATGATTTAATGGCTTTTTCACATTGTACGCATAATACAGGAATACTCATGGCTCATTAGCATGAGGTTAATAAGGTCATGCAAATGTATGGTGTCATATTAATGCCATATCAATTGGTAACAATTGTGAATGCTTATTAAAATGCCTTGGATATTACAGCCACCAATAAGTGTCTGAGGTCGGATAGGAGCAATGATTGTTTTACCACTAGAGAACACCTACAGCTACACATGAGAAGGTAACTCCAAAATGCATACAGATCGTCAGGTCACCACAGTAATGTTCAACGTGAAGGAGGGGCTAATGTCGCTCCGGCAGGACGAGAACGAGGACGACCTGTAACAGTCAAGTGAACAGGGGTCGTCGATGGTTTCAAAGTTTGGCGGTGGCAAGGGTGTTGATATCTGACGGTCTGGAACAATTACTCCATTATTATCATTCAGTCCAACCCCAAAACCGAGAAGGAAAAATTACATCAGCAATTATTGAGTCGGCAACTCAGAAGGCGACATTGATAGGAGAAGTGGATAATAGGGTGCTGGTTTGGACTCCTCTGGGAGAATTGATCTTCCTTCCTCAATGATAAAATGCAGCTAGTCAAGCCAGCGCAAAACGGCGCCAAGACCTGAGCAGGACAAATCGTCCCAAGACCTATCAACGAAGGTGCTCGTATAAGACGCTCGTAAAAGAGTTTAGAGGATTATATAGGGTCATTCAACAAGGCGTCTTAATATAATTCCTGACCCAGGAGCGGGTCCAGGATTTTCCAAAAGGGGGAATATCCGCCCCTGTGACCGGATAAATGACGACGCTTTGGCGGGATATTTAAAGACAAAAATTTAAAGCATGAAGGCTTGAGAATCGTTGGGTGGAGAGCAGAGAATGATGGGTGTTCGTAGCCGCTAGTCGCTTGCAAGGTACAGCAGAGGGTTCGGGGGCTGGAAAGAACCTTAAGTTAATACGGACTGGTGGGTCAGCTGGAGAAAGGGTTTGTCATGAACAACTCGTCGAGGAACAAAATACTACCAATATGTGAGTGGGTTTTGTGTGCCACTGCCTGTGTGCTGGGACTGTGAGCGAACCTGTCTGTGGATACGGTAGACGCAAGTTATTTTTTTTCTTTTTGTTCATCCACTTTGTTTATTTCACCCATCGTCAAAGATTCCACGGAACGATTGTTCAGTACTGATTATAATGGAGACATACGAAGCTAACTCCACGTACCAGAGAGTATCGGCAGTGCATTAGTTGAGATTCGTGTTGGGAGGACGACTTGCCCAGTTGTTGTCACATTTGGTAAACTTGATAACTAAGAAGGTATTCTATAGGGGTGGATATTTTGCTGCCTACAAGCGGAAGTTTCAATTTCCCCACACTGGACCTCTCCATAAACAAGGTGAATTGAATTGATACAAAGTGATTGGAGTTCTGTACCAGGATTGATGCACACAACTCAGATCGCATCTGTTCATGAAGTAATTGCATAGGGTGTGTGATAAACTGAACACCTGTCATGGGGTATGTGGGTACAGTGGATATCAGTGAAGTTGCCTGGGTTGTTGCCTATACGCTGATGAAGACACTATGGTCTTACGATCCAATTTTCTTTCGATCCAGTGGAGCGAATCTGGGTGGTGAAGGAAGGCACAATGACAAGCACGCTACAAAGCATCAATGAGGGCAAATAGATAATTCAAAACACGTAACACCAAAATCAAGTCCGGGACCACTCTGTTGGTCTATAACTCTATTAAGGTGGAGCGAAGAAGAGGTACGCCGGAGCGTCGTGACGAAATAGGAAAGTTACTGTGCGATGTTTTCTAAGAGCGACAGCGACCATTGGGCGCACAGACTGGATGAAGCACACAGCGTCAACACGGTGAAGGGATCTCCATCAGGGAGAGACAAAGACGATTAAATACACAATTATGAGTAGTCAGGTACTGGACCAGTTGAGGGATACATCGGCAAGCGAGCAGCCCTAAGGTAAGGGAAGAGGATGGGTAGAAGATACTTCATGCTGGCTACCGTCGCCTCGATGGGTTGACGTTGAAGGAGGCATTATCAGATGCCTACGATAGATGACTCGTTGGACACATTGATGGGCTCGAACTGGTTCTCCAAGCTGGATCTGCCAACAGTGTTCCGGAAGGTTGAGCTGGACCGCGAAGCTAAACAGAACTCAGCATTCGTGGTGAGACGTGGTTTGTATTTCTGGCACGTCATTCCATTTGGATTGTGCAGAGCACCATCGACGTTCTAGCGGCTGATGGAGCGAGTTTTGGCAGCCATACGGCTAAAAACCGTTCTGGGCTATCTGGACGATAGACAGGGATAGTGCAGGATGAACTACAATCACATGAAGTTGTTCTGAGTGGTCAGAAGTGACAGCACCTGGATTAGTAAAGTTGTACCAACTAGAGATAAAGTAGACGCCCTCTGCTGGAAATGGAAGTCAGAGAATGGTAGACAGTTGAAGTTCGAGCTAATCGTACCCTAAGTCTATCGGAAAGATAGTAGGGTGAACACCTTAATTAGGCGAAAACAATGACAAAGATGCGGAATAGGTTCTCTTGGCATTGGATGGGAGCAGAAGTTAGATCGTTTGTCAGGCAATGTGATGCAAGCATCACATTGCCTGACACATGCACATGTGCATCAAAGAAGTCATCTGTCAAGGCTCGGAAAGCCCCGCTTCGGCAGTACGCTGACGAAATATCTAGGCAGTGTGTAGCATTGGACATAGTCAAGGGAATATGTGCGTTTAGTAAAGTGTCGAAAAGTATCGATATGGGTCGAGGCTTGTCTTCGATATGGTTATGGGGAACTGAAAAAAAAAAATGACAAGCTGCGATTGTCGCCTACATCTATTTTGCTGTTGGAGTCGGGGCGCTTCCACGATGACGTCCAGATCACACAGGCCGGACGGGGCACCCAGAGGTAGGTTTAAGTTGGCCACCTGAGCTGAGCATGCTGAAGGAAGTGGCGAGGATGAACAAGGCCTTTCGAAAGCTGCATCTATGCTGATATTGGAAAACATATTCCCTGGCCTGCTGGACAGGCAGTGTTGCAAAATGCTTCCTTTTGCCTGTACACTGAAACCCAAACTGCTCTCGGGCCGGACAAGATAAATATTGTTTTGCCCCAGTGTAGGCCTACATCCCACTCCAGTTTAGCCCCAGTGGCTTGATTCCGCCAACGTCTTCAAACCACTCACTAAATCTGCTCCGAGCAAGGACGTACCGACTTTCGAGTGTGTATACACGTTATTGCTGCAGTATTTTTAGTTGCCTCTCATAGTGTGGTTAGTATACATTTGGACACAGATTGTCGAAAAGGAGTGCGAAAAAGTAATTTGAAACGTGCAGTACATGCAGGCGTTTCAAAGCCGTAAATAAAGAGAGTTTGGCCAACTTCGCCATGTTTGGGGACCTATAGTGGATGCGCGTACACACGCGCGCGCGGGCGCGCAAACTATTTTGGCAATGGTTGTTTGTCTAATAAACCCCTCAAAAAAGTTCTGCAACTCAAGTTTGAGGGATTATATCTTTTTTGTTACGGATCTATGAAGGTTGAAACTGACATCATTGGAAAGCTTCTTTATTCCTCTTTACAATGGTGTGCCATTTGTTGTGATCAAGAAACCATGGAATGTGCATTTCTCCTGAATATAGGGCAAAGACAGATGTGAAATATTGCAGTTGATTGACTCAAAGTTGGTCCCCAACATGGCGCCTTGTAGTCACGTGAGGGCTATTGACCAATCATAAATGAGATGCCTGAAACCGAGTTGGCCAAACTGTTGGCGAGTTGGCGTTTCACAATAGTGCGCCACCATGAGTTTGCAACGCGTTGGCCAAATTGCGCATCTTTCCACATGCGCAGTTTGTCGACAAAAATAATTTCGCGCATTTTGGCACATTATTGTGAATCGCCAATATTAATCAACATTAATTGTTTGGCCCCTGGGTTAAAGTGTATCTTATGTAAATCTCGACCAGTCTTGACTCAAGTCGCTGACCCGGACTCGATTCCAATTGTGCTCCATTCTGATAAGACTTGACTCGGCTATGACTTTACCACCAGTGACTTGAATGAGAGACTTTTGATTAACCATTGTAAATCTCAAGAGGGCGCGACTCACCAATCTCTGGACAAGTGTGTTGATTTTGTTGCCATTGCTTTTGTGTACGAATCTTCGTAGTAAACACAACCACAGCAAAATAATCGCATGAAATTGCCTGGTAAATACTGTGCAGGGTCCGGTTGTGGTGGCAGAGGAGGGCAAGAGTTCCACAAGAACAAACAAATACAAAATATGTGGAGATTGACCAACAAAAGGGCGATTTACAAACATTCATGGTGGCCGACGTCAAACAGCATAGTGTTTTTTGCACAAAGTATCCACTTTGGCAAGTGAGACATAGCACGTTATTCCTCGCCAAACATAAGAATTTCACCTCACTTTGTGCTTTCGGGCATTAAAATTGGGGTGGGCGGCAATATCAATCTAAACAGTTTTGTAAATTGCCCGATTTTAATGTTCACATAATTTCCTTGCGTCTTTGTACAAACGTTTTCTGGAGACCGGTAATTTGCTGCCCTCTATCGACAGCCCGCTCCCAAAGCCTCCCATTGGAGTTAAAATAATTATACCTATTACACTTAAACCATGTCGGACTTTCGTACTTTATTCTATGTCTCTTTATGTTGCGACTTCACCTTCAAATCTGCTCTACAAATCGCGACTCGTTCATTAACATCATCAATAAATGATTTGATCATAATCAATTTTGATTACTGTAATACAATTTTGGAAAAGGATGAAAATGCTTTAAAATTATTGCTTAATGCATAATTAATGACTATATAAATGTGTATGCAAGTACACAGTTTTGACCCAAAAGAAAAAAAAAACCATCGGACACGATCCACGCAACAATGCGTGTGCCGTCACGGGCAGAACGAGTAGGCTCGCACCGCAGTAGCTCTTGCTGGCTCACGCAAATTGTACTGTATGATTTTGCTCTTGGATTTGAACAACAAACGCGGGGTCGGCAGGTTTGCGATCTGTATACACTGAGTAGCGTTCTGCATATAACGCAAGGTTATCCGTCGCGAAAAGTAAGGAGCTAAATTAAGGGCCTAAAATGCCTTTTTTTTACTTACAATTAAAAAAAACAAAAATAATGATAGACACGTTGAGTTTTATAACAAAACAGATGTATTTAACTTCATATGATTTTCAAATACAGTGAACCTTTAATACCTCTGTATTATGTATTGCATACGTATTGTCACGTACTGTGCCCATGTACACACGTACTGATCAGAGTGGGGTTTTTTGTGTACATGTAAATTTGTACAGGTGTATCTACGTAGCTAACCTTTACAAATATGTTTGCGCAGCGTATTATGAATTATAAACTGAATGACGAAAATGATTTGAAGGCCGTAGTCATCTGCAAAAAAATGTTGACTTGTTAAATAAAACTAACTTAAAGGTAGTATCATACTTTGGTAAAAAACAAAAACGTATAACTTACATGGTATGAAGATGGTGGTGGTAGAAAAATGAAATGTTTCCGCATTAAATGGTGTTTTTATCCAGAAATTAGTAAAACAACGACCGACAATCTTTTTGATCTTTAAAAAAAAAAAATAGAGAAAGAAGGAAAGAAAGACTGTGACTGTTTTTCACTGTTTTCTCAAAAAGTGGGCACCACTTAACTTAATTTAGACACTCATATAGCACATATCATTATCCCTGGTCATCTGGCCATGATTTACATTCCTGAAACGACCTGAACTCCCTGGGGAGTATAAAACCCTGACTACTTTAAAGCGTGCAGAAGCTAATCAAACCACAAAGCAAATTTGTTTTCCTGCGAAATATTTCGACTCCACGATTATTATCTGTATTCCCTTCAAATATTGTTTTGTTCCCTCGGAAATCAACATGTTCCCTCAAAATTATTCAAGGTGACGAATTGCATCATATTAATGGAACGAAATAATTAGAATGATTTCGTAAATTCATAACTATTCTAACTTTTGTTGGGGTGAGGGTTCATTTGAAGTATGATTGATCATTTCGAGGAAATGATCAATCATTTTGTCATTCCCATTCTCTGAAAAAAAATCCGATTTCTCGAAATTATGAATTGGACTTTTATTTTATAAGAATGACGTATTCGATGGACCACAACATGTGTTGGTCATATCGTGATCCAAATTGCGAACTTAGCTCCTTCAAGTCCTGTCTTTAAAGTCACCATAGTAAATGCTAAAATATTCGTGCAACGTACCATTTCCCTGTCACCCAAAAAAAATAATTAATTGTCACTTATATACTAGCCATTCATGCGACTTTATAGGCATTCCCACAATATTGCAATGTTCATGGATTGTTTTGAAAGGTTTATTTGCATATTGATTTAAAATACAGACATAAATAAAAATTAAGCTCAAGTTTAATCTGCTTTATGGAGCGCGGTCCCCGAAGTGTTAGGAGATCGTCCCTTATATCAGTGTTTACATTGCAAAGTGACTGATAAACAAAGCTTACGACGATCCCTAATAACATGCAAGCAACGCAGGGCGGTGGAGCACTGTCATTGGCTGATGAGTTTCACGCCATGCCTCTGTGTACAGGATGAGTGTGTACGTGGTTGGTGGAAAGTTTTGTGCATAAACAATGCAAGATAGGCGATGGTTCAGTACAGTGTATAGTGCTGTGACCGCAGTACAGCACAGTCGCCATTACATATCTAGACCTATCGGTCAGACAACGAAAAATCCCATCCACCTCCCCAACCACCGTCCCTGTTTTTTGTTTGTTCCCTTCTGGGGTTCAGGATTTTTTCCTCTGGGTAGGCGTAATTTCCCCACAAAAACACTGTTTGACATTAAGGCATTGAGATGTTTGCACCTAATATTAAATCTCATTGTTGTAATGACGGTTGGGTTGGAAAGGTTTTGAAGCTTGTCAATTTATTGGAAGAATTACCTGCATTTATAGTTTGAGTTATTGTGATTAAAAGGTTAATAGGTAGCTTTTTGTACATGGTAAGGGTTTTCGCCATTTAAGAATTAATGCTTGTGAGTTTAAACAACCGCTCCATAGTGAATTTTTCCTGTGATGGAATGCAGTGTATACTGTCTAACACATTTTGGAAAATTTTTTAACATACCCTGTTATATGTGTATTTTGTTTTAATCTTGAGACACATAGACAAATATAAAAAGAACTGGACATCTATGGCTGTTGCAAACAGCACATAGGGCTTTTCCGCATATGATATTATAAATAGAATTACAAATATAAACTGTTATACAAAGAAAGGGATCCCTTAATGGACAATTGAAGAAAGAATCATGATCCTAGATCTTACTACTTTGGAATGAGGAGCTACTTCCTATTTAACCGGAAGTAGAGGTCACAGAGGTCAAGCATTGTGTCTCAAAGAAAGACCTTGCCTAACATTCACTTTTTGTGAAATAATCATGATCCTAGCTCTTACCACTTTTAAATGAGAAGCTACTTCCGGTAAATTCCGGTTTGACCGGAAGTAGAGGTCACAGAGGTCAAGCAATGTTTCTCAAAGAAATACCTTGCCTAACATTGATATTTGGTGAAAGAATCATGATCCTAGCTCTTACCACTTTTAAATGAGGAGCTACTTCCTGTTTGACCGGAAGTAGAGGTCACAGAGGTCAAGCAATGTGTCTCAAAGAAAGACCTTGCCTAACATTGATATTTGGTGAAAGAATCATCTTAATATCTCAAACCGTTGGTTTTTTGTTGATTTTTTAATATTTTGATTATTAAATTCAAATCGCTGGTCACATGACATCTGATGACGTCATGATGACGAAAAGTTTCGGGAGACAACTACCCTATATGGACTTCCTTCAGACCAAGTTTGGTTAATAAGATTGGCTGTTTAAAAGTTACCAAAAAAATTACTGTGTTAAGTCTAAGGGATTTTGGCGGAAGAAGAAGATGAGGAAGAAGAACCAAAAAACAGAACAAAAACAAAGGCTTTTCGGTTGCGCGAAAAAGCCAATAAGATACTGGAATTATTATTATCATAAATAATATAAAATAAAAATATAAAGGACTCCTGAACCCCAAGCTAAATTGTGTCAAAAATAACATTTTGCTTCATTTATCTGTCTCGGGTACCGTCTGTCCATAAAATATATTACACAAAACTGTTGCGGCCCCGCCAGAACTGAGTTTCCCGCTTTACAATTATAAGCAGAGCAGCATTTGAAATTCCAAGTTAAAAAACTGGAATAATACCGCTGGGGGGCTGTAGCCCCCCAAAATTTTGTCTAGCCCCCCCAAAAAATGCAAGTGAAATTTTTTTTTTGAAAATACTGGATTTTTCAGTTATTAATCGCCAATTACATACAAAATGCGTTGTGTGGGCTATAATGTGCATGTTTTTCGACCCCCTAATAAGAAATAGCAGAAGCGAGTGTTAGAAGAACCCAAAATATTGGGTCTTCTAGCCCCCCAAAAAAATAATGGCTCTTCTAGCCCCCCAAAAATTTTGACACTAGAACCGCGCCTGCTTTGTGGTTTTATTAGCCTCTGTGAGCTGAATGCGGCTTCCGGGGATGTATACTCCCCAGGGCGTTGAGATGGTTTCAGGAATGTAAATGATGGTCCGATGACCATGAATAATAATTGATTTGCGACATGAGCATCATGCTTGGCGGATACCGGCGCATTTTAAGTGTCCATTATTATTATTATACAACATTTATTATGTGGCATACAGCTACAGTGAAGTGTGCACGCCAATATTAGCCCTATTTTACATGTTCATATACAAATACACAGTGGCATTCCTGAAATTTACCATTGTCCTGAAATTCGTTCTTTTTCATGTATTTTCCGTTTGCATGATTTAAAACAAATCTAATTTCTTGTGGATAAACTTGCAATGTTAGGGTGCATAAGTGGTATGATACTTCTATAATATTTCCTCTTTCAAAGAAAAGCACCCCCCCCCCCCTTAAAAAAATATAAGGATGCCCAGGCATACTATGACGACTATAGCACTATACTTTGACTACAACTTTATGCGAACTCGTCCAGAAACGTCACCGGATGTGGAACGAAATAAAACAACTTTCAGCAATATCCGAACAAGGCTGAAGATACTAGGGGGAGAATTGTGGTCGGAGGAATAATATAATTCAATAATAATTATATACATTTTTCAAAGCTCAAAAGTCAGTCAGATTATGTATATGGAACAATGCCGCCACTGGTGATATGAGTGCGCGCTTCCGAAGTACATGTAATTTTAACTCTGACCGTTCAAACTGAAGATTTCAACTTGAAAGGTGGTCTTTCACCACTTTCATCCGCGCTACGTGCTGTTTATGCTCCTCTTGTAAAGGTAGTATCATACGTCGGTAGCATACCGAAAAAGAAATCTACACACATTATAACTTATAGGATACAAAGATGGTGCTGGTAGAAAATAACCGTTACAATTGTTTTGCCTGAAATACTGTATTTATCCAGAAAAGAGTAAAACCAGTAAAACAAAATTATGTTTGATATTTTAAAGAGAAAAAAAGAGAAAAGTCTTTTTCACTGTTTTCTCAAAAAAGCGACTGTATCTTCTTACTGCATCTTACTTGATTGCTTAATAGTAGTAAAGATGTCATAAGCGCCCCGACTAAACCACTCGGGGTCAGGATGGTGGTATGACATATTTACTTTAATAGTAAACATGAGGTGGCTGGTTCAAATCCCTCCTGAGACAAGAAGTTACCTTTATCCCCTAAGAAAAATAATTAATAACAACGTCAAAATAAACATAAAATAAGGCATCATACGTGTGGGACATAATTATTTGCATCATGTTTCAGGAACGTGACCTCATCATGGTTTGTTTAGTGTTAAACAAAATACGTATAATTTTAATGCTAGGTATTGCACGTAAACCAATGGGATACTTTTGAGAATCGGTCTTCAAATCAACAGCGAATTAAAAAAACAAGTCCAAATACCCATAATTTGGCTTCAGTAAACTCGGGAATCGGGAAGACAACTTACGAGATTCTGTCTTGCCTGGCACTACCATCAGAGACAAAGCAAGGATCAACCAGCTAAGAGACTGCGCACCCCACATGATGCTCATACGGCCAGGTGGCTTGGACCAAAGCTGCACTGAGGCTGCCCGGTGGTTCACCCGCGTGCTCAAACTGCAGGAGCCCGAATTCGACCCGTTCCTTTCTCTCTGTACGTGGAGTATACTCCCGTCCTTCCCAATTAAATGTTGGCGCGCTCAGTGATAACGTTTTAACGAAAAGTCAAATTGCCATTAGGGTGAACCGATTGAACTCCAGTCAAAAGTGACCACAGCTAAACTGCTTGCAGCGAGTCCGTTTCACTGAGTGCATGACAGACAAGGAGCGTGACTAATCATTTTCGTTGAAGGTGAAGTAAGGGAACGACTCCTCATCAAGTAGTCCTACTGAAAGACAGTTCTTTTGAAACCGAGCCAACACGATCCACTGCACGACCAATCGATACCCTGTGCATTAGTGCCATACACGATCTGTGAAGCTGTGCATTAATTAAGCAGACCGAAATACCAATGGGCCTACTTGTGTAGTATAGATACATCAGAATTGGTGCATTTGAGATAATTTTCACCAACTGCATTATTTCTGATGGATGGAAATGTACACGTTAAAGAATGCACAGAATTAAAACGGCTGAGGTGATAAAAATGCTAACAAAATCAGATGACTAATCAGAATAGGAATTATACTCTATTCTATTGCAAAAGCAAATACCGCAACAGCCATTTACTGACTAATCCGTTCATCAAGCGCGTACGCGGGTGGGGGAGGGGGTCTGTTCCGGATTTGACACCTAACCCCCCCCCCCCTCCCCCCACCCCCCCCCGCACCCACACCCACCTCCACCACCACCACCACCACCACCCCTCTCCCATTGCTCATGAAAAAGAGAGCTCCAAAATAAAGATACTGTGGGGAAAATAACTGGGTTTTGTTTCAAATTAAGATCCAGTTTATGTTAATAAAACATCGTCAAGGTATACGGTACGTGTACATATGAGGCATCTATGTGATTTCCACGCTTACAACGCTACCAGTAGGTTCGTTCCTCGTAAACGGTGTCGTTCGTGATCATTATGCTTTTAGACACTGAACACCCAGAAAAAAAGTAGACACTTTAAAGACGCGTTATCCCATGTCCATTGAACAAGATCGTGGAGTGAAAAGTGTAGTCAGCCAACATTTGATATTTGGACTACCATGAATGCCCAATGGGAGACTTTTGAGAACCGGGGCCAATTTCATCGAATGAAAACATTAATTGTGGTTTGTTTTATTTGGCAAGACATTTTTGTGCTAAGCAAATTGTTGTGCTTAGCAGCGCCGTGAAATTGGCCCCCGGTCTTCAAGTCAACAGCGCACGCGCACGCAATTGTGAGCATGCGCGCGTTGTTTTGCGCGTGCGTGTGCATGCGCTGTTGTGCGTGCGCGTGTGCTGTTGACTTGAAGACCGGTTCTCCAAAGTATCCCATTCCAACCCTGTTTTCTGACCTATAGGTATGTATAATTATAATTATAGGTATGTTGTAATTATGATGCTGAAATTGAATGTTTTGGAAGGATCTCAAGGGTGTTTTTCAATTTATATTTCTCCTTCTTCAAAGTCAAAGATTGTAGCATTGGGTTGATACAGTCATGGAAATTATCAAAGCCAAGAAAAAATATAAACAATCGGCCATAAAAAATAAATAATTCTGCACACTATTCATAATGACATAACAAATATGCGACATATTGTACAAAAGGAATGAACGTCTCACTTAACTCCCAACAGGCTATGCAAACCCATTTCCCAAAAAGGCTGGCAGGATAAATAAAACTGGAAAATGTTGTGCATAAGTTTATTTGAAACTTCACCAATTCATGTGAAACGTCGGCTGCCGTCTCTAACATTTGCTGATAAGGCTATGCCAACCTGCAAAATACAAGATATACATCGCGTGAGGGTTATTTTTCCTGGCGTTTCCATTATTTCTGTGTTTTATATTTTACATGTAGTGTTTACTTTCTGCTCATATATGGCGAAAACAACGCTAAGCTGAAAATGTTTGTCTTTCAGAATGGGACAATCTGTTAAAAATTAAAATGGATGTTGAATTGAACCATGCAATATAATGTGAAATAACCTTTAGTTTTGATACCTTATTAAACAAAAAACGAACGTAGTGTATAAGTCATTGAAAAGTGAACAAAGAAAAATTTACTGCAGCGGGATTCGAACCGGCGGCATCCTGAATACCGTGCAGGCGTTCTACCAACTAAACCATCCACCCCAACGTTGGTGGTGACCCCAATAGTCAACCATCTTTGTTCGTTTGACAGTCAAAGCCATGAAACCACACACACACGTACCGCCATATAGTGTATAAGTGGCAGTTATTCAAAAGAGAAAAAATGAATAGGCATAAGACCATTCCATATTGAATATATCAGAATGGCTACCATAATTAACTAGGTAAAAAGGCGTCAACCGTCTCCCTAATATCCGAAAAGAACTCCTGATAGGAAAATTGCACTATTACACGAAACAAAACTCCTGGTCCATCATATTTATTCATCTTCTAATAAGAACTACCCCAGAAGACAAAAGACATAATGGAACACGTAATCTCGACCAGGTACAGGTTCCTTATTTCAAAGAAACCATTAAAAAATCAATAAACTACTTAAAAATAAAGAGATTACGAAAAGCCTATTGGAAAATGGAAAAAGGCACAAGGCACTGCCTGTAACCCTATGGTTGTCGTTATTGCTCTGCAATACATACAATTCTCTTTTAATGAACGGTTGCAAGAAAATCAATTTGTTCTCTTAGATGCTACCCTGCAATTGTGTCGTCATTGCAAGCAGAATCTTTATTTCTCAAACCAATATTGCAAAAACTAAGAAGATTAGGAAAATCTTCTTTGGTGCTGCGGTTGCTGTAAACAGTCCATTACGTGTATGCATTGATTAATTTCAATTTCTGTCATTGAATGTCATACCACTTTATTAAATAAATATATTTGGATTCATGATACATTATGAAACCGCATACTTGGAGGCATCTAGGAGTCTTCTTAGTTCCATTTCCCCTCTTTTTTTCCCTCTGCTTCTTTTGTATTCCAGTAAAAGAATTACGACCACATTCAAGAGGAAAGTTCAATGTCAGTTCACTGGTTTCTGAGGATAATTCAGAACTATAGGCACATCCATTTTCTGCACGATAAAATGGAAACGTTTTCCAAACGTACTAGTCGTGTCCGTAGGGGCGACTAAAATCTGATTCAAAGAAACCATTAAAATATCAATAAACTACTTAAAAATAAAGAGATTACGTAAAGCCTATTGGAAAATGGGAAAAGGCACAAGGCACTGCCTGTATTAAACCTATGGTTGTCGTTATTGCTCTGCAATATATACAATTCTCTTTTAATGAATGGTTGCAAGAAAATCAATTTGTTGTCTTATATGCTACCCTGCAATAGTGTCGTCATTGCGAACAGAATCTTTATTTCTCAAACCAATATTGCAAAAACTAAGAAGATTAGGAAAATCTTCTTTGGTGCTGCGGTTGCTGTAAACAGTCCATTACATGTACGTGTATGCGTTAATTAATTTCAATTTCTGGCATTGCATGTCATACCACTTTATGCATTTTGCATAAGTATATTTTTCAGCATTTTGATTCATGGTGCATTATGAGACCGCATACTTGGAGACATCTAGGATTCTTTTTAGTTTCTTTTTAGATTCTTTTTATTCAAGTAAAAGAAGTACCACCACATTCAAGAGAAAAGTTCAATGTCAGTTCACTGGTTTCTGAGGATAATGTAGAACTATAGGCACTTCAAATTTCTGCACGATAAAATGGAAACGTTTTCCAAACGTACTAGTCGTGTCCGTAGGGGCGACTAAAATCTGATTCAACCGTTAGATAACTCAACCAGTTTTTTAGCCTTTGAGAAAGATCCTGCTAAAATCGAAACGTTTAAGACCTTCCTAACTCCATGTTTTTTATATAAATTAAAGAAATTGTTTGACTGATGAGCAGTTTGCAGCAGTTTATTACTAGTATCAACAAGTTTTGGTTAAAATTGCCAAAGACATTTACTTTACAATTATATAAATTAGGTCTTGTTATAAAGTAGAACAATTGAGTAAATTCAACGAAAATATTATACTGGTATAATTGGTGTACATGAGACATGTCTAGGCAGTGTCCCAATATGTGACCTTTATGCTGGTTAATTTTGTTCCCACAGTTTGATTGTGGGACCAAATTAAAAGATATATAGAAACACGCACGATACATGTGTCTCGGTGAGCGATGCGTGCTGTGTTGTTTTTGAGAACGGACCGATTCCAATATTGTGGTCTTACGTGAATCCGCTTACACAAGTTGCTCCCGATCCAATCCTCATATCCCTCCCCATCAGCAAACGGGAAGATGTCAACATAGAAACTAAATCTGTACAACAAAATAGAAAAATCATTACAAGGTCAACTCTGCATCAACCCGTCTGTGCAGACCTACCTACAGTGACAGCAATAATTTCCATGATCATTATAAAATTGTGAATAAATTTATAAATACGCGTCCTTGATATTGTTAAAGTTAGTATCATACTTTGGTTTTTGTAAAAGAAATACAGATTCGTGGGCAAAAAATATCAAGGAAGATACAGTAAAAGTAATCTGTAAAAATGTCAGTCCCATACGTTGCTCACTTTTTGAGAAAACAGCGAAAAACGGCCACAGTATTTTTTAAGTGTTTTCTCTTTTATTTTTGATCTTTTAAAAGAGCAAACAGATTTTCGGTCGTTGTTTAACTAATTTCAGGATAAATACACCATTTCAGGCGAAATTTTTTTTACCAGCATGTTTCTACCAGCACCATCTTCATACCCTGTAAGTTATACGTCAACCTGTGAACATTTCCAATCACCCCCCCCCCCCCCAATCATGAAAAGAAATCGACAAATGGTTGGTGCATTTACACACAAACACACTAAAAAAAGGCGCAAATAAAATCGCGATTATTTTAGGCCCGGTCACACACACCCAAATAATCGCTATTATTGGCGTCCTAATTTGACTTGCGATTCAAAAACCGTTTTTGTTTTATTGGTTTTCGTGTTCGTGTGTGGACACAAAATAATGACAATTTGACTTGCGATTCAAAAACCGTTTTTGATTTAATGGTTTTCGTTTTCGTGTGTGAACAAAAAATAATGACAATTTGATTTGCGATTCAAAAACCGTTGTTGATTTAATGGTTTTCGTGTTTCTGTGTGAACACAAAATAATGACAATTTGAATCGCGATACAATCGCCAGTCTGACTAAAGTCCCTTCACATATTTAAAACTTGTTTACAGAAAGGTTGCTTGGACAAAATAGAAAAATTTTGTGCACAACTCAATACTGTTTACACTCCATCAAAAAGACAATTTGAAGCCATCTTATATCATCTTTCTTTATTTATTCAGAACATTCTTGTTGTGTACAATCATAATTATTCGAAACTCTTCCCAAAGCCCTTCCATTGTTATAATTGTTAATATTCTCCTTAAAGGTACAGTACAGGGGCCGATTTCACAAAACTCATCGTAACTTACTATCAATCGTAGGATTTTTAATGTATTGAAGCCCTACGTTGGATATATTCCTCCCACGATGAGTTGTCCTTCGTAACTTGAGTTACGATCGATCGCAGGGCTTCGTGAAATCGACCCCAGGATTGGTAACATACCCAAACAGATTTATCAGATTTACGTATCACTTTCAGGATATGAAGATGGTGCTAGTGAAAGCATATTGTTGAAATAGTTCCCCCTGAAACGATGTATTTATCAACAAAAGAAAACAGTCAAATAAAGACAGAAAACAGTTTTAATCTCGGGGTACGATCAAAACCATACTTCATGTTAGGTAAAAAAATGAGTTGGGTTGTCGCTTTTTCTAGTGACTCAGACGTGCAGTTGAGCTGAAATTTTCACAGATTTATCATTCCATGTTAATGATTGATCAGACAAGGTGTGAGTGCTGCTTTGTGACCTTTACCAATCATGTAATATACCTTTAATGATGAACCTCGGTTACAGTACAATGGCTGCCATTGTTTGAATTCCAACACCTTTCAATGGGAAATTCAATCAAACAAAGGCCAAACAACAAGAATAGTTGATCAATAAATGTGTTGAAGCTCACGTGCATTCTCCCTAATGGATTTTATTTGGTGCAATAATAATAGCCTAACTAATTATATAATAAATAATAAATAATAATGGCAATATTTTGGCACGTTATCATCTTAGGTTAAATAAGTATAACAATTTAACGACACATTTTACACTTTTACAATGACCTATTATAATCATAAGTTGAATTAAAAATTAAAAAGCGCACATTATTTGAGGACCCTTTCAAATCAGACCCATTTACTCGTTATATCACTGCAGATCACATGACAAGATCGGAGAGGGAATTGTGGGGGCATTTGAATGATGACTGAACAGACTGAGTGAAATGTGTCAAGTTTCAGTAGATTTGACTTAGATGTATATAGTGATCTCCATTCACTTGCGTATGTTGTTTGAGCTTGTTTTAAGCTAATTTCACTGTTGGGAAATTCGTGTAACTGTTTTGGATGAGTTTCATGGCTTTGATTTTGTTTGTTGTATATATACAGGCTGACATCAAAGTTCTAAACATCTAATACTATTTTCATGTTTTTATCCGGATCATTTAAAGGCATCGTACAGGATTTGAAAGGCCTCCAAAAACCAAAAAAGGGATGGAGAAAGAAAATGGACTCAACAGTTCGTAAACAGCGACCATGGGAATTATTGGTTCATCAGAATGATGCTGGGTTTTTCAAGGAAATCAAGATTTATTGTATTTTTAAAAGATCGTTCATCCCAACGATTTTTTTAGCATTTCGAAAGCGTGGTGTAACTGTGAAGGATTTGTTGGGGGATTATTTTGGCCGTATTTCTGCTATCCAGATGAACAAAGCTTAAAAAGGTACATCAAATAACGTCTGTAAGGAAGTTTAAGACCTTCACTTCTGTTTAAGTACCAAATTCAGCCAAAACGCACATCAAAAGCTTGCAAGTTAATTTTGTTATGCGCGAGTAATAACATTACTAATTCAACACTTTCGTAAATACCAAACATTTCCATTGATCACACAATATTATTTATAGCAACATTAACGTAGCAACATAAACTAATTTTCTTAACTGCTCCAAAGTTTCAAAGATTAAATTGAAATACAACTTTAAAGGTAATATCAAACTTGTTTTTAAATAAATGCAGATTCATGGGCTAAGATATCAAGAAAGATACATGACAGTCATTTGTGAAAATTGCAGTCGCATACGGTGCCGACATTATGAGATAAACGCCCACGCTATTCAATTTTATTTTCTAATGAGTCTAATGTTTCTAAAATCACCATCTGTGGAGATTTCTGTTTCGGTATGCTATCAAAGTATGATAGTACCTTTAAATCGCTTCGAATATACATCACACATTTTAGCTAAGTTGGTAGAAGCCTTACTAAGCATAAATACTTTCTTGTTAAAGTTATACAATATAATTCAGGATTGTGTTGGCACTGTTGGCGCTGCTCTTAATTAGAATATTAACGGCCTACGGACGTCAAAAGCTGCAATTTAATTTTTAAATAATAATAATAATTGCACACGTTCGTCAATGCACAACATTTCTATTGACCACACAATAATATCAACATCAAAGCTCTAATCTTAAAAACTGCTCCAAATTCCGCAGCTTAGTGATTTAATTTTAATACAGCTTTAAATCGATTCGAATACATCACATGCACTTTCTTGCTTAATAGAAGCCTTAATAGGCGTTAATTGTATATATGTATGTGTTAAATGTTCATTTGCCACAGAATTGAAGAAAAAAGACGAAGAAGCAATTTTCCAATTCTTGTGTGAACATTCATTTTTCAAGAAGTTCTTATTGATTAAAGGTAATATCATACATTGGCTTTTATCAAAGATATACAAATTCATGGGCAAACATACATGTATCAAGGAAGATACAATAGCATTAACCTGTGTAAATTTCAGTCGCATACGGTGCTCACAGTGAAGCAAACAGTGAAAAACGGCCATTTTATTTTGGATCTTTAAAATATCAAAAATAATTTATGTCACTGGCTGTATTCCTGACAGATTTCTGTTTCGGTATGCTACCAAAGTATGATACTACCTTTCATACCAATGTTCCTGTTAAATATAGCTGTCTATGAATGGCAAACACTGCATCCATCATCAGCTAAGGCCATCTAGCCATATCAGACCATCACAATCAAACGCATTGGGAACGGGCAGGGAATGTTTGAAAAGCAGAAATTGTTATTCGTTGTTTTCCCGAAAATATACATTTCAATAGTCAGTGCTATATTTTTCAACAAGATGTTGAAAAAAATTGATGTTCGCCCTATCAAAAAAAAGAAACAAAGAACAATAAAATACATTAAACTGTCGATTAACTAGATGTTCAATTTTCAGACACTTCAATTCTGCTTCAAATGGCCATCCGGGTTTCTACGTTACTGCGATAGTTTACCATCTCAGAAACATGGTTTTTAAAGATAGAGAACTGCGGGTTTGAAGAAATAGGGCACTTGACCTCCTGGTAGGACTGGGGGCTTCTAATTGTGATGCAGTCGAGTAAGAAAAGGGGTCTGTCAGCCGCTTTGCAGATGGATTTTTTAGTAATGGTTTCTTTGATTTGAGTAAACCATACATTGTTTTAGGGGTGGTCGAATGAGGATGAATATATCTCAAAAATGAAATGGTCAACCCACTATAAAATGAAAAGAAAATGAAAGGTGACATGTTCATCATAATTTTTCTGTGCAACCTAAACACCTGTGAGAGTTCTGAGTTTTTTGAAAAGAATTTTGAAGAATTAGGAGTTATCACTGTTGTCTAGGGAGTTTATTTACTTGGGTGCAACCCGAGATAATTCCAATAATGTGTAACCACGGATGGTCATTTAAGCTTCGATCCGTGGCTGTCCGTATTTGTTCTTCTAAAACGCTGCCTTACAGAGATGCAGTGTAAATCATACTCTCGATTTTCATCACTAGATCCTTAATCTGCAGAACCTTGCCACAGAGCACGCAGTTTTCCTCATTCCCAGAGGTCAAGAAGCCGAAGCTCCGGCAGCCAGCCTCCATAGAGCAGTCCCGTGCGCACTGGACTCTGGTCTTGACAGGGTAGCTGGGAGTTAGTACGTCTTCTGGGCGACAGGTGGCGTCCGCAGAGAGGAACAGGAATTTACGAGGTCTTGGTGCGGGCATATCTGGTGTAAAAAGGTGCAACTTTAACATCTCGCTGATATTAGGAATAGATCAGCTCACTTATTGGAGGCTTTGCAGGAACACAATTGGTATGTGGAACGGTTTGCGAACCTACACAATGTAAGGCCGTGTCCCAATTATCTCGCTGCGACCGCAAATAACACACTTAGATACATAATTTGCAGCCGCAGCCAGAGAATTTGGAATGAATATTCGTTCGTTCTTTCCCACTTCTTATTTTGTCGTACTTCTCGTTAGGTCTCAACGTTTCGACTAGCCTGCTATAGTCGTCACCAGGACCATATTACACTTAACCAAGCAAAGAGCAATGGATTTGAATTATTGTTTTTATTTCGTGTTAAATGCTTATTTTGACGTTTTCCCCTAGAGAAGGATTGTTGAATTCCATCGATTTGCACATCATTATTTCATTTCATTTGATTTATTACCAAACCATTTCAATGAAGTCAAATCGCGGTTTAATTTACTGAAAACAATGGGAGACTTTTGAGAACCGGTCTTCAAGTCAACAGCGCACGCGCAAGCAATTGTGAGCATGCGCGCGTTGTGTTGCGCATGCACTGTTGTGCGTGCGCGTGCGCTGTTGACTTGAAGACCGGTCCTCAAAAGTCTCTCATTAAACGATACAAAATTAAGCCTTAAAATTAAGGAGAAATATGTACGGACTTACTGTTAGAGGAGGTCCTTTTTAGCTCTGAAATAAAGAAGGATAAATATCGAATAGAACAATAAAATACTTCTCGCGTTTTTAGAAATCAAAACGATATCAGACTATATACCGGTAGCAAATTACCACAAAATCGGTATCATTTCCGTCAAAACCACATACTTTGCGTTTACGTTACGTGCAAGCACGTAAAAGATCACATGAAGCTGGCACATCATAATAATGGATTTGCGGTATACATGGATTCAAGTTCAAGTATTGAATAGACAGCTAACAATGAGCCCATGTACCTTCATTGAAATAGACAAACTTTATCTAAGAAATTATCAATTTTTGATGAGAGAATGCTTATTAAACATAATGCTTTACCGAACTTTTGAGTGGCATTTTTTTTATTTTTGTTTTACGAAAAGCATCGCTTATCCCGCCGTTAAGTTCTTTTTGACTTACCGTCAATATTCACACACGCAAAATGAGGGCACATAATCATAAACATAGATTATCATCTTACCTAATCGCTTCTTGCAAGTGACAAAGTAAGCAACGGTGCAATTCATGTCACTCCACTCGCCTCCCTGATCCATCACGATGCAGTTCTCCGATGTTCCGCCGTTTGGTTGGCTCGGTCCCCAGTTCAGGAACACCTCGGCACCAGAGGGAGTGTCACTGGACGAATACTTCCAAGTTCCTTCAATATTCCTGTCGTTCTGGCCAACCCAGTAGTAGTCGTTCAAACTGTAATGTCATAATAATTGGGAAAGGTTCATTACTAACTGACAAAAAATTGCGTAGACTTATTCCATTTTCTGAGATTGCATTTCTTTCTTCGTGTCTTTCTTTCTTTCTCTCTTTATGTCTTTCTTTCTTTATGTATTCATGTTAATACCTTGCAGCACAAGAGTAGGTGATCCTCAACTATGCAGAGAGCATTTGAAAGTAGAACCTTTATCTTCAAGATTTTTCAGAAACAAAATCACAAAATCTATTCTCACTTCATAGCTATATATAGAGATCTCTGCTATAAACGAGTCATTGAATTCCTTTCATGTGTACGAATTACCGTTTTGCAATATATTTCGAGATATGGACTCAAATGGTGTTTGAGACAAGTAATTGTTTTCTCACGGTTTGAAATCGTTGTGCCTGGCTGCCAACATTGCATTCTCCGCGGCGTCCTCAACGTCGACCAGAGACCAACCTTCCCCCTGGCAATACTCGACGGCTGATTCCCAGGTAAGCTTCAGGTCCGTGATGAAATAGCACATGCCAGGTTTAGCCACGCGGCCAAAGGCGTCTGCACGAAGGTCTGAACAGCCTTTAGAGCAAATCCATAATAAGAAGCAATTATTTTGGAAGAACATTGTTCATAATTTCACAATGTGCGAGTTAAAATTTAAATGTTGGGTTGTCATGATTTATTTCGTCAGTCCGGATAAGGAAGTTACCTGTCATTTTAGGTTGTAAGGTACTACCGCCACATCCACACAAGAGATCTTGCGTTGGCTCAGGATCTGTGCAGTGAACAACGGTCAAAACCAGAACCAATACGTAAGAATTTTAGTCTGTTTCCACACAAGAAGGAGAAAATTAACAAACATGCAATTTCAGCAAGTATAACTTAAAACTGCAAACCCCCGTTGGGTATTTGTTTCTTACCGAGAGACCTATAGTTATTATTATTATTATTAAAACGTATGTCTCAATCCTTTTTTACAGGTAACATCATACTTTGGTTGTAATCAAAGAAATACAGATTCATGGGAAAAAATATCAAGACAAATAAAGTAACAGCCATCTTTGAAAATGTCAGTCCCATACGTTGCCCACCTTTTGAGAAAACAGTGAAAACCGCCACATTATTTCTTTTCTCTTTTATTTTCGATCTTTTAAAAGATAAAAAATATTTTAATTGTTTTACTTATTTTTGGATAAATACACCATTTCAGGCTATCAATTTTAAACGGTATGTTTCTACCATCACCATCTTCATACCCTGTAAATCATACGTAAATCTGTGAACATTTCTGTTTTGGTTTCTTACCAAAGTATGATGTTACCTTTAAACAACAGCCGGTGATGAATGAAATACAGCCTGAAAGTGCAAACATTTCGAAACAAACAACAAGAAAAGATTCATTTGAGCATTTTTGTTTAGGTTTCGATTATTGTGATTATTTCATGGAAAAGTTCATCGTACTTTCCGTTTGTTTCGATCACGATAGTATCTTAAAGCCCAACTGTTATTATATTATTTTATCCATAAGAAAGTGCCTTGTGAGGCCACAGTGGTATTTTCAATTAAACACCAAACTCACCCATTTTGAGTTTACACAGTGTGAATTGAGTGTGACTGCAATCTTCGTCATGAAATTCCCCACTTCTCCATTTTATAATGACAATGCAGTTCTGTTCCCTGGTGCCGGCGGGTTCGTCCCTGCCGGTGTCCCAGTTGAGATACACCGGGCACCGCCCACTGGAGGTATACCGGTAATCGCCTTCTTGCTCCCGATCATTCAGGCCGATCCAGTAATGATTATTCTTACTGCGAGCAATAAAATGATATGGGCACATTTAAACTTCTTTCTTCGAGGTTTGTTAATACAAAGGTGTTCCACGGTGTATCATAATGAGAAATATCTTTGACAGTATCTCAAATTTTACCGAAACTTGAATGGTGACAGTTTGTTCATTTATTTTCAGCGATGTGGGTTATGTTAGATTTTTGACTCCAAGGTAGGTTTTCGAATCAAGAAAAGAAAAGGTTAATGTGGCTTTGTTCATATTTCCATTCAAATTTCTCGTGTCTGTTTAAAACTTAGCTTACGGAAAGTTGTCTATGTTCCACACTTGAAGAAACAGATTTTCGTCGGCGTCCTCGATGTCAACCACCGACCAGGAGCCATTAGGGAGAGACCGGCAGAAACTCAGGGCGCCTTCAAAGTTGTGCTTCTGGTAGCTGTCACTGGCGTAACACACTCCGGGCTTAGCGGGGTTTCCGAAGGCATCCGAGTAAACATCCATGCATCCTGAAATAGTTTAAACGAATCGGGTAATTATTACAAGGTTTGCCTCGTAGATAAAATGTCTCCTCGGTTGCTCTGCCCACCACTGTTTACTGAACTTCCTTGCTATTCTATGCAAAACACCACGGAAATAGATATTTTGATCTGCCAACTTCTGTATTGCCATTATGATAAGTATACATGTATAAACCCATGATAACTGAAACAAGATAACATGCAAATTAGGCTTGCTCTTCACCAACATGGATGAGCGCTGCATACTCGGTGCTTGAGCCAGCGCATGATTTTTTTCAAGGGCACTCAACTAGCACTGAGTATACAGTGCTCATCTATGTCGGTGAAGGGCAAGCCAAATTTGCATATTTTTTATCTCCCGACCGAAATCATTAATATTCATGAAACAAGATAGTAGTTTATAAGATTGAAATCAATTCGGGTTCGCGGAGCTTACTGTCATGGACCGCCGCATTGCTGTCTTCGATGACATCGGGACATGAGGAAACAGTTTCTGTGAAACAAATAATAACTTTAAAAATCATCAAAACTTATTTCATAATCGTTTGGTCATTTGCTGACAACTTGAAAATAGTTCTTCTTGCTTATTTTTTTCCCCATTTTTTTCTTTATAAATGTTGAGTTTAGAAAATGATGTTATCTGTATAACCACATGCCTGGCCTAACCATGGTTTGTATACACCGATCCGGCGGCATGATATACAAGGCACCATTGCTGTGTTTCCGCCCGCTTTTTGTGAATTCACGCTCATTAAATACTAGTGCAAACCAACGGCGTGATTTCAACCGTAAAAGAAGCCTGATCAAAGCGGGATCAAAGCGTGAGGAACTGTCGGGAAATAATTCCTCCCAAAGCGGCAACCAATTCGTATCAGAGCTTATCAGAGCGTAACATTACTTAGGAGATCGTGATTTTTTTTATAGTAAACAAATATTACGGCGCTTTGCCGTTAGTGTGAACTTGGTATCACGGTACTCTATAATCAAGGGTGGACGTCTACTAATCATGTGATGTACACCTTGCAGTCTGAAGTGCGACAGAGGGTAAACTATTTTGTTGCCGGACAAAAGACGGGCGGGACACCTCAATAATTACGGACAGTATACCGTGCCATCGCAAACTGATAATGTGAAGAGGTCCCATTAATTAATTGGTTTTTTTTTGCTTGTTTAACCAGCATGTCTGTGTTTTCTGCTGCTTAAATTCACGCGAGCATGTTTCGGAGCCTCTTGTGAGACGTTAGAATTCCAGGGAAAATGCTCAGACAGCCTCATTATTACCCAAACCGAATTTGACTTTGCACAGAAAGTTTATCTCGACGTCACATCTGTTGTCTCCGAAATTCCCGTCTTTGTCGTGATGAAAAACCACGCAGTTCTGTCTACGGCTCCCGCTAGGCTGGCCTGATGCCCAGTTGAGATACACTGTGCTTTTACACTTGTTGGAGCTATCGTGCGCATATCTCCAAACATTTTCGGTCTTCATGTCATTCTGGCCGATCCAGAATTTATTGGCATTCCTGCAAACACAATTAAAACTGTTATTATTTACGTGTATAGGAGTTTGGAAATTAGCCGTGCAGTCGTAGTGTTGATTCTAAATGCAATTAGAGGGAGCATATAGGATTTGCAAAGATGTGCGTTTGGGCTGAATTTGGTACTTAAACAGAAATGAAGGTCTTAAACTTCCTCACAGGCATTGTTTGATGAACCTGTTTACGCTTTGTTTATCAAGATAGCGGAGATACGGCCGAAATAAATGTGCCCCCTCCGAACCCTTCACAGTTACACCACTCTTTCGAAATGATTAAAAAGATCGTTAGGATCTTTTTCAAAGACACTTAATCTTGATTTCTTTGAAAAAAAATGGTGACTGATTGAACTGTTAACGAATTGTTGAGTCCATTTTCTGTCTCAAACTCAATCATATTTTTTTTTTAAACCTTACAAATCCTGTACGATGCCTTTAAGCCAAGTCAGGATGCACGAAACATACATGTATTCATATATTGTGATACTAATCTTGACTTTGTGGGGTATTCTCGGTGACATCATGTTTGTAGCGTGGGTCGGAGAGGAGTCAGTGACTCCACATTTCGAATTCAACTTTCAAAGTAACTTACAACTTGCCAATCTTCTTTAATTCTTCTATTGCATCTTGGATGAGCTGGTTCTCCACCGCATCTTCTATGTCAGCAACATCCCATCCTATGTTGTCTCCGAGTCCCTGACAGAAGGTCCTAGCATCAAGGAATACTCCCTTCTCGTCACTCGCCAAGTAGCAAACTCCGGGTTTGAGGGTCTGCTTACCGAATGCTTCGTCATGGATGTTGTGACATTCTAAACGATAATAAATTCGACTCTATTTAAGCCATCTGTTTACCTTGACACACCATCTGACCAAACATCAACACTTATGTTTCGGTTTCTGTTAAAGATGATTTTTTTTTTTTTTGAAACTATACTGGTTCTGTTTAACTATTTGTTACCATGGTTCAACGAATACAGACTTACTGGGCATGGGTGCGTTCTGGATACAGGCAATTTGAAAGAAACTTTAGGTCCGCAGTTTTACAGTTACTTTGCCATGTTTTTCATTCTGCCCATTTCCTACTTTGCCTATTTTACATGGCGCCAAATAACAATTCGCCCGTTTACCACTATTTAGATGATATCAAAAAGATTTGAGGGCGAAGTGGTAAATGGGCGAGGTTGTAAGTACCGGGCGAAGTGGCAAAATTGGCGAGGTAGTTGACAGCGGAATGGAAATGTGCGGAGTGACATACACCCGGTCACCATTGATAGTCCATTGCTATTAACACTGAAGTTACTCCTATAGGGAAACGTTTCCAGGGAGGTTTTTTTCTTACAAACCTTGTGAGATATACACATCTAGTTTTAGTTTACACAATGTGAAGTGGTAACCATTACAGTCCCAATCCAGAAATTGTCCACCATCCAATTTGGACATGACCACACAGTCCTGACTGCCGTCACCGTTAGGCTGCCCGTCGAGCCAGTTGAGATACACCGGAGTCTGCACGCTGGAGGTATACCGATAAACGTCTTCTTCCTCCCGATCATTTTGTCCAATCCAGTAGCGATTGTTATTGCTGTTGAGGTCGAGATGGATGAATTATACAACTATCTAGTCAATAATAAAAGATTACGTGTCATTATTGTTTTTTCATAATTAGAGCAAATCATTGATAAAACAAAGCCGATTGTTCCATGTCTCTCAAAAACGCAAAAACCGATTTGAATGAATTATTCTTGTGTATAGCTTAAATGATGCCTTGAAAATGATGATATGTTTTTATTGTTTACTGTTATGACTGTGATTGTATTAAAAGCCCATAAAGGTTGGCACAATTCAATTGGTTTACTGTTTTTTATAGCCAGAGGTAACTGTCTGTTTTAAATATTTATTTTTCTAAGAACGTGAACTAACGGGAAATTGTCTTTGTTCCACACTTCTAGAAACAGATTTTCGTCGGCGTCCTCGATGTCAGCCACCGACCAGGAACCATTGGGGAGAGACCGGCAGAAACTCAGGGCGCCTTCAAAGTTGCGTGTCTGGTAGCTGTCACTGGCGTAACACAACCCGGGCTTGGAGGGGTTTCCGAAGGCTCCCGTAAATATATCCTGGCAAGCTGGAAAATAGAACAATTACGGATCCCAAATAAGGGGATTGGCAAACAAAAGTCGAGGATCGGAAAAATATATATTTTTTTTTCCCAAGGAAATAAAAAGTTTACATTTCCCCTAAAAATATGTGACTATCTCGTGGGAACGCAGTAGGTAATTATTTCGAAGGAACTATATACTTTTCACTTTTTGTTAAATTCGATGCCCATTTTGATCGACAAATTCTGCGCATTGTGATTGGCCAATGTGTTGCAAATTCTAGGAGGGGCACTTTTGTGCATCGCATGTATCTTGATGAAAGTACAATGAATAAAAAGTGAACAAAGAAAAGTTGACTAGAGTGGGAATCGAACCATTGTTGCTTGTACTCGTCCCTCAAAGTGATTCTAATCAACAGGTTCTTCCAGTAATATATTAGGGCGCCCTCTGTAGACATAGAAACTAAATCAATGTCAAAATTAACAAAGTCATATGTCCAAATTTTAATCATGTAAGGTCCGACACAATCGGTAAGTTTATAGATCAATGTAAGATGAGAACTTCGGGATATTTGGGTTTTTTTTTTGGTGAAGTTTCATTGATTTGGTGATCGGCAAATTCAAGTTTATTATATTGCTACATGGGGATTTGCGAAATATAAATGCTCGTGCATACATGTATTTAATTTTCACATCTCAATAATTTATTGTGTTTTTGTAATTGTTAAATACGGGCGTTTTACAATAGAACGCCACCATGGATTGGCCAATATGTAGACATTACTGTGCATCATTCCACATGCGCAGTTTGTCGACAAAATTAAACTCATGGTGGCGCACTTCTGTGAATCGCCCGTATTATTGTGTGTAATGTTTTGTTATTTATTTTGCAGTGAACACCAATACACCAATACCACCAGCTTTACCAACTCTACTACAATACTACAAAATGATTCTTCATGTACAGTAAATCTGCCTGCCACTGCTTGAATAAAATAATATCTACCTCATGTCATCAGGTCAATGGAAGACTTTTGAGAACCGGTCTTCAAGTCAACAGCGCACGCGCACGCAATTGTAAGCATGCGCGCGTTGTTTTGCGCCTGCGCTGTTGTGCGTGCGCGTGCGCGTGCGCTGTTGACTTGAAGACCGGTTCTCAAAAGTCTCCCATTGTAAAGCGTTCATGACTATGCGACCAAAAGAAAATATGTCGACTACAAGAATGACAAATATTTTTTAGAGGGAAGCAAAATGGGTCGTAATATTTAAAATTTATTAAAAAAAAAAAAGGTTTTAAAAGGTTTTAAAAAGTCGTGAAATTCAAACCGCTATACGGTGTATCTCAAAATAAATATAGATACATGTTCTTGTAAGTTGGGTGTCAGTTCGTGGTGTTGGCGACGAAATGACGCGATTTATTTGCCCTGAATTGTAGTTCCACTTGAAGATAATGTAGTTTCTTCGACCTTGGAAATAAATCAGATTGCGACACGATTTCATATACCTGTCCATGTGTTGTTAACTGAGTAAAAAATAACCTATTTATAAATAATGTATTTGTATTTCGAGGACCTCTATCTGAGACAGAAAATAATGGTGGGTAGCCTTGTCAGTCAGATAACATATAAAATACAAAAATACAAGTAGCATTATATTCACTTACTAGAGTTTAAAAAGAGCATGAGCTTTCGTAGCAACAACTACTTCATCTCTGAGACAGGTACAGGTAGAAATCAGACCACCGAAGCTATAATGATGAATTACATATTTCTCAACCAATGAATAGCAAAGAGGCATTCACTCTGACACCATGGCTCCATAAAAATTTATTGCATATTGAACTTGGTTCCTTTATAATGGGCAATCCAAAAAAGAAACGACCGAGTTTTGATCTCGAGATCAGATCAAAACCATTCTTTACTTCATTCTTCAAGAAAAATTGAGACGGGTTTTTGCTATTTACTCGAGACTCATATGTCCGATTGAGCCTAAATGTTCACAGGTTTATCATGTCATGTACATGTTTGATCAGAAAAAGTGTGAGTGATGTTTCATGACCTTTACCAATCATGCATTGTGCAATCATGCATATACCTTTATTCTACTAGACAGACCACTGAAGATAGACTTCTTGTCCTTCAGTTCAAAAAAGATTGCTTAAAACATTGTCCACTTGTTGCTGGGGTCATGGTATGGAACAATTTAAATGTTAAGACTAGATCAGCCCCCTCCATTGCCTCATTTAAATCCTTGGTTAAGTATGATATTTTAAATTCTTAATTGTTTTTTCTTTTAAATTTAAACTCCGCTCATTGAAGTTTTACTGTAATTATTAACACTTTCTACTTTTGTTTTCTCTGGATTTTTTTACATTTTATTTTATTATTTTGTTTGTTTAAATCATTCTTTATATGTAACGCAATTTTATTAGTAATTCGTATTTTAATGTTAATTTTAACTTGAACGTATTATTTTTAGCGATTGTGTTCTTTTTACAATTATAGTTTTAATGTTATTTTATTGTTTGATTGTTTGTATCTCAGGGCCCTGTGGGAGACCACATTATATGTGAACAGGTTACCCTGATAAAAGATAAGAAACAAATAAAAAAATAAAAAGCTTTCAAGCAATTCAAACCAACATTAACTTGGCAAGATGCATTGCACGTCAGGAAAGTAAGAGTTAAGCCCCTTTGACACCGGCCCTACGTAGAGTTTTGTAGTGTTGCGTATCGTGTACGCCGATATAAGGCTGCGTTTTCAAGGTGAACCTGCGTAGATGTGCGTAGTATGACGGCGTATGGTTGCGTACCCAGTGCAAAGGCACCGCGTACCTACCAGAATAATATGATCGGCGTACAGGCGTGTAGTATTGGGAATATCAGACTTAGGGAAGCGTATTTATTCGCCGGCATGACGCACGGTAGCGTAGTGTAGCGTAGACTTGCGTATAAACTGCGTACTTCCACTGCCCAGTGCTCTACGCGAAGACTACGGAAAGAAATTAAACATGTTACATTTTTGCGTACATGTCGTGTATTCCGTCTTCTTACTCGGTGTATTGTTAAGTAGACGAGCGTAGAAACAGCGTAGGAGTAGCGTAGGGCAGCGAAGTCCCTATGCAACGCTACGCAACTGTACGTTAGGCCCGGTGTGAAAAAGGCTTTAGGCGGAACATTGTAGAGGAATTAAACACAGACAGCAGACCAGAGCAAAGGATGCAATGACACAAAACCATTCAAACGATTTAAATCGAACATTTCACAAACAATCAAACAAATGCGCGCAGACAAAACATCCTGCGCATGTCCTAGTCTGGTTCCCAGACCAAGAATCTCCGAATATTGTCCGTCAATTTATTGTCAATGGTAGGGTCCAGTATCGGCTAAATTCAAAAAGGAGGGTCAAGTGACCAATACAGATTTTTTTTTTTTTTTTTTTTTTTTTTTTACTTTTTACGGATTTATCCGAAACATTACGAACTCTTTTTCGTCCAACTTCGGATAGTTACGTTGACTGTCGACTTTTTCCGAACTCTCACATTGCCCAGATAAAATTGCATGTAATTACAAGAGTGCAAAACTGAATGCTAACATGGAAACTCGCCAGGCTCTAAACCTAGATTCCTCGCAGTCGCAAACATGACAGCTGTGTCATGTTTTATTTTTCATCCCAGCCTATACCTGACCTTATATATTTAATAAGAGTCTTCAAGGGATCTTTGGGCAGGGAACCAGACCACACGCGTCCATGGTTTTCAATTGGAATATCCCAATCGTCAGAAGACAGAAAAAAATAACGTTTTAAAGGTTCGAGTGTGGTTCTGGATGGCTATTTTAAGAAATAAAACGTTAAAACGTGGTCATTTCAATCTGTATATGAAATTATTTACCTCCCCAAGAGAACCCCTCTCCAAAGATGCTGTACAGCATTGGATATAATTCTCAACCATCTAAATGTGAGACAATAGAACTACCATAAACCACACAGTGAATGGGGTTGCTTTTAATATCAACCCACGCAGCCAAATGCCTGTCAATCTATAATTATTAGCCTATTGATATGTCAAGGATTTCTCCGCAACGCAGTAACTGCCGGAAACCTGACCAATGAAGCAATCATAATAAATAAAATATGATATCATATAGAAAAAATTGCCAATATTATGGCACCAACCGTATTAAATCCGCTGGAAACGGCGCGAGTGTGTATTGTATTAAGCTGCACGTGATTTTTAGTGGGCTGTTTATGGCTAGTTATACATGTATAGGTCAGAATGAACCATTTTGTTGTCTTTTTTATTTCCACTTTATTTCCACAGCTTCCTTCAGTCACAACCATGCAGGGTAAACACCACGCGAATGTTAATCATGAGAAAGCTCACGACTAGATCAAGCTTCAAGCAAATAAGTACAAGTACAAGTACAAGTACAACAAGAAATAAATAACCAACAAAGCAATCAACTAAACATATGCCTAAACATACCCCTTTGAGACAATAGTCTACAGTCCCGCGATTTTCGCTTTAAAGGTACAGTTCAGGATTAGTAACGTACCGAAACAGAAATGTATACAGATTTCCTTTTAATTTTGAAGATAGTGAACATTGAAGATAGTGCTGGTAGAAACATACCGTTATTTCCGGCTAAAAATGGTGTGTTTATCCATAAACAAAGACTGAAAGCAGTTTCGATATCAGGTTTAAATCAAAACCATTCTGTTTGTTTTATAAGAAAGGTTTAGTCGGGTTTTCGCTATTTTCTCGTGACTCGGATGTCCGATTGAGCAAAATTTTTCAAACGTTTATTATTTCATGTAAATTATTATTGTGAACAGACAAAGTTTGAGTGCTGTTCTGGACCTTTGCCAATCATGTATCATACCATCAATCGTATCAGCTTTTGTCTCACTGTGGAGTTACATGAGTTAGATTGGGAGTTTGGGAGTTAGTTATTTAGGGGTTGGGATACGAAGGAGAAATCTTATCAAAACGATTGGAACACATTACTTGGAATCGGATGTATTTTTCAGAAGCTAACACATTATTTTTTTTTTAACCTAATGTTTTGACAAATCTAACATATTTTTTTAAGACTCGGGTGCATTTATAACAAATCTAATCAAGTTTACAACCGAACATATTCAAGTTTCGGATGTTTTTCCGAATCCGATGGGTTTCTATTTTCAAAAATCGAACATGTTTCCGATTTCGATGTAATTCCAAAACCCTGACATGTTATTCGATTCGACTGCATTCTCAAGTTCCGAATCCCACACAAAACAGCCTTAGGCATAAAACAGCCGTATAATTTGTACTCATGACCCCACTGGTCATGAGCTGCTTCGATGATCAACTTGCGAAGCCTTTTGGGAACAAGGAGCTGAGGGACGGTACCCGGATCCGAGACTGACCTATACAGTACACCATTACGCTCAACGATCCGTAGCCACTCCTTCAACCACCCTCGCACTTCTGATGAATGTGACTCAGCCCACGGAATAGGCTGACCCGGTGTCCAACGCTGCTACCAGCACCTCCAGATGACCTTCAGTGCTTTGTCTTCTTTCAGGAATGTCCCTAATGTAGCAAATGAAAATGATGGGAACACAGCAGGCCCGGAGCCTTGTTGGTTATCAGCAGATGCCTCACACATGGATTCAGAAGACAGTTCCGAGCAGCATCCGCCTCGATCTGACAACAATCATCGGTCTCAGGTGGGGACTCATTCTGGGGAGGCCTGCTCAGGGCGTTCGCACACTTGTTGGATCTTCCACCCGAAAGGACCATCCGCCTTCCCTGCTTCTGATTGTGCTTTGGCGGTGATGGCATGGGGAAGTGCTGCAATTTTCGCGAAGTCACTCACAAAGCGCCTATAATAGGACGCTAATCCCAAAAAGGATCGCAGTTGACCAACGTTTACAGAAGTTGGCCAGGTGCGCACGCGCTCTGTCTTATTTGGGTCAACTGCCACTCCCTCACTGTTAACAACGTGTCCCAAGTGCGTCACAGAGGGCTCTGAGAAGTTCAGGTCCCCGAAAATCAGTTCCATCAATCTCTGAAACGTGCTTGGGCTATTAGCCCTGGGGAAGTCTAAGGAACTCGTAAAGCCCCAAAGGTACTCGAAAGGCTATCTTCTCGATAGAGTTGCTGTGGAGTGCCACCTGAAAATAGTCATGGGTCATGTCTTATGAGGAAAACAATTTCGATCCACCCAGCGCTTCTAGCGTCCTTGGTTGTCTTCGCGTTCAGGCATCTCGATACACAGTCTGAGCGTCCCGTTTTTCTTACGCACAAGCACCGCGGGACTAGCATAGGGGCTTGTGGAGCGACGGATTACACCACGGTCTAGGAGGTCCTGAACAAGCTGTTTGACCTCATCTATCTGAGTAGGAATAACTCTCCTGTAGGGGAGGTTCACCGGCGTGTCATCGCTTTAACGAATCTGTTGTGGGATAAGGTCACAATAGCCCAAATCATATGGACCATTAGAAAAGACATCTAAGTGCTTTTTCACCAAGTCAGCTGCCTTAACGGCATCCTCACCATTAAGGTGTTTGAGTGTCAAGCCAGGAGGCAGCAATATAACTGTCCCGTCTTGGAACGTGTAGGACTCTCGCTCTGCATCCAAACCATGCATATCCTCCTGGGAGTCAAGGGCGTCGCCAGATTCCTTGTCAATACCACCAGGCTCAGTATCATCAATAGCCTCAATGGCTACGATACGGTGCACAGAAACATCAAACCCCCCTCATTTTGCTCAAGAAAGACGTGTTCTTTTGGAACAACAGCAGACAGCGCTGCAACTTGATTACCCAGAGGAATAATTAAGGGTTCACAACTAGCATTTGCTATGTAAAAACTAATATGAACACCGTTTACCTCACTGATGCCCTCCAGTATTTGACACGGAACTGACGATCTATGATCAGAGCCTGACTCTACCTCACCCAGACTACCAGTCTTAGACATACATAAAGGGACTGCCTGTAGAAGGAACTCTGTGTCTCCTGTTAGGCTTGGAACCTCGGCTACCTCACAATGTACACGGCATACCATATTCTGGGGAATGACCAATTACGACTCGGAGTGAACACCTCCAAAGGGGTGACACTAGGACATATGGGGGTCCTACCACTTTCGCTGTGAAGATTTAACCAGTGGAGGGCAAACTCCCAATGAGGATCAGGTTCGATGGAGCCAATTGTCCTGACTTTTCGGGCAATTTGACGCAATATGTTGCAACCCAAAATCACTGGGTAAGGCTTGGTGGTTGCATGGCTGTTAGATGCCGAGTTCTCCTTAGAAACTAGGAAACTAGCGCCAAAGCTCTGACCAAAAACCTCCAGGGTAGCATCCAGATAGCCCTGCACGGGGACTTCAAGGTCATTGGCCCGAACCAATCTGATTAGCTTGCCTACCGGTTGGATCCGGTCAATAGTGCTGGCGATATTCCAACGATAAAAGCTTGCACTTATCAATGAGGTTTCTGCCCCAGTATCCAGTAAGCCTTTAGTAGGGATGCCGTTTACTACAATATTCACACTGGGGGATTTGGAAAGAAGTTTACGGCGAATCTCACTGCAGGGAGGACTTCCCTGAGACGGTGTCTGGACACTGGGCAATAACAAACACCCACCCCCGTCACATCGCCCTTTATGGCGGAGGTTATGCATTTCCCGAACTTGATGGTTTAGTGCCATCCGCTGGGTTTGCCCCAGGCTTGTGACCTTCTAGTCTCTTTCGTTTGAAACATGTTTCTACCAAGTGCCCTGATTTGTTACAGAAAGAGCATTTCATCTTGCTCCTTTATCTGCGCATGCGCTGATCTGCAATGAAACTATCCATGCTCTGTGACATGCTAGTTAACTTTGAGCACATTTCGGCTTGTTGGGTGACCAAACATTTGACCGACTCGGTTAGCTGCTTCTGGCTTTCAACCAGCGCAGACATAATGGTACCATCATCAACCTTAGCGGTAGCCTTATATGCAGTGACAGCTTCTTGTTCGTATGGAGGGCCCTCATCATCAGTTTGCTTTGAATCTGGAAACAAGTCCAGCATTAGCTCACGCAACTTAGAAAATGACATTTAAAGCAGCTTGCGCGACTCGCGCCTGACCGAAACATCTCGCACTCCCTTAAATAATTGCTCTTTTGGGGTATTATCCCGTAGTTCACCCAACGCATCCTGCTCCTGCTCGTCTGCAGCGGTTGCTACCATACGGTCATATAGACGCACAAGCGACCGGCTAAACTCGGTCAAAGTTTCCCCAGCCAACTGAACGCGCGAGTAGATAGAGGGTTCTCGTTAGGGTTTGGACTGTTTCGGGCGAGCCGAAGCGCTTTGCTAACAAAGCTTTAAGTTTAGGGAAATCATCCCGATCATCAGGAGGGTTGCACAACACCTCCTCCTTGGCCGTACCCCCAAGAAAGTCTAAAGCGGTTTCTAATTTCTCCGCTTTGTCCAGACCCGACTTTCTCATGTAAGTATCAAGGTCAGTGAGCCACTCATCCAATTTTTGGTCACTGCCTTCTTGAGGTGTCCATTGAATTTCAACAGCCTGACTGTGGGAGTCCTCTGCAGTTTTAAGTTCTGGAATGCACATGCAAGGGTAGCTGCCAGAGCCTGATTGCTCTGCAAGATGGCCTCCGCCACTCCTTCTGGTAGGGGCATGATGATTTTTGTTTGTTTGGATAAGGACTACGATTGGACCTTGACACAATAAGAGACAGCCTATGCCCAGCGGGTAAACACTTCAATCAGCATGCCTGTCAGACGCGACATAAAAAACACACAATGAACGGTGTACGCTGTCACAAAAATTATGTGCATACAACACAGTTAGGCCTAAATGTAACTATATGTAACTAAACCTGAATTCAATAATACGAGAACTGCATGTCTACGGACTGCCGGCAATTTCGAGCATGACAAAGAAGTCTCAGCTATTATGTGCACACATGTCAACCTTGCTATATAGGGTTAATAAAGGAAAGCCCTTTCACAAAATTGCAAAAGGAAAAATACATCACAAGCGCATAAACCATTCATGTACATGTAATAGCACATGATTTAAATGCATACAAAATACTTATCGGTGATATGCATGCACATTAAAAACAATTATAATATTGTAACAGGACCATGACCAGATAATCACTAAAGCAGCGTAGGGTCACAACAAATCATCAAATCAACATCACATTGCGAGCATCATCCCATCCTGTCTATACGACGCCATTATTTCCTGTAGTTGTCTGACCTTTGTGAAATGACTGCAGGGAGGGGTTCTTCTACCGTTGAAAGGAGGATGGAGGAAGCGACTCACATATTTAATTAATCACACCAGGATCACAGTAACTTGATTGCGTATTCTTGCTTGGTAGTACTGGTAAGATTTGAATTAATTCAACCCAAGATTGTTTCCCTATAAGAATATAATAAAAGAAAAATAAATACATACTTATAATTATAAAACCAGAAGAGTATGTGACACCATAAATTCTGATGTAAGTCTCATCACAAACTAATATTATGGCCGACAGTAATTTCAACAAAAACCAAGAATAATGCCACTTACTCTGACGCTGACAGAGGAGAACCCTTGACAATGGCCTATGAAGGCAATGTATAGTAGGCCTACCACATGTCACAGTATAGCTGTTTCACATGTAACAGCCAACACCACACTGTCAACAAATACATATCATAATACATGTACTTAAACTTACAAGGGCATAGCAATTGTACATAGATAAACAGGCATTGATAGTTTCACTGAGGCAACGTTTAATACCAAATCTCCCCACCATGGCAAATTACGTGGGCAACAGAATCCTTGCTCGTATCGATACTTCACCGTACTTATATTATCATACGTAAGATGCAAGGACAACTTAATGTACATTGTGCATATAGGCTCATGTGACACACAGAAAAAATTACAAATCCACATACAACGTATCGTCAAAACCCCGGAAAAATACACAAAATAAAAGCATGGAATACTGATCTACAACATCGGGAATAATGAGGCAACATTATAGAAACTCACCAAGGGGACCGTATCCTCAAAAATATCGGTCATTTCCGACAAATCATGACATGATCATGGAGTAAGTGGATTGTCCATGTTGTTCTGAAAACGTTTCCCCTTCGGCCCAGCTTAAACCCGAAGCCCACAACTTCTAAGACCGTGTCACCCCGATGCAATATATCACTACACCATTCATAAAACTAACAAGTGGATTACCCACATCGAATGACTAGATCTACGTAACCATGCAAAATTAATTATTTGTAAATGAAGTTTACAAAAGTTTACGTATATGCACGAATATAAAAGAATGTGTGAAAATAATTGCCCTATTTTATCTCTGGCGGCCCAACTAATGGTGCACTGCCGCACAAAGGTCATATGCAAATGAGAATGATGTCATTGCTTATTCAGGGAAATCCCAGGTCCTCACATTAGGCTTACGTAATTTCATCCGATTTTTCATTTCATCCGATTCTGAAAAGCATCCGAAACTTTTGACCCTCTAGTCTCCCTAGATCTAAACGAAGCCATATCGGAGTACTGCCGATGTATAACGTTGATACCGCTGATCGCTCCGGAAGCAAATCGCCAGACATTTTTTAGCATGTTCAAAACTTTTTTACTTTCACGTGCCGTTGCTAATATTGTTGCCCATGCACTACCGATACCCGGATACCCGGATACCCGGATACTTGACAAAACCCGGCCCAAAGAGGGTCAAACATTTCGGATGCCCTTTTTCATAATCGGATGAAATTACTTTTTACTGTTTTGTTGGAATTCTGAACTATATAATGCATTCGAATCGAAAAACATGGCAGGTTTTTTGGAATTGCATTCAAATTGGAAACATGTTCGATTTTTAAAAAATGGTCGGATTCGAGAAAAGTCCGAAACTAGAATAAATTATGTTCGGTCGTTAAATTTGATTAGGTTTTTGAAAATGCATTCGAGTCGTAAAAAATATGTTCGATTTTTAAAACATTAGGTTCAAAATCGTGTTAGAATCTGAAGAATATATCCGATTCTATGAGATGTGTTTCAATATTTTTTACCCGATATCTGCTTCGTATAAGGAGATATACGATGTATGTTGCAGTGGTTGTACCATGTTCACTTGTAAGATAGTGTGGTTCCAAAAAGAGCTATTAAAAAGAGCTACATAATTATATGGAGACAGAAGTAAGAGTTTCTATGCATATCTACAAAAGAACCTCCGAAGAGAGACGACCAGATTACATTTGTCGAAACGTTGAGTACTTTTTAGAACCAGACTTCTACAAAATAGAGTACAACCTCCCTAACATCGGATCGGCTGTTGACGTTTACGGATAGCTAAACGTACGCGTATGCGTATCCGTTCTCATGCGAAACCCCCCTATTAAAGAAATAGAACGTTAATAACACGCGGCTATTTCAATCTGTATATAAATAACCTCCCAAAAGAACCCCTCTCCAAAGATGCTGTACAGCATAGGATATAATTCTCAACCAACCAAATGTGAGACTATAGTACCACCATAAACCACACATTGAATAGAGCTTGAATATACACGCCTATTGTTATGGCAAGGATTTCTCTCCAACGCAGTAACTGCCGGAAGTCAGACCAGTGAAGCAATAATAATAAATAAAATATCATATCATATAAAAAAATTCCAATATATGGCTCCAACCGAGGTGACCTAGACTACTGAGTATTAAATCCGCTGGAAACGGTGTGAGTCTGTATTGTATTGTATTGTATTAAAGGGACGGTACAGAATTGGTAAGACAAAATACACTTCAAGATCACAGATTCACATAAAACTTACACGGTATAATGGTGATGATAGGAGAAAACATCCAATGAAATGTTTTTGTCTAAAATGCAACATTTGTTGAGAAATAAATGAAACTTTTTTCGGATTGGAATAAATCGCTTCGACGCGTTTATTATGAACGCATAATATCGTTCAGATGTGTAAACGGGTTTTCACTATTTTCTCGTGACCCAGATTGCTGATTGACCTCAAACTTCTACAGGTTTGTCAGTTAAGGTACATGATGGATTACATAATGTGCTTTCACTGTCAGCAACGGTTTTGTCGCAAAAACCAGTTCTGTACCATCCCTTTAAGCTGCACGTGATATACAGTAGTCTCTTTATGGCTTGTTGTATAGGTCACAATTAACAATATTTTATTATTTTTAATTTTCACTATTTTTCAACCAACAGGTTCCTTCAGCCGCAAACAGAATAAACACCACGCGAGTGTTAATCATGAGAAAGCTCACGACCAGACCAAGCTTCAAGCAAAAGACACTAAGAATTAAGAAGTTCATCAAGAAATAAATGACCAACAAAAACCAGCTAAACATAAACGTGAATCTTTGGCGTTGTGGTCTAGCTTTTCCCCTCCCTCCACTCATTTATTTTCATAGATATGGTCCATAAGATTATCCCACCACAAATTACCCAAACATACCCCTATAGTCTACATTCCCATTATTATCGCTTTAAGGGTATAGTAAGACTCGGAAAGACTCTTTAAGACTCCAAAAAACCTAATCAAATTATTAGGGTTTTGGGTTCGAGCTTTTTGGCTGTGGGAACACAACAAAAAGCGCGACTATTTGGGTCTCGATTTGAAGTGTGACCCAAATAGTCGCGCTTTTTGTTGTGTCCCCACAGCCAAAAAAAGCAACCCAAATCGTATCGGTACGATTTCTATCGAACTGCGTGAAGTTGACATGCATCCTGTGCTAAACTCGCGCGCCCGCCTTGCATGATGGGATATAACAAACCGGTATATTTTTGGTGCATCTTTCACACAGCAAATAATCGCGACTATTTGCAAAAAGACGCACTACTATTGCGACTTGGAGCCCCCACACAAATAAGCGCGACTGTTTGGGTCGCGCTGCAAATCGCGACGCTTTTTTTGGTGTGTGAGAACGTGCCTATAGTCCGAGGACAAACTATGACTCGACAACGGCAGTCTTACAGAAATCTGCTTCTTCACAAAAAATATAATTCTGAATCGCGACTCGACGAGGGATGGCCGGTGTGCTATCTGTTGAAGCCTCAGTCGACTAACTAAACGTTTAATCGTAATAATCTTAGTACATAATAGATCAGTCAAACATGACGAAACAGTTAACCCCAAATGGCGAGTCCGTTGATAATTTTAATATTCTGCCACCTATGGCAGTGTGACGATTGGGTGGACCTGCACAAGTCTTTTTTGTCCTGAAATAGGTGAAGTTGTTGACCTGTATTTTGTGGTAGAGTTGTAGGAAAGTTGGCGGAGTGAGTGACAGGGTGTGTGGCCAATCTGGGTCGGGCAGGTCACTCGGATCATGCTGCTGGGTGCGTGATATCCGGGCGGCGACCAATCACAGTGGTTGGGCGGTGCCTGGGGGTCACGACATCGGCATGGTCTGGCTGGCGTGTTCGGAGACAGCGGGCCGGGTATGTCATTCAGAGTTCTGGTAGCAAAGGGTACGGACGAAGCAGTAACGAGCAGATCATTATTAGACGACGAGACGTGTGTGTTTCGCTGTATTTTCCACCGGACTTACATTACTTCTCCGACTCTACTTCCGCATATGTGTAACTTGTTGAGTGCATTGTTCGGTGAGTGATCTAGTGTTAATCATTGCGCTGATAGGTTTATTGCTTGTGTAAATTGCTTGCTTAAGATTGTGGCGGCTAATCGGGAGTTCACAGAGAACTATAATGGCTCAGACAGTCGATCACAAAGATTGACTAAGGGTTAACCACAGAGGTTAACTGATAGCCGTTCGTATTAGTCGAGTAGTCCAACTGGTAAGGGAACCCAAACAGAGACACTGCGAAACAATCGGCGTGCTCGCGCCTGCATGTTTGGTTGCAGCTTTGCGTATAGTTGAAACTGAATCGATCACTTGAGGGGTACACTCAATGAGCACAAGGTTTGTTTAAAGGGATATTAAAGGTTTGTTAAAGGGCAGAGCAAGGAAATATAATTTCCACTAGAGAATTATCAGGTGGTAATAAAGAGAATTGCCCAGGAGGCAATAAGAGAAGTAAACACAAAGAGCTGTGTTTGAGTCCCTTTGTTCCAGTGTCCTCCCCCAGAGTTACCCTGCTCCGCCCCAGTACAAGTGCCCCGAGGTAATAAGTAACAAATCGGGCGGTATATTTCCGCCAAACGAGCTTGCATCCCTGGGCCCAAGACTGCTCGTATCATTCCCCGGGTCTGAGGTATGATTTGAGTTCGGAGTTGGAGAACTTTCATCACAGATGGTGAACCTCTCTCCATACTTCTGAATTTGAATTGGACTCGATTGGGAATTCCGCCACAGCAGTAACGTAACACTTATTACAACTAGCTACAGACTGGCTCATGACAGTCCTGTATCATGTTCCTCTTAGAATGCGGGATTATAGCTGCGTTTTGTGCGCTATAAAGGCCCTGTCACTAAATTAAAAAACGGCGAAAAAAATCGATAGAGCTCCGTCGAGATAGCATTTGAAAAATGTCTGTCACACCAAGCCGATGTGACTCGCCGGAGCGATACCGAGTATTGAAGTCGGGTACCAACATTCGAGTACCGAGTTTTCCGAGTACAGACAGTGCCGAGTATGGGCCGAGTCCGGGTACAAAGACTTCGAGTACATCCCGAGTACATTCTTAAACATTGCGTCATGCGTCCATTACAGAATGTGATCCGTTTGTGTACATGTACACAACCTGTCCCATACATACGATCTGTTCTCGCCTTGTACGTTAGAAAATGCCCGTGTGATGAACGCTGGTATTTTTGTAGTGTTCTAAAGGAATATGACAAATTAATGAAAACAAAATCTGAATTTTCTTTCGAGTATTTGCAATCTCAAAATGTTTTTACAGCCATGTTCATAAAGCATGCAGTTAATTTATTCAAATTAAAGTACCTTTTATATTGAAATTTAAATACAAACGTGGACCGTGTTTCAAAATTCAAATTTCCTGTAGACTTGCCCTTGGCATAAATTATATCTTCCAGTTGCATATCATTTGCGTAATTCTTCCACTATAGTGGCTCAAAGTAGAGTCGGACTCGAGTAAATTTTTGCTGGGTTCTATGACTCGGACTCGGACTCGGACACGAGTCAGATTAAAAACATGACTCGGAGTCGGACTCGATCCTACTGACTCGGACTCGACTTGCATGATTTGTGACTAAAAATCGCCAGCTAGAGATGTGATATGGTTCATGGTTTATACAAGTATGTAGTCTTGGTCCAAGACTGTAAAAGCTCGAAAACGAACCCCATCGTGCCACTGCGCCCTCTCGTGACTTCATTTGACCCACTTGCTCGCATTACAGTCTTGGGCATTTCCTATAAACCGGGGCGTGGCCTTTGTATGCCAATTAGGTACCTTATTATGAATATTCATGATTTACGTTGAAATGCAAAATAGGATGCCAAGCGGGCGTGGGAGCGTCACGGTTGGAGCTGCTGAAATGTAAACAAACCCGAGACAGTCTGCGTCCAGACAGTCTCGGCCATAGACATTATAAAATAAAACTTATAGCTATTGTCTCAGCGCGTGGTTTATAAAACAGTCTGAGCTGCATGATTCCGTGCTTGTTGAATCGCAGACACAACATGGCGGCTACATTCAAATCCATGCGGTAGTGTCTCCTTTGTGGAAAGCTAGAGTTAATTACGCACCCACAATTCATGTGTGTGTACCACCAGCTTTCATGTTGTAATATTTACCATAATAGAAATAGATCGTGTGTATAGTAACAGTGTTCAATGCCCTCATGCATCAGGCATGTTCGACTATGCGATGAATAGTAAGTATACTATCATGACAACTATAGCAAGCAGTAGGCAACGCAGACATTATTTCAATTCCCCATGACAATACCACAGCGCACCGTGACTATTCCCGATCCCACGATCGACACCGAAGCATAGTACAGTACTAGTCATATACGATACTGCATTATCATGGTACACGGAGGTCATTCGTTACAGGTCATCCATATTCATTAGATACCAATTCAACTGGATTTTTGCGGGCGCTGATTGGTTCCTCCGGAAATCCGAAGGAAAAATAAAGAAAAAGTTAACAATTCATAGGAAATTCCCAAGACTGTAATGCGAGCAAGTTGGTCAAATGAAGTCAAGAGAGGGCGCAGTGGCACGATGGGGTCCGTTATCGAGCTTTACAGTCTTGGACCAAGACTAACAAGTATGCTGATTATTGGGATCAGCACATGATGAGTCAAAAAGAACTTGACCGTGATTGTGATGTTTTTTTAAAGAAATAAAATAATGCCGCTCAAAATTTAGGTAAAGCATATAATTACTTAACATGCATTCTGCCGTGCTTATTTAAAAAAAAAGAAGAGTAAATTAACTCAGTTTGCAAGCTGTCCACAGAATGTTAGTTCTTGGCTGAATTGCTCAAGTATTCTATGGACAGCTTCAAAATGAGGTCCTTCATTAAAATAGACATAAGTCCTCTTTTATTATTATCATTAAGATAAATTCTAAAACATACTATTGAAGCAGTGTGATCTAATGCATTCTGTAAACATGTTTTTGCATTGGTTAACACAAAAGCCTCCGTTCCTATACGAGATGAGAATTAGACATTTGTGTTAAATGATGTCCATTTTGATGTCAGCAAGCTAACATTTGTTGCAATTGTGCAGTGTTTTGAGTTTTAGGGGAAATTAAGAGGTGAGTTAATGACACGGTGAATAACACCCTACTCACCCCACATAACTGAAAGTTAACGGCGCATATGCATTTACTGCCGAGTCAATGCAAAAGTGGGCGACATTGTGACTCATTTGCTCAGTGAAAATAGCAATCAAAATTTAAGAATATTCGAAATTCGAATGAGGAGGAGTTGCTGATTTGTAATAAGAATTTCTTTGAATGGTAAAGATAATTATAGAACTTTTTTAAACCATTACTTCGAATTTGCACCTAAGCCCACAACGTATTAAATCAACTTTCTTTATACAGATGATTCAAAGAGTGAACAAAATGTCAATTTGAAAGAAAACTCACCCGTCTGTGCATCGCCTGGCGTTGTCATCAAAAACAAGGCAAGAACCACCCAGCCGAATGACCGCACATCTGCACCCCACATGATCCTCATCATCCGTGGTGGTTTGAAGCAAAGCTCCATGCAGACCACAAAGAGACTAGCAACTTTGCCAACACGGTAATTAGGAAATTTTGTTTTGAAGTCAAAGAGAAAGGCATAAACTTGTCTTGATCAGCACGCTTATCACTGGTATCAAATCTAACACACCTCCACCATGCCTGATACCGCAAAGCACTGTTATGATCTGATGGCATCAGCAACACTCCAACCGACACGTCATCATACTACGGATGCGTATTTAGGACATGGATGAACAATGTTTTGCAATTTCGCCGTGGCGGATAGGTATTTTAGCTTCTTCGTGCATAAATAAAGATATAAATTATAATCGTACTATCGTACTAATAGTAGTTATAGTGTAGACCTACATGTACCACTTAGAGAAATCATTTACACGCATTTGCCATGGGCATTATTTATTTTTATGAAATAATGCACACATTTTAAACTGATAGATTTTACTTTCGTTCCAGTTTACTACAAAAAAATATTTATTAAATCATTCTAATGTTACTAAATAAAGTATAGTACCGTTGCCTTATTTGAAATTGTATACACCCTCAAATAAAATGGACTCGTCTCTATGGCAACCACTATGCAAAGCACGCCCGTACGTGAATAAATGAATAATGGATAAATCGTGTCGAGCTCCCCCGTAACCATGAGTCTCGCGAGAAAGTAGAGCGATTTCGCCAGAGTAGCGTGAAAGAAGAGACGATCAACGCGACTTACAACGACTATCCTGATAGTCTTACCTCTGCAGGGATGGTAACAGGGCCTGGAGCTTTCCCTATGGAAATCTGCTCTATCAGGTTGACCCCAGCGTACGGGGGGGGGGGGGGCATCGAGCTCTTTGTTGATCGGCAGTGTGTGGGAGGCTTGTGATTGCTTTGTCGTTGAGCACTCTTTCGAAGCGTTCGGCACATCTTTCAAGGTTTTGCTTCTTGTCGGTAAGCAGAATTGAACCGTCCGCACTGAGAAGAGGAGAGGGCCAAGAGGACTTTGGACCATAGACTGATTTCAGTGCTGCAACGTAGAACCCTTTTGTGCCATGTCTGTCTGCGTATCAATGGTTCCTGTTTGTTCAATGCACAGGATCACGGATTCTGCGGATCCGGATCTCATTTTAGCGTATCCCGCATAGGGCGCGGATGCCTAAATATTGAATCCTTTGCATTAAACAAACAGGCCCTTTGAATTCATCGGCCTTGGCACTAAGCAAGGATGATGGCAAATCCCACACCGGCCTCGCGCCGCTCTTCGCTGCAGCTTGAAAGTAATACTGTGAGCAGTCCAAACAACCAACCCAAAATGACGTATTTATCTTAGATATTAATACCCAATTGCTGTATACATATCAAGTACTATGCAATTCTACATATAACAGTTCTGGAAAGTCGACTGCCGCGGGACAACTTGACTGTAGACAAGTTAACAGCAAGTGCAACTTGACTTCTAGACGAGTCCATTTCATCTTTGCCATCTCCAGCGTGTCTGCCATGGTCCACCTGGCGGCTACCAGGGCCGAACTGAAGCTGTGGCCGGCTGCTAAGTCTGACCTGTGACCCTCGAGTGGCTCTTTGTTCCAATTTGCTACTATAACATAAATATTTTGGCACTTAATTTAGAAATATATTTTAGCATTCCAAGGTCGTACATTGTCCCCGCATAGCGTTCATCACAGAAGCAGAGAGGGGTCCTGCTGCTTGTCTCAGAGTCGTGTTGCCTTTGCAACTTTGGTGAATTAGATTTTATTTAAAATATAGACCTGCGAGAAAGTACACAATAAATTAATGGGGTGGATTGAAATCAGCGGTCTTAAAGCTGTCTTTGTGTTTTAGCCGGTCTTAAAGGGCTTAGAGCTAGTTGGTCTATAAGTTAGTCCATTTCAATGGAGCAGTTTTACCGCCTAGCTGGTCTTATATGGGTACCTGCTTAAAACTTTCTTCGTTTGGAATTTCCTTTACTTGCTTCCAAGATTATGAACATTCTTGTTGTCCATGTTGTTTTGCAATAATATCAATTGTTGAAGATTTAAAAGCAATATTCTTTGGGGGCCAATAGAGCGGTTTATTGGGGACATACTGAATCATTTGTTTAATATGATGATAATGAACTATACCAACCATAGTTGAGTTTCAATTTTCATTTTCGGATTTCTATTGAGATTAAAGCCGTTTAGCAACACGTGTGATGATGTGCGCGCACACTGTTCATACTGTTCACGTTATGCACTGGTGACAGTGGAAATTTGTCACCATTGATGAATCATTATTTTACTCCACAAGGGGTTGACAAAGACTGGCTTATTAGAGTGGGCTGATTTCGTTGTCTTACCCAAGACCCGCTAAGAGAGAAAGTCAGCGTCAGACTGCATCCTTAAGCACACCATTTAAGACGTTTAATGCAATCCGCCCATGATGTTGTATTTTTCTAAACACACAGCTTACACGGCGGGTTGATGTACGATGTTCAACACCATAAACAGCAACAGCAGCTGCAGCAACAACATCAACAAAAGCGAGCATTTCATCTTCCTTTACCTAAAACCAGACAGAAATTTCACGCAACACAGTGAAATAGGGTACTGATCTTTTATTGCTTTCCATTTCATTAAGACAAACTCTAAGGCAAAAATCTGAGTAAATCATTTCAAAATGAAATCAAAATAGTCATCTTGTGTTATGAATGCATTGTAATGTAACGCGATGTCAACATATCGTGTAACATGACACAAGACAGCGTAACGCCCTGGTGTGTAGCTTGACGTATGTCAATGTATAGTAATCCAAACGTTACGCAACGTTATGTCATTATAGATTACAATATTTTTTTAGCAATTCGAAATTGATAACGAGAATCTGACCATACACCTAGGGTGATGCTGCATTACAAATAAAGTTACATATGTCAATATAGTGAACTGTAGTGAGCTGTGCCAGTGTACTAAGCTGAAATATTTTGGACACTCTGAGATATCAACCTTGTCGGGCATTCACGAACTTCTTGTCTTTCGTGGGAAGCATGTTGCAACCCTTCACCTGACCAATTTTTCGAACATGTTACCCCTTTTTCACGTCTACATATACAGCTCGCCTAACTACTATACATTGAATAACCATATACAGTGCAATCCAATAAAAGAGCAAAAAATAATGAGATTATATTTACATCATTTGGTATGCAATAAAAGTTGATTATCAATAATACTTAAAAAATGAATACAATACAAATAGAGTATACATGAGTAGCAATAACTCAAAAGTTCAATACAAGTAATAAATCTGCTACAAACTGCTCATCTGACAAAATGACCTGAAATAAATGCTTGAAGTTGAGAGGGCCTGGCGTGTTTCGATCCGAGCAGGATCTTTCTCAAAGATGAAGGACAAGCACATTCAAGTGAAAGAAATACACATATGAATGGATGAGAGGCCAGGACAAAAGAAGGGCGTGCTGGAGGATTGGGTTATGTGAGATTGGTCGGACAAAAATGGTCAGATAGGCAAGATCAAAGGTTCTAGATTGAAAAGAGGAGGGGGAATGGGGCTGTGGGAATAGGGATTAACAAAGGAGATAATTAGAGGATTCGAGATCAAGATGGAAAAGTGGAGTACGAAAAGCATGTGGAATTAGAGAGTACCTGTATAAAAGAAAAGGAGACAACCAAACAAGAATATTAGTCATTTCCTTCAAGTAGGTTTAGTCCGTGTTGCTGAATAGTTCGTAATAAATTATTGTAATCAAAACTTTCTCTCTGCTCAGCCGGACCAAGTCCCTGCGGTGGCCAAGTGATTCAATGCCCTGCAAGATAATATTAAAGAATGTGTGGTTAGGGAGATTGAAGTGGAGACCGACTGGGATGTCAAGTTTCTCAGTTTTGACTGTGGACCTGTGACCATAGTATCGTTCCTTAAATGTGCTCTTAGTTTCCCCCACATACTGGATGTTGCATACCCTGCAAGAGATGAGTAATGACCATTAGGCATGTAATATTCTCTCTGGTCCTATGGGTGGAGACATTGCCAGTGAAAGAATCAGACTCATGAATATGGTGCTGGAACACTACGCATTTCAAATTACATTTGAACGTCCCGTTCTGGATGGGGGAGATACATTATTAGTGAGTGGGACCTCAGCCCTGACAATCAGGTCGAGGAGTTAGCGGGGACGTCTGCAAATCAATATGGGCTTTTCTTGGTGGCACTGAGAAGACGGTCCGAGGTGTGAAGAATGTGATGGCTTTCATTTATTAGCAATTCTGCGTAACGGGATGAGAGGGATGGAAACTAGTCACTAGAGCAACTTTGTTATTAGTACACGCATCATTGATGGGGGCTTTCTAATTTGGGGAGAGTGCAAGTGCTTTCAATGGCACTTCGCAACCTGCGAAAACTGTGGCATCTTTCAACTTCATATAAGTGCTTTTTCAGTTCCGGGGTGTGTTCGGAAAAATCAGAATCATTACAACAGATTCGTCCGAGTTTAAGGGCGTGACTATACGTCATACGAGTCTTGCAGTGTTTGGGGTGGCATCTGGTGGCATGGAGTTAATGTTGGGTATATGTGGGCATTAGAAAACAGGTCAGTTATTAGTGTGTCCTCTTCCTTGCGGATGGTGACATAAAGGAAGTCGGCCTCATGGTGGGAGACTTCTGCTGAAAATGTGATTGCCCATGTGGAAATAATTGATGTGTTTAATGAAAGAACCTAAGCTTTTCTCATCACTGGTCCAGATAAAGAATACATCATCAATGTAACGCCACCAGATCCATGGACGGAAAGGTGCTGAGGCTAGCATGCGCTCTTCCAGTTCTGACATGAAAATGCATGCAAAGGAGGAGGCCATGCATGTTCCCATAGCCGTGCCATGTACATGTACGTCTACGTGTAGATAGTTTTGATCCACGAAGGAGAAGTTATTTTTAGTTAGTACAAGTTTCATGAGAGATTCAAGATCACGGATGGGAGGTGTGGTGTGCCCACTCCAGGAATGAGAGCTGGTGCACAGGCTGCGATACATTCCTCTTGAGGGATATTAGTGAAGAGGGCTGTGACATCAAATGTCCCAATGATGGCTGTACTGGGGACCGTCCTGGTGCTTGACCGGTTCACTCCTGAGGAAGTCAGGAGTGTGATGAATAATTATAACAGGAGATGCGAGGAACCAAAGACTTGAGAAAACTATCGACGAACAGAGAGCTGTTAGTTTTATGACACTGAGCCTAAACCATACTTCCATTTATCATTATTTAACAAAGAGCAAGATTCTGTAATAAGCCACTGTGCAACAATATACTGAAAATAGTTATAATACATTTAAATCTCATACATCGAATACTAATAAAAAAAGTCAATGTTTAATGATTATTGTAATAAATATACCTGTAAAAATATATTTAAAAAAAAGTAAATAAAGAAACGTTGTTGCTGTTTAACGAACTTGTGTCTTGCTATAATTATGTACCACTCCAAATGAGTAATATTATACTATAATACAAACTGTATAAGCAAGCACGAAGAGCTTTGCTTTATTAATCTCCCTTTTGCCCTTATTTTTCATGTCAAGGCAGATGAAGTAAATAACCCTTTGGACCCTAGCTTAGCTTCTCTGAAGGATGTGTGGATTTTAAGACCTTTAGGAAACCAAGCTTGGGGCTAGGTCTGGGACTAAAAATGGCGGTAGCAAAATAAACCCAAGCCTCATTTCATAAAGGCCACTAGTCAATTTCATTAGTACTTTGTGTTTGTTCATGCACCATACATGAATCCTTAGTTACATTAGGACAACACTTAACCACATTATTACTGATTTATCTTATCTTTTATTGCACACGAAATTGTATCAAGACACATTATTAGCAATATTGCACTTTAAAGGTAGTATCATACTTTGGTAAGAAACCAAAACAGAAATGTTCACAAATTTAAGTATAACTGACAGGGTATGAAGATGTTTGTGTGGTAAAAAAATAACGTTCAATTTTTTTTACCTGAAATGGTGTATTTATCCAAAAATTATTAGAACAACGATCGAAAATCTATTAGATCGTTTAAAAGATCAAAAATAAAAGAGAAAAGACTTTAAGAAATCACTGTCACTATTTTCTCAAAAGGTGGGCACCGTATGGGACTGAAATTTTCACAGATGACTGTTACTCTATCGGTCTTGATATGTTTGCCTTTGAATCTCTATTTCTTTGATAAAAACCAAAGTATGACATAACCTTTAACCACATTGTTCATCTATGCAGATATGTAAACTGTAAACGATTTTCAAAATCAAGACTAAATCTACGAATTACCAATAGTAAGCCACTTTCTTATGAACACACATTAATGTGTCCTAGAATTTAGCATATATATTACACATCATCGGGTTATGCCTGGTAACGTCAAAATACAACGAATCTCACAATTTGCAACATTTTATAAAGAAGGTAAATCAACTAAGTCCCAAATTCCATACGATGTCGTATCCGACGTATTTTTCTCAGCAGCATTATGACAATTGATATGAATTCCTCTTGTGTTCGTCAAAATGCTAATATCATGACAAAAATTGGCAGAATAAGAATTTAGTCAAGGAGAATTAAGCTTGCTACGATAGTTTCTTGTTAACTTGATTTCATTGTTAACGTTGATTTATGAACGAAGCAAGTTGTGAGTAAATCAATCATTAAGTTGGAATCACAGTCAAACGGACTGCCTAATAAGTATGTTATGGGGTGCAGCATTGTAATCGTTATGTTTGCCTAGCGTTATGTGATTGGGAGACTATTTCTTCAGCCTCTCTAATCCACTCATTATTATGAAAGCAAGCTCAATATTATAATTATAAATTCGTTTAGACCACCTGCTCACGAATTTACACTTGATAGTTGCAAAAGAATATTTCACGTTCTGTATAGGCACGGCAATGAAACCAGAATAATGGTGAAGAAAACTCCGGTGATTTATAAGGGTTAAGCTATAGACTTCCAGTTCTGTGCAGTAAGGCATAAGTGGTGGCTTTCCGTATTTGTTTTTCTAAAACGCTGCCTTACAGCGATTCAATGTAAATCATACTGTCGATTTTCATCACTAGATCCTTAATCTGCAGAACCTTGCTACAGAGCACGCAGTTATCCTCGTTCCCAGAGGTCAAGAAGCCGAAGCTCTGGCAGCCAGCCTCCATAGAGCAGTCCCGTGCGCACTGGACTCTGCTCTTGACACGGTAGCTGGGAGTTAGTACGTCTTCTGGGCGACAGGTGGCGTCCGCAGAGAGGAACAGGAATTTACGAGGTCTTGGTGCGGGCATATCTGGTGTAAAAAAAAAAAAAAAGCAAGATTAATATCTCGTTGATATATGGAAGAGAAAAATGCACTCATTGGAGGCTTTGCATTGCAACACCATGTAGCATTCGTTCATAAACTTCGGATTTCTGATTTAAGTCTGGTTAGGTTTCAAGGTTTCGACTAACCTGCTATACATGTGGTCATCACCAGGATTAGATTATACTAAATAAAGCAAAGAACAGAGCACGTGGACAATTAAAAGAATCGTGTTTTTTGTTCGTGTTGTTAATGCTTATTGTGACATTTTCCCTTTCTTGCGGATTGTTTTATTCCACTGATTTGCATTTATACGTTTGACTTCCATTTAAAACAGAATTAAGGATAAATATGTACGGACTTACTGTTTGAGCAGGTCCCAGTTAGCTCTGAAATAAAAAAAAAGAGACAAATAATCAAATAGAGCAAATTAATACTTCTGGCTTTTTTGAGAAATCAAAGAGTGCTCAGACTGTTGCAAATAAGTACAAAATCGGTATCCTTTTTGGTCAATAACCGAACATTTTATGTTTAAGTTACCTGCAATAGAAAATGCACAAGTAAAAGATCATATGAACTGGCAGAGACAATCATAACGGATTTGTAGTAACACCAAAACATGGATTCAAGTTCAAGTATTCCATGGACAGCTTGCAAAATAAGTACATGTGCCTTCATTAAAATAGGCATAAGTGCTCTAATAAATAATCAATTTGTTTCATTTTCTTTGTCTAATATAAGCATGCACTGTAAAAAAATCTTGTAATTTTTACAGTAAAAGGACTGGCAGCCGATCTGCCAACAAACCCCTGTAAAATTTTCAGTCGGCATTTCAAATACTGTAAAAGCGTTTACCAGTATATTACTGTAAAATGTACAGTTCACTGTAAATATCATTACAATTTCCTGTATAAAAATACAAAAAATCACTGTATTTTTTTACAGTGGACTATTAAAAATTTACAGTTTTCTGTAATGTGTTTTACAATAAAAGCGGGTAAAACTAGCAAATTACAGGGGTTTGATGGCAGATCGGCTGCCCGTCTTTGGACTGTAAAATTTACAACATTTTGTTTTTACAGTATATTGTAAAAAATACAATTTTCGTCATATTGAAGGTTATTACCTAAAATAAATGAAAAAAACTATTAAAAATTGAACGTCTTGTTGTCATTTGCTCTTCCATCACTGACATATAGAGATGCACTGAAAATACCTGACGTGTTGGCATAACATCGGGACAACTGATTGTTTCAACGCTGGACGAACGTGGGTTTGAAAATGTTGAATTGACATAATTTAAATTATTATGTCAAGCGAACCTTTGTTTTTAAACAGCATTCATCCAGTAGAGATCATGGGCTTAGTAATAATCAGTGGCCCGATGTCATACCAGCAGTCCGGCCTGTAAATTTGGGATGGAGAACATGTATAAAGAACATGTATACAAAATCAAATGAGAAACAACTGCATAATACTGTCATAATAAAAATACACATCTGTACACTTTATTTAACTGAAATCAACACTGGCGACATTATTCAAAACATCAAATATGTGATTGGCAAAATTCTTCATTCATTGCAGAATAATTCAAGCAATTTTCCAAATGAGTGAAACATAAACATTGTAGTTTCGGACTTTTGGCACTCACTTTAATGTGCAATCGGTAGAAGGTGATAAATATGCAGATGAGGAATACGTGAGATATACAACAAGTGTAACAAATTCAATTCGTCCAGATACAAGGCAATGTTAACCTTTTTCATTAAGTGTATTGAATTAGACATACAACATAGAGAACGTGTTCGCATTTCAGTGAAAAGCTAATATACCTTAAAGGTAGTATCATAATTTGGAAGCATACCGCAACAGAAATCTTGACAGATTTACCTATAACTTACAGAGTATAAAGAGGCTGATGGTAGAAATATACAGTTAAATTATGTCTGCCTGAAAAGCAGAGAAGAGTAAAACCAGAGAAGAGTAAAACCAATTACCAACAACAATTTTGATCTTTAAAAAAAAGATCTCAAAAAGTGGGCATCGTATGGGACTGCAAATAAAAATTCATGTATGACTGTTACTGTTTCTCCCTTGATATTTTTTCTGAATTTCCATGACAAAAACCAAAGTATGACAATACCTTTAAAGGTAATTTCATACTTCCGAAGATCAAAATTGTTTTAGGTCACTGGTTTTTACTTTTTATGAATAAAAACAGCATTTCTGGCAAACAAAATGTTTCAGTTTGTTTCTACCATTACCATCTTTATACCCTGTAAGTTACAAGTAAATCTGTGAAGATTTCTGTTCTGGTACGCTACCAAGTACCAAAGTATGATACTAACTTCACGTCATCCTAATGGGCAAATTTCAGTAAATAATCATAGCCGAAATGTAAGCTGGTTCAATTACCACGTCGATAAGCATTTAATACGTTCTCCGCACCAACTAGCTGTAAAGAAACCACTCATTCCAAGTCTCCTTCATAGCATCTGCAAAATGACAACAGACAGAACAGAATATCCATTAATGCACAACATGCTATTGCTAGTTTTTCTTTGAACTCTGAAAATTCTGTCAAGAAAGTGAAATAAAATATAACTCTATATATGCTGTGTTCAGAAGTCAGACCATGGCCATCGAATGTGTTTCATACAATATTATTTAAATACTTCATCGTAACTAACCATGATGCCATGTACTGTAGAATGAGCAGTATAAGGCATGGACCACAGTCAATTAAGGAGGAGCCAGACAGAAGACCAAGATACATGTACTGGACATGTAGGCATACTTATCTGTGTGGGCCATAAGTACATGTAACACAGCAACAAGACGAAAGGGTCCTGCTACACTGGGTCACATCATCATGTCGACATGTCAAGGACAGTTGTTGACCCCGCAGAGCAGCCCTCTGGCATGAGGCACCTCCATTTATGCCTAGACCTAACATTAGAGCCTAAGAGTAAGAAAGAGGGCCCAGTCAGTGGCACTAATTTAAATTTACACAACAGTCACCTACACTTACACTAGTTTTACTTTTAGTCACTGTCAGATATTGTTGTACATTTATGACAATTTCATCAAATTCATATTGAAACTTACACTCAAAGACAAGAAGCAGCTGGATTTCCATCATGCTCAATTGAAAGACACATCACACCACAGTACAACAGCAGTCCAGTGAAGAAAAGTCATGAGTTCATATCTCGAAGACCACGGCAAAAACCTTTTGCTTTATCATCTATAGGGAAAAATTTACAAAATAGCAGGCCTATCAACTATTTTAAAAACTTTAAATCTGCTATGTACATCCCCACAACATTTTTATGGGCCTATTCACGTATAATATGGGGTTAGTGTGCTTTAGTCCACAAAGATAATTTCCAGACCTCATTCCACAAATTTACTAAATCTAGAAGTAGTGTACGGTATAGTCCAGTCATGTCATAAACGTGCATGGGCATATGATCGACCAGACGAAGTCACATAATCCACTTTTTTCTTCACATGACATCAGGATTAAACTTATGAATATAAATACAGGGATCTAAGAGAAAACGTAGATATACACAAAATAAGTAAATACTCACTGTTTTCACTCAAATCGCGAATAATTCCTCGGCAAATTGTGCACCGGAAAGAAATCCGTTACATTCCTTCACGCGTATGAAATATAACGGTCCATATGCTGCAAAGGGCGTTTTCGTTGGCTAGTATGCTGAGCCGTAAACTTGACAAGTTCTTTAGTGTCGCAGTGAAACTGAGTGTCTCTTTATTTAATATTCATTTTATTATTATACATGATATTTTCGTAGATATTACGCAAATCAAATTATATTTATACTTGTTACATCATTTTGTTTTAAATACAATAAATATGGACGCTGATTAATGCATTTATGCTATTTAATAGAACAGACCGCAATTCAAGCAGTGCTAACGGTAAAAAAAAAAAGGAAAATTACAGCCATTGACTGTAATTGCCTGGGAACGTACTTCGCGGTGAAATTTTACCGCCAATTACGGTAAAACTCGCGGTTATTTTTTACAGTGTGGGGGAATGCTTTTAAATGCTTTACCGAACTTTTGAGTATCATTTGTTTGTTTGTTTTAAGTATCACCAATCCCACAGTCAAGTTCTTTTTGACTCACCCTGTACTCTGGCTCTCAATATTCACACATGCAAAGTGAGGACACACAATCATCATACACATGGCTTGTCATCTTACCAGTTCGCTTCTTGCAGCAGACAAAGTATTTATCGGTGCAGCTTCTGTCCTTCCACTCGCCTCCCCGATCCATCACGATGCAGTTCTCCGATGTTCCGCCGTTTGGTTGGCTCGGTCCCCAGTTCAGGAAAACCTCGACACCAGAGGGAGTGTCACTGGACGAATACTTCCAAGTTCCTTCAATATTCCTGTCGTTCTGGCCAACCCAGTAGTAGTCGTTCAAACTGTAATGTCATAATAATTGGGAAAGGTTCATTACTAACTGACAAAATATTGCGTAGACTTATTCCATTTTCTGAGATTTTATTTTTGTCTTCGTGCCTTTCTTTCTTTTTATATGTCTTTCTTTCTTTATGTATTCATGTTAATACCTTGCAGCACAAGAGTAGGTGATCCTCAGCTATGCAGAGAGCATTTGAAAGTAGAACCTTTATCTTCAAGATTTTTCAGAAACAAAATCACAAAATCTATTCTCACTTCAAAGCTATATATAGAGATCTTTCCTATAAACGAGTCATTGAATTCCTTTCATGCATACGAATGACCGTTTTTCAATATATTTCGAGATATGGACTAAAATGGTGTTTGAGCAGGCGCGGTATCGGGGGGGGGGGGGGGGGGGGGCGCTAGGGAGGGGCATAGCCCACCAACTTGCAATTCTGTTTTTGTCTAGCCCCCCCAAAAATGCAATCTAAAATAAAAACTCTCGATAATACTGGATTTTTTCAGTTATTAAGCGCCAATTACATTAACAAAAACGCGTTGTGTAGGCTATATGTGCATGTTTTTCTACCCCTAGTAAGACATAGCGGAAGCGAGTGTTAGAAGAACCCAAAATAGTGGGTCTTCTAGCCCCCCCCCCCCCCCCCCCAAAAAAAAAAAAAAAAAAAAAAAAAAATACATAAATAATAATGCCTCTTCTAGCCTCCCCCGAAAAAAAAATTGGCTCTAGAACCGCGCCTGTGTTTGAGACAAGTAAATTTTCCTCACGGTTTAAAATCGTTGTGTCTGGCAGCCAGTATTGCATTCTCCGCGGCGTCCTCAACGTCGACCAAAGACCAACCTTCCACCTGGCAATAGTCCACGGCCGATTTCCAGGTAAGCTTCACGTCCGTCACGAAATAGCACATGCCCGGTCTAGCCACGCTGCCAAAGGCGTCTGCACGCAGGTCTGAACAGCCTTTAGAAGCAATCGGTTTGGAAGAACATTATTCATATTTTCACGACGTGTGAGTTACATTTGTTTTGGGTTGTCATGATTTATTTCATAAGTCAGGATAAGGAAGTTACCTGTCATTTCAGGTTGTAAGGTTCTACCGCCACATCCACACAAGAGATCTCGCGTTGGCTCTGGATCTGTGCAGTGAACAACGGTCAAAACCAGTACGTAAGAATTTCATTCAGTATCCCCACAAACAGCGGAAAAATTCACAAACATGCAATGTCAGCAAATATATCTTTAAACTGCAAACCTCCGTTGGTTTTATTTTTACCGAGGGACCTATAGTTTAAAAAAGTATGTCTCAATGCTCTTTTAAACGACGCTGATGAATGAAATTCAGCCTGAAAGTGCAAAAAAAAAGTTTCGAAACAAACAAAAAGAAAAGATTAATTTGAGCATTTTTGTTTAGGTTTCGATTATTGTGTTCTTTTCATGGAAAAGTTCATCGTACTGTCCGTTTGTTTCGATCACGGTTGTATCTAAAAGCCCAATTGCTTGTTTTTATTTGGCCATAATAAAACAGTAGTCTTTTTCAATCAAACACCAAACTCACCCATTTCGAGTTTACACAGTGTGAAGTAAGTGTGACTGCAATCTCTGTCCTGAAACATCCCAGTGGGCTGTTTAAACATGACAATGCAGTTCTGTGCCCTGGTGCCGTCGGGTTCGTCCCTGCCGATGTCCCAGTTGAGATACACCGGACACTGTCCGCTGGAGGTATACCGATAATCGCCTTCTAGCTCCCGGTCGTTCTGGCCGATCCAGTACCCCTGATTGTTACTGTGGGCAATAACGTGATATTTAAGTTTAACTTCTTTCTTCGAGGTTCGATAATACAAAAGTGGAAAGATTCAACGTTGTATCACGATGGCAAAATCCACGACACTGTCTAAAATTTGCCGAAACTTGAATGATGACAATATACTTAGTTTTTTTCAGCGATGTGGGTCATGTTACTTGTTGGCATCAATGTAGGTTTGCGAATTAAGGAAAGGTAAAACAAAAGAGGAACGAATTATAAGCCTTGATGAATTATGAATAACTGTGAGCAAATTAAATTTCGCATACGAGCTTCATAGACAATAATATCACGAAATCCATTGAAAAAGAGGCAACTAAATGATATAATTCACTTTCAATACATTTCTTTGTTATTTTTGCCCCAAGTATTGCTTGCAAATCTAGATCAACATTATGATTAGAGTGGCTTTTTCCAACATTTCGATTCAAATTTCTCGAGTCTATTGAAAACAGAGCTTACGGAAAGTTGTCTCTGTTCCATACTTCGAGGAACAGATTCTCGTCGGCGTCATCGATGTCAACCACCGACCAGGAACCACCGGGGAGAGACCTGCAGAAACTCAGGGCGCCTTCAAAGTTGCGTATCTGGTAGCTGTCACTGGCGTAACACACTCCGGGCTTAGCTGGGTTTCCGAAGGCATCCGAGTAAACATCCATGCATTCTGAAATAGTTTAAACGAATAGGGTAATTATTACAAAGTTTGCCTCGTAGAAAAGGTGTCTCCTCTCCTCTCCCGGTTACACTGTTCACTGAACTTCCTGGCTGCTCTATACAAAACACCATGGTTTAGATTTAACGCATCAGTTTGGAAAGATTTTAATCTTCCAACTTCTGTAAACATGATGATTATTATGAACCAATGGTAACTAAAACAAGATTATTTGCAAATTAGGCTTGCCCTCCACCAACATGGATGAGCGCTGCACGTGCACTCACAAGTTCTGAGTATTCAGTGCTCATCTACGTCGGTGAAGGGCAAAGCTAATTTGCATATTATCTTGTTTCAGGTATCGTTAATAATCAGGAAACAAGATAGTAGTTCACAAGATTGAAATCAATTCGGGTTCGTGGATCTAACTGTCATGATGGACCGCCGCATCGATGTCTTCGATGACATCAGGACATGAGGAAACAGTTTCTGTGAAACAAAGAATAAATTCAAAAACCTTCAAAACTTATTTTACAATCGTTTGGTCCTTTGATTTCTAATTGAAAACATTCCTTGCTGTTTGATGCTATTTGTATAAGCACATGCCTGGCAATACCAAGGTTTGTATCCACCGATCCGGCGGCACGATATACAATCCGCCATTACTGCGAGTGTCCCCGCCCGCCATTTATTTTGTTGCGGCAAGTTGGCAATAAAAGAATTTGTCGCACTCTATGCTGCAGGGTGTACGTCTACTAATCATGGGACATACACCCTGCAGTATTAGGCAAGTTCACGCACACCAAAAAAGCGCTACCCAAATCGCATAGGTACGACTTCTATCTAACTGAGCGTACGCAGTGAAGCGTGAAGTTGGCATGCATCCTGTGCTAAACTAGACTTGGGGCCAAGTCTTTCTTAGTCCGCGCGGTGATTGTCTCTTTTTTCCCCGCAACTCTCGCGAAACCGCGCGAGACTTATGGCTACGGCGAGAGATCAGCTCTCGGCCTGGGACCGCTCAAAAAGAAAGACTTGGGAAACCTGTTTTAGACGCATATTCATTTATTCACGTATGGGCGTGCTTTGCATTACGGTTGCCGTAGAGACGACATTTTATTTGAGGGTGTGAACAATTTCAAATAAGGCAGCAGTGGTTTACTTTACTACTTACATTGGACAGCATTTTCAAATTATGGTTTATGTTCAATTACTTCATAAGTTGAATGATTTAATAAATCATTTTGTATTAAGCTGGAACTTAATCTATTAGTTTAACAAACGTGCATTAGTTCATGGAAATGAATAATACCCACGGTAAATGTCAATAATTTTTTTTTTAGCAAGTGTGTAGGTTAACATTTACCTGATGTACGTAGGTGTACACTATAGCTACAGTTAGTAAGACGGACTTATAAGATATTCCTATTATGCACAAAGAAGATAAAAACAAACATGCACATAATTAATTTCACGACCCACGAGTTAAAAGTCTCATTATCAAGGTCACACTGCAGCTATATAGCTAGATACGTGCGACGGCTGTGGTTGTGGATTCAGCGTGAATCAGCCCTGTGTACACGTGCAGGATGTAGCGTAGGTCTACATAATGAATATTCATATATTTAATAAAGATTGGCCAATCAGACGCGTCCGTACGATTTCGGCTAAAGAGCCCATAGGCCGTGTCAAAGTGAAAACAGGTTTCCCAAGTCTTTCTTTTTGAGCGGTCCCAGGCCGAGAGCTGATCTCTCGCCGTAGCCATGAGTCTCGCGCGGTTTCGCGAGAGTTGCGGGAAAAAAAAGAGACAATCACCGCGCGGACTTAGAAAGACTTGGCCCCAAGTCTAGTGCTAAACCCGCCGGCGCCCGCCTTGCATGATGGTGCACCGTTCACACAGCAAATAATCGCGACTACATGTATTTGCAAAAAGACGCATTATTAGTGCGATTTTCGCGCTTTTTTTGTTGGTGTGTAAATAGTGTTCCTTCGTTTTGAACGTGCACAGTACCGTAGTACCGTAAAGATTTTGCCATTGCCCAATGAGATGCTCTGTACAACAAGCTCCTCCCAATTCCGACGGTTGCATTCATTGAACATTATACATATTCATGTTAAACATATAGCTCTTTATGAAAGGCAGAAAACCCCGTAATATATACCTGTGTAGTAAATACATGTATACAAAGTTTTACGCATGCGCAGACCTGCAGCAATGTGCACCTGTATCTGTATTACCGTATTGTAAACCTTCACTGTATGCCAACTGTATTAAATGGTCCCCCTTGAGCGCATTGCGGTACGAATAATGAAAAAGGAACTGGCATTGAAAAAGGCATTGAACGCGTAAAAGAATGTCATTTGAATGAGGGTTGTGTGCCGTGGCTCTGTCGCGACCCTCATTTTATATAAAGGTATTATTAATAAACAGTTTGTTGCTTAATGATGTACAAGTAATAATGTTTATTGTGCTATGCCAATGTATATTTTTTTTAGTCCAAGAAATTAGATAATGAAGTAACAAAACAGTTATTTCGGTTTGCTGTAGCTGCTTTAAAACATCTCGTTCGATGAATACACTGAACTGAAAGCTGTTTCATCTTGAAAAGCATATGCACTCACTTTCGATTTGGCATTTATTTCTCTATCCTATTAGTTTCTCATGTTGATAAGTGTTCCTGAGAAATGTTTCGAATACGAGTGCACATTTTTCAACATATAAACAAATTGTGAACAACCTTCCTTAATATATATAATTAGGGCAGTACGTTATCTCATCTGAATGTGAACAACCTTCCTTAATATATATAATTAGGGCAGTACGTTATCTCATCTGAATGTGAACGGCCTTCCTGAATAGCATTAGGACAGTACGTTATCTCATCTGAATGTGAACAGTCTTCCTGAATAGTATTAGAGCAGTACGTTATCTCATCTGAATGTGAACAGCCTTCCTGAATAGCATCAGGCCAGTACGTTATCTCATCTGAATGTGAACAGTCTTCCTGAATAGCATTAGGACAGTACGTTATCTCATCTGAATGTGAACAGTCTTCCTGAATAGCATCAGGACAGTACGTTATCTCATCTGAATGTGAACAGTCTTCCTGAATAGTATTAGGGCAGTACGTTATCTCATCTGAATGTGAACGGCCTTCCTGAATAGCATTAGGACAGTACGTTATCTCATCTGAATGTGAACAGTCTTCCTGAATAGTATTAGGGCAGTACGTTATCTCATCTGAATGTGAACAGTCTTCCTGAATAGTATTAGAGCAGTACGTTATCTCATCTGAATGTGAACAGTCTTCCTGAATAGTATTAGGGCAGTACGTTATCTCATCTGAATGTGAACAACCTTCCTTAATATATATAATTAGGGCAGTACGTTATCTCATCTGAATGTGAACGGCCTTCCTGAATAGCATTAGGACAGTACGTTATCTCATCTGAATGTGAACAGTCTTCCTGAATAGTATTAGAGCAGTACGTTATCTCATCTGAATGTGAACAGCCTTCCTGAATAGCATCAGGCCAGTACGTTATCTCATCTGAATGTGAACAGTCTTCCTGAATAGCATTAGGACAGTACGTTATCTCATCTGAATGTGAACAGTCTTCCTGAATAGCATCAGGACAGTACGTTATCTCATCTGAATGTGAACAGTCTTCCTGAATAGTATTAGGGCAGTACGTTATCTCATCTGAATGTGAACGGCCTTCCTGAATAGCATTAGGACAGTACGTTATCTCATCTGAATGTGAACAGTCTTCCTGAATAGTATTAGGGCAGTACGTTATCTCATCTGAATGTGAACAGTCTTCCTGAATAGTATTAGGGCAGTACGTTATCTCATCTGAATGTGAACAGTCTTCCTGAATAGTATTAGGGCAGTACGTTATCTCATCTGAATGTGAACGGCCTTCCTGAATAGCATTAGGGCAGTACGTTATCTCATCTGAATGTGAACAGTCTTCCTGAATAGTATAAGGGCAGTACGTTATCTCATCTGAATGTGAACAGTCTTCCTGAATAGTATTAGGGCAGTACGTTATCTCATCTGAATGTGAACAGTCTTCCTGAATAGTATTAGGGCAGTACGTTATCTCATCTGAATGTGAACGGCCTTCCTGAATAGCATTAGGGCAGTACGTTATCTCATCTGAATGTGAACAGTCTTCCTGAATAGTATTAGGGCAGTACGTTATCTCATCTGAATGTGAACAGTCTTCCTGAATAGTATTAGGGCAGTACGTTATCTCATCTGAATGTGAACAGTCTTCCTGAATAGTATTAGAGCAGTACGTTATCTCATCTCAATGTGAACAGTCTTCCTGAATAGTATTAGGGCAGTACGTTATCTCATCTGAATGTGAACAGTCTTCCTGAATAGTATTAGAGCAGTACGTTATCTCATCTGAATGTGAACAGTCTTCCTGAATAGTATTAGGGCAGTACGTTATCTCATCTGAATGTGAACGGCCTTCCTGAATAGCATTAGGACAGTACGTTATCTCATCTGAATGTGAACAGTCTTCCTGAATAGTATTAGGGCAGTACGTTATCTCATCTGAATGTGAACAGTCTTCCTGAATAGTATTAGAGCAGTACGTTATCTCATCTGAATGTGAACAGCCTTCCTGAATAGCATCAGGCCAGTACGTTATCTCATCTGAATGTGAACAGTCTTCCTGAATAGTATTAGGGCAGTACGTTATCTCATCTGAATGTGAACGGCCTTCCTGAATAGCATTAGGACAGTACGTTATCTCATCTGAATGTGAACAGTCTTCCTGAATAGTATTAGGGCAGTACGTTATCTCATCTGAATGTGAACAGTCTTCCTGAATAGTATTAGGGCAGTACGTTATCTCATCTGAATGTGAACGGCCTTCCTGAATAGCATTAGGACAGTACGTTATCTCATCTGAATGTGAACAGTCTTCCTGAATAGCATTAGAGCAGTACGTTATCTCATCTGAATGTGAACAGTCTTCCTGAATAGTATTAGGGCAGTACGTTATCTCATCTGAATGTGAACAGTCTTCCTGAATAGTATTAGGGCAGTACGTTATCTCATCTGAATGTGAACGGCCTTCCTGAATAGCATTAGGACAGTACGTTATCTCATCTGAATGTGAACAGTCTTCCTGAATAGTATTAGGGCAGTACGTTATCTCATCTGAATGTGAACGGCCTTCCTGAATAGCATTAGGACAGTACGTTATCTCATCTGAATGTGAACAGTCTTCCTGAATAGCATTAGAGCAGTACGTTATCTCATCTGAATGTGAACAACCTTCCTTAATATCATTAGGGCAGTACGGTTTGATTGTTAGTAGCCTAGCTATGCCTTTCTCAAATACTGACACGAATAGTCGCGTCGACATACACGCCACACAACCCTCATTCAAATGACATTCTTTTACGCGCTCAAAGCCTATTCACAAGAGGCGTTCCTATTTCATTGTTCGTATACTGCAATGTACGAGCAATGGGATGGGGACCAAACAGTACAGTGAAGGTTTACTCCTGCTCTTCGGTCGACTATTATAGTTGGCATTATAACTGCACTGGGTTTCTGCGAGTATGCAAAAAATATAAATATAAATAATATAGTATAACTGCATAAATATGTATGATGTTTAATGAATGAAACTGTCTGAATTGAGCTATAGGCGGTTAATTCAGATAAGATAAATAAACGTACAGTCCTAATGATATTCAGGAAGGCTGTGCACATTCAGATGAGATAACGTACAGTCCTAATGATATTCAGGAAGGCTGTTCACATTCAGATGAGATAACGTACAGTCCCAATGATATTCAGGAAGGCTGTGCACATTCAGATGAGATAACGTACAGTCCTAATGATATTCAGGTCTGCTCTTCACATTCAGATGAGACAACGTACTGCTCCAATGCTATTAAGGTCTGCTTTTCATTTTCAGATGAGATAACGTACAGTCCCAATGCTATTCAGGTCTGCTGTTCACATTCAGATGAGATAACGTACTGGCCTGATGCTATTCAGGTCTGCTGTTCATATTCAGATGAGATAACGTTCTGTCCTAATGCTATTCAGGTCTGCTGTTCACGTTCAGATGAGACAACGTACTGGCCTGATGCTATTCAGGAAGGCTGTTCACATTCAGATGAGACAACGTACTGCTCCAATGCTATTAAGGTCTGCTGTTCATAATCAGATGAGATAACGTACTGTGTCCTTATGGTATTCAAGTCGGCTGTGCATAGTCATAAGCGATACGCTACGGTCGGCTGCAGTGCATTTCGATTTTTGTGCACGACGGTAATAAGTTGTTCTTTACAGATAGTGAAACTTTTGGAAAGTACCGGTATTACAATGGTTAAGAAAAGTCGGCCAAAATGTTTTGACTGTCTTCAAAGTTGAAACAAAACACGAATTGGAGAAATAATTCGCAGCATGAACAATTTTCAGTCTAAAATACAGTAAAAGTCGAGAAAATAGCATAGGAAGACACATATTAAATTAATGTTTGTATCCATCGAAATTAAGGACAATTTTTTTACATGTTGAAAAATGTGCACTCGTATTCAAAACATTTTTCAGGAACAATTATCAACATCAGAAATTAATAGGATAGAGAAATAAATGCCATATCAAAAGTGAGTGCATATGCTTTCCATGATGAAACAGCTTTTAGTTCAGTGTATTCGTCGAACGAGACGTTTGAAGGCAGCTACAGCGACCCAAAATAACTGTTTTATTACTTTATTATCTAATTTCTTGGACTAAAAAAAGTATACATTGGTATAGCACAATAAACATTATTACTTGCACAGTATTAAGCCACAAACTGTTTTGTATAATTAATACCTTTATATAAAATGAGGGTCGCGACAGAGCCACGGCACACAACCCTCATTCAAATGACATCCTTTTACGCGCTCAATGCCTATTCACAAGTGGAGTTCCTTTTTCATTATTCGTACCGCAATGCGCCGAATGGGGACCATTTAATACAGTTGGCCTACAGTGAAGGTTTACAATACGGTAATAAAGCTACAGGTGCATATTGCTGCAGCTCTGCGCATGAGTAAAACTTTGTATACATGTATTTACTACACAGGTATATATATATAGTTTTGTTTGTTTGGCCCGCCATAGGCAGTTATCTCCCTTGATATTCTTCCGCGCGGCCCAGGGCCGCGCCCTAATCATGTGATCTTCCGACCTACCCAGGCGTATCCCTATATATAACACGTACTGATCGCCCCCAGCCTTTCAGGTGTTTTCCACACACATAACACTGAGCTTTCCTTGCGAAATCTTCACGGCTTCCATCTCTGTCGTCCTTCAGTAGCCCGACTCTGTTTTAAGATAATATATAATCCATGATGTCCACACCTATTTATTTATTTATTTATTTCAAAATCTTTAAACAGGATACATAATATCAGCTCAAAGGCTGTTTTACAACATGGTCCTGTGAAGTAATAAAAACATCAATTAACAACTATAAAAAGGATGAAAGAAAGGAGACAATTAAATGTAAAGAACAACAATAACGACAACTACGTGGAACCCCAAAGAAGACCAAAATAGAGGGCAAACACATATTTTAAAAGAATGTACATCGATTAAAAGTAAAGCTTTTTATACATATTTTTAAAACTATCAATAGAGGACGCATTCTGGACTTCGGCAGGTAAATTATTCCATACAATTGCTCCTGAGTAGTTGAGAGATTGCTTAACACATTCCATATTAACTTTGGGGACTACAACATTAAGGGAATTGGCGTTTCTTGTATTAAACCCATGCCTATCAAAATACATCTCAACATTGTTACAAAGTCTGTCAGGGGCTATACCATGAACACATTTGTACATATTACAAGCTAAAAAATAATCCCTCCTTTGTTCAAAGGTCTGCCAAGAAAGTTCTCTCATGATATCATCACCATGAGAATGAATGTAATCAAAGTTATTAGCAACGATCCTGGCAGCTCTTTTTTGCAGTCTATATAGGGTCTTCCTATTGGTCATTGAGCAGTTACCCCATACAGAACTGGCATAGTCTAGACAAGGCTGAATGGTTGTTTTGTATAAGGTATTAAGAAGACTTTTGTTAACATCATGACGTAGTCGACCAAGGGAATGAATCTTATAGGCTACCGATTTCAAAACATTCCTAGCATGAGATTCCCAAGTGAGATTTTCATCAACTTCAACCCCCAAATACCTTACTCGGTCAACCTGTTCAAGTTGAATATTGTTAAGTGAGATATTCAATTTGTCATCATTATTCACACGACTTGATTTTAAAAGCATAATTTTTGTTTTATCAGGATTAATAGAAAGACGATTACTTTCGTACCAGTCACTAATGCTATCAATGTTACATTGCAAAACATGATTAACATCATTCATATCACTCCTAGTAGTGTAAATAATAACATCATCAGCAAATATATTACATGTACAATCAGAATTAATACTTTGAGTTATGTCATTGATATAGATTAAAAATAAGATTGGTCCCAGAACACTTCCCTGGGGTACGCCAATAGAAATATCATTAGGACTAGACGTTTCACCATTGCATCTAACCACTTGTTTTCTGTTAGAAATGTAGTTTTCAAACCATTTGAGCACAGTACCAGAAATACCATACTGTTGTAATTTAAAGAGTAATAATTCGTGGTCAATGGTATCAAAACATTTTGATATGTCAAGAAAGCAAGAACCAATAACTTCACGTTCATTAAAAGCTTCATAAAAATCATCAATGACTCGATGTAGGCATGACTGAGTGGAGTGGTTCTTAAGGAAGGCAAATTGATCAGTTGTAAACATATTATGAGTGTTCAGGTAATCAAGAAGTTGAACCTGAACTTCTTTTTCAATAATTTTACCAACATGACAAACAACAGAGATTGGTCTGTAATTACCTTTGTCCTTTTTGCAACCCTTTCCCTTATAAATAGGGATAGTACGGGCAAATTTCCAATCATCTGGAATATAACCACTCTTAAGAGACTGATTGATAATATAACAAAGTGATCTGTGAATATGTAGTGCACTTAGTCTGAGAAGTTTAGTATCAAAGTCCCAAACATCAAGATTACTGTCAGTACTAAGATGACGTAAGGACTTCAAAATAGACTCATCAGGCACAGGATCAAAGCTGAGACTATAAACACATTTAGGGTTTTTCCAAACAAGAGGAATCTTTTTAAAAGAGTCAGCAATTTTCTTCCCAATACCAGTGAAGAAATCATTCATATCAGAGCAATTAAGATCAGGATGCGTACTATTGATGAATTGACTATTACCAGTGGCTTTGTGAACCTCTCGCCATAGCCTTTTAGGATTATTACTATATTTAACAGACACCTGATCAAAGTAATCACGTTTAGCGATCCTGCAGAGATCTTTGAAAAATTCAAGGACTACTTCGACGCCAAATTTAGCGCAGTTTCCAAATCGAAAGACGACTCCACGGCCGTAAAAGAGCTGAGGCTGAAGCTGGAGGCCAAAGATCTTTCTCGTCCGGGAAACATCGCACAGTTTGAGTTCTGTGCCAATCGAGATCCTGCTCCTCAAGGTACAGTCAGCCTTTTCCAGCAACGACTTAGAAGAAGGGCTAAAAGCCACCAAGGAAGGCCTTGATCTGATTTCTTCTAGAAAGCAGACAATTTAAAATTGCCGATTCCAGCAAGGCCGGTTGGGGCACTATTTCGGAGCTCGACAGGGCCCAGGCGGACAAGCTCTCGTCCGACCAGCACAAAAAGGTTATCAACGCGGAAGAGGCAGCCTTGAAGGACATTGAAGCCCGTAAACGCCGCAAGAATGACCATCAGCAGCAACCGTCCAGCAGCAAGCCTATGGTTTCTTTTCCGGATCGCCATCTTTTTCGAGGTATTTTTAACGAGATTCTTCGCCTCCCCTTATACTTTGTCTGATTTCAAATTGTGTGGCACACCTTACACCCATGCTTTATTAAATATCTGAAAAACACTCTTTGTCTCCCATTTCCTTTTGTATATATGGCTGTCCTTTTAACACTAAACTGCTTTTCATGCGTATGAGCGTAGCGAAGGAGCATGAAAATACAGTTTTATTTGTTTGGCCCGCCATAGGCAGCTATCTCCCTTGATATTCTTCCGCGCGGCCCAGGGCCGCGCCCTAATCATGTGATCTTCCGACCTACCCAGGCGTATCCCTATATATAACACGTACTTTTTCCACACACATAACACACACATAACACTGAGCTTTCCTTGCGAAATCTTCACGGCTTCCATCTCTGTCGTCCTTCAGTAGCCCCTATTGTTCAAGCCCTTCCCACCCGCCCTATAGTTCATATTTTTGCTATTCATATTGTTTTGTTGCAGACCCCCTTTCTTCCTGGTTCTACCTTTTTATCTTGCCCCCAGGCTTGCCAGCTGCTGAGTCGTGCTTCTTCTGCGGGAAGTCGGGCCATTGGTCCCGTAACTGCCCCTTCTCCTTTGGCTCCAGCGCCTACTCTCGCTACCGTGCAAGGCCAAGACCCAGCCCGGCCGTCCCCAGCTCCGGTTACAGATCATTCACCTGGCAGGCTCCATCCTTCCAAAGAGCGTTGCCCACACTGCCCGGCATCGCACCTACCGGGCCCTTCGACTCGGCCAGTGCGAGCAACGTCGTGCCAGGCGGTACCAAATCTCAGTAGGGCCTCTATCTGCCACAAATTCGACGACGTCCTCAAGGTACACTGTCCATCTAGAACTTCGAATGTATTACCCTTGCAGTCTGACGATTTGGCGGTCAAGGGAAGGTTGAGACATTGTATTAACTTTTGGCGTGACATAGGGGCTCCCGATATGGTTTTGTCAATCATTAGTATTGGCTATATCATTCCCTTTGTAGAAGAACCCCCTCCGATGTTCCTCCGCAACAATAAGTCCGCCTTACGCGAGGTTGATTTCGTGACACGCTCCATACTAGATCTGCTGGCCTCTAACCGCATTACAGAGAAATCTCAACCGTCTTATGTTGTCAGTCCCTTGTCTGTCGCTTGCTCATCGTCTAAGAAAAATAGGCTTATTCTTGACCTTAGCACTCTCAATAAGTTCATCATTAAGAGGCATTTTAAATTAGACGACTGGAAGTTAGGCATCCAATTTCTTTTCTAACAATGCTCTCATGTTTTCCTTCGACTTAAAATCGGGCTACCACCATTTGGACATCGCTCCCGTCTCTCAACGATATTTAGGCTTTTTTTGGACCATCAACCAGATAGAGAGGTATTTTGAATTCACCGTTCTTCCTTTTGGGCTCACGACTGCTCCTTACATATTTATTAAAGTTCTCAAACCATTAGTTTCTCACTGGCGGTCCTGTGGGATCCTCATAGCTCTCTATCTGGACGATGGTTTTATTGTCGTCCCACATCCCGAGCGTTCTTCGATTCATTCGCAGTTAGCTTTAAGCATCGCTAATCATATACGATCTGATCTCCTAGAGGAGGGATTTGTATACAATATTGCTAAGAGCATTTGGAATCCGGTATTTTCCTTCGACTGGCTGGGTATGAGGTGGGATACCTCCCGGGGTACTCTACAGGTGCTTGAGCGTAGAGTTGATAAAATTAAGGCCTCTATAGATTTCTTGTTGAAGCCATCTTCGTCTCTCACTATTAGAGATCTGCATTCATTTGTCGGCCAAATTATTTCCTTGTCTCCCGTGGTAGGCAGTATTACTAGGTTGTTGACCCGTAAATGTCAGATGATAATCGCAGCCTCTCCGGATGAGAGTGACCCTGTTTCCTTGTCTGATGACTGCTTGTCTGAAATTAAGTTTTGGAGAGACAACGTCCAACACCTGAATGTCCGTTTTGTTTTTGCCCACCAGGCCGCTAATAGGATCATTTCTTCCGATGCAAGTTCAACCGGCGCGGGTGCTATTATCTGTAACGACATTCACACTGCCCATAAGTTGTGGTCCCCGGCGTAATCTACACAGAGTTCAACCTGGCGCGAGCTTGAGGCTATTCGCTTTGCCCTGTTGTCTTTTCTCCCTTTAATTCATGGTTCTGAATTGAAACTACTCACTGATAGCCTCTGTGCAACCAAGATCATTGAAGCTGGCAGTATGAAGCCCCACCTCAATAGCCTCGCCGTGGACATTTTTAGTATTTGTCTCCGCAATTCCATTCGACGTCTTAACGTTGAGTGGATTCCTCGCTCCATAAACGACCAAGCCGATTTCATTAGCAGAATGATAGACACGGATGACTGGTCCCTTACTGACGAGTTTTTCTCCTCTATTAACTCCCACTGGGGACCATTCACAATCGACTGCTTCGCAACCTTCTATAACTCAAAGCTGCCCCGCTTTTACTCTCGTTTTTGGAACCCAAATTCTTCAGGTGTAGACGCTTTTGCCCACAACTGGCACGGCGAAAACGTATTGTTGGTTCCCCCTGTAGTCATTATTCCGTCTACACTCAAGCACATGCATCATTGTCGCGCCAAGGGTGTTCTAGTGTTTCCGTGCTGGCCCTCCCAGCCCTTCTGGCCTTTATTGTGGTCGCAGTACTGCCCTTGGATCAAAGACTATTTCACTGAAGTCGGTTATCGTGCACTGAAACAAGGTAGAAACAAAAACAGTCTGCTTGGTTGTAGCAAATTCGACGGCCTCGTAGCGGCAGCTTATTTAGACTTCAAGTCAGTTTGATAGCCAATTTTCCACTCGCTTTTCATGCAAAGTTTTGTTTCACTCTTAACTCCCCTTTTCCCTCCTTTTTTTGCTGTATACAGGTCGTGCGCAACCATTCCTTCTGGCGCGAATTCCCATGCCAATTTCAAGCGCAGAAGGAATCCATCCTGTGGGACACGATTTTTGCCAAATCCGAGGGTACAGTGTCATCGTATCTATATAGATGTCGTCGTTTCCTCGCCTGGCTAGATTCTCAACTTATCCCGCCGTTGCTCCCCATTTCGTAACAGGTTCTGGCTTCGTACCTCTCTCAAACTAAGTCACAAGTAGTCTCTGATAGTGTCCTAATTTCCACAGCTGCTGCCTTGAGATGGTTTCACTCCCTGGTCAATTTAAAAAACAGTCCTCTTGATTCGCCCATCATCCAGCATGTCATTGTCAGCGGTAGGCGCGAGCTCCATCACCCACCTGTACAGAAGCAGCCAATTTCGCTCGTTCAAGTAAAAGCAATTATCGATCTGCTCGCAGGCCCCGTGGCCTCGCTTTTAAACCTTCCCAGATAACATGCTGACATTGGGCCAACGTTGGCATTTGGTCGGATACGTCGGCGTTGGCGTTTGGTCGGTAAATGATGTTGGGCCAACGTTGGCTCAAAGTCGGCAAGGGTTTCGTTGGCATTATATTGGCAAATGATGTTGGGCCAATGTTGGCTCATTGTCGGTGAACTGATGTTGGCATGTTGTTGGCAATATACGTTGGCACAATGTTGGCTAGTGGTCGGCAGACAATACGTTGGCATCTTGTCGGAATGCGACGTTGTGCCAATGTTGGCTTGTAGTAGGTTGCCAACATTGGCATGATGTTAGTAACCGACATTGGATCAACGTTGGGTGAATGTCGGCAGTCTTTACTTAGGTTGGCTATACGACGGGCTGCCAACATTGGCATGATGTTGGCAACCGACATTGGATCAACGTTGGGTGAATGTCGGCAGTCTTTACTTTGGTTGGCCATACGACGGACTGCCAACATTGGCAAGATGTTGGCGACCGACATTGTATCAACGTTGGGTAAATGTCGGCAGTCTTTACTTTGGTTGGCCATACGACGGACTGCCAACATTGGCATGATGTTGGCAACCGACATTGGATCAACTTTGGGTGAATGTCGGCACTCTTTACTTTGGTTGGCCATACGACATGCTGCCAACATTGGCAAGATGTTGGCGACCGACATTGTATCAACGTTGGGTAAATGTCGGCAGTCTTTACTTTGGTTGGCCATACGACGGACTGCCAACATTGGCATGATGTTGGCAACCGACATTGGATCAACGTTGGGTGAATGTCGGCACTCTTTACTTTGGTTGGCCATACGACATGCTGCCAACATTGGCAAGATGTTGGCGACCGACATTGGATCAACGTTGGATGAATGTCGGCACTCTTTACTTTGGTTGGCCATACGACATGCTGCCAACATTGGCAAGATGTTGGCGACCGACATTGGATCAACGTTGGGTGAATGTCGGCACTCTTTTACTTTGGTTGGCCATACGTCATGCTGCCAACATTGGCAAGATGTTGGCGACCGACATTGGATCAACGTTGGGTGAATGTCTGCAGTCTTTACTTTGGTTGGCCATACGATGGGCTGCCAACATTGGCAAGATGTGGACGACCGACATTGGATCAATGTTGGGTGAATGTCGGCACTCTTTACTTTGGTTGGCCATACGACTGGCTGCCAACATTGGCAAGATGTTGGCGACCGACATTGGATCAACGTTGGGTGAATGTCGGCATTCATTACTTTGGTTGGCCATACGACGGGCTGGCAACATTGGCAAGATGTTGGCGACTGACATTGGATCAACGTTGGGTGAATGTCGGCAGTCTTTACTTTGGTTGGCCATACGATGGGCTGCCAACATTGGCAAGATGTGGACGACCGACATTGGATCAATGTTGGGTGAATGTCGGCACTCTTTACTTTGGTTGGCCATACGACGGACTGCCAACATTGGCAAGATGTTGGTGACTGACATTGGATCAACGTTGGGTGAATGTCGGCACTCTTTACTTTGGTTGGCCATACGACGGACTGCCAACATTGGCAAGATGTTGGCGACCGACATTGGATCAACGTTGGGTGAATGTCGGTAGTCATTACTTTGGTTGGCCATACCACGGGCTGCCAACATTGGCATGATGTTGGCAACCGACATTGGATCAACGTTGGGTGAATGTCGGCACTCTTTACTTTGGTTGGCCATACGACGGGCTGCCAACATTGGCAAGATGTTGGCGACCGACATTGGATCAACGTTGGGTGAATGTCGGCACTCTTTACTTTGGTTGGCCATACGACATGCTGCCAACATTGGCAAGATGTTGGCGACCGACATTGGATCAACGTTGGGTGAATGTCGGCACTCTTTTACTGTTGTTGGCCAAACGTCATGCTGCCAACATTGGCAAGATGTTGGCGACCGACATTGCATCAACGTTGGGTGAATGTCGGCAGTCTTTACTTTGGTTGGCCATACGATGGGCTGCCAACATTGGCAAGATGTGGACGACCGACATTGGATCAATGTTGGGTGAATGTCGGCAGTCTTTACTTTGGTTGGCCATACGACGGGCTGCCAACATTGGCAAGATGTTGGCGACTGACATTGGATCAACGTTGGGTGAATGTCGGCAGTCTTTACTTTGGTTGGCCATACGACATGCTGCCAACATTGGCAAGATGTTGGCGACCGACATTGGATCAACGTTGGATGAATGTCGGCACTCTTTACTTTGGTTGGCCATACGACATGCTGCCAACATTGGCAAGATGTTGGCGACCGACATTGGATCAACGTTGGGTGAATGTCGGCACTCTTTTACTTTGGTTGGCCATACGTCATGCTGCCAACATTGGCAAGATGTTGGCGACCGACATTGGATCAACGTTGGGTGAATGTCTGCAGTCTTTACTTTGGTTGGCCATACGATGGGCTGCCAACATTGGCAAGATGTGGACGACCGACATTGGATCAATGTTGGGTGAATGTCGGCACTCTTTACTTTGGTTGGCCATACGACTGGCTGCCAACATTGGCAAGATGTTGGCGACCGACATTGGATCAACGTTGGGTGAATGTCGGCATTCATTACTTTGGTTGGCCATACGACGGGCTGGCAACATTGGCAAGATGTTGGCGACTGACATTGGATCAACGTTGGGTGAATGTCGGCAGTCTTTACTTTGGTTGGCCATACGATGGGCTGCCAACATTGGCAAGATGTGGACGACCGACATTGGATCAATGTTGGGTGAATGTCGGCACTCTTTACTTTGGTTGGCCATACGACGGACTGCCAACATTGGCAAGATGTTGGTGACTGACATTGGATCAACGTTGGGTGAATGTCGGCACTCTTTACTTTGGTTGGCCATACGACGGACTGCCAACATTGGCAAGATGTTGGCGACCGACATTGGATCAACGTTGGGTGAATGTCGGTAGTCATTACTTTGGTTGGCCATACCACGGGCTGCCAACATTGGCATGATGTTGGCAACCGACATTGGATCAACGTTGGGTGAATGTCGGCACTCTTTACTTTGGTTGGCCATACGACGGGCTGCCAACATTGGCAAGATGTTGGCGACCGACATTGGATCAACGTTGGGTGAATGTCGGCACTCTTTACTTTGGTTGGCCATACGACATGCTGCCAACATTGGCAAGATGTTGGCGACCGACATTGGATCAACGTTGGGTGAATGTCGGCACTCTTTTACTGTTGTTGGCCATACGTCATGCTGCCAACATTGGCAAGATGTTGGCGACCGACATTGCATCAACGTTGGGTGAATGTCGGCAGTCTTTACTTTGGTTGGCCATACGATGGGCTGCCAACATTGGCAAGATGTGGACGACCGACATTGGATCAATGTTGGGTGAATGTCGGCAGTCTTTACTTTGGTTGGCCATACGACGGGCTGCCAACATTGGCAAGATGTTGGCGACCGACATTGGATCAACGTTGGGTGAATGTCGGCATTCATTACTTTGGTTGGCCATACGACGGGCTGCCAACATTGGCAAGATGTTGGCGACTGACATTGGATCAACGTTGGGTGAATGTCGGCAGTCTTTACTTTGGTTGGCCATACGACGGGCTGCCAACATTGGCAAGATGTTGGCGACTGACATTGGATCAACGTTGGGTGAATGTCGGCATTCATTATGGTTGGCCATACGACGGGCTGCCAACATTGGCAAGATGTTGGCAACCGACATTGGATCAATGCTGGATAAATGTCGGCAGTCGTGACTTTTTGGTAGGCCATCAAATAATTTGCCATTTTGCACTCTGAGATGTATTTGAATTTGAATGTATTGGCTTTATATAGTATACATGATTCCTAACTATATATTACTTTATTCTTTCTTTGTTTCGTAGCCGTTAGGAATTTTAAACCATTGCGCGCTAAATTTAATAAACTTGTACTAGTCTACAAACAAGTTATGGTTGCAATTCTGCGTGTTTTATCAATGCAATAAGTCAGCTTTTGTATTTATTGCCTTTCCCAAATGTATATATGTTGAAATTATACATGTTTATTCATACATGTAGTTGCATTTTTAAAACAATCGTAATGATAATTTGCCGTGTAATGAGAACACCAGTTACTATCACCCCAACGCTAATGGACTGGTCAAGTTTACTGCTCACTTTAAACAAAGCATAAGGATCGACCGTTATCTCGGACTGGACGTGGATCACGGAACGGTGCACAGTTTGCTCAGGAATTCCTTGCGATTTGATGAAAACAGTGAGTATTTAAGCATTAATTGTATAGCAACGCTTTCTTTTAAACATATGTATTTATATTCATAAGTTTAAGCCAGATTCCATGTGAGGAAACTTGAATTGCATGACTTTGTCTGTCCGTAAGATAAACAGGCCATAATTTGCACATAACAGTATAGGCTAGCCTACTTCGTCTACTGTCATGGCTGCACGTGCACATGTATAGTACATGGGATCCTACATGCTTGTAAATGGACAGTACATGCGGTGCCAAATCATGGTGTGCTGAAAGAATAATGTAAAGAATAACTCTTTTTGGTAAACGTTATGAATCCGATGTATTAGTTCTTCTCCCTAGTCATAGCCCCTTTTAGAGTGAATCTCGTCTTACAACTAAAGACTTTTATTAAAAGATTTTCACCACTAGTACTAGTATAACAAATCCGTAACTTATATGGTTGAACAAATTCTCTTCATTGCACGGTACATTTTGATTTATATAGGGGGCCTATGCAGTTCGAAACTTGAAATTTCTGAAAGGCATTCCCTGCCGAAACGGATGTATTATTATCGTGATATTATGTACCTTAACCTGGCAAATTTAAAGTTGTCAAATTGTTCATTAAAATACTCTTAAACCTACTTCCACTATTTTTTTCTCTACGATAAAGGTTTGGTAGTTTTGGAAAAGGAACATCGATGATTTTTGTCAAGCGATCGAGCTGTATAATAGATGACTTCAGACTGTGTTTCGGTTGAGCCTCATGGGACATCTGATGGAAAACGTGCTTCTTGTCTTTGAACATTGTAAGTTTGAAAGTTTCAATACGAATATGGTGATATTCTTGTTTAAACAAAGTGTATAGTTGCCTGTATTTGTGTAATCCATATGCAGGGTGTATGTAGCTGCACACTTAATGCACCTGTTATGTAACACCAAGGCAACTATGCTGAACCCTCAGGGCACGTACAGTAAAGTGTGTGCATGGAATGGACAAATGTCCTTGACATGTGGTTTTTGCATCGTCTCAGCTTGATCAGGGAGCCCTGGCCTTCATGATGCAAATATTATGCACAATACAGTGACATGATCTAGTAGTAGTTGGGGAAAACCTAGCAATAGCAGAACGTGCATTAATGGCTACTATATTCTATGGATATTTTTGCAGAATCTTTGAAGAATTCAATGACATTGGCTGCTTCTACCTCCATACGCTTGGACTGAGTTGTTTCCTTATGGCTGGTTGGTGGAGGAGTCAGGGAGGTGGCAATTGAACCAACTGGAGACTGTGATCGAATGGAGCATGGATGTATAGATTGCTTTGTAAATATAAGGCTGCTTTACAGTGCAGTTTATAGTCACGTATGTGTTTACAGCTTGTAGTTGTACTTGAGATATTCACTGTGTTCAGAACGGTTTGCAATGTAATTTTTCTTTGAAGATAAAATGAAATCTCAATTTTCAGCTTTGATATAATGACGAAATGCAAACAAATATATAAGTACAGCAGTTACAATTTGACTTCAACTCTAAGTATTAAAGGTATAATACAGGATTGGTAACATGATATACAGGTACCTAAACAGAAATATTCACAGATTTGACTATAACTTTCAGGGTATGAAGATGGTGCTGGTATAAACATGCTGAAATGCTGTATGTATTTATCCAGAAATTAGAAAAACAAAGACCAAAAACATTTTTGATCTCGGGGTAAGACCAAAACCATTCTTTGTGTTTTATAAGAAAAACTGAGTCGGGTTTTCGTTATTTTCTCGTGACTAAGATCTATGTCCAATTGAGCTCAAATTTTCACAGGTTTATTATTTCATGTAGGCCTACATGTTTCATCAGACAAAGTGTCAGTCCTGTTATGTGACCTTTACCAATCATGTATTATACCTTTAAGGTATAAGGCCTATATAAATTTATTTCAGCTTTTCATTGTAATGTGAACATATTTCTGTTGTGTATCTACTTCAGTACAGTGAATGAAAAAGGTTTATGTATTGCCTTGAATGCCTTCTATGTGGACGAATTGAATTCCAATCATATTTGTTGTATATATCACGTAATTCACCATCCACATATTCATTACATTCTAAAATTATACCTTTCGGACAAAAATGGGTGCCTAAAGTATACCTAAACAACGTGTCTGTATATGTCTGTACTTTAAAACATTTTAAAACTTGCTGGAGCTATTCTGTTAATCTGTTTGAAACACGTGTAAATTTCATTTTCAGTTATTCATTCTTTTCTCCGATCTTTTAGTCAACGTGGGCAACGATGGTTCTGACATGATCAATTTACAGTAGAGACGAAACAGGTCCACAAAATAACATTTCACAGAATGAAGTTTTGCTGAATAATTTTCTAAATGAGTATAAGCCATGGCCTTATTAGAATATTGAACAAAATTGACTTTTTAGAAAATGCTTTTAATGATGACATTTTTGTGCCGTTGTTTTATGAAACAGCTGGTGCTAATGTTTGCATTGAAGAGGCTTTGATTTCCAATTAAAAAGTAAAACAGAAACCACAAGATAGGAATTCCTAGACTCATGCCCACTGCAGATTTTCTTCTTGAATTATGTCAACAATGTCAATTTCAGTTCAATAAACTGTATGTGTATTTTATGATGACAACATATTCAACTGTTTCTCACTTGATTTATATTTTCTTTTATTGTACTCATCCCTAATTTACAGGCGTATGTTGGCATTGTGTCGGGCATTGGACCTATGTTGGGTCAACGTTGGCTTTGTACTGAGGACAGCAACATTGGGTCAACCGTCAACATTAAGATGCCATCCTTTGGCCGACCAGCGTTGGATCAATGAAGGACTAACATTGTTTGTGGCAATTTGACAATGAGCCAACGTATTACCTACATTGATCCAACATTGGTTATTAGTGATGACGATGAGCCAACGTGCTGCCAACAATGACCCAACATTGGCATAATGTTGGCCAATGGGAAATAAGACAATGAGCCAACGTGCTATCAATATTGACCCAACGTTGGTTTTATGTTGGCTGAATGGGAATTTGATGTTGGTACAATGTTGGCCTCATGAGGAACCAACATGCAACCATCATTGGGCCAACGTTGGCATAATATAGGACATTCTATTCATTTTACATTGGGCCAACATTGGGCCAACGATGGGCCAATGTTTACCTTGGGCCAACATTGGGCAAAGTTTGATGTTGGGCCAACGTAAGACCGATGAGCAAAATTATGTTGACCCAACGTTGCTCTCCGATGTTGAACCAACATTGAACCAACGTTGGCATAATATTGGCTTTGTGAGGAGCCAACATGAATCCACCATTGGGCCAACGTTGGCCGACATCGAACCAACGTTGGCATAATGTTGGCTTCATGAGGAGCCAACATGAATCCACCATTGGCTCAACGTTGGCCAACATCAAACCAACGTTGGCATAATGTTGGCTTCATGAGGAGCCAACATGCATCCATCATTGGGCCAACGTTGGCCAACATCGAACCAACGTTGGCATAATGTTGGCTTCATGCAAAACCAATATGAAACCACCATTGGGCCAACGTTGGCCAACATCGAACCAACGTTGGCATAATGTTGGCTTCATGCAAAACCAATATGAAACCACCATTGGGCCAACGTTGGCCAACGTCGAGCCAACGTTGGCATAATGTAGGACATTCTGTTCATTTGACAGTGGGCCCTCATTGGGCCTACGATGGGCCGATGTTTATGTTGGGCCAACGTTGGGCCAACTTTTACGTTGGGCCAACGTAAGGCCGATGAGCAAAATTACATTGGCCCAACGTTGGTCACCAACGTTGGGCCAATGTAACCGGTTACATTGGGCCAACGTTGGCCCAATGTAGTGATGTTATCTGGGTTAGTCTGCCTGTTACGTTTGTCTCAAGTACGCGCTAGTTTTTCGTCACAACGAAATGGCCGGTATTAAAGCCAATCACTTAACCGAGATTAGCAGCAATAGCAAAAAGGGTATTTCCATTTTCATCCCCAAATCTAAAACGGATGTTTTTAGAGACGGAAGCACCGCTTTCTTGTGCGACACTGTCGATAACTATTCACCTGTTACAATTCTGCTTCGATTCTTAAGCGCTTCCAAAATTCAGCTCGGTCAGGATAGATACTTGTTCACTCCGATTACTTTCATGTCCAGCTCCAAAACATATAAGATCGGGGCTAACAGGCCATTAAGTTACACTCGATGCCGAGAGTTATTCCTTGAGGCTCTTAAGCGAATAAGTGTGAGTTATCCAAAGGAGTACGGTCTCCACAGTATGAGATCCGGTGGGGCTTCCCACCTCGCAAACAAACATGTTTCCGAAGCTTTAATAATGCAACATGGTAGATGGAAGACCGCCGAGGCAAAGAATAGATACGTCAAATGGAATATTGAAGAAAAATTAGGTTTGTCGGTTACTCTGTTTAGGGAGTAATTTTCGTTTTCTAAATGTAACAGGGACTGTTTATCCTTCAAATAATACTAGTAAGTAAGTTCGTCTAGTTGTCATTTTGTTATATTTTGATGCGTTCATGTACTTGATATTTTACATCTAGTTTCTCATATTTGAATTGTTTTATGCTCCTGTTTTTTCTTGTCTTCGGGAACTGTGAATTTCTCCTAATTTTGTATTTAATGCGAGGCGAAGCTCTCGTCTTCCCGTATGTGTATTTGGATGATAATAATGAACTTACAACTGCGAATTTAACCTTTTTGATTTTTTGTAGTGCCCATAAGCGAGGCGCTTGTTTTCCTGTATTTTCGGATGAAATAGTCTTACATCCTTGAATAATTTTTTTTTGATTATTTAGTGCCTGTAAGCCCAGGCTTTTGTCTTCACTGTATTATTTTGAATAAAAATGCCCTTTAGCTCTCGTAGCCTGGAAGTGAGGCACTTGTTTGTGTTAGTATGATCAGGGTTGATACAGAAACCCTTGTCTGACTTATCTTGCAAAACTAACGGTACTGTGCTTTTTCTGCATGGACTGAAGGTCCGTGTTAAGAACTTGATGTATAAGTTTAAGAAAGCTTGGATCAGATGATCCAAGATGGTCTGGCGACCTTGGTATATATATTAAAAAAAAAAGAAAACAAAAAAAGAGAGAGAATGGGAAAGCTCGGTGATTGTGTGGCACACCTTACACCCATGCTTTATTAAATATCTGAAACAAACTATTTGTCTCCCTATTCCTTTTGTATATATGGCGGTCCTTTTAACACTAAACTGCTTTTCGTGCGTATGGGCGTAGCGAACTAGCATGAAATACGGAGTTTTCTGCCTTTCATAAAGAGCTATTTGTATAACATGAATATGTATGATGTTCAATGAATGCAACCGTCTGGATTGGGTGGAGCTTGTTGTGCAGAGCTTCTCATTGGGCAATGGCAAGGTCTTTACGGTACTACGGTACTGCGCACGTTCAAAACGAAGGAACACTATTGTGCCTATAGAGTGCGGCGGAACGTAAATTCTTGTGTTGCTTGACAAAAGGCGGGCAGGACATCGCAGTAATGGCGAATGGTATATTATGTCGTCGGATGGGTGTATACACATACCTTATTGCATCACAAACTGATTGGCAGTTTCTGATTGGCAGTTGCTCTCTGGTGGTGTCCCTCAGGGGACAAAATTGGGCCCAGTAATTTTCCTTGCTTGTATCAATAGTGCTGCTGACAAGGCAAACAGCCGATGCTGGAAGTATGTTGATGACCTCACCTTTGGTGAGAATAGAACATTCCGCACAGAGAGTTCAATCTAAACTGATCTTAATGAGCTGTATACTTGGGCTACAAACAACGGATTGTCTTTAAATCCAGCTAAATACCAAACCTTACAGGTTTATTTTAGTAGAAGAGACCCACCAAGTGATCACATTTATGTAATGAACACCCAGCTAGAACGTGCCTCTCAAGTTAAGCTTCTGGGAGTTATTTTTCAGTGTAACCTAAAGTGGGACTCGCATGTACATGCAATGGTTGATAAAGCTTGTAAAAAGTTAGTCATGCTTCGAAAACTAAAAAAGCAAGGTTTTACACGTGAAGAACTTAAAGTGGTATATACAGGTTATATTAGACCGGTTATGGAATATGCAGCACCCTTATGTCACTCTAGTTTAACGGTACAACAGGTTAACAAAATGGAGGCTATTCAAAAAAGAATTTTCCGTATTATTCTAGGTAACAGTTATAAAACTATGATGACGCCATGTACTCGCTTGGAATTGAATCTTTGTCAGACAGGCGTACAAGTCTATGTTTAAAGTTTGCACTCAAAACATATCATTCCGGCAATTTTAGCGACTGGTTTCCACCAAAAAAACACCACAATATAAATCTTAGATCCAACCATACCATTGAGCAGCAGATCTATAAAACAAATAGGTTCAAAAACAGTCCCATCCAATATTTTGCAAAAATCATTAACCAATCTTTAGGAAATTAAGTGTCTTGTACATCAAGCTTTATTTTTTAACTACTATTTTTACCATTCCCTTCGATGAACTTTTTAATGCATGGAATTACCTTTATCGTGTTTCCCTGTTTGTCTGGCATTTGTTGTTAATATCTTTTCTAAAGTGCATGTACTGAGTGTATTTTTTTTCAATACCCACGTATTTTGATGTTTTTTTATTTGTTTTGTGATGCTGTGCGTTTTAATGGACATACTCCGATTTGTTTTCTTACTTAAAAAATGTATATCTCTATAAATGTTTTTTTTTTTCCAACTTGTTTAATGTTGTAACCAACGTGCAATTCAGCTGATGGCTGCAATACGTGTGGCAATAAACCAATAATAATAATATTAATAATAACAAACTGATAAGGTGAAGGAACCCATTAATTCATTGTATTTCTTGTTTAAAAACCAACATGCCTTTGTAATTGTTGCGGCTAAAATTCACGTGAGAATGTTACGGAGCCACTTGTTACACGTTCGGTTCCCAGGGAAAATGCTTATACAGCCTCATTCTTACCCAAACCGAATTTGACTTTGCACAGAAAGATTCTATCGATGTCACATCTTTGGTCTCCGAAAGTCCCTTCAAGGTCGTGACGAAAGTCCACGCAATTATACCGACGGTCCCCTGCAGGCTTGCCTGATCCCCAGTTGAAGTACACTGTACGGTTACACTTGTTGGAACTATTGGTCACATATCTCCAAACATTCTCGGTCTTCATGTCACTCTGGCCGATCAAGAATCTATCGGCAGTCCTGCAAACACAATTGAAAAAATCATTTACATGTAGCGGTTTGGAAATATACCGTGCAGTTGTGGTGTTGATTTGATGATGTAATTAAAGGTAGTATCGTACTTTAGTGGCATACCGAAACAGAAACAGATATCACAGATTCACCTATAACTTACAGGGTATTAAAGATGGTGATGTACAAACATACCGTTAACAAAATTATGTTTGATCTGTTAAAAATCAAAAATAAAAGGGAAAGACTTAAGAAATATCGCGGCCACTTTTCATTGTTTTCTCAAAAGGTGGGCGCCGTATGGGACTGAAATGTTCACAGATGACTGTTATTGTTTCTTCCTCGATATGTTTTGTCGATGAATCTGCATTTCTTTGACAAAAACCAAAGTATGATATTACCTTTTAGCCAAGTCAGCATACACGAAATATCTTGTGATGCTAAACATGACCTTGTGGGTTATCTGCAGTGATATCATGTTTGTAGTAGCTTTAAGAAGAGCCAGTAACCCGATGTTTCAGGCAGTCTGTGCTCTGCCCTTCGTCAAGAGACCTTAAGATCGTTGTTTCATTTCAGTTTTATTGTGATCATCATTGATTAGAATCCACTGTCATACCTATTTCTTTTCATCATGATTCAGGATTTTCAGTCCCCTATACATTTTCCTGCAGGTTAGAACCACTATTAAGGAGATAGAAAACAATTTTGGGGTTTGCCTTTTATGAAGAAACACCGAATAACCATGTAGAATTTGATAAATGGTTTAATCTGCTGTCTCGAACAAATGATTCAGCTCAATACGGGCGTTTCACAATTTTAGAGAGCCACCAGGAGGGCAGCAGGGAGAGGCCGATTTACGCGGTGCATGGTGTGCGTATATTTCATGTGTTATCACAATGCTTTATGTTTGCGTATCTTTAGGATGCACAGCACACACATCCAAACTGGAAAACATTGAGAAATACCTATGGATGAAAGATATGCGGTGTGTTAAATGGCGAAGACGATTGAACGTATAGGGGAAAAATCTCCAATGTCGACAATTTCCCATCATGCACCGCGTAAATCGGCCTCTCCTTGCTGCCCTCATGGTGGCGCTCTAAATCGTGAAACGCCCGTATTAGTGCACCACAGTTCTTTTTTTTTCATGTTTGATGTTAAGATTGAGCTATATTAAAATTACTTTATCGCTAGCTCGGTGTACAAAGTGATGCCTGCTGGGCGCATCCATGTTTGTGCACAAACCTATGGAAGCACAAAATTTTGTACTTTTTGTGTACGTTCATTTGCATATCTACGTTGTGTTCTATACAGGTGCGTTATTTTAATATAGCTCTATGGGTGTTAGAAAATTCAACTTCCATAACTTACAACTCGCCACTCTCCTTCAATTCTCGTATTGCGCCTTGGATGAGCTGGTTCTCCACCGCATCTTCTATGTCAGCGACATCCCATCCTATGTTGTCTCCGAGTCCCCGACAGAAGGTCCTAGCATCAAGGAATACTCCCATCTCGTCACTCGCCAGGTAGCAAACTCCAGGTTTGAGGATCTGGTTTCCGAATGCTCTTTCGTGGATGTTGTGACATTCTGAATGGGAATAAATTAGACGAAAAAATACAGTGAATCAATTATCTCTTTGAAGTTAACCAAGACTGCTCAGGTCGCTGAAGCTTAAGCAAGTGAGGCCTATTCCTGGCCAGAAGAATCTTACCAAGATGCTGGGCACAGAGAGCAATGCCACTCCTCGAAAGGCATTGCAATCCTGGCGATCTCCAGAGAGGAACTATAATGCCCCTCATCCAGTCAGACGGCATCTCACCAGTGGTCCATACCGAACCTAGTATATGTCATGCAACACCTCAACTGCACGGCCCCTCTAGCTTTTAAGAATGTTGCGTGAATACCACAGACCCCCGCCGCCTTCCCACTTTTCAGACTATTCACTGCAGCCCTCGTTTCCAAGAGCGTGGGTGGATCACGGTCGATTGGTGGGTCAGCAACCAGTGGTGAGAAAATTCAGACGGGTAACCGGTGGATCAGCACGTTACAACTGCTCTAAGAGGGATGCCCACCGAGCCCTCATCACAGACTCCTCCGTCAGCAACTCGCCACTTGCAGACCTGGCCGAGATTACCCTCGAGACTGACTTAGAGGAACGCAATGCACGAATCCCTCTGTTTTAAGCGGCCCCATATCCCCCGTCGATAATGTGACTCTCGATCCGCTCACACACAGACCGTACATGCGCCTCCTTGTCAGCTCTAAGGAATCGCACAGCCAAGCGCCTCAGCTTCCACGCCTCTTGGTTGCCAGTCAGTCTAGCCTTCCGACTCTTGTCTATCAGTCTGAGCCAGTGGCGTCACCAGACTTTTGAGTCTGGGGGGGCACAAGGGGGGCACTAGCAATTGTTGGGGGGGGGGGGGGGGGGCAAACGTTTTATATACTATATTTTTTTTTCACCAACCCAAATTTCAAATGGGGGGGGGGGGGGGGCACGAGGGGGGGGCACAAGGTTTTCCAGGGGGGGCACGTGCCCCCCTGGCCCCCCCTTGGCGACGCCACTGGTCTGAGCGTACCGTCAGAGACAAAGCTCCTCCTCGCCACTCTTGGAGCTCCAAACCTCTCACCAGCAACCGACAGAGTAGTGGCCTTGAAGAAACTCCACATCACCTCAGAGCCCTCCCGAGTGAGCATTAACCCAAGCCTATCACGAAGCACGTGTGCAAAATAATTCGCCACGGCTCAATTCCGAAGACGACTCACTTAAAGCCCAATTGGCTTAGATTGAGCCATCCTCATGGACTTGAGCCGCACTCGGAGAGCTGCAACAAGCAAACGACGATCAGTGTTGAGGAACTGCGTACCCCGAAAAACCAGACAGTTCTGAAGAATCCGCAAACGATCGTCCACGAGAACATGATCGATGTCCTTCGCAACAACGCCGATAATGGCATACCAAGACCAACGATGCCGCTCCGGACGCTGATACCAACGTTCCAAGAGCCAGCAACTCTAAGTCCCCAACCCTTTGCAAAATAAAGACGCCTATTCTGACCCCTAATACCAGACCCCTGGGGACCAATATACGTCTCGCACACTAACCTGCCAGTGCCAGTGAAGGCATTGAAGTCTCCCATAACCAAGACAGTGTCTCCGCGTAATCACCCATTCAGAACAGACTCGAGCTGGGTATAAAGGTTATCTATTAGGGACGTTCTTCCTAAGTGAATTTTGATTAATGTTGATACATTTTGATTAATTAGTTTGACGAAAGCACCGTAGTTGTTGGGATAGCAGAAAGATCGGTAACGAATGAGTCCAGGACACCTGTAAAGCTCTTCAGTTTGACTTCTTTAGAAAAAAGGGACGCTTGAAGCGGGTTTTGCAAGGCACGCTGACAACATTCATTTGGATCGCACATAAAATTCTCACTCTGCTTTATAGCAATGATGGTTGAACAAAGATGAGGTCTTGGTTGTCTCCCATTTTCTATCAAGAGCTGTTGAAGGATTGAGGAAGAATGGTGTCATGTATAAGCGACAGTTGGTTTGTGCCAGCCCACTAGAGAGCTGCTATAGTTGCAACTAGCTCTCTAGTCACCATTTCCATCTGTTTCAGCATAACTTTAGGTTGTACTGTGGCCATTGAAAACACCAACGACTGCATTGATGCGGCCACTAAGAACACCAGGCTGAATGTCAAATGTTGGTGGTGGTTTGTAGACTGAACGTACTGAGATTCCCGTGATGTCTATGTGTCGTTTGACATTATAGCAAAATAAAACCTGAAATCGTGATCAAGCAATGTGCTAAAACTAGAGAAATGGTTGAGAGATACAAGGATTTGAATTTGGTTCACACCTTAAATGCCATGTCACCTGACCCCTGATGACATCACAGTGCCGAGCAAGTGGAGTAAATAATGCACTTAAAGGTATAATACATGATCGGTAAAGTTACAGAACAACACTCACACTTTGTCTAATCCAGCATGACATGTGAAATAATAAACCTGTGTTAATTTGAGCTCAATCGGACATCCGACTCAATTTTTCATAAAGATAGGTTTTGATCTTACCCCGAGATCAAAACTGTCTTTGTTTTACTGATTTCTGGATAAATACACCATTTTAGGTGGAAATATTTTAACGGCATGTTTCTACCAGCACCATCTTCATAACCTGAAAGTTATAGGTAAATCTGTGAACATTTCTGTTTCTGTAGCTTTACTATGAAGTAAGTGCGATGGATGACCGGCGTACTATGGAGAACACTACAGCTTTTAATTCTTGTCAGATGATTTTCGATTTTTCATTCTAAAATGATTTGATATTTTGGATTTATGGATTGTATGTTAAATCGAAGGAATAAGAAGAAGACAAAGAATAAGATTTCTCTTGCGTTCTCGCAGTAATCTTTGGTCAAGGTTGAGAACCACCTAGTAATGTGAACGCTGAAATGTAATATGTAAACTAATGGGCAATGTATATCTATACTGTTCAATGTTATGAAACATTTAACAAGATTTTTGTTTCCATGTGGTTCCCGTCCGGTCATCAAGCTTAAACCTCAGAAAAGTGTTCCTTTAGTACATCTCACCGTATCTACTCATTTTCAAGCGATTCACTGAAAACTTTGCTGCAGACATCTATCAAAAATGGTGCTGGACATATCTATGACGTCACTGGTATAGTTTTGAGCAATTTTACATTGTCGAAGGCTAACTTCATTGAAAGCAATTTCATACCTATTACCACAGTCAAAAAATAGCAGTGTTGGAGTACTGGTACTAATACTCGTACTCGAGTAAAACTCGAGTACAGGCAAATACTCGGCCCGTACTCGATAAAAAAAATACCCGAGAATAAATGTACTTGACCCGTACTCGATTCTATGTACTCGAATTTTTAGAGTTCTCGACCATTTAGGGGCCGTCCATAAAGTACGTACGAACGAAAGGGGGGAAGGGGGGGGGGGGTTGTTACCGATGCGTACGCCATGCATACAGGGGGGGGGGGGGGGGTAGGGGGGGTTAAGGCCAAAGCGTACCGTACGCAAACGAAAATTTTGCATAGCATTATCGCGCGAAAAAAGAGGTAAACAACGTGACAAAAGCACCGGGATTTTTTTTTTTTTTTCATTTTTTTCCTTATTCAACATGAACAAAAATAGTACAATCCATCTACGGTAAATGTATACAAACCTGTTAAACTTTAGTCATTCATTTCAGAATTTGAAAGTGAGGTCCCAATAACGGTAACGGGCCGGATTACGGTGACATTGTAATGATGATAAAGCAGGGACCACGAGAAGTGAAAAACCTAATGTGGAATGCGTATGCGTATAGGGGGGAGGGGGTTGGTGGGACCATTGCGTACGCCATGCGTACAGAGGGGGAGGGGGGATCAAACAAGTCGGCATTTCGTGCGTACGTACTTTATGGACGGCCCCTTAGAGCAAATTTCATTTATGTTACAATTTCACGGTTGATAATTTTGCCGATTTCCGATAAATTGTACAATGGTAGTATGAAGATCATCGGGAATGTAGTATCAAATGGAGTGATCAGCACTGTGTCATTTTCAAGGTGTGAAAAACATTAAGTTTGAGAAGAGTGGCACAAAATCCAATTATAAACATATTTGTGAAACAAAAAGCATTTTTTGCATTTATGTCCGTTGGCACTGTACTCGGACGCGGACTCGGACTTTGGTACTCGCACTATGCCCTGTACTCGACCTTAAATATACTCGTGCTCAATACCCAGGACTCGGACTCGCCAGCAATGTAATCAGACTCGGACCAGTACTCAAAGTTCTCTGTACTCGAATCTGATGACTCTACTCCAACAGTGAATTATAGTATAACTAGAATAGTGTGATCAGGAGTTTTTCGGTAAAATTGCGGCACAACCGTAACCATCTTGTCGGGGACATATGCAGCTACATTGTAGACAGTTTTCAGCTCAATTTGTTGAGTATTGAGAGAGTAATTGCCAACTCTAGCACAAAGATGTATCTGAAACCGTTGCCGTGCTGTCATTCTTATGCAGTCTCGCTTGCTGTTTCGCACAGTAAGTGGTGCTATACTTGATTTTTCGGCAGTGAAGAATCTGTAGAATTGCAGCACAACAGTTATTATCCTGCAGGGGTCATCTGCAGGTACATTGTAAACAGTTTTCAAAAATGTATCTGAAACCGTTGCCGTGCAGTCATTCTTATGCAGTCTCACTTGCTGCATCGCACAGCAAGTGGTGCTATACTTGAGATTTCGGCAGTGAAGATTCGGTGGAATTGCGGCACAATCATTACCATCCTGTGGGGGACATCTGCAGCAACATTGTAGACAGTATTCAGTTAGATTTTTTCAGTATTGAGAGAGTAATTGCCAAGTCTAACACAAAAATGTATCTGAAATCGTTGCCGTGCAGTCATTCTGATGCAGTTTCGCTTGCGGTATCATACAGCAAGTGGTGCTATACTTGAAATTTCGGCAATGAAGATTCGGTAGAATTGTGGTACAACAGTCACCATCCTTAAGGGGACATTGGCGGCTACATTGATGCAGATTCGCTTGCTGTATTTTGATATTTCAAAATTAACCTTTAACTCAATCGGATGTAAGGTTACTACACAATTGTAGTGTGGAGATTGCCCATTGAAGGTGCTGTCACGTGAGTGACGTGACATAATATGATGACGTCGTGATGATGTCATGACAATTTTCTAATTATCATACTTAGATACATAGGCCTAAATTTGAACTCAATCGGACGTATGGTTTGTTCATGGCCTAAGAAGTTCGTCCATTCAATTCGCTTAAAGAACTTTCGTTGTGAAAAGCCAAAATTCCGAACAAATAAGTTGATCTTATTTATTTCATTTATTTTGTCACGACTAGTCGACTAGTCCTGATCAGTGCCGGGTATTCGACGCATCGACTACTGCAAAATCGATTAGTCGTCAGGCCACAGCTAGTCCGTTTACGACGGTAAATCAAATTTAACCCGAGCATCTTCATGTTTCGGATGTTTTTGCAAATCCGATTATTTTTCAAAAACCTAACATGTTTTTCTATTTGAAAAGTGAACAAAGGAAAATTGACTGGAGCGGGATTCGAACTGGCGACCTCCTGAATACCGTACAGGCGGTCTACCAACTGAGCCATCCAGCCCTATGTTGGTGGTGACCCCAATAGTCAACTATCCTAAAACCATTGTGTAATACATAATTCATGACTATATAAATGTATATATCTATGTAAGTTCTTAATGTTGACGAAAATGTTACAAAATCAGTACATTATATGTCCCCCAAAAACAACAACAACAACAACAACCTTGGAACCAATCGACGCAACAATTGCGTGTGACGTCGCCTACTGATCTAGTATAGGCTCAAACCACAGTATACTGCGTGGCGTTCTGCATGTGACGTAAGCAAGGTTTTTCGTCGCGAAAATGGGGTGTTAAATTATGGGTCTAAAATACCTCTTTGTGTACATACAATATTTTTTATCACAAACAATGATAAAGACATGTTGAGTTTTATAACAATACAGATATATTCAACTGCATATGACTTTTGATTACAGTAAACCTTCAACACTCTTGGCATACAGCGCGCGACCAATGCACATGTACAGCACGCAATCCCACCCATCCTTCCACACACATAGCTTGTTTGTAGAGTCCGATCCCAGTCTATTCGGCCGCTACGTGTGCTCTACGAAACATATTAATTACCATGCACTACACAATCATGCATTTACACAGTGGGTGCACGTCCAGACTATACGTTACCATATGCAAATTGTCTCTTTTCAATATTTATAAGGCACAGGCTTTCCAATTATTCAATTGGTCCTACATCGGCTACGCAATGATTAAGCATATGCAAAACGTCTGTACTGTCAAATTGGTGTGATATATTTTTGCATATATTAATTATTTAAATTAGTGCTGCGCCGGGCGTCACCGTACCATCATCGCGTTTCCACGAGTACAGTCGTGAGAGCTTGCGACTATACATGAACAGGTGTGGTGCGCTATGTAAACTGGAATCAGGTAAAATTCGGGCAGAGACCACGCATGCACCGTAGTAATTGTACACGTTCGTTCATGATATTTCTGATAAAATGCGAAAACAATAGTCCAATGCATGTAGGAAAAACACTATCGCGACAGATTTTAATCAGGTTTAAAATCCTGTCTCTTTCGAGCTTTCTTACAGTAATGTTGTATGTACCCTTTAAAGGGCTTGTACAACATTGATTACAAACCAAAACAGAAATGTTTACACGTATAACTTCACAGGGTATAAAGGCGGTAGTGGTAGAAACATACAGTGATTTTTGTTCTGCCTGAAATGGTGTATTTATACAGAAAAGAGTAATACCATCCACCAAAACATTTGTTTATCTTTGCACAAGATCAAACAAGAGACAGTTTTTGAAAACGGGATGTTTCCAATAAATGCTCTGTGTCAAACAACAAAACAGGATCAGTGATGCCAGTATTATTCCTTACACTGAGGTAATATTATATTTTGGTTTTTATCAAAGAAATGCAGATTCATTGGGCAAAAATATAAAGATACAGCAACAATAATCTGTGAAAATGTCAGTCCCATACGGTGCACACTTTATGAGGAAACAGTGAAAAACGCCCACAGTATATTTCTTAAATCGTTTTACTGTTATTTGTTATCTTTTAAAGATCAAAAGTATTTTGGTTATTTGTTTAACTCTTTTCTGGATAAATACATCATTTCAGGCAGAAAAGTTAACGGTATGTTTGTACCATCCCCATCGTTATACCTTGAAAGTGATAGGTAAAATGTGAACATTTGTGTTTCGGTATGCTACTAAAGTATCTTAGTACCTTGAAAGATAAGTTGCCGTCCCTATTTTTTTTAAATACATATAATTATTGCACGGTTGGCTTTCAAGAGGAAAATCGGTGTTTCGACAATAAATCATCACTTATTTTTATTCAGCTTCCTAGAGTCAATCTTCCATGAATAAGTAAAGTCGTGTATCAACCTACAGGCTTTATGTTTTCATTTCATGAAGTGTTTATCGAATTGGTGTCAACAAGTGAATTTTTCAGAGGATTTAAAAAGCCAACCAAACTGGATACTTGTATTGCTTGAATTAAGTATAAAATCGTTTGAAGTGTATTTACCAGTCTGTGATTTTCCTGGCGTTGCCTGAAGAAGCAAAGCGAGAACAGCCAAGCAAAGAGACTTGATCCGAAGGACCAGAATCGCCCCCATCTTCGGGAAGTGTTCAGTCAAAATCAAACTATTTCCCACTGCAGATGGGCTGCTATATCGTCTTGCACAAGGATTGATTATAATTTATTTATTATTTTACAAGAATTGAAATATTATCGCTATTTCTCGTTGCACGAAGTGCACACGTTTAGAGAATTGTTCTAGAGCAGCATGCGTTTACGGTCACTCACGCACGGGTCGATGGTTGGTTTGTGATTGAATAGAAAAAGCTTGGTACCAAACGCGGGCGGGGCCTGTTTTTTTTTTTTTTTTTTTTTGGGGGGGGGGGTTGTTTTTTTAACCAAAGGCTCAATTAAAATAAAAAAGAAGAAGACAGCAACAGATTCGCCAATTCATTATCTTTTCCACTGAAAAGCTCGGCGTACCGGTCTAGGTTTGTACCCGTTCTCGCCTTGTTAGTCATCTATTCTCTTGTGTACTCGGTGGATGCCAGTTCCCATTGCGCAAAGTTGTCACGGACAAAATACTCCATGGTACAGCGCCTTAATGATCTTAATTATATCAAGGATGTGTAAACATCAATGCCAATTTCATAATAAATTATGGATTGATTGTTGTCGCTGGAGGTGGGTTGTCTGGGTGTATAGGTTGTGTGTGTGTATATAGGTTGGCATGATCTTTACGTCATGATGAGTTAATTTGCTTGTTTTATTTTGTGATACAGATTTAGTTTCCACGACTACCTGCCTGTTTTGTAAATGGGGAGGGATAGGAGGATTGGGTCAGGAGCAATTTGTATATTGGAGATTCAATTAAGGCCGCCATTTTGGATTCGATTCGTTCTCATCAGAAACAGCAAATCACGCATCGTTGACCCAGACACAGGAATCGTGCGTGTTTCTTTAAACACCCATCAAAACATTAGTTAATTTCTTGCCCAAGGCGTTGGTAATATTATGAGAGTTTGAGCGGCTCGCATCTGAAATGCATCAAACTTTGTGAACGAAATTAACCATGTACAGTGTATCATGTCCCATAATGACCAATATTGATTGATTTGGGCCTTTATATGCCAGTAGAAAAAGCCTTGACCATGACCGAGGCTGTGAAGCTCTTCCATGGCGAGCAAGTGGCCCCCTCCGCGCACTGAGTAGACAGTGCTCATGCACGTCGGTGAAGGACAAGCCTAACTTGCATATTATCTATTTCCCGAACAAAACATTTAATATTCATGATTTACTGCGGTACCCATGGCGATATTGGATTCGATTCACCCCGATGACTACAGGTAGCTCGGTGGCCTAGCGGTATGGCATCTGCACTAGTAATGAGGAGGTCGTGGGTTCGAATCCCACCTGTGCCAGCATTTAAATTCTGTCCACGTGCTCTCACAAACACTAAGTATACAGTGCTCATCCACGTCGGTGGAGTGCAAACCTAATTTACATATTACAATGTAAATGATTCTTTCTCATCCCTTGTCCGCACTGAACAGTTTACCTACGTTTGTGTGCGTATGCCGTGTGCCGTAAACATACTGTATGCACGGTACTGCACACAATCCTCAAGACTAGAAAGTGTGTGCGGAGTACGTATAACATTGTACACATGCACATTCGTGCAGCTAGCTGCTACAGGCATTGGAAGGCAAGCGTGTTCAGCCGCGGGTGCCCCAAATTCCCGGGGGATGTGATATAGATATTAAAAGGCAGGATCAGATTTTAGTCATCCCAACGTACACGACTAGTACATTTAGAATTAATTGTCAACTGTGCATACCATTTAAAGGTACAGTACAGTATACCCACACATAAATCTTCACAGATTTCAATATAACTTTTCGGGCATGAAGATGATGTTGGTAAGAACATACCTTTTAAAATATGTTTGCCTAAACTGCTTTATTTATCCAGAAATTATTGACCCAAAACAGTTTTGATCTCGGGGTAAGATAAAAAAAGAAGATATTTTATAAGAGAAATTGAGTCGGGTTCTCTTTATTTTCTCGGGAATTTTTCTCTTTTATTTTTCGCAAATTTATCATTTCATGAATATGATGGCTTTAATGGACAAAGTGTGAGCGCTGTTCTATGAGCTGTAACAGTCATAATTGTGATATACCTTTATTGTGCATAGTTCCTACGTAAATGCCCTCAGAAACCCGTATACTTACATGTTTCCTCTTGATTCTGGTCTCTGTATTCTTGTACTTGAAAATAAAAGGGAAAATAAGAGGGAAAATGGAACTAAGAAGACACAAAGATGTCTCCCAATATTTTTTCATAATTCATCATGCCTCCAAATGCAAAAACAATATACATAATGTAAAAAAGTGATATGACTGCAATGTCAGAAAATTGAAATGTAATGAATCCATAAACGTAATCAAACGTTTACAGCAACCTCAGTACCAAAGAAGCTTTTCTAAATCATCTTAATTGCTTTAAAAATAAAGACACTCGCTGTATTTGCAATGATGGCACTTGCGGGTTGCATAAAAGAACAAATTAATTTCTTGCAATAATTCATTAAAAGAGAATAATGTTTATTGCAGAGTAATAATGATAACAATAGGTGCACTTGTGTTGCCCATTATACATTTCCATTTTCCAATTGGCTTATTGTGATCTCTTTATTTTTAAGTATTATCTTTATTTTTAAGAAAAGACTTTTTCTGATGTCAGGGGCACGGATGCTACATGTATGCTTTAATTGGTACTGTTTGTGACAGTTTTGATATTCAGGGTATACAGCATTGTATATTCATTATATCTGCCTTAACTGACATTTATAGACTATGCATTTGTTTTGGTTAAGGTATGACAAATGAAAAGTTATTCCATATAATGCATGGTTTAAATTGGCAATTATAAACCTAATATAATATTCATCGGGGCCAATTTCATGGAGCTGCTAAGCACAAAGATTTGTTCATTATGTCTTTCACAAAAAAACAAATCACCGCTCAGAATTCCATTTGATATTCATGGTCAGTGAACAACAGTCAAAAAAAAAAACACGAGCGATGGAAATTTGGTTGTTAACCCTGACAGAAATGTCATGCTTAGCAATTCTGTGTGCTAAGCAGACTAGCTTGCAGCTGCGCGACGCGCGGAATTGACCAATCAACATTCTCCTTCACGATCCTGACGGAAAATTTATGGTCTCAAAACAGATCTGATTGGCTGATGTGCCGCGTTGCTTAAAATTTGCATGCACGCATGTATCAGACGTTCGTACGTAGTGACACGGAGTAGAACAGGTGATACTCAGACTAGGAAAGATGTTAGGCCGCCCCGCGTTCTCATTTTCGTTCAATATGTTTGAACGGGGACAGAGGGAACAAACACCCACACTACAATTTGGGACCTGTTTGTTTCAGGAACGCAATAGGTGATCCGGAAAATTTTACCCACTTCCTCACACTGTTTCAGGGTAAACAACATATTTTTTTGTTTGTATGCTTATTAGAGTTTCCATATTCATGAGCAAAACTGTGATTTCATATGTGTACTTGAGAGCAGTAATCCAATTGCTTTGTGCAAAAAAAAGTTGGGGTTGTTTTATAGGTTTTCTGACAAACCTTTCCCCCTCAATGGGTTTTATTGTGCTGAATATATTCCTTTCACTCAACTGGTGGTGTAAATTTTTTGACAAACCATTTCTGTGGGTCATGTTTGCCTCTTAATTTGTTTATGTTTTTTAATTATATTTTGGCTGTTGGTTCCCTACATGAGTATGCCTGAAAATTCCCATTTTGCAAAGCCGTTCAAAAGAAAACCAAATGTTGGTTTGAAACCAAAATATGACTTGCCATTCATTATCTGTCAGTATATTCTCTATATGAAGGCAATAAAATAAGCACTGCGTGAACCCTTTAAGCTCGTGAGTCTGCGAGGGTGTCACTCCAGTATTTCGAAATTAATTGCCTTTTAGAGGCTTGGATGATTGCACCATGAACTGATTGTATGCATCATATTCACTGTGATATCAACATGAGAAATGTATGGTGGCGCAGGAGGGACATCGCACATCACAAATATCTGCAAACATATTTGTGATGTACGACAGTCGTACATCACAAATATCTGAAAACATATTTGTGATGTACGATGTTTGCAAATATTTGTGATGTGCAAGCATCGCACATCACAAATATCTGCGCATATATTTGTGATGTACGACGAATCGCACATCACAAAAATATGCGCACATATTTGTGATGTACGATGTATCGCACATCACAAATATGTGCGCACATATTTGTGATGTACGACGAATCGTACATCACAAATATATGCGCACATATTTGGGATGTGCGATGTATCGTACATCACAAATATGTGCGCACATTTTCGTGATGTGGTTTTTCAAGAAGCTGAAGGGTCTCATATTGAGCGTAGTCTGGTTTCCGACCATGTGTAAGGAGAAGAGCAAAATCATACATGTGACCGTGGAAAAGACAGACCAAGAGAATAGTCCCCATAGTTTGACCAAAAAGCAAACAAGTTGATATATAATGTGGTAAAATATATAGAGTCATCTTAGTTTGATTAAAAGTGCCGATACACGGAAAAAGAAATTCCGGTTGCTCTCTTGAAAATTTAATGAGCTTATCAATAGTGTATAAAGTCCCAAAATCAATTCTTTTAGGACGAGTATTTTGTACAGCTCAAGAAACTTAAAGAGGCATGATGTCACGTTCTATCTGAAAGGTCGAGGTCGAGGGCGAGTGAGGGGAGGGGGGGGGGGGGTGGTTGGTTTGGGTTAGAGGAAAAGGGAGACAAGAGTCTGCGCCCGAGGGCTAAGAGAACCACCACGAGGCCCCCATCAAAGGCGGCGGACACAAGGGAGAAAGAAAGGGAGAAAAACCAGCGGAACCGGCACGAATAAAGTTAAGACAACATGGTTATCGATACTCCTCTCGTTGTTTATGGGGTTGTGAATTGTTACTCTAGACAGAGAGAGGTAACGGTGTCTGTCCGTTTACCCGCATTATGTTTAAGTTTGTTTGCACGACATATGTGCTAGCATGGCTTGATTTACCAAACAATTTAGCTACAAAAATCGGAGCATTCAGGCAAAATCCTCTCATTCCACAAGTGACTATTATTACTTAGCCAGACCCTACCTAGAACGAATATCATTAAATTTAGTGTTTTAGAGATTTTTCATGCTCATGGACTGGAGTATGATCTTTTGATAGGAAGGGCGGTTATGAATGTCAAATTTCTCCATGCTTATACTAGTTAACCTCAGCTTTTGAAACTGCTAATAAATGTTACTGTTAAGTCTTAAATTTAAATAAAGTAGGCCCAGGCTAGGTCTGGAGTCTGAAAGAATTCGCCTACTTTTCCCTAAAATATTGATGTGTGAACAATGCTTTCTAGACAATATGCTATTTTAGTGTTAGTGATTATTACGATTACCATATTTCATATGTTGTAGTAGGCCCTAAACTTTTTTTTTGCTAATTAATTTTTTACATATTTATTTTCATTAATTCTAGATGCAAAATTCAAGATAAGATCCAAGATTCAAGATTCAAGTTTCAAGATTTAAGTTTCAAGATCTAAGTTTTATGATTCAAGTTTCAAAATTTAAGTTACAAGATCAACGTTTCAAGATGGAAGATTTTGGTTATCACCACCAACAAATGGCCCTTTTCAGGACCACCAAATCATCTAAAAAGAGATTATATTCAAGTCTGTTGATTACTGCCAAAAGATAAATTCTATTATTATTATTGCATTTTTTTTTCACAAATTTTTACCAAGATTACAGGTCCAGATTTTAGGAATGAAGACACGATTCAAGATTCCAGAACTGAGATGCAGGATGTCACTCAGATGCAAGATTTAAAGAAAAAAAGAGAATAGGAAATTCAACCCCCCCCCCCCCCCCCATGTTTACTACTATACTCCTATACTGTACATTTTTAAAAGTATGAGTTCATTTTTTTCCTGGAGTTTGAGTACAAATGTGAACACTAATCTCCTGGGAATATTTCCATTTTGCATTTCAGTTGAAGATGCACTTGCCTTTACAAATGTGTAATTATTTTTGCTTTGACATATTTAAATAAAGCCTACAATAATTTACCGGAATATACTGTGGTATCTGAGACAATCCATAGAACCAGTGAGATGCTTCTTATCTTTAATGTATGATAGTTTGTACATTCCTATTGAAATTGTTGAATGTCAATATAAATGTTCCAATCCCGCTCCGGTCAATTTTTCTTTTTTCACCTTTCATTGACTCCCAAATTCATTCTCATGTGGCTATAGTTCATGGTTATATTAATTAAAAAAGGCGAATGCACAATTGCTGATATTTATCCACCGTTATTTGTGTGTGTGCAGTTTTATCCACGTTTATGCTCGTTATATTGTTCATCTGTCATAACCACAGACAATTATTTATTAAGACTCATGATTTTATTCGTTAGATCTATTTCTTGTTATAAATTGGTGTAATCTCTTTGGTTGGTCACATGCAAATTATTCATGTATAGCTGTTTTTTGTTTACATAATATCTTTTATGTATTTAATATACGCACGTTCCGCTATTAGGGGCATACTCGTTTTAGTAATACCCCATCACCAACTAATATATTTTTTATATTCTAAATGCATGTATTAATATATTGATTTAGAACCGGAAAGAAAAAAATGCAAGATTTCTGTATTGTCTCAAGTTTGTGGTGCAGGTCGGCTTATTTAATGCTTGGATCCGTTTGTAATGAATTACAACGGTCAACATAGAGGAGTGGATATACGTCTTCAATCTCATATTTCACTTAACCCGGATAAAAACCCAATACCCTCCTTGTTTCACATTAAGACTGACAATTATTCAAGAAACAATACTATTTTACGCGCAATCGAGTTATGACCGGCCCTGGCACTCGACTTGAAAAGTGGCATATCCTAAACTAAAGCTAAATTCGAGTGGAGAGGGGCAGTTTTAATGTGAAGGATTTTTTGTCAATTATTGCAAAACTTTTCAAATTACCCTAGTTCATTCAAAAAACTTACTATTGATGAGTAGCATTCTTGACGATTAGGCTGAAACTCCCAAAAAGATCAGAGAAAATCAACTTTTAGTAATGCGTTTTCTGAGCGCTCTGTGTACGTGTAAAAGAATAGGCACATTTTTACACGCTTTTTGCCCACTTAAGACGCCATCTTTGATTCTCCATGTGTAGCCGAGCGCGCGTCACGCACGGCACGGTGAGTGCGCACTCTAGTTTTCTAAATATAACTCTATGGTTATTGCACAGAGCTTAAGCGAGACGGGTGCGCCAGACTATTGTGATTGCCAACGAGCTACCTAGGTTGCTAAAAAAAAATCACACCTGAGTGGGTTTGCGACTTGGGGCCCAAGTCATGAATATTGGCGTGAATATTTGCGTCAATATTTGCGACTTGAGGCCATGTCGTGGAGACACTGCGCTCATTTACATTTAAATCGAAGACACCTATACATTAATAAATTTTGTATCACTTTATGTCTCGCGGGAATTATTTCAGATATCATTATAGATGATATTCTATTTGGAGAAGAGAAAAAAAACGTGACGCCAATAACCAGAGCTATAAAAATGAAATGCCTTTTTAAAGGTACAGTGTAGGATAGCTTGAATTTCTGCATTTATCCATATATTAGTCAAACCAGTTTTGATCTTGTTAACCATTCTGTATGTTTTATAAGAAACATAATATCGGTTGTATATTTTCTCTTGACTAAGATGTCCGATTAAGATAACAATTTTTACAGGTTCATCACTTCCTATACATGCTGTATCAGACTAAATTTCGGAGCTGTTCTGTGACTTTTACCATTCTTGTATTATACATTTAAGTAAGTGCAGTATGTTCAAATAATGATTGTATATTTAACTGTTATAGTAGGGATATATTTACTTTTTAGCGATAATGCACGGAGAAGTAAGGAAATTAAATCATGTTCTAAAATCTTGAGTGCTGCAGCTTGTCTTGTAAGGTACAGAATTTAGCAGAATAGTCATTCTCAATCGTAAGGTTTTTGTTAAGCGTCTGTCAACCTCCACCATTCCAATTCTGTGCAAAAATTACAGACGGTGAAAATGATCATGAATGCAGCAATTACCATGAATTGTTCCGATGAAAGTAGGCCAATTGGCATTTTGGACTGCTTAGCTTCACAGATCGTGTATGGCACTAATGCACAAGGTATCGATTCAGTAGGACTACTTGATGAGGAGCCGTTTCCTGACTTCACCCTCACCGAAGGTCGGTCACGCTCCTTGTTTGTCATGCAGTCAGTGAAACGAACACCACTGCGAGCAGTACTGTTTATCTGTGCATAGTTACTTTTGATTATAGCGTTCATTCGGTTGACACAATGCCAATTTGACTTGAATCGTCGTTGGAAAATTTCCGTTATATCATTGTATAATTATATTTTTTGAGGGTCATTATTCTACGTGCTGAAAGGGACGAAAATTGGGCTTCGAGTTTCTGCAGGTCGAGCACCCGAGTAAACCACCGGGCAGCCTCTGTGCAGTTTTGGTCCAAGCCACCTTGAGCATCATGTGGGGTGCGCAGTCTCTTAGCTGGTTGGTACTTGCTTTGTCTCTGATGGTAGTGCTAGGCAAGACACAGTCTGGTAAGTTCTCTTCCCGATTTCCACCTCCCCTTCAAACTCAAGTTACAATTATACTAAAGCCATTTCGGTATTTCGACCTGTTTCATTCTTTTTCTAAAATCACTAACGAAAAAAGTGTGTATTGTGGATACGGAAATGGCCGGTAAAACATGTCCATCGACGGTTGCAAATGCTTCAGTAAATTAACGACCTTAAGTACATAATACCTATCATTGCAAGTTTTTTTCAATATGTTTAACCGTAAAACTAAATTGACACTAAAAAGTAAAAAAACATACAGAATTTGTCTACCTGTCGCCTTACCTACTGCACATATCAATACCAGTCTCCTTTATTGCATGCACCAAAAACAAATATCGTTTTCTGGCCCGAGTCTCTACATGTATACTGCCTCACCATTTGTTATCTACCAGTGTGTCCACGTCACTGCGTTTACATTGATAAGTATCAATGTTATTGCGACTAATTAATACACCGATCCATTAGGCCACGCCTCTTGACAAATTGACCAATCATTACGCGTTATTTAACCGACATTTTTTGTCCGACATATTCACAACGTTATGGATTTTGTATTCTTTACTACACACTTTTCGTTGAGTCTACTTTTGTTTTGTATGTACGTGTACAAGGCAATTCTTTTACAAACCGAACTTATGTCCTGAACCATGGTCAAGCGGCGTTTATATTTTCAATATAATTATGACTCTTGAACCCTGGCTAATAGGAAACGTATATGTTTTGCCTTTTCCAAAACCAAAGTCCAATGGAATGAAGTGCTTTTGGTCGTCGAGGGTATGCAATTCTTCCCGTCTGCATGTGGGCGATCGTGACACGTACGTTGGGTGCGTCCGCGTGTGTGTCGTTGCTTGGACGTTGTCATGGTTGGCGTGGCCTACTGGATCTGAGTAATATAGGTGTCTCAGGTTTAGAAGTTGTTTACTACGTAGTCCCGTAGACTGCTGAATCAGATACACTGCTAGCGTTTCAACTTGATCCTGAACCTTCTAGTTCGAGCTACCAATTAGTGGGGAAAATCGATGTTAAGTGCTCTATGCAACTACCAAATGGAGTCATTGTAATTTTGAAGAATGGCACACCAATTAGTCATGACGTAAATTGAACGATTATATGGCGCGACTGGGATTTTTAGTATCGCCATACGTCAGAAAGAGGCGGTAGTGCTCCAGTTTTTATTATTTTATTTTTTTAGATGTTTTGAAAAAAAATGTTCTGGCGCGAGTCCGAAACGGCTTCAGGATTTTCAATTTTTTTTACACTGCAGTTGTCTGTACTTTGCATATACTGTATATCCACAAAAACCCTTCAAAACAATACATGAACATTTAAATAAATTGTGGGAATGCCTTAAGTCGTTATATGAATGTGAAGAAACATGGCGAGTTTACGAGTGAAGATGAATTGTTGTTTTGGTTTGTGACAGGGAATTGATACGATACACGAAATATTTCAGCATTCACTGTGGTGACTTTAAAGATTCTGATCAAGATTTGACCAACACATTTTATGGACCATCGGATACCATTACTTTACACAGCTGAACGTTTGTTTGCTAACTATAATAATGATAACATGTTGAGTGTGATATGCTAGTTTTTAATGCCTTGAAACAAAATCAAAGCCCAATTCATAATTTCGAGATTTACTGATTGTTTTCACAAAGAAAACCAATTAGTTTCGTTCCCTAATAATATGTGTTTACCTCGGTGGAAAATTGGAGCCCTGGGCAAGCGCTAAAATTGCGCCCCAACTTCCAAGCTCTGATGCCAATGAAAAAAAGAAAAAACAATCCAGACAATTTGAAATTGGAATCCATCTTTATTTGTTCATTAGGGATTAGATTTCAACTAATTGTAAAAAAAAGCTAACTGTTTCCTAGAGATTTTCGTTTTCTTTTTTCTTCCACTTTTTTTCCCATAGCAAGTTTTGGCGTCATCTCTATATTAAATTATCAATATTTATTTTTGCGCCACTTCGCCTCATTCAATCTTCATCAAAGTTTCACCAAGCGAAGATCCTATAGCATAATCTTATCAAATACATTTTATTATAATGATGTCATCGAAAAGATTTATTTTTTTATTAATTGTATTTACCTTAGACTTTGTACACCTGGTTTTGAGTCAAATATAACAATTTGGAAGCCTGTGAGGCGTTGATATGGATATTCCCACTGGGCCCATTTTGTACATGTGCACAGTGGCACATATATAACGCGCTCGAAAATCAAGCATTTTGCTGTTTCCACCGACCATCATGAACAACCATACATATTAAATACCGTATGTGCGCCATCCTATAATACTATTCAGCAATTTCTGCGTTTGTCATAGGCATGTGTTTGTATCTTTACATGTATCACTGGACCAGTTACGGCACTCCTGACGATTACGACAAAAAAGGTACTACCATACGTTGGTAGGTGAAAACCAAATCAGAAATGTTCACAGATTTACGTATAGCTTACAGGGTAGAAAGATAGATCTGGTACAAACATACCATTTCTGCCCGAAATGCTGTATTTATCCATTATTATGAAGAAAAAAAGAATCACAAATTCGCTCTTTTTCTACTGCTAGTGCAATGATCAATTGAGTTGAAAATTGTACGGGTTTGTTTTTATTTCATGAAAATCAAACTATGAACAGAACGCAGCTATTCTATAAAGGTTACGAATAAAAGTTTGATACTACTTTTAAGACACCGCTGAAATGGCTATTTCTGTATTGGGCCAAATTTGTACTGTCATGTTCACGGAGCAGAACATTCAGCATTTCGCTGTTACCTAAAGCTCGGAAACAAATCGGTGTTTGTTCAACTACAAACACTTGGATTTTTTGCGCCCCTCAAAAGTGGCGTCAGGGGCAAGTGTCCCCTCCCAAAAACGCCACTGGCTTACCTCGAGATTATTAAATTTAAGATATTTTGAGGCCTTGAAACTAAGTAACGAAAATATTCTACTCTACATGTATATTTCGTTCCTTAAAAATCATGCGATTCGTCACCTCCGAGTGAAATAAACTTTCGAGGGACGGAATAATATCGAGGGAACAAAATAATATTTATTAAGGGAATAAAATAATCCAGGGGTCGAAATACCATTTCAAATGAATTCTTCTTTTAAATTCAACATTTAACCTGTCCCCAAGGGGCTCCGCAAATTTGATGACTGCGTTCGTAAAATAAAGTTCGTCATTCAGTTCACAATGTTTATAATGTTCACGCTGCGCTAATAAATCTTTAACGTTTATATAAATGTAGATACACGTAAAAGTTACATCTACATCGCAAATTTACTGTGCACCGTACATGTCTACACTGTACATTCACTTGTACAATTTGTTTGAAAACATTTACAGAGGTAATAAGTGAAATTATTCAAAGAATTCATTTATAAATTATGCCGTATATAAACCATCCTGATTTTTTTAAAAACACTGAAACCATCACATAACTAAGTGCCAAAACTAAATTTCCTAATAGCTAAATCCGGATAACGGAGTCGCAATCTCTGGCCTATTCTACAATTGGTCAACTGAAAAACTAAAACGATGCAGATTCAATATATTGCATACATGCATTATGAGTAATGTCTTGATTCATATCGTACTTTATCAAAGAGCCTCGTAATTACTTTGCGACAATTCTGTCAGGGAATTCCGACTTGAAAGATCCGCCCTCAGTTGCGAACGAGTCCATGTCAGCTACTCGATTCAAGACGGGTGCAGATTTACATTGATTTACAATTTAATCCAGGGTTCATGTAAATATTCATTCAAGCTTTTAAACTTGTTTGTGTATCAGTTTCACATTTTCATTTGGCACATAATGAATGTGCAGCTTTCGAATAGTGGTTGCGCATATTAACATACGCCTCCGGTCCTTTGTTCAGCTAACAATGTCCGATGTAAAGACATTTTTTTTTCTGATAGGCGGTATAAGACCCATATTTGGCATTGTATAAAGGCTACATTCCCCAATTGACGAGGCATACAAGTTGTAGGAGGCTTGCCCGGTCACAAACTTTAACGTCCGCACAAAAGCCATGGTCAAAACAATAATGCGACGGCATACCAACCTCTGAGTGAACTACACCGCTAACGTTGTATCGGTAGACCGGAATAACAAAGTGAGATCGAGGCAGTGATGATAATGGCTCCAAATACTTCGTTCGTACTCAGTAAGATCGGATGAATGAGCTTTGCAGTGTTATTAATGTTCTCATAAAATCAACATTAACATTTACGTCCTCAACCGACGTCAACGAGTGGTCTAACTTATGAACGCCGAGGAAGCAAGCTCAGTCTGGGCAGCTCCACCAGCCGTATCGATCATCCAGGAGTCCCATCCACGTATCATCTTGCGGCTTTTCCTGCTAACATACTTCTCCTTGATGTAAGATACCTCACTCAGGTTATCTGGATAACATTCCAAGTAATTAATGATGCCAGAGGTTATCCCGCCTGCTGTTGCGTTGTGTATTCATCAACGACTTCGGTAGTATACATTCGGACCATGTTCCACCTCCAGGTGCCGCCACGACTTCGATATGGTAGAAATTCTCCACCACACTTCAGACATTCAATCATCTCCTTATTGTTTCTCTGTTGGTAAAACACATTGATAATCTTCATCGGTACAGGACAACAGGCTGTGAACAATTCTGTCCAAGTTCATTGAAGATAATGCTATCGTCTACGCCACTTCTTTACCCTCTCCACTTCTTCTAGTCGCCAGGCTAACGGCATATACTCTTTCCGACATAACGTTTTCGTGTTTTATAAGTGTCTCTCCAGTAGACTTGTGTCGTGTTGCTCTGTATGCAAACGTTGCCAAGGCCGACTTCTCGTCCAAGTCATGCTTATGAGGACGAGGAGTAATCATAAAGGAAACCATTCATAATAAGGCCCGATTGAACTGTTGTATCACTCCATCGGATTTGGGATTATATGACGTTGTGCGTGTTTTTCGGATACTCTAGGATGCAAGACAACTAAGCGAAGAATATTTTTTTGACTCAAAATTGCGTCCCTGATCTGAATGCAATTCGATGTGGAAACCGAGCCTGCAGCTGAACTCCGACAAAAACTCTAGACGCCATCTCTACCATTTCTACCTCCCCGTCGGGTTTTGGGTATACTTCGACAACTAATACGTACTTGACTTGTCTCGAGAGGGGCCCAGTATGTCCAAAGCTACATGCTACATAGGCGCACCGACAGCGTAATGCTGAAGCGAAGCTTTCCGAGCCTTGGCAGGTGACTTCGTTGATGCGCATTGCATCACATTGTCTGACATACGACCTCACGTCTTCTCCCATCCAATGCAAGAACCCTGCTTCTATCGTACATTTGCACTGTATTTGCCTGACCTATATGTGTGCTCCTTTGGGCAAGCCATGTACTTCCTTTACTAAAGGGTTCACAAAAAGTAACTTTCGTTGATTTTGACGCCCGACCCCTCTAAATCTAATCGGTTTGTGGTGATATGAGTAGTATGAGTGTTTAGAGCACATCTTAAGCTGCATTTTGATGCCCTACTTGATGCAAAGGACTCAACACTGTTCAATGCACACAACATTGTTTGTCAAAAGGTACAAAACCAAAAGTTACACTTTTAGGTATACAGGTTGTTACTGAACTTACAATGCGCTATATTGCATAGGGCGACATTGTTTGGGTCTACAATGGGTTACGCACAGCTAGACACTGTATACCTAAAAGTGCAACTTTTTGTAAATAATTTTCCTCTCATCCAGTTGATGCCATTTCTGGCCACTTCCATTCTTCTTTGTTCGGCTTCCTTAGCCCCCTCACTATGAGTCGCGCGCACATGTAGTCTCCAATGCAATGTAGAGCCTTCACAAAAGTAGACTCGTTCTCTTCTGCTTCTGCTCTGACACAGCTATACACGTTGTGCCTGTTGTGCCTCAGACTCAATCCATCAGCGTTTCGATGTGATCTCCTATCTCCTTTCGAAGAGATGAACTATGGTCATGTCTTACTCGCTGAATGACCTGCATTCAACGAGAAAAGCTGCCCTTGTGTGTGACTGTAATTCATCAGCCAGCGTAGTACATAATGGTCAATGCTAAATACGACGAACTGACGCCCATACATGATCTGACGGAATTTCTTGAAATTCGTCCGGGCTAACTTAACGCTGTACTTTTGGAAGGGATCACTCGCTCTAAACAATTTATCTATCACCTGGGAAAGTACCGCTAACACTCCACAGTAACGGTCATTTGTGTTCAGTATGTATTCCGCCTCCAGAAAGGCCAACATAGGAGCCTCGTGTAACTTCTGTTTCAACTTCTGGAATGCGGCTTAATACTCCTCGCTTCACTCCTGCCCCTTCTCGGTCAAGCGGTGTAACGACATTGTACCATGGAAGAATGACATAACCAACCAACATCATTAAATCGGCCAGCCAGAGGAAGCTATATGGACAACGGTGACATTCGTTGGCGTCAGCCACTCACTCAAGACTCTGACCTTCTCTGGGTCACTTGCAATGCTCCGACACCTGTACCTCACTCCCCATAGGTATGTCACACTTCTATACTCCTTTAACTTAAGTTTCAAACTTGCATATCCCATGCGCCGTAAGACAACTTCAAGAGCTTTAGTAACTCTTGCAGCATCTCTCCAAAGACGAAAATTTCCTCCAGATAGACCAGAACAATTTCCCACAATGGGCCTTCCAAAACTCGCTCCACCTGTCGTTCGAACGGCGATGGTGTTTTGCACAAACCAAATGGCACCACGCGCTAGCAATACAGTCCACTTCTCAACAGGAATGCTGATTTATGTTTAGCTTCATTGTCCAGCTTCACCTGCCAGGTGATATATCAGGAGCTACCTGTTACAGCAGTCGCCGCTGAAGATATCTTTATGTACCGCTGTGATGTAGCAGAACATGACAGCACTACATCAGGGGGCACAACAAGCAAATTGAAACTCAACCACAAGAAGTTCAGACTACGACTGGTTGAGGTGACTTACATGGGTCAAGTTTTGACCACAAAGGGAGTCCGCCTAGAACCGTAGAAGGTAGAGGCAATTACACACATACAGCGAACAGACTCGGAGAAAGCAGTCCAGCGTCTGTATGTGTCAACGATCTTCTATCTATCACGATATTTGCCAAGGCTCGCTGAGTAGAGTGAGACACTTAGAAAGTTGACAGAGCAGAGTACAATCTTCACACGGCAGTAACAACAAGAGGAGTCCTTTCAGCAGATAAAGGTAATGATTGCTAGTACTCCAGTACTAAGATAGTATGATACCACGAGGTCACAATAAAGTGTGACGCATAGGGCTTGGGATAACTCTCCTTCAGAATGGGCAACCAGTCGCGTTCCCCCCTGTCCCGCACTTCTACGGAGCAGAACTATACACGGATAGAGAAGGAGTGCCTATGCTTAGCCTTGTCGTATGAGACATTTGACCAGCTTTTCAAGGTGGACAACAACCATAAGCAGTCGATGCCTATATTAACAAAGCCACAACATAAAGCTCCAAAGAGGCTCCACCGCGTACTGATCACTTTCACTTCAAGCATGACTACCTAGTCACAGATGACAACTACATCGACTTCTGGGAACTATATTCTAGATTGGCGAAACACACCTGATTCCAGTGTAATAGCAACCCACCTCAGAAACTGAGGGTGAGGACAATGTTGGAAACACCTGTAGCCTATCTACATCCAAATGTTTTCTGGGGCGTGACAGACAATATACAACTTAGGAAGCAGAAGGCCAAACGACAATATGACAAATCTGCAAAGCCACTATCGGAACTGCAGATTGGACAACCAGTCAGAATTCAGCCAACCAGCAAGAACACATCATGGGACGTGTTGCCAGTGATGGTCGAGCTGGACAGTGGCCAAGTGCTGAGACGTAACATGAAGCTCTTAAGTGTATTAACTCAACAGTCAGTTGTATTTCAGCGACAATTCCAATCCAGCCACGCCCAGTCTCTAAATTATGCACATCACCCAGTCAACCAGCAGTTTTACCTGATGCAGCTGAGGCAATGACAGCAACCATAGATCCAGTCCAACCAAGACAACTTCCCCGAGCACAGAATATCTTGTTGAAGTCCACGCGTATTCGATCCAACACATTCAAGGATTTTGTAGTTTGAAACATTAAAATGACCTCTATATTGCCATGCAGATTTAAACGAAACAACAAGAAGAAACGGCAAACACTTTTAAAATAGATTCGTCATTGGACAGATTTGATGCTTAATTCGGTTCAATATTTATTTATCACACGCCCACGAAAGGATACATCAAAATAATAATTCAACCAAACTAGACACTCTGTAGTATAACTCATCAATTCGTGTCCATCATCTAGCTCCTCTGATTGCCTTCAAATGTTCAGCCAGGCTCTTGCGCAGTTGAGGGCCTTCTCATTTGCACTTGCCATATCTTCCAGGCAGCACTCGTCCTCAAAGAGTGGGCATCGCAGTAGATGCTGCATTATCTGCTCTTTGTCACCGCATTCGCAGGTTGTATCAGCCGCATCAGCATAGCCCCACTTGCTCAGATTGAGATGTCGTTTTATTGAAAACAAAGCATTTCACCGGAAGTTTATTATTATTATTACAGAAAACTGGAAACTTGGATTTTTCTGGCAACAATGTCCTTTCTTTTTGGCAAGTCAAGTCTGAGACAAAACATTGTTCAAACTATTAGTATCATTACCAAGTTTGTTAACTGTTAACTGTTCAAGTTAAAAAACGGACATGTCTATGATGTTAAAAAACATCGCCTTCTTGATTTTCCGATAAGTCAATTCATACAGAGTACATAGCCGACATTAGTGATGCTCCAATAATCTTGTGCTCTGAGAATCTTGTGCGACATGTATCATTACTTATCAAAGATCACGTAACAGTGTCAATACACTTGGCCCTTTCTCCATGAATGCTGAGGTCCAGCGTGTGTTAATAACTGGTCCCGCCTTTACTATAGGCAGCAAACGATCCATCCCAAGAATGCATTCGAAGGTCTCCAGTTTACCGAATGTAGCAGCAAGGGTAAGTCGTCCACCCAACAGAAATATCCACCTATCCACTGCCGATACACATCTCTGTAGCGGATATCCATCCGCGCTTCGTACATGTGCCTCCATGTTAGTACTTGCCGATCTTCTGACAATAAAGTTGATGAAAGGACTCACGGCGTAGCCTATACACCAACAGGTTCGCTCGGTTTCTTCGCTGGCACAGTCACTTGCACAAAAACACACAACTACTGAGCACGAGTCAACTTTACCGTGCGGTAAACCATGGTCCGCTTCCATGGTCCTCTGATCTTCTTGAACCTTGTTGCTAGTTGCTTTCCATAAGGCTGCAGGGTTGCCTGGGACCCGTTTCTCGACCTCTTTCTCTTCTCAGGCGAGATGCAATTCTGGGCAATATGTCCTTTCCGCCGGCATTTGAAGCGGTGACATTCCGCCTGCAGTGTCATAGGCGCCGCACAGTTCCTTTCCCTTCCCGTAAAGTCCTGTTTGTATAATGCTATTGCCCTCCAATTATCCCCACAACACGACAATGCAATGTCCACAATACGTGCAGGCAGAACCAATTCTTTTTAGACGACAATATTTAGTTCACATTTAGATTGAAATTCTTAACAATTTGAGAAGGGCCACTTTCCTTCGACACATGTTCAGTAGACGTGGTCAGTGCGGCTACATACGTCAATAAAGCAATTTAAGCCACATATACCTTTACGAACGGTCATATGCAATATCGCTACCCATCATTGACCTTCTTTGGGATGAAAACCAAAAGTTGTATTAGTAATAATGGTATTGTGGTCATGCAGTTTATGACTCCTCCTATTTTCCCCCTTAGTATCAGCGACAGACAACAGTTACCCCGTGGTGTCTTGTAGCGATATCCACGTCGAAGCATTCGGAAACCAGACCCTCAAACCCGGAGTTTGCTACTTGGCGAGTGACGAAAATGGAGTATTCCTTGATGCTAGGACCTTCTGTCAGGGACTCGGAGACAACATAGGATGGGATGTCGCTGACATAGAAGATGCGGTGGAGAACCAGCTCATCCAAGATGCAATAAGAGAATTGAAGGATAGTGACAATTTGTAAGTTTGAAGTCCAATTCTTAAGCAAATTTAATATGATATAAAATTGTAAATTAAGTTCTTAGTACATCAAAAGAGCTGGGAGTGAACATCTTCCATTACTTTAATGGAATCTGTTTCTAAGTGCTGATTTATTGTGTTAAAAAGCAAAACATAAGGTCTTGTTGACATACATTTAGTGTAAACACATCATAACAAAATATAAAAAGCTATACAAATAATGTGTGTAAATAGAATAGAGAAATGTCAGCACCTTGGCCATGTTGTGTGGTTGTAGCCATGAAGATCACATTTATTTCGTCATTAATTTATCACCATGTTGATGTTTTCTTCTCATGGCTACCTACGAGGATATGTTTACAATAATGATTGATAAGCCAATACTTTATAACATTCGCATAACCTGTATCCTGGGAAACGTTTCACATGATATGCAATAATGATTTACATCAGTGATAGAATGGGCCATTCATACAAGTCATCTATTAGAAACGGAATTGGTGATTTATAATTCAATATGGGTTTTGCGATTTCTAGCAAATTGGTCTTCACATTTAAAACTGTATAATATTTTCATGTCATTTGTACTTTGTCAATACATATGTATTATAAACAGGGAGGGGATTTTTATGCTTTTACAGGCGGGCATCCAAATTCTGGATCGGCCAGAATGACATGAAGACCGAGAATGTTTGGAGATATGTGGACGATAGCTCCAACGAGTGTAACCGTACAGTGTACTTTAACTGGGCATCAGGCCAGCCTGACGGGAACCGTAGACAAAACTGCGTGATATACTACAATCAAGACGGGATGTTTGATGATCGACGCTGTGATGGCTATTACAACTTCTTATGCAAAGTGAAAATAACATCTGGTATGTTTGATATTTCATCTTGTGTATTTGATATTATTTCCATCGGGTTATTGATTTTACTTGTGAGTACACTACTCTTGTGTATTGACTTGTTTTCTGAAAAATATCTGGATTTGTACAGAAACAGTGCCTTCGTGTCCTGGTTTGCCTGAGGAATCTTCTACGGAGGTTTATGGTGGTAAGCATTATACATCACGATTCTGATCAGTAATTGGCATTACAAGTATTTCCATTTTTAGTGTCTTATACGGTGGTATTGTATAATGAAAAGTTATCGATACTGTTATGAATATTATATCCATTGGCTTTTTATTTTGTGCTACAAATCATATTTCCTGTTTTATTGGTTTAAATTGTATTCTTTTCTTCGTGCATGTCGCCTTACATTTGAGGCGGCCTAATATATTTTGTTTCTCATAACTTTAAGCCAGCAATTGCAGCAGAATAATACTTAATAGTAGTTGATCACTAAATTTGGTTGTATAGCTATTCTTTCTAGAAACCAATTATCTTGATATTGTTTTAATATACTGACGTGTTTATGCTTTCATCCGTCGTTTCCTTACCAGATTGCCGTGACATCATGCCGTCCGCCTTCAGTAATCCCTTTGTGCCTGGGGTTTGTTACGCCAGCGCCATCAACCAGAAGTTTCACTTCCAGGCGGCTGTGGATTTCTGCCGGTCTCTCCCCAATGGTTCCTGGTCGGTGGTTGACATCGAGGACGCCGACGAAAATCGGTTTCTTGAAGTGTGGAACAGAGACAATTTCCCGTAAGTTCTAACTGTTAATAGGTAAAGACGACTAACAAGCGGCTAGAAATCAGGTGCACCATCTTACATTGAAGAAAATTAACACCTTTTATTGGAGGTTTATTCCCGCATCAGTTGAATTATCATTACATAATGTAATTTTGCACTCAGCCCTGTATTAAAGATTCAATCATTAGTGTATGGAAACATTATACAAGTCATTGATATGCAGACCTCAAACCTGGGAGAGAAAAATGAGAAACATATGATTACAATTTAACCTTTTAATTTTGTTTACACTGTATGCACCCGTAGTAAGAATGATTATTACTGGATCGGTCAAAATGATCGGGAGCTAGAAGGCGATTACCGGTATACCTCAAGCGGGCAGTGTCCGGTGTATCTCAACTGGGCCAGTGGTGAACCCAACGGGGCAGGGAATGAGAACTGTCTAGCCATGAGGAAAACAAGCAACGGACGCTTTCATGATGCACCTTGCCACGGACAGTACTTTACTCTCTGCAAACTCAAAACTGGTGGGTTAAAATTCTTCCTTTTAAAACGTCTTATACTTAGCCTGTAACTATACCTTAACTGTGCCTTAACTGTAACTATACATATTTTGACAGACATACATGAGTCATTCTATGTCAAACCACTCCGCACATTCCGTTTTTTGTTTTACTTCTGAATTTTTCAAACATTGTGTACCGTTGAGTCTGATTGCAACCCAATTTTAGTGGAATCCCTCCACCAATGTTACCGAAGTGCATGGACATTTCCTGTGTTCTGACATCATTGTTTTTAATTTAACTCATTCATATTATCACAAAATATGAAGTTTGGGTATCAACGAAGATTACATGCACTTAAGTGACTCCACCTTTAAGTCATAACCAAAAGTATGACATTTACTCCTCGACGCCGATTTAAAAAAGAAGAAGAAGTTTTGTTCCAAAATTTCACGCAACAATATCTGCTCGATAAGGTTAATGAAACCCCCTTTCACTCGTGTTGGATTGCAGACCCAGAGCCAACGCGAGATCCCTTGACGAGGTGTGATGGCAGTACTGTATTACCTGAACTCACAGGTAATTTCTTCAAATGAACAAACAAAGTAAATCAAAAAGTGAAGAAGGTAGATATCTTATAACTCATGGTGAAAGTAGCCATTGCATTATTATGTATTTTTTTTTATTTGGATTTGCATTTCAGCATGCTCCGACCTCCGTAAGGACGCTTTTGGTAGCGCAGCCAAACCAGGCAACTGCTACTTCATGATGGACATGGAGCTTACCTGGGAATCGGCCGTCGACTATTGCCAGGGGGAAGGTTGGTCTCTGGTTGACATTGAGGACGCCACGGAGAACACATTACTGGCTGCAAGACACCGAGATTTCAAAACGTAAGACCCATTTTGCTGATGCAGCATCATAGTACAGGGCAAATTACTTGATATCAACAAGCCAAAGATCTCAGTTTGCCATTAATAACGCCACTTACCAATAATTATCATACCAGCAGTGAGATGACCGAGATGTCAACCTAAAATGGACTGGTATTACCCCTCTGCAAGTTGTTAAATGGATGTGTCTGCTTTGTGTAAAAATTCTTTCAAAAAACCCTGACTTAGAACTATATTTTAATTTAAACCAGCCATAGTGATTCCCGCACATGTATATGTCTTTACGCCGGCACTCTTACAGGGTTAGCAAATAAACAATCATTGCATCCACAGATTGAACAACTACTGGGTTGGTCAGAACGACCGGGAGGTTGAAGGAAAGTGGAAGTATGCATCCAACGACACGCCGTCTGATGGTGAGGTGTTCCTAAACTGGTTATCTGGCGAACCGAACGGTGGCACATCGGAGAACTGCATCGGGGTTGACCATGCGGGCAAGTGGAAGGATGTGGACTGCAACTGGGCCATTTCCTTCATCTGCAAGAAACGCATAGGTTCGATTAAAATGATATCACAGACAGTTTTTGTTTCTCTATACGGAAAAGCATTCGATTATAATGGCAACTGGTCGAGGTCAACTCTGTGCTAAGTTTCAATTTGACATTACAAAAAATATGTCGAACCAGTCGTATGTTTGGAATTTTAGGTGATTATTGTTTAGGTAAATATTTTGAAGATTGTATAATGGCACCGGAATGCCGATAGCCTACCAGTAACGATTCGAAATAAGACTAACGGATAAACGAACAAATGACAAACCGAACAAACAAAAACTACCATTTGTTCTTGATCTTATAATTATAGAAGCTTTGCAAAATTCATTTTGGTCAACCCTTAAAGGTTAATTACGTCGAATACATGTTGGTTTGATTATAATAAACGGTACTGTTCAATAACTGATGTTATGGCAGCAATGACACATGACACTTGGGGCGCACATTACATTATCCACAGCATTCACATCATTCACATCATAAAATGAACGATGTTTATCATGTGTAGGTCGGCAAAGAACGGTGGCGCAGGAGTGACATCGCACATCACAAGTATCTTAAACGAGAGGCGACATAAAATCGAACAGGGAGATATTGGTCTCACGGCATAAATCTAGAGGCATAAATCTTGCCACACTATACCGCACACGTGGTACGTTTTGAGCTAACGGCAACGGAAGATTGTGTTCCTTAGCAGATAAAGGCGGCCTTTCATATGATGATCCCACAGGCCAGCTCTGAACCGGAACCCATCCCCCCCCCCCCCCCCCCCCTTCAGTGGATCATAATTCCAGGACTGAACCTTTCAACTTCCATCAAATACTTATATTCTACGATTGTTTTTAACGTATTCCCATTGATATTTTTGTTTTCCAGAAGAACCTGAAGCAAACTCCTGTACAAAATGTAAGTGCACACTATTTAGATATTTAGTTCTAGTTTTAGCAATCTGCAGTGCTCCTAACCAAAGCGAAAGTTTCTTACTCAAGATCATAATAGGAAGTTCTCCTTGTAAGTGAAACAAAAGTATTGTTATTGCTTTAATACCAGATATATCCCCATCACGACCCGGTAAATTCCTGTTCCTCTCTGCGGACGCCACCTGTCGCCCAGAAGACGTACTAACTCCCAGCTACCGTGTCAAGACCAGAGTCCAGTGTGCACGGGACTGCTCTATGGAGGCTGGCTGCCTGAGCTTCGGCTTCTTGACCTCTGGGAATGAGGATAACTGCTTGCTCTGTAGCAAGCCTCTCAACGTGTATGCCTTAGTTTACAGAGCTGGAAGCGAGGTCTACAACAAAGCATAGGAAAGCTTGATTTGAATCTCTTATGTGAAAGAAATTGTTTGTTTTCAGCTACTTAGTCTTTTGAATTCACTATCTCACTGAGTAAATTCTGACAAAATTGCATTGCAATTCATTGATGCATCACCGTGCAATTACTGATTGTCTTGAAAAGTCAATTTTGCTATACCATTGCAATTGAGTGACAGTTGTGGTCATCTTAGTGGTACATATAGTTGTCACTCAATTGTAATGGTAGGAAAAATTGACTTTTCCCAGAATATAAGTAAATGCTCAGTGATGCATTAATATGAAACAAAACGTATGTTAAGGGGTTCAGCATGACAATCTTTATGTTTGCTCTGCGTGATATAATTGTGATACTATTAATAATGGTTAATTAACGCTTAGTAGGATATGCACATATTTCATGTAAAGGATTACACGCAAATTCAGAGATTTAATCTTAGATTTAAAACGTCGTTTATTATACAGTTGTTCACATCCCTGCGTGTAGATACGTTTTAAATATTGCGAATAATGTGCCTTAAAAATTGTGTGCTGAAAAGTGTTAGCATGTGTAATTATGCTCGTATTTTGATCGTCTTATCAAGAGGTATAATGCATGATTGGTAAATGTCACAGAACAGCACTCACACTTTGTTTAATCAAAATATACATACAATAACACACATTTGGATGTGTGAGCTCAATCGGTTATCTGAGTCACGAGAAAAGAGCTAAATACCGACTCAATTATCTTTGTAAAACACAAAGAATGGTTTTTATCTTAACCAGAGATCAAAATCGTTTTCGGTCTTTGTTTTACTTACTAATGAATAAATACACTATTTCAGGCGGAAATATTTTTACGGTGTGTTTCTATCAGCAGCATCTTTTTACCCTGAAAGTTATACTTAAATTTGTGAGCCTTTCTATCTGGGTATGTTACCGATCCTGTAAAGTACATTTAAGCTCGTGATGTAACATGAAGTCTTTTATCCGGGTAATGCAATGCTGTTTGGCCCTATTATGTATTTATACACATTTTTATTGTGAAATACAGTTGTTGAATTTGTCTTGAAGTAAGGATTTATGTAGAATGCACGAACAAACTAGGGAGAGTACGAATGAAATTGACTCTGGGCCTTTACACAATGAGGCTTAAGGGTAGACTTCGGATTTATTTTGCCACCGTCATTGTGTGTCCTGGGTGAAATAAAGGGCATCGGACACATGGCAAAGCTGGAGGGTTCCCTTCCGGTTTTCCTCATGTGGCCTGATCCCTTCGTATCGCGTATCGTATCATTCGAGGCTCGAATGGCAGTAGCAAAATCATTTTCAAGCCTGGCGTCAAGCCTGGTTCCACATATCCCACAGGTAAGCCGAGTAGGTGTCCAAAAGGATTTATAAATCTGATTGAAAAACAGAAGATAAATGAAGCAAAGTACATCTTCATTTTCATTTCATGTTTGAAATTTAGTAATAATACTCTCCTTTGTTGTGGTAAATAATTATAGCAGCACACAAGTACGTTGTATAATTGTATAAATCAAAATATTTTACTATTTATTGGTGTTTTATGGCTAATAATGGAAATGTACGTTTTTGGGGATTATTTGGTACTCTTTTTTTTACAGTAACAGTACAAAACACTACATTGAATACAGAGTATTATTATGTCAGACATTCGTCTATGAAACCCCCAAATAGTTGTCACCTCTACTGTTCTGGTCAAGAGGAAATGTCATTATTTGAATTTAAATAACACACTGCTAAAAAATATCAGTCACGAAGTCGAATTCGTGAAAAATTGATCAAGAGTATGACTTCAATGTTGATGATGGGACACTATTCTTGTTACTGGCATTACATGTACGAGATTTCAATTCAAAGATTTATCTTTTTTTATATTAACATTAATAAAAAGTCGCTTACTAGAAAGTCTTATGTCCGACGATAAATGGAAGTGTGTTTTAGGCTCGGTGCTTTTTAGTTATTGCTTTTTTATGTACAGAATACTAGCCAGATTGAAAAGGATTTGTTTTAATTATTTGATTATTTATTATTAATTACATTTTTTTTCATTTTTATTGGATTAAATTTATCATACACTGTATGCGGTTATTCAATGCATTAGTTAATAGGCGAGCTGTCAATGTATACGTAAAAACGGGTAAAATGTTCGGAAATTGGTCAGGTGAAGGGTTGCAATATGCTTCCCACGAAAGACAATTAGGTCATAAAAGCCCAACATGGTTGATATCTCAGGGTGCTCACAATATGTCAGCTTATTACACTAGCTTAACTACAGTGCACTATAATGACATGTATAACTTTCATTTGTAATGCAGCAACACCCACCCTCATTGTATGGTCATATTCGCATTATAAATCGTGAATTAGAAACATATGTACTGTACGTGTCTTGACGTTGCGTTGCGTTACGTGTGCGTTACTATACATTGTGTTACGTCACGCTACACACCGTTACTTTACGTTACGTGTCATATTACGCAACGTGAACGTTACGTAACATTACCTTACGTTACATGCATTCTGAAAAGGATTTGATTTCAATTAAAATCTGATATTATTTGTTAATGTTTTTGCTCTGATGTTTGGAAATGAAAGCAATAAAAGATCAGTACCCTATCTTACTGTCTAGTATGGATTTTTAGTTGGGTTTCAGTTAAAGCAGTTGTTGTTGTTGTTGCTGCTGTACATCATACACATCAACCTTGCAGAATGTGTGTTAAGAAAAATACAACCCAATGGTGTGTACTTCCCGCAGGTCTATCATTTTAGAAGATGGACTGATTCACAAAAGTAGCAAAAACAACCCGCCACAAGCTGACCCCATAATCTCTGCCGATGTGATGCAATGTTTAACTTTATCTGAATTATAAGTGGCACTGACGGAAAATAATAGTCTAATATTAGTAACTAGGACAAAAAGGGCCGCTCAAGGGTCATAAGACAGGGCACAAATACAGGGCACATTCGGCCGCAACCTCAGTTCGGCCATGGCAGACGGCCAAATGGACCCTGGCAGGCACGCTGCGGTCGAATTGTCTCGAGTTGTCCCGCAGTCGACTTTCCGGCATTCATGTGTAGAACTGCACAGTAACCGCCATGTACGTATACAGCTATTTCCCAAGGATCCACCAATGATCAGAACGGTGAAATATTTGAAACTGATTTGAAGCAAAGAAACATGAAAAAAAGAAGATAATGACAAAATGGAAAAAGGTGAGAAGAACAGTGAAGTTCATGAAAAATAGACAAAGACTTTCAAAAGAGTTATTTATCTGTTTATATTTAATTTTTGGACATTCTCACGAACTCACCCATGTAAGCGTTTTTAATCAATGCGCATGCGTACTGCGTGTGCATGAACAAAGGCTTCGAAGTCGCTCTTCTGAAAACCAAAATTAGCAGATGTGACGAATTTCCGCGGTACATAAAAAAAAAATCGCTAGCCGCGGCAAAGGTGTAACCATACTTCGGACATGACTGAACAAATAAAAAGGAACAAAGGACCCTCTTTTTCTCCCAGGCGATTGGCATTTTAACTGGACGGATATATATTTTTGTTTGGGGGGGGGGGGGGGGGCTAGAAGACGCAATATTTTGAGTTCTTCTAACACTCGCTTCTGCTATGTCTTATTAGGGGTCGAAAAACGTGCACATTATAGCCCACACAACGCGTTTTTATGTAATTGGCGCTTATTAACTGAGAAAATCTAGTATTTTCAAGATTTTTTTTTTTTTTCACTTGCATTTTTTTGGGGGGGCTAGACACAATTTTTGGGGGGCTACAGCCCCCCTCCCCTAGCCCCCCCGTAGAACCGCGCCTGCCGGGGGCGAAATCGAAATCCTTTTTCGCAAGGGCGAAATAGCCAGCCAACGTTCAGCCATGTCCTAAATACGCATCCGTAGTATGATGACGTGTCGGTTGGAGTGTTGCTGATGCCATCATATCATATCACAGTGCTGAGCGGTATCAGGCATGGTGGAGGTGTGTTAGATTTGATACCAGTGATAAGCGCGCTGATCAAGACAAGTTTAGGCCTTTATCTTTGACTTCAAAAACAAAGTTTCCTAATTACCGTGTTGGCAAAGGTGCCAACCTCTTTGTGGTCTGCATGGAGCTTTGCTTCAAACCACTACGGATGATGAGGCTCATGTGGGGTGCAGATGTGCGGACATTCGGCTGGGTGGTTCTTGCCTTGTTTCTGATGGCAACGCCAGGCAATACGGCGACGGGTGAGTTTTTATTCGAAATAATGGACGTTTTTATCAATCTTTGAATCGTATAAGAAAGTTGATTGGATACGTATTTGCTGTGGCTGACGTGCAAACACTGATAATGGATTTCAATAACATCAAGTGCATATTAATTGTTGTGATATAAACAAATTATAAAACTCAGTTTTTTTTTCTAATCACCAAATTATCACAAAGGAAACTGGATTAGAATTAAGTCATTGAAAAGAGTACAAAATTATTAATTAATTAATTAAGTGAAATTTATCCAATCAGTTTTCATTGTGGTTATTTGATTATTTTATTGATTGAAAATCCGCATTGCTATTGCTAAGACTTTTCCGAATATACCAAGATTTTTATTAGACCTTAAAATGTGGCCCAATTTGTTCAATGTATAAAACTAGTTTGAATCCAAACAAATTAATGAAGAGCAACTCAAATCAAATTATTCTCGTGTCATATTAAAGAAAACCACCCCTGACATTGACATTTAGTGAATGAATCATGATTCTAGCCATTACCACATTTAAATAAGAATCTGCTTCCTGTCTGACCAAAAGTAGAGGTCACAGAGGTCAAACAATGCGTCACAAAGAAATACCATGCCTAACATTCACATTTGGTGAAAGAATCACTTTTAAATGAGGAGCTATTTCCTGTTTGTCCGGAAGTAGGGGTCACGGAGGTCAACCAATGTGTCAAAAGAACGACCTTGCCTAACAATGACTTTTGGTGAAAGAATCAACTTAATATCTCAAACCGTTGATTTTGTTTTGATGTTTAAATATTTTGATAATTAAAATCAAATCGCTTGTAATTTGACACTTGATGACGTCATTATCAGGTAATCTTTCGGGGCACAATTACTCTATAATATGGACTTTCATTAGATCCAGTTTGGTTAAGATTGACTGTTAAAAACAGACCAATATGGACCGTAGAGGATTCGTGTACAAATTCTCACAGACTTGAGGGGAAGAAAAATAAGAAGAAGAAGAAAAAGCGGAGCCGCATGTCAGAGTGAATTATTTGCTTAAATTGGCAGGGAAACCGTGTATTATAATCATGTCATTTGGCATTATGGCAGCATACACATCTACATTATGTAACTATCTTTTACAACAAGAATAATTTCCGTAGCATTTGCCGTTCTCGAGAAATGCTGCGAACCAATATTAATAATTAAATATTAAAATGACTGTCAAGTGCTTAGAAAGCATTAAACAAATAATGAGGATAAACCTCTGCTGATTGCTGATCAGCTTTCATAAGATACCTCAAATAACCTGATCAGAAAAAAAAAATGAAAATATGATATGGGGTAAACAAATTTAGTACACAAAGCTATGGAAACAAGGCCGATAAAGTATGATACTATCTAGACATTCAAGTGTTCGTGATCGAACACGGATCGAACTGTTCCGAATTCTTTATAAGCTTTATAGCTCTAAGCTTTTTTTCCAAAAGTTTAATCAAACTGAAGAAAAATTATGCAACAAATAAGGTAGTAACTTCAATCATGAAATTCAGCTCTGATTTCACCATGGGTTCTACGCTTTTCAAGTTGGTGTTCGTAACATGTTAACCCTGTAACCGACATGCTTGTTTTCCTTTAGTTTGTGTGGGATTGAGGCATATATGCCGTGTTTTAATATAGGTTTTCCCGGCATCCACTTTAGATGAATAGTTTTAAATAAATGCTCATCCACATGGGCATTCGAAAGTAAAACTGAGTCGTTCAATTTCGTTACTGAAGCATTCTTTCCATAAATCCGGTCTTTCAAATTCAGATCGTCCTGTCGTGCATTCAAATTCTTCAAAGCTCTAAACGGCGATCTGGCAAGAATTCCACTTGGTGAATAAGCATCCACTTCTCACACATGTAATTTCCAATTCTCGACTATAGAGAAACTAAACACATACAAAAACAATGTGAACAAAGGACTACAAACAGGAAAACAAACATCTTTTTCTTTGTAAAATAGACAATTACCCCTTACTTTTTGTTCAAGTTTAAACATGATGTGAGTGTGAAAACACAAAAACGCATCCGAAGCTTATTTACAATTACTGTCCAGGAGTATGATTTGGCCATGACGTATAATGATGAGATTAACTGAAAGCATGTATCATGAATACCAACCTCACTACACCAACCAATACCAACCAACTTCACGAGAAATATAAATCGGAAAGAACAGAGAAGTTCATGAAAAACAGACAACGAGTCTATAATCATGTATACAGAAATAAAAGAGGTATGTACATGTATTTGTTCATATAATTATGCGCGCTGATTAAACAAGCCGTGTGGTTTTACATGCGTACTGCGTGTGCATGACAAATGGCTAGTTTCACATTACAATCGCAAAAAGGTTTTGAATCGCGTGCAATAAAATGCTCTAAAACCTGCCCACGAATATACTGTGGAAGTGGATATATATTATCGTGTTACATTAGATATGTTATAATTTTAAATTGAGAGAAAACTCCCCAAATACAATATAACACAAAGACATTACAATAATATTGCTGCAGGGAATAGATTTGACATGCTATAAGGAAGGAATCTGTCAATTTGGGACAAATTTGGGAAAGTATTAGTTGTTGGCAGCTAAAATGCATACCCAAGTAAGAGTAGCAAAGCTAAATTGATGAAATAAATAAAAGTGCATAAAAGTCGGACGGTTGCCAAAAAAGAACGTTTTAAATACAAACATGTCGATAGGGAAATAAAAGCTAAATATAAGAATGCCAAAGAAATATGGATAAATAAGGAGTTTCAAGAAATTGAACAAATTGTAAGAACAAAGACGGATTTCATGCACAAGAACATAATACAAAGAAGAAACACTCTTTCACGATGAAAGACGTGCACATCAAGTGGACGCATACAATCAAAAGATTGCCATTTTATTATGGAAAATGCTAACATTTTGGAGCTATGGTCAGAATACATTATTTTAGTTAATTTTTCACGATAAAATGGAGCAAAAACAAATTTTAAGAATGTGCAATTTCATGTGCATGGCCCTGGAATTCTAAAGGCAGAAGTTTCTGCAGCCATTGTACATACAAAGGGAACAAGGCAGCGGATCCCAGATGGTTTGGTGGTTGAAATGATTGAATCACTTGAAGACTTTGGAATTGGCACAAAGACGGAGATGATAAATGGAATCCAGAACTCCAGAAGATTTGAGCAAGTCCATTTTTATAGTTCAACCAAAGAAACCCAAAACAGAGGTTCATAGAACGATAAGCTTAATAATGAGCCACGTTATCAAAATAATGTTGAGAATGTAATATCATGTAGAGGGCGAGGAACAGCATCGAACCTAAATGCAAAGCGTTTGACAAAATAAAACACCAGCAATTATGCTCCCAGATATAGACATAGATGGAAAATATATTACGATTTCTAGAAAAATTGTATTCGGAACGAACAGCAGGAATGAGGATTGAGGATAGAATCAGCAATTACAACGAAAAAAAAGGGGAGTAGGCCCAGGATGCATAGTTTAGCTTGATACTTTTTAATTGACATGGTGAAAATTTGTTTAAGAGAGATCATAGATTTTAAGGATTTGATGAGAGGAGGTACTATGAACAATGTAAGATATGCAGATGACCCAGTGTTGATAGAAGACTCATGAGATCGAGATACTTGATGAGGTAGTAATATAGTGAAGGGGGAAAGGGTATACATTGTTTGGTAAATAGACCAAATGCATAGTTGTAAGCAAAAACAGGAAAAAAACCACCAAATTGCTATTTAACAATCGGAGAGAGAACGATAAAGCAGGTCGAGAAATTCAGTTACCAAAAACAAAAAGAAATGAGACAGCTTGGCCTGCATTTTCTAGGTCATGCTTTTAAAAAGGAAGAATTTGAAGATATAGCGGTGACAGGAAAAAAATATGGAAAAAGAACTAGAGGAAGGCAGAGACTCACTTTCAACTCAAATCTCAGCCACTGGAGGAAGATTAATGAAACTGAAATAATAAGAACAGCAATTGATAGGAGATTGAGGAGATCCATGGCCGCCAATGTTTTAGAAGAATAAGGCACCGAGAGAGGAATAGAAAAAAAAATATTAAAAACTGCTCCTCAGCCAAAATAATGACCTAAAATTTATTTCGTAATATCATTTAATGTTTCAAGAAACAACCGTTTAGTAGTAATTGTAGAACATCCACAGTCAACATTTTTATGTAAAAATTTTATTTAAAAAATCGCATGAACTGAATTATTTTGAGTTTTGTAATAATTATTTAGGTGTGAGCAAATATAAATCGATACATCATAGGCCGTTGCAAATGTGTTTCAACATCGTCGTCGTGATCCGTTGTCACGGTGACGGCGTTATATGAATATACAGACGTACGTCGGTAGCTACAAATGGTCGATATAGTTGTTCCCTCTACACAGAGTATTCATCAACATAACATGAATTCGTCCTTAAATTGCTATGCAATATGAAAAATAATAGGAAATAAACAAAAATATTAGTAAAAAAATTGACCTACAGCATAAAAATGGCATATGAAATCAAGCGCGAGAAACAAAATATAAGAAGGAAATGTTCCTAAATGAAATAAGTGTGCGCGTATCCGTGGGGTTGCAACTGGTTGTTATCTTGGTTGTCATCACAGGTTTGATCATAAATATGGATATTTGAAACCGTAAACTTGTGAATACATTCTGGAGCAGCTAAGAAAATTCGAACATTCTCTGACAATGCATATCATTTGGCATGATATATTATTCCTTTATTTCCAAATTTGTGAGTTATATTATAAATAATATTATATTCTGATAATTGTTTTAGTTAATACGAGTAACAAATAACAGGTAATAATATTCCTGGTTCACAGATCCTTGAATACCTGTATATAAGGCCATACAAATACAAAATATGTTGTATTGGCGTAACCCACCCGACTAAAACAAAATGCCCCGACCGTAAACATTTTTTAACCCCCCAAAAATAATAAATCGGGAAAAAAATCGGAAATTTGTATGCAGATTAAAAGCTTTAAAGGGAGCAATTTGACTTCTCAAATAATGTGATATACAGGAAAAAAGGATTTTATACAGGAAAAAAAAAAAAAAAAACATCCGCCGGCCCTACCCTATTTTTCAACCCTCCGTTACTCCAATACAACAATATTTTTTATGGCCTAATGTAGGCGTCACCTTTTCACGCTTGCATGGTTTTGTTTATCTGTACTGCCGTTTGTTATTTGTCAGCAAGGGGCATAGGAAACTACTACCCGTCGGGTGGACAGGCTTGTTGCCTTCCAAACTATCTGAAAAAAAAATATTCATTGGGCATTCTGTTAAGTTTTGAGTGTAGAAAGAGTGTAGATGATCCTAAATCTCCACTGTATTTTCTTAGATAGATTCGTGTTGATTAAACAAATAAACAAAACAAGAATGTTGAATCGAATCAAGTCTCAAGCATTCAAAGAGACTCGAGTCTACTCGACAAAATGATTATTCAGGTTTCATTATTCTTTTTCAATGTTAAGACTTTAACGAACAAGTGGAAAAGGCAAAATGATGGAAGTGGGCGTTGTTTTTGGAATGAGTAAATATATATTTTTAGAGTGACCCCAATGCTATGTATCGTTGTCATAGTAACACCATTTGACGATTGCATTTTATGGATTTTGTTTTGATACATGGACGCATTCAGGCATGCAGCATTTTACACTTGCGCTAATTTCTCATTGGCACTGCCTTTCATTGTTGGTCAACCCAAGGGCATCAGCAAACATAGGAAAACATAAGGGCTTAGATTTTGTTTGTTGCTATATCCCCACGACCATACCATCTAGGACCAATGGCCCTTAAACCAATGTGCGGTCTCATTTTTGGGTAAGCGGACATTTAAGTGTAAGCACTCGTGTAGTCATGCTAATGCCAAACATTATACAACTGTTTGCGAGGCAATACTTTGATCACGTGTCAAATTATTAAGTGCTCACTAAGTACAAAAAGAGAAACGTAGTAATTGTAAATATTTGTAAAAGTAATAATATTGTAAAACATTTACAATCCGAGTTTCCATATTTCCTAAATTCTTACAAAAATCAGATCATCTCAACTATATGAGTTTTAATATGAACATCAATCGATACATCATAGGCCTATGCGAATGTGTATCATCTTCGTCGTGAGCCGTTGTCAGACCTGCGTTGGTGGTTACAAATGGTCGATATAGGGATATATATTTTTTCAATCACGTTGTTCCCTCTACACAGAATTCATCAACATAACATGAATTCGTCCTTAAATTGCTTTGCAATATAGGAGTGTAGAGTATGGAACACGTTATTAAAACTAAAGTAAAAAAAATAGAAAATAAAACTAGCGATTGTGTTTGTTGAAAACAGAACACAAGGCTTTATCGTTTTATGATATTAACATAAATTGTCAAAACCTTAAACACATAAAGACATTTGATTAAGATATTTAATTGAGCCAACTTTTAAAATTCTTGGTCATGTTTGTGTCACATAGAAATACCTTGCCTAACATTGACTTTTGGTGAAAGAATCATGACCATAGCTATAACCATTTTTAAATGAGAAGCTACTTCCTGTTTGAACGGAAGTTGAGGTCACAGAGGTCAAGCAATGTAACACAAATGAAAGACCTTGCCTTACATTGACTTTTGGTGAAAGAATCATGATCAAAGCTCTTACCACTTTTAAATGAGGAGCCACATCCTGTTTGACTGGAAGTAGAGGTCACAGAGGTCAAGCAACAAATGAAAGACCATGCCTAACATTGACTTTTGGTGAAAGAATCACTTTCAAAGCTCTTACCACTTTTAAATGAGGAGCTACATCCTGTTTGACTGGAAGAAGAGGTCACAGAGGTCAAGCAATATAACACAAATGAAATACCATGCCTAACATTGACTTTTGGTGAAAGAATCACGTTCAAAGCTCTTACCACTTTTAAATGAGGAGCTACTTCCTGTTTGACCGGAAGTAGAGGTCACAGAGGTCACATTGTGTCACCAAGAAAGACCCTGCCTAACAATCACTTTTGATGAAAGAATCAATCTCATATCTGAAAACGTAGATTTTTTGTTGATTTTTGAAGATTTTGATTATTAAATTCAAATCGCTTGTAATTCGACTCGTAAAAGTCTATGGTAACTCAAAACGTCAAGAAGAAGAAGAAGACTTTTTACTGTTTCAATGGGAACTTTTTTTCCAAAACAGAAACAAATTACCAAAGCACAAGCAGGAACGAAGGGAAACAAATATACAAATTAAAAGAATTGTAATGACAAGAGCATACGTAATAACAGAGTTACATTATTGTATAATTATCGTATAATGTATGACAAGGGGAAAAAAGGGTAAACCTATGAAACATACGTTAAGGTCGAGGTGTAATCAATTTTGCACAATTGCACAAGCAAAAACAAGAACCAGGAAAGATAGAACCTACGTTTCTACGAGTAAAGTAACGCCCGGGAAAGGGGTAGATTGAAGGGGCGGGGGTGGGAGGGGAGTGGGGGAACCAGAAACAGGAAAGGGTAAATCCCATTTTCCAGCAACCCTCGAGGGGATGTTTCAATGGCCAGGATGGGCGGCAGAAAAACAACGCCCCACCATTGGGTTGGTGGTAGCTACCCACAACTGGTCAAAGAGGGAGGAAGGGAGGGCGTTCAACAATAGCCTAGAAATTGGAAGGGGGTTCGAAAGGAGACAACAAGAAAAAGATAGGAAGAAGGGGGGGGGGGGCTCCAACCCAGGGCAGTGGTAACACCATGTCTCGCTAAAACACAAGCAGCTGTCCCTGTGAAGAGCCAGGGGAGGGGGAGGGAGGGAGAAGAGGGGAGGGATTGGCCAAAAAAAGGGGATAAAGTGATCAAGAGAGGAATTCATGCGATGGAAGTGAAACTCAATAATTATTTTCGATTTCAGGCGATGAGACAGAACGATAAGACCAGTAGATAACATTTTTCAGGCTGACGATGAGAAAGTTTGCGAGCCTGACCGCATTCCGGTCTCGACTTCTCGTGCTGGGGATCAGGGTCCAGTAAAGGTCCAAGTACAGGCGGAGGTCTGGAAGAAGGCGCGACAGCAGGAAGTGAAGAAGGTTGAGGGCTTGCTGAGTCGCAGGGCACAAAATGAAGAGGTGGATGATGGTTCCTCTCTCTCCGCACCATTCACAGTGGGAAGGGATGTCTGGGTTGAGATGATGAAGGACCGGGAGAGAAGGCAGGACATTATGCAGCAGTCGAGACTGAATATCGCCTTATTTATTGGAGGTTGGAAGCATGTAGATTTGAGACCATGGAATGTGGAAATGTCAGTTCTTGAAGAAGCCAATGCGGTGCTAGTGAGTTAAAGAGGTGGAGGGAAGTGAATTGATGGAACGGTTGAAGAGGTGGTAGAGAGACTTGGAGGAGAGTGATAGTCCGTTGTGGTCGGGAGCTATGAAGAAAGGCGTCGGGGCATCTGGAAGCTGGGGGACGGTATGGAGATGAGCAGGAGAATTGGAAAGTCCGGTGGACTTGAAGACGGACGGAAAGGATGACTGGATGGCAAGACGGAGGCGGTGAAGAAGAAGGTCAGTGAGGCGGGGGAGAGGCGACGGATTCTCGAGGGGGCAAAGGGTAGACCTTCGGGTTGCAGCTAGCGACCTGTGAAAGGGTTGAGAAGATGGCGGATTGTCCTGATCAAGAGGAGAGGAGAGCAGAAGTTCACATCGTCAGCCCCTTGATGTAGAAGCGTACTATTGATAGGGAACCTGGCTAATCGAATCAGTATGGGTATGTTGATTCGAGCTCCAGATGCCGTCCAAGCACGCAGAAGCTTGCCGTGGAATTAAGGGACGCTGACAAAGAATTTGGGGCCAAGATCCATTAGAAAAAAAGGTTAAAGTCAAAGTTGAGTTCAGGTAAGGCATCTGCACTAGTAAGCAGGAGATCGTGGGTTCGAATCCCACCGGAGCAAGCATGTGATATTTTCCTACGTGCTATTACATATGTTACACCTCTCTCCTTTTTTTTAGAATAAACATAGGAGTATAGCAATATTACATGTCGACTTCAGTCAAGTTGGCAAATGAAACCAGAAATCCTTAGGTTCAAGGAAAATTGGCAGCTAGCTCTACTTAGCTAATGTGAACCAAATTTAACCATGTGCAAATATGATCAAACCAAATAGATGTTTGCTTTCTGAAAATGTGCATGGCAGTATAAATGCAAGTGAACTGTACTGCAAACATCTGGAGACTTGATTAAGCCAAATAGTTTTCTTTAACTCTAACTTTACATTAGATTCTTTGGTTGATTTAACCGAAACATGTAGAAAGCCAGTAAATTCACACAAATCAGTAAAAAAAAGTTTGAATCAAAGCTCGAAATAATGTTTGAAATATTAGGCAGATTAGGCATATTTAAAAAATGATTAGGCGATATGATAAAGATCAAATGTCCTATTAAACTCTCTGAGATTGTCCAAACTTAAGAGTTTCTTGTGATTGTATGAACTTCTCGTTCACAGGGAATTACACAAAGTCTTTATATCGCGACGGAGCACGTTGTTCGGGTTTCAGTCGGTTAGAGTTTGGAGAGGTTGCAGAAGGTTGATCTGCAGGAAGATGCTTCTCTTCCAAATGAATTTCTTGCAGTGGGAAACATTGCGGGTCACAACATGTTGGCCACATTGAGCAGTGATCATGTTGCATTTTTTTGTGAGTGGCAACATGTCCACGTTTGTCCACGCTTTGGTTGGAGTTGAGGGAGTAGAGAATTGATGTTGCGTGACCAGAGCCGTCCGTCCGTCCAGCTTCGCCAACATGATCGTCACGCGAAAATGGAAAATTAAACTCTATGCTGACAAACGTGGACATGTTGCGCCGTCCCCGATCACTGTTGGCGATACCGTGCTTGTCAAGAACTTTGACACTCTCCGCAAAACCACCCCACCGTACACCCCGATACTCTGCACGGTCACTCACAAAAAGGGCCTCATGATCACTGCTCAATGTGGCCAACATGTTGTGACCAGCAATGTTTCCCACTGTAAGAAATTCATTGAGGAGGAGAAGCATCTTCCTGCAGATCAACCTTCTGCAACCCCTCCAAACTCTAACCGACCGAAACGAAATGAAATATTCAAATGTACGTGTCTAAAATGGCTAAGGAGAAACGCAGTGTCCTCCTTAGAATAAATCAGACCATCGAAGATCTTCTGTCTTCGCCGGACTTCAATAACAATACTAAACGTTCTCTTAAAGAACAAAGAGACGAACTTAATAAAATTCTTTATTTTGAAGCTCGGAACGCTCTCGTCAGGGCCCGTTTTCAACACGTTAATGAGGTTGACACCTGCTCCTCTTACTTTTTCAATTTTGAAAATACTCGCTCCCAATCCAAAACTTTTTCTCAAATTCGCCTCTCCTCTGGTAATCTTCAAACGATCCCGCTCAAATAAAAAAACACGTCCGTGATTGTTATCAAAACTTAAACAGTCGAACTCAAACTGACGAGTGCGCCCTCAATGAAATTTTAAAAGATCTTCCAAGACTTGACTCTGCAGACTCGGTGGACCTCGACCTTCCTCCGAGTCTGGAGGAACTTGATATTGCGGTCAAGAAACTTGGCAGAAAAAAAACACCCTGGTTTTGATGGCCTCACTTCTGAATTTGTTCAGTCTTTCTGGTCCCTGCTCAGGAATGATTTTCTCTCCGTTCTTTCCTTCGCTTGCAGCTCCTGGACTCTATTGAGAATATTGTCCACCAGGACCAGACCTACTGTGTCCCTGGTAGAACTATTCGTGACAACCTTTGCCTCATAAGAGATAGATTCAATTATTGTAAATTAATAATCATCCTTTGGCCGTGGTCAACTTGGACCAGAAGAAAGCTTTGGACAACGTTGACCACGGCTACCTACTTAATACTTTGAGCGCCATGGGTTTTGGTGATGCTTTCATCTCTAACGTCCAACTTCTGTATAACGGCACCGAGAGCCTGCTGAAGGTGTGCGGTTCCCTGACAGCTCCTCTCACCTTCGACAAGGGCATCCGTCAAGGATGTCCGCTCTCGGGCCGACTGTACTCTATATCCATCGAACCTTTTCTGCACACACTCCGCCAAAATCCCTGCCACCATAGCTTTCTCCTTCCCGGTACAACAATCAAGTTGTGAGTGTTTCCCAAGCGAACTCCGAGAAAGTTAAGACCCTCATTATTCAACTCGGGGGGGGGGGGGGGGGGGCATAGGTGGCTGATGCGTTAGGTACTCGCCTCTCACCAATGTGGCCTGGGTTCCAATCCGGCCTAGGTCATATGTGAGTAGAGTTGTGCGTTGGTTCTCTCCTATGCTACGAGTGTTTTCCTCCAGGTGATCCGGTTTTCCTCCCTCCACAAAAATCAAACACTTTCGATCTCAGGCTGTACTCCGTGATCATGTATGGGTTGATGTGGCTGGCAGCCAAGGGCGCCCATGAAAGCCTGCTACTCGATCACGTTGAAGTCGCATCCTTCGCAATTCCGCACCCCAGCTTGCAGTAAGGATGATTAGTCTCCCAAAATTATTATAAATGTAGTGGGTAGTCGTCCCGTCCGGTCCGCGACCAGACCCATAACCCTTGGGATTTTTGGGTGTTCAAACTTGCAGTAGAGGGTCTACTGAAAATAGCATATGTGTGATGAATATTAATTGATTTTTGTCGGGAAAAAGATAATGTGGCTTGTCCTTCACCGACGTGGATGAGCACTGTATACTCAGTGCTTGGGAGAGCATGTCAGAAACAAAATCACATGCTTGCTCAGGTGGGACTCGAACCCACGACCTCCTGCCTACTAGTACAGATGCCTTACCTGCTATTCCACCGAGCTAGCTGGGGTCTGCAGGGTGAATCGAATCCAACATTGCGCCGGGTACCGCAGTAAATCATGAATATTGATGATTTGGTCGGGAAATAGATAATATGCAAATTAGGCTTGCCCTTCCCCGACGTGGATGAGTACAGTACTCATTTTTTTTCTCACGTGCTCTCACAAGCACTGAGTATACAGTATACTCAGTGCTTGTGAGAGCACGTGAGAAAAAAAATCACATGCTTGCTCAGGTGGGATTCGAAACCACAACCTCCTGCTTACTTGTGCTGATGCCTTACCTGCTAGGCCACCAAGCTAGCTGGGGTCTGCAGGGTAAATCGAATCCAATATCGCGGTTGGTACCGCAGTAAATCATGAATATTGATGATTTGGTCGGGAAATAGATAATATGCAAATTAGGCTTGCCCTACACCGACGTGGATGAGCACTGTATACTCAGTGCTCGTGAGAGCACGTGAGATTTCGCTATGATTTCAACATGATCTCAACGAACTCAACATGATCGTCACGCGAAAATGAAAATTAAACTCTATGCTGACAAACGTGGACATGTTGCGCCGTCCCCGATCACTGTTGGCGATACCGTGCTTGTCAAGAACTTTGACACTCTCCGCAAAACCACCCCACCGTACACCCCGATACTCTGCACGGTCACTCACAAAAAGGGCCTCATGATCACTGCTCAATGTGGCCAACATGTTGTGACCAGCAATGTTTCCCACTGTAAGAAATTCATTGAGGAGGAGAAGCATCTTCCTGCAGATCAACCTTCTGCAACCCCTCCAAACTCTAACCGACCGAAACGAAATGAAATATTCAAATGTACGTGTCTAAAATGGCTAAGGAGAAACGCAGTTTCCTCCTTAGAATAAATCAGACCATCGAAGATCTTCTGTCTTCGCCGGACTTCAATAACAAAACTAAACGTTCTCTTAAAGAACAAAGAGACGAACTTAATAAAATTCTTTATTTTGAAGCTCGAGGCGCTCTCGTCAGGGCCCGTTTTCAACACGTTAAAGAGGTTGACACCTGCTCCTCTTACTTTTTCAATTTTGAAAATACTCGCTCCCAATCCAAAACTTTTTCTCAAATTCGCCTCTCCTCTGGTAATCTTCAAACGATCCCGCTCAAATAAAAAAACACGTCCGTGATTGTTATCAAAACTTAAACAGTCGAACTCAAACTGACGAGTGCGCCCTCAATGAAATTTTAAAAGATCTTCCAAGACTTGACTCTGCAGACTCGGTGGACCTCGACATTCCTCCGAGTCTGGAGGAACTTGATATTGCGGTCAAGCAACTTGGCAGAAAAAAAAACACCCTGGTTTTGATGGCCTCACTTCTGAATTTGTTCAGTCTTTCTGGTCCCTGCTCAGGAATGATTTTCTCTCCGTTCTTTCCTTCGCTTGCAGCTCCTGGACTCTTCCAATATCTCTCCGTGGAGCTGTTATCACTATCATTCCTAAAAAGGGCGACCTTCCTGACATAGCTAATTGGCGTCCTTTCTCCATCCTAAACACCAATTATATTTTTTTGCAAAGTTGCTTGCAAATCGTTTGAAACAGTCTATTGAGAATAGTGTCCACCAGGACCAGACCTACTGTGTCCCTGGTAGAACTATTCGTGACAACCTTTGCCTCATAAGAGACAGATTCAATTATTGTAAATTAATAATCATCCTTTGGCCGTGGTCAACTTGGACCAGAAGAAAGCTTTCGACAACGTTGACCACGGCTACCTACTTAATACTTTGAGCGCCATGGGTTTTGGTGATGCTTTCATCTCTTACGTCCAACTTCTGTATAACGGCACCGAGAGCCTGCTGAAGGTGTGCGGTTCCCTGACAGCTCCTCTCACCTTCGACAAGGGCATCCGTCAAGGATGTCCGCTCTCGGGCCGACTGTACTCTATATCCATCGAACCTTTTCTGCACACACTCCGCCAAAATCCCTGCCACCATAGCTTTCTCCTTCCCGGTACAACAATCAAGTTGTGAGTGTTTCCCAAGCGAGCTCCGAGAAAGTTAAGACCCTCATTATTCAACTCGGGGGGGGGGGGGGGGGGGCATAGGTGGCTGATGCGTAAGGTACTCGCCTCTCACCAATGTGGCCTGGGTTCCAATCCGGCCTAGGTCATATGTGAGTAGAGTTGTGCGTTGGTTCTCTCCTATGCTACGAGTGTTTTCCTCCAGGTGATCCGGTTTTCCTCCCTCCACAAAAATCAAACACTTTCGATCTCAGGCTGTACTACGTGATCATATATGGGTTGATGTGGCTGGCAGCCAAGGGCGCCCATGAAAGCCTGCTACTCGATCACGTTGAAGTCGCATCCTTCGCAATTCCGCACCCCAGCTTGCAGTAAGGATGATTAGTCTCCCAAAATTATTATAAATGTAGTGGGTAGTCGTCCCGTCCGGTCCGCGACCAGACCCATAACCCTTGGGATTTTTGGGTGTTCAAACTTGCAGTAGAGGGTCTACTGAAAATAGCATATGTGTGATGAATATTAATTGATTTTTGTCGGGAAAAAGATAATGTGGCTTGTCCTTCACCGACGTGGATGAGCACTGTATACTCAGTGCTTGGGAGAGCATGTCAGAAACAAAATCACATGCTTGCTCAGGTGGGACTCGAACCCACGACCTCCTGCCTACTAGTACAGATGCCTTACCTGCTATTCCACCGAGCTAGCTGGGGTCTGCAGGGTGAATCGAATCCAACATTGCGCCGGGTACCGCAGTAAATCATGAATATTGATGATTTGGTCGGGAAATAGATAATATGCAAATTAGGCTTGCCCTTCCCCGACGTGGATGAGTACTGTATACTCAGTGCTTGTGAGAGCACGTGAGAAAAAAAATCACATGCTTGCTCAGGTGGGATTCGAAACCACAACCTCCTGCTTACTTGTGCTGATGCCTTACCTGCTAGGCCACCAAGCTAGCTGGGGTCTGCAGGGTAAATCGAATCCAATATCGCGGTTGGTACCGCAGTAAATCATGAATATTGATGATTTGGTCGGGAAATAGATAATATACAAATTAGGCTTGCCCTACACCGACGTGGATGAGCACTGTATACTCAGTGCTCGTGAGAGCACGTGAGATTTCGCTATGATTTCAACATGATCTCAACGAACTCAACATGATCGTCACGCGAAAATGAAAATTAAACTCTATGCTGACAAACGTGGACATGTTGCGCCGTCCCCGATCACTGTTGGCGATACCGTGCTTGTCAAGAACTTTGACACTCTCCGCAAAACCACCCCACCGTACACCCCGATACTCTGCACGGTCACTCACAAAAAGGGCCTCATGATCACTGCTCAATGTGGCCAACATGTTGTGACCAGCAATGTTTCCCACTGTAAGAAATTCATTGAGGAGGAGAAGCATCTTCCTGCAGATCAACCTTCTGCAACCCCTCCAAACTCTAACCGACCGAAACGAAATGAAATATTCAAATGTACGTGTCTAAAATGGCTAAGGAGAAACGCAGTGTCCTCCTTAGAATAAATCAGACCATCGAAGATCTTCTGTCTTCGCCGGACTTCAATAACAATACTAAACGTTCTCTTAAAGAACAAAGAGACGAACTTAATAAAATTCTTTATTTTGAAGCTCGGAACGCTCTCGTCAGGGCCCGTTTTCAACACGTTAATGAGGTTGACACCTGCTCCTCTTACTTTTTCAATTTTGAAAATACTCGCTCCCAATCCAAAACTTTTTCTCAAATTCGCCTCTCCTCTGGTAATCTTCAAACGATCCCGCTCAAATAAAAAAACACGTCCGTGATTGTTATCAAAACTTAAACAGTCGAACTCAAACTGACGAGTGCGCCCTCAATGAAATTTTAAAAGATCTTCCAAGACTTGACTCTGCAGACTCGGTGGACCTCGACCTTCCTCCGAGTCTGGAGGAACTTGATATTGCGGTCAAGAAACTTGGCAGAAAAAAAACACCCTGGTTTTGATGGCCTCACTTCTGAATTTGTTCAGTCTTTCTGGTCCCTGCTCAGGAATGATTTTCTCTCCGTTCTTTCCTTCGCTTGCAGCTCCTGGACTCTATTGAGAATATTGTCCACCAGGACCAGACCTACTGTGTCCCTGGTAGAACTATTCGTGACAACCTTTGCCTCATAAGAGATACATTCAATTATTGTAAATTAATAATCATCCTTTGGCCGTGGTCAACTTGGACCAGAAGAAAGCTTTGGACAACGTTGACCACGGCTACCTACTTAATACTTTGAGCGCCATGGGTTTTGGTGATGCTTTCATCTCTTACGTCCAACTTCTGTATAACGGCACCGAGAGCCTGCTGAAGGTGTGCGGTTCCCTGACAGCTCCTCTCACCTTCGACAAGGGCATCCGTCAAGGATGTCCGCTCTCGGGCCGACTGTACTCTATATCCATCGAACCTTTTCTGCACACACTCCGCCAAAATCCCTGCCACCATAGCTTTCTCCTTCCCGGTACAACAATCAAGTTGTGAGTGTTTCCCAAGCGAACTCCGAGAAAGTTAAGACCCTCATTATTCAACTCGGGGGGGGGGGGGGGCATAGTTGGCTGATGCGTTAGGTACTCGCCTCTCACCAATGTGGCCTGGGTTCCAATCCGGCCTAGGTCATATGTGAGTAGAGTTGTGCGTTGGTTCTCTCCTATGCTACGAGTGTTTTCCTCCAGGTGATCCGGTTTTCCTCCCTCCACAAAAATCAAACACTTTCGATCTCAGGCTGTACTCCGTGATCATGTATGGGTTGATGTGGCTGGCAGCCAAGGGCGCCCATGAAAGCCTGCTACTCGATCACGTTGAAGTCGCATCCTTCGCAATTCCGCACCCCAGCTTGCAGTAAGGATGATTAGTCTCCCAAAATTATTATAAATGTAGTGGGTAGTCGTCCCGTCCGGTCCGCGACCAGACCCATAACCCTTGGGATTTTTGGGTGTTCAAACTTGCAGTAGAGGGTCTACTGAAAATAGCATATGTGTGATGAATATTAATTGATTTTTGTCGGGAAAAAGATAATGTGGCTTGTCCTTCACCGACGTGGATGAGCACTGTATACTCAGTGCTTGGGAGAGCATGTCAGAAACAAAATCACATGCTTGCTCAGGTGGGACTCGAACCCACGACCTCCTGCCTACTAGTACAGATGCCTTACCTGCTATTCCACCGAGCTAGCTGGGGTCTGCAGGGTGAATCGAATCCAACATTGCGCCGGGTACCGCAGTAAATCATGAATATTGATGATTTGGTCGGGAAATAGATAATATGCAAATTAGGCTTGCCCTTCCCCGACGTGGATGAGTACAGTACTCATTTTTTTTCTCACTTGCTCTCACAAGCACTGAATATACAGTATACTCAGTGCTTGTGAGAGCACGTGAGAAAGAAAATCACATGCTTGCTCAGGTGGGATTCGAAACCACAACCTCCTGCTTACTTGTGCTGATGCCTTACCTGCTAGGCCACCAAGCTAGCTGGGGTCTGCAGGGTAAATCGAATCCAATATCGCGGTTGGTACCGCAGTAAATCATGAATATTGATGATTTGGTCGGGAAATAGATAATATGCAAATTAGGCTTGCCCTACACCGACGTGGATGAGCACTGTATACTCAGTGCTCGTGAGAGCACGTGAGATTTCGCTATGATTTCAACATGATCTCAACGAACTCAACATGATCGTCACGCGAAAATGAAAATCAAACTCTATGCTGACAAACGTGGACATGTTGCGCCGTCCCCGATCACTGTTGGCGATACCGTGCTTGTCAAGAACTTTGACACTCTCCGCAAAACCACCCCACCGTACACCCCGATACTCTGCACGGTCACTCACAAAAAGGGCCTCATGATCACTGCTCAATGTGGCCAACATGTTGTGACCAGCAATGTTTCCCACTGTAAGAAATTCATTGAGGAGGAGAAGCATCTTCCTGCAGATCAACCTTCTGCAACCCCTCCAAACTCTAACCGACCGAAACGAAATGAAATATTCAAATGTACGTGTCTAAAATGGCTAAGGAGAAACGCAGTGTCCTCCTTAGAATAAATCAGACCATCGAAGATCTTCTGTCTTCGCCGGACTTCAATAACAATACTAAACGTTCTCTTAAAGAACAAAGAGACGAACTTAATAAAATTCTTTATTTTGAAGCTCGGAACGCTCTCGTCAGGGCCCGTTTTCAACACGTTAATGAGGTTGACACCTGCTCCTCTTACTTTTTCAATTTTGAAAATACTCGCTCCCAATCCAAAACTTTTTCTCAAATTCGCCTCTCCTCTGGTAATCTTCAAACGATCCCGCTCAAATAAAAAAACACGTCCGTGATTGTTATCAAAACTTAAACAGTCGAACTCAAACTGACGAGTGCGCCCTCAATGAAATTTTAAAAGATCTTCCAAGACTTGACTCTGCAGACTCGGTGGACCTCGACCTTCCTCCGAGTCTGGAGGAACTTGATATTGCGGTCAAGAAACTTGGCAGAAAAAAAACACCCTGGTTTTGATGGCCTCACTTCTGAATTTGTTCAGTCTTTCTGGTCCCTGCTCAGGAATGATTTTCTCTCCGTTCTTTCCTTCGCTTGCAGCTCCTGGACTCTATTGAGAATATTGTCCACCAGGACCAGACCTACTGTGTCCCTGGTAGAACTATTCGTGACAACCTTTGCCTCATAAGAGATAGATTCAATTATTGTAAATTAATAATCATCCTTTGGCCGTGGTCAACTTGGACCAGAAGAAAGCTTTGGACAACGTTGACCACGGCTACCTACTTAATACTTTGAGCGCCATGGGTTTTGGTGATGCTTTCATCTCTTACGTCCAACTTCTGTATAACGGCACCGAGAGCCTGCTGAAGGTGTGCGGTTCCCTGACAGCTCCTCTCACCTTCGACAAGGGCATCCGTCAAGGATGTCCGCTCTCGGGCCGACTGTACTCTATATCCATCGAACCTTTTCTGCACACACTCCGCCAAAATCCCTGCCACCATAGCTTTCTCCTTCCCGGTACAACAATCAAGTTGTGAGTGTTTCCCAAGCGAACTCCGAGAAAGTTAAGACCCTCATTATTCAACTCGGGGGGGGGGGGGGGGCATAGGTGGCTGATGCGTTAGGTACTCGCCTCTCACCAATGTGGCCTGGGTTCCAATCCGGCCTAGGTCATATGTGAGTAGAGTTGTGCGTTGGTTCTCTCCTATGCTACGAGTGTTTTCCTCCAGGTGATCCGGTTTTCCTCCCTCCACAAAAATCAAACACTTTCGATCTCAGGCTGTACTCCGTGATCATGTATGGGTTGATGTGGCTGGCAGCCAAGGGCGCCCATGAAAGCCTGCTACTCGATCACGTTGAAGTCGCATCCTTCGCAATTCCGCACCCCAGCTTGCAGTAAGGATGATTAGTCTCCCAAAATTATTATAAATGTAGTGGGTAGTCGTCCCGTCCGGTCCGCGACCAGACCCATAACCCTTGGGATTTTTGGGTGTTCAAACTTGCAGTAGAGGGTCTACTGAAAATAGCATATGTGTGATGAATATTAATTGATTTTTGTCGGGAAAAAGATAATGTGGCTTGTCCTTCACCGACGTGGATGAGCACTGTATACTCAGTGCTTGGGAGAGCATGTCAGAAACAAAATCACATGCTTGCTCAGGTGGGACTCGAACCCACGACCTCCTGCCTACTAGTACAGATGCCTTACCTGCTATTCCACCGAGCTAGCTGGGGTCTGCAGGGTGAATCGAATCCAACATTGCGCCGGGTACCGCAGTAAATCATGAATATTGATGATTTGGTCGGGAAATAGATAATATGCAAATTAGGCTTGCCCTTCCCCGACGTGGATGAGTACAGTACTCATTTTTTTTCTCACTTGCTCTCACAAGCACTGAGTATACAGTATACTCAGTGCTTGTGAGAGCACGTGAGAAAAAAAATCACATGCTTGCTCAGGTGGGATTCGAAACCACAACCTCCTGCTTACTTGTGCTGATGCCTTACCTGCTAGGCCACCAAGCTAGCTGGGGTCTGCAGGGTAAATCGAATCCAATATCGCGGTTGGTACCGCAGTAAATCATGAATATTGATGATTTGGTCGGGAAATAGATAATATGCAAATTAGGCTTGCCCTACACCGACGTGGATGAGCACTGTATACTCAGTGCTCGTGAGAGCACGTGAGATTTCGCTATGATTTCAACATGATCTCAACGAACTCAACATGATCGTCACGCGAAAATGAAAATTAAACTCTATGCTGACAAACGTGGACATGTTGCGCCGTCCCCGATCACTGTTGGCGATACCGTGCTTGTCAAGAACTTTGACACTCTCCGCAAAACCACCCCACCGTACACCCCGATACTCTGCACGGTCACTCACAAAAAGGGCCTCATGATCACTGCTCAATGTGGCCAACATGTTGTGACCAGCAATGTTTCCCACTGTAAGAAATTCATTGAGGAGGAGAAGCATCTTCCTGCAGATCAACCTTCTGCAACCCCTCCAAACTCTAACCGACCGAAACGAAATGAAATATTCAAATGTACGTGTCTAAAATGGCTAAGGAGAAACGCAGTTTCCTCCTTAGAATAAATCAGACCATCGAAGATCTTCTGTCTTCGCCGGACTTCAATAACAAAACTAAACGTTCTCTTAAAGAACAAAGAGACGAACTTAATAAAATTCTTTATTTTGAAGCTCGAGGCGCTCTCGTCAGGGCCCGTTTTCAACACGTTAAAGAGGTTGACACCTGCTCCTCTTACTTTTTCAATTTTGAAAATACTCGCTCCCAATCCAAAACTTTTTCTCAAATTCGCCTCTCCTCTGGTAATCTTCAAACGATCCCGCTCAAATAAAAAAACACGTCCGTGATTGTTATCAAAACTTAAACAGTCGAACTCAAACTGACGAGTGCGCCCTCAATGAAATTTTAAAAGATCTTCCAAGACTTGATTCTGCAGACTCGGTGGACCTCGACATTCCTCCGAGTCTGGAGGAACTTGATATTGCGGTCAAGCAACTTGGCAGAAAAAAAAACACCCTGGTTTTGATGGCCTCACTTCTGAATTTGTTCAGTCTTTCTGGTCCCTGCTCAGGAATGATTTTCTCTCCGTTCTTTCCTTCGCTTGCAGCTCCTGGACTCTTCCAATATCTCTCCGTGGAGCTGTTATCACTATCATTCCTAAAAAGGGCGACCTTCCTGACATAGCTAATTGGCGTCCTTTCTCCATCCTAAACACCAATTATATTTTTTTGCAAAGTTGCTTGCAAATCGTTTGAAACAGTCTATTGAGAATAGTGTCCACCAGGACCAGACCTACTGTGTCCCTGGTAGAACTATTCGTGACAACCTTTGCCTCATAAGAGACAGATTCAATTATTGTAAATTAATAATCATCCTTTGGCCGTGGTCAACTTGGACCAGAAGAAAGCTTTCGACAACGTTGACCACGGCTACCTACTTAATACTTTGAGCGCCATGGGTTTTGGTGATGCTTTCATCTCTTACGTCCAACTTCTGTATAACGGCACCGAGAGCCTGCTGAAGGTGTGCGGTTCCCTGACAGCTCCTCTCACCTTCGACAAGGGCATCCGTCAAGGATGTCCGCTCTCGGGCCGACTGTACTCTATATCCATCGAACCTTTTCTGCACACACTCCGCCAAAATCCCTGCCACCATAGCTTTCTCCTTCCCGGTACAACAATCAAGTTGTGAGTGTTTCCCAAGCGAACTCCGAGAAAGTTAAGACCCTCATTATTCAACTCGGGGGGGGGGGGCATAGGTGGCTGATGCGTAAGGTACTCGCCTCTCACCAATGTGGCCTGGGTTCCAATCCGGCCTAGGTCATATGTGAGTAGAGTTGTGCGTTGGTTCTCTCCTATGCTACGAGTGTTTTCCTCCAGGTGATCCGGTTTTCCTCCCTCCACAAAAATCAAACACTTTCGATCTCAGGCTGTACTCCGTGATCATATATGGGTTGATGTGGCTGGCAGCCAAGGGCGCCCATGAAAGCCTGCTACTCGATCACGTTGAAGTCGCATCCTTCGCAATTCCGCACCCCAGCTTGCAGTAAGGATGATTAGTCTCCCAAAATTATTATAAATGTAGTGGGTAGTCGTCCCGTCCGGTCCGCGACCAGACCCATAACCCTTGGGATTTTTGGGTGTTCAAACTTGCAGTAGAGGGTCTACTGAAAATAGCATATGTGTGATGAATATTAATTGATTTTTGTCGGGAAAAAGATAATGTGGCTTGTCCTTCACCGACGTGGATGAGCACTGTATACTCAGTGCTTGGGAGAGCATGTCAGAAACAAAATCACATGCTTGCTCAGGTGGGACTCGAACCCACGACCTCCTGCCTACTAGTACAGATGCCTTACCTGCTATTCCACCGAGCTAGCTGGGGTCTGCAGGGTGAATCGAATCCAACATTGCGCCGGGTACCGCAGTAAATCATGAATATTGATGATTTGGTCGGGAAATAGATAATATGCAAATTAGGCTTGCCCTTCCCCGACGTGGATGAGTACTGTATACTCAGTGCTTGTGAGAGCACGTGAGAAAAAAAATCACATGCTTGCTCAGGTGGGATTCGAAACCACAACCTCCTGCTTACTTGTGCTGATGCCTTACCTGCTAGGCCACCAAGCTAGCTGGGGTCTGCAGGGTAAATCGAATCCAATATCGCGGTTGGTACCGCAGTAAATCATGAATATTGATGATTTGGTCGGGAAATAGATAATATGCAAATTAGGCTTGCCCTACACCGACGTGGATGAGCACTGTATACTCAGTGCTCGTGAGAGCACGTGAGATTTCGCTATGATTTCAACATGATCTCAACGAACTCAACATGATCGTCACGCGAAAATGAAAATTAAACTCTATGCTGACAAACGTGGACATGTTGCGCCGTCCCCGATCACTGTTGGCGATACCGTGCTTGTCAAGAACTTTGACACTCTCCGCAAAACCACCCCACCGTACACCCCGATACTCTGCACGGTCACTCACAAAAAGGGCCTCATGATCACTGCTCAATGTGGCCAACATGTTGTGACCAGCAATGTTTCCCACTGTAAGAAATTCATTGAGGAGGAGAAGCATCTTCCTGCAGATCAACCTTCTGCAACCCCTCCAAACTCTAACCGACCGAAACGAAATGAAATATTCAAATGTACGTGTCTAAAATGGCTAAGGAGAAACGCAGTTTCCTCCTTAGAATAAATCAGACCATCGAAGATCTTCTGTCTTCGCCGGACTTCAATAACAAAACTAAACGTTCTCTTAAAGAACAAAGAGACGAACTTAATAAAATTCTTTATTTTGAAGCTCGGGGCGCTCTCGTCAGGGCCCGTTTTCAACACGTTAAAGAGGTTGACACCTGCTCCTCTTACTTTTTCAATTTTGAAAATACTCGCTCCCAATCCAAAACTTTTTCTCAAATTCGCCTCTCCTCTGGTAATCTTCAAACGATCCCGCTCAAATAAAAAAACACGTCCGTGATTGTTATCAAAACTTAAACAGTCGAACTCAAACTGACGAGTGCGCCCTCAATGAAATTTTAAAAGATCTTCCAAGACTTGACTCTGCAGACTCGGTGGACCTCGACATTCCTCCGAGTCTGGAGGAACTTGATATTGCGGTCAAGAAACTTGGCAGAAAAAAAACACCCTGGTTTTGATGGCCTCACTTCTGAATTTGTTCAGTCTTTCTGGTCCCTGCTCAGGAATGATTTTCTCTCCGTTCTTTCCTTCGCTTGCAGCTCCTGGATTCTTCCAATATCTCTCCGTGGAGCTGTTATCACTATCATTCCTAAAAAGGGCGACCTTCCTGACATAGCTAATTGGCGTCCTTTCTCCATCCTAAACACCAATTATATTTTTTTGCAAAGTTGCTTGCAAATCGTTTGAAACAGTCTATTGAGAATAGTGTCCACCAGGACCAGACCTACTGTGTCCCTGGTAGAACGATTCGTGACAACCTTTGCCTCATAAGAGACAGATTCAATTATTGTAAATTAATAATCATCCTTTGGCCGTGGTCAACTTGGACCAGAAGAAAGCTTTCGACAACGTTGACCACGGCTACCTACTTAATACTTTGAGCGCCATGGGTTTTGGTAATGCTTTCATCTCTTACGTCCAACTTCTGTATAACGGCACCGAGAGCCTGCTGAAGGTGTGCGGTTCCCTGACAGCTCCTCTCACCTTCGACAAGGGCATCCGTCAAGGATGTCCGCTCTCGGGCCGACTGTACTCTATATCCATCGAACCTTTTCTGCACACACTCCGCCAAAATCCCTGCCACCATAGCTTTCTCCTTCCCGGTACAACAATCAAGTTGTGAGTGTTTCCCAAGCGAACTCCGAGAAAGTTAAGACCCTCATTATTCAACTCGGGGGGGGGGGGGGCATAGGTGGCTGATGCGTTAGGTACTCGCCTCTCACCAATGTGGCCTGGGTTCCAATCCGGCCTAGGTCATATGTGAGTAGAGTTGTGCGTTGGTTCTCTCCTATGCTACGAGTGTTTTCCTCCAGGTGATCCGGTTTTCCTCCCTCCACAAAAATCAAACACTTTCGATCTCAGGCTGTACTCCGTGATCATATATGGGTTGATGTGGCTGGCAGCCAAGGGCGCCCATGAAAGCCTGCTACTCGATCACGTTGAAGTCGCATCCTTCGCAATTCCGCACCCCAGCTTGCAGTAAGGATGATTAGTCTCCCAAAATTATTATAAATGTAGTGGGTAGTCGTCCCGTCCGGTCCGCGACCAGACCCATAACCCTTGGGATTTTTGGGTGTTCAAACTTGCAGTAGAGGGTCTACTGAAAATAGCATATGTGTGATGAATATTAATTGATTTTTGTCGGGAAAAAGATAATGTGGCTTGTCCTTCACCGACGTGGATGAGCACTGTATACTCAGTGCTTGGGAGAGCATGTCAGAAACAAAATCACATGCTTGCTCAGGTGGGACTCGAACCCACGACCTCCTGCCTACTAGTACAGATGCCTTACCTGCTATTCCACCGAGCTAACTGGGGTCTGCAGGGTGAATCGAATCCAACATTGCGCCGGGTACCGCAGTAAATCATGAATATTGATGATTTGGTCGGGAAATAGATAATATGCAAATTAGGCTTGCCCTTCCCCGACGTGGATGAGTACTGTATACTCAGTGCTTGTGAGAGCACGTGAGAAAAAAAATCACATGCTTGCTCAGGTGGGATTCGAAACCACAACCTCCTGCTTACTTGTGCTGATGCCTTACCTGCTAGGCCACCAAGCTAGCTGGGGTCTGCAGGGTAAATCGAATCCAATATCGCGGTTGGTACCGCAGTAAATCATGAATATTGATGATTTGGTCGGGAAATAGATAATATGCAAATTAGGCTTGCCCTACACCGACGTGGATGAGCACTGTATACTCAGTGCTCGTGAGAGCACGTGAGATTTCGCTATGATTTCAACATGATCTCAACGAACTCAACATGATCGTCACGCGAAAATGAAAATTAAACTCTATGCTGACAAACGTGGACATGTTGCGCCGTCCCCGATCACTGTTGGCGATACCGTGCTTGTCAAGAACTTTGACACTCTCCGCAAAACCACCCCACCGTACACCCCGATACTCTGCACGGTCACTCACAAAAAGGGCCTCATGATCACTGCTCAATGTGGCCAACATGTTGTGACCAGCAATGTTTCCCACTGTAAGAAATTCATTGAGGAGGAGAAGCATCTTCCTGCAGATCAACCTTCTGCAACCCCTCCAAACTCTAACCGACCGAAACGAAATGAAATATTCAAATGTACGTGTCTAAAATGGCTAAGGAGAAACGCAGTTTCCTCCTTAGAATAAATCAGACCATCGAAGATCTTCTGTCTTCGCCGGACTTCAATAACAAAACTAAACGTTCTCTTAAAGAACAAAGAGACGAACTTAATAAAATTCTTTATTTTGAAGCTCGGGGCGCTCTCGTCAGGGCCCGTTTTCAACACGTTAAAGAGGTTGACACCTGCTCCTCTTACTTTTTCAATTTTGAAAATACTCGCTCCCAATCCAAAACTTTTTCTCAAATTCGCCTCTCCTCTGGTAATCTTCAAACGATCCCGCTCAAATAAAAAAACACGTCCGTGATTGTTATCAAAACTTAAACAGTCGAACTCAAACTGACGAGTGCGCCCTCAATGAAATTTTAAAAGATCTTCCAAGACTTGACTCTGCAGACTCGGTGGACCTCGACATTCCTCCGAGTCTGGAGGAACTTGATATTGCGGTCAAGCAACTTGGCAGAAAAAAAAACACCCTGGTTTTGATGGCCTCACTTCTGAATTTGTTCAGTCTTTCTGGTCCCTGCTCAGGAATGATTTTCTCTCCGTTCTTTCCTTCGCTTGCAGCTCCTGGATTCTTCCAATATCTCTCCGTGGAGCTGTTATCACTATCATTCCTAAAAAGGGCGACCTTCCTGACATAGCTAATTGGCGTCCTTTCTCCATCCTAAACACCAATTATATTTTTTTGCAAAGTTGCTTGCAAATCGTTTGAAACAGTCTATTGAGAATAGTGTCCACCAGGACCAGACCTACTGTGTCCCTGGTAGAACTATTCGTGACAACCTTTGCCTCATAAGAGACAGATTCAATTATTGTAAATTAATAATCATCCTTTGGCCGTGGTCAACTTGGACCAGAAGAAAGCTTTCGACAACGTTGACCACGGCTACCTACTTAATACTTTGAGCGCCATGGGTTTTGGTGATGCTTTCATCTCTTACGTCCAACTTCTGTATAACGGCACCGAGAGCCTGCTGAAGGTGTGCGGTTCCCTGACAGCTCCTCTCACCTTCGACAAGGGCATCCGTCAAGGATGTCCGCTCTCGGGCCGACTGTACTCTATATCCATCGAACCTTTTCTGCACACACTCCGCCAAAATCCCTGCCACCATAGCTTTCTCCTTCCCGGTACAACAATCAAGTTGTGAGTGTTTCCCAAGCGAACTCCGAGAAAGTTAAGACCCTCATTATTCAACTCGGGGGGGGGGGGGGGGGGCATAGGTGGCTGATGCGTTAGGTACTCGCCTCTCATCAATGTGGCCTGGGTTCCAATCCGGCCTAGGTCATATGTGAGTAGAGTTGTGCGTTGGTTCTCTCCTATGCTACGAGTGTTTTCCTCCAGGTGATCCGGTTTTCCTCCCTCCACAAAAATCAAACACTTTCGATCTCAGGCTGTACTCCGTGATCATATATGGGTTGATGTGGCTGGCAGCCAAGGGCGCCCATGAAAGCCTGCTACTCGATCACGTTGAAGTCGCATCCTTCGCAATTCCGCACCCCAGCTTGCAGTAAGGATGATTAGTCTCCCAAAATTATTATAAATGTAGTGGGTAGTCGTCCCGTCCGGTCCGCGACCAGACCCATAACCCTTGGGATTTTTGGGTGTTCAAACTTGCAGTAGAGGGTCTACTGAAAATAGCATATGTGTGATGAATATTAATTGATTTTTGTCGGGAAAAAGATAATGTGGCTTGTCCTTCACCGACGTGGATGAGCACTGTATACTCAGTGCTTGGGAGAGCATGTCAGAAACAAAATCACATGCTTGCTCAGGTGGGACTCGAACCCACGACCTCCTGCCTACTAGTACAGATGCCTTACCTGCTATTCCACCGAGCTAACTGGGGTCTGCAGGGTGAATCGAATCCAACATTGCGCCGGGTACCGCAGTAAATCATGAATATTGATGATTTGGTCGGGAAATAGATAATATGCAAATTAGGCTTGCCCTTCCCCGACGTGGATGAGTACTGTATACTCAGTGCTTGTGAGAGCACGTGAGAAAAAAAATCACATGCTTGCTCAGGTGGGATTCGAAACCACAACCTCCTGCTTACTTGTGCTGATGCCTTACCTGCTAGGCCACCAAGCTAGCTGGGGTCTGCAGGGTAAATCGAATCCAATATCGCGGTTGGTACCGCAGTAAATCATGAATATTGATGATTTGGTCGGGAAATAGATAATATGCAAATTAGGCTTGCCCTACACCGACGTGGATGAGCACTGTATACTCAGTGCTCGTGAGAGCACGTGAGATTTCGCTATGATTTCAACATGATCTCAACGAACTCAACATGATCGTCACGCGAAAATGAAAATTAAACTCTATGCTGACAAACGTGGACATGTTGCGCCGTCCCCGATCACTGTTGGCGATACCGTGCTTGTCAAGAACTTTGACACTCTCCGCAAAACCACCCCACCGTACACCCCGATACTCTGCACGGTCACTCACAAAAAGGGCCTCATGATCACTGCTCAATGTGGCCAACATGTTGTGACCAGCAATGTTTCCCACTGTAAGAAATTCATTGAGGAGGAGAAGCATCTTCCTGCAGATCAACCTTCTGCAACCCCTCCAAACTCTAACCGACCGAAACGAAATGAAATATTCAAATGTACGTGTCTAAAATGGCTAAGGAGAAACGCAGTTTCCTCCTTAGAATAAATCAGACCATCGAAGATCTTCTGTCTTCGCCGGACTTCAATAACAAAACTAAACGTTCTCTTAAAGAACAAAGAGACGAACTTAATAAAATTCTTTATTTTGAAGCTCGGGGCGCTCTCGTCAGGGCCCGTTTTCAACACGTTAAAGAGGTTGACACCTGCTCCTCTTACTTTTTCAATTTTGAAAATACTCGCTCCCAATCCAAAACTTTTTCTCAAATTCGCCTCTCCTCTGGTAATCTTCAAACGATCCCGCTCAAATAAAAAAACACGTCCGTGATTGTTATCAAAACTTAAACAGTCGAACTCAAACTGACGAGTGCGCCCTCAATGAAATTTTAAAAGATCTTCCAAGACTTGACTCTGCAGACTCGGTGGACCTCGACATTCCTCCGAGTCTGGAGGAACTTGATATTGCGGTCAAGCAACTTGGCAGAAAAAAAAACATCCTGGTTTTGATGGCCTCACTTCTGAATTTGTTCAGTCTTTCTGGTCCCTGCTCAGGAATGATTTTCTCTCCGTTCTTTCCTTCGCTTGCAGCTCCTGGACTCTTCCAATATCTCTCCGTGGAGCTGTTATCACTATCATTCCTAAAAAGGGCGACCTTCCTGACATAGCTAATTGGCGTCCTTTCTCCATCCTAAACACCAATTATATTTTTTTGCAAAGTAGCTTGCAAATCGTTTGAAACAGTCTATTGAGAATAGTGTCCACCAGGACCAGACCTACTGTGTCCCTGGTAGAACTATTCGTGACAACCTTTGCCTCATAAGAGACAGATTCAATTATTGTAAATTAATAATCATCCTTTGGCCGTGGTCAACTTGGACCAGAAGAAAGCTTTCGACAACGTTGACCACGGCTACCTACTTAATACTTTGAGCGCCATGGGTTTTGGTGATGCTTTCATCTCTTACGTCCAACTTCTGTATAACGGCACCGGGAGCCTGCTGAAGGTGTGCGGTTCCCTGACAGCTCCTCTCACCTTCGACAAGGGTATCCGTCAAGGATGTCCGCTCTCGGGCCGACTGTACTCTATATCCATCGAACCTTTTCTGCACACACTCCGCCAAAATCCCTGCCACCATAGCTTTCATCCTTCCCGGTACTGAAATTACTGCTCACTCTCGCATACGCTTACGACATCTCAATCTCTATCACCTCCGACACGTGGTTTGTAAAATAATTGATCACACGTATGCTATGCAAATTAGGCTTGCCCTTCACCGCGTGGATGAGCACTGTATATCACATGCTTGCTCAGGTGGGATTCGAACCCACGACCTCCTGCTTACTAGTGCAGATGCTTACCTGCTAGGCCACCGAACTAGCTGGGTCTGCAGGAGGTCGGTGGGTTCGAATCCCACCAGAGCAAGCATGTGATTTTTTTCTCACATGCTCTCACAGGCACTGAGTATACAGTGCTCCTCCACGTCGGTGAAGGGCAAGCCTGATTTGCATATTATCTATTTCCCGACCAAAGTCAATTAATATTCATGATTTACTGCGGTACCCGCCGCAATGTTGGATTCGATTACCCTGCAGACCCCAGCTAGCTCGGTGGCCTAGCAGGTAAGGCATCTGCACTAGTAAGCAGAAGGTCGTGGGCTCGAATCCCACCTGAGCAAGCATCTGATTTTTTCTCACGTGCTCTCACAAGCACTGAGTATACAGTGCTCATCCACGTCGGTGAGGGGCAAGCCTAATTTGCATATTATCTATTTCCCGACCAAATCATCAATATTCATGATTTACTGCGGTACCCGACCAAAACATCAATATTCATAAATGGAGTCCTCCCCTTCAGTGCCACAACCACTACCTTGGAGTGAAACCCGACCGATCAATCACTTCCGCCATCATGTGCAGAATGTTGTGGTAATAACATCAGCAAGAGTCTGCCTCCTATGCAGACTGTGCGGCCACTACGTGGTAGCTGACTTCTCCACTCTCCGCTCCCCGTCGCTTGCCTTGTCTATGCTTCCGTTGAGTACTACTTCTCTGTCTGGGGCGTAGCTAACACACTACCAAGGTAGTATGCGCAGCTCAACTCTGTCCTTCGAATCATCAAAGGTTGCATGAAACCACTCCCAACCATCAGCTCCCGGTCCTCGCAGATATCCCACCCCACAACATCAGAAGGGATGCTGCCACAAGACAGGCAGCCCTCAAGGCAGCCATGATAGTATCACACCCTCTCCATACAAAGATCAATGCTGACCTCCCAAGACAACGCCTCAAAAGCAGACAACCCTTGTTTATATCTGCCCAAGACTTCACCGCAGAGGACAGGACCACAGCAGGGAAGTATGGCTCTCTAACAAGTGGAAAGAACAGCAGCCAGCAGGCAGACTCTACAACATGCTGCCAACTACATCCCACCTTCTTGGCTGTGATATCCCACGCAGAGAATGTTGCCGCCTGAATCGACTCCGCACCGGTATTGGGCGTTTCCATGCAAGCCTGCATGCATCTTGGAACCTCTCAAACACAGACAGATGTGACTGCGGTGAAGTCCATACAGCTGATCACCTGGTTGGGCACTGCATCTGCCATTGCCTAGAATAGGCACGCTCTCACACACCAACAAGCGCGACTATTTGGGTCGCACACCCAAATAGTCGCGCTTTTTGTTGTGTTCCCACAGCCCAAAAAAGCGCGACCCAAATCGTACAGGTACGATTTCTATCAAACTGCCCGTTGCGCAGTGAAAGCGTGACGTTGGCATGCATCCTGTGCTACACTAGCAGGCCCGCCTTGCATGATGGGATATAAAACAACGGTATTTTTTGTTGCACCGTTCACACAGCAAATAATCGCGACTATTTATTTGCAAAAAGACGCACTGTTAGTGCGATTTGGAGTGCGGTCCAAATCGCACTAATAGTTGCGATTATTTGTGTTCCCACACAAATAAGCGCGTTTATTAGGATCGCGCTACAAATCGCGACCCAAATTGCCGCGCTTGTTTGGTGTTTGAGAACGTACCTAATGTGGTTGGACTGCTCTCTGCACCTCACACCATGCGCCGGGTCCTTGCTGGAGAGATGCTGTCTTCCTTTCTTAGGGCAACATAATCAGATCGTATTATTAATGACTACAAGCAAGAAGAAGAAGAAGAAGAACATGTTGGTCGAGAAACCTGGCATAATGCTACTAGCTTAGATGCACGAAAAAACAAAACATCAAGCCTCCTCAATACCAGATGTCAACACTTGATGATATATTGCCCTCTCTCGCAAAGGGGCCGTCCATAAAGTACGTACGCACGAAATGCCGACTTTTTTTTTACCCCCCCCCCCTCCCTCTCTGTACGCAAGGCGTACACAATGGTCCCCCCCCCCCCCCGTACGCATACGCATTCCACATTAGGTTTTTCACTGCTCGTGGTACCTTGCTTTAGCATCATTAATATGTCACAATAATCCGGGCCGGGGTACCGTTATTGGGACGTCACTTTCAAATTTTAAATGAATGACTGAAATTTAGCAGGTTTTTATACATTTACAGATGTATTTTACAATTTTTTATCATATTGAATAAGAAAAAAAGGAGAAAAAAAAAAATAAATCCTGATGCTTTTTCTCGTTTTTTTTCCCTCTCTTTTCGCGCGAAATGATTATGCAAAATTTTCGTTTGCGTACGATACGCATTGGCCTGAATCCCCCCTCCCCCATGTACGCATGGCGTACGCATCGGTAACCCCCCCCCCCCCATGCGTACGTACTTTATGGACGGCCCCAAGGAAGGATTTCATCAAGTTAAACTTGATGAACAGATTTCTTTCCAGGTAACTTTCTGGACCTTTTTCGGCAGAATCCGTTACCCGAAAAATGTCATTGGGATACCGTCATCGGCATAATTAAGAATATCAGCGACGACAAAAATAAATATATCAGGATCTACTTATTACAGCAGTCGCCGCTGACGATATATTTTGTTTTATGTACGGCTGTGATGTACCTGAACATGACAGTACTACTTCATGGGGCACAACAAGCAAACTTGCAACTCAACCACAAGAAGATCAGACTACGACCTGGTGAGGTGACTTACATGGGTCAAGTTTTGACCACAAAGGGAGTCCGCCTAGATCCAAGGGAGGTTGCGGCAATAACACACATACACCGACCAGACTCTGAGAAAGCAGTCCAGCGTCTGTATAAAGCGGTCTGTATGTGTCAACTATATCCTGTGTCTCACGATATTTGCCAAGGCTCGCTAAGGAGAGTGGGCCACTTAGAAAGTTGACAGAGCAGAGTACAATTTTCACACGGCTTTCCCAACAAGAGGAGTCATTTCAGCAGATAAAGGAGATGATTGCCAGTGTTCCAGTACCCAGATATTACGATACTACGAGGTCACAATACAGTGTGACGCATAGGGCTTGGGATAACTCTCCTTCAGAATGGGCAACCAGTCGCGTTCCCCCCTGTCCCGCACTTCTACGGAGCAGAACTATGCACGGATAGAGAAGGAGTGCCTATTCTTAGCCTCGTCGTGTAAGACATTAAATTTGACCAGTTTTTCAAGATGAACAACGACCATAATCAGTGGCGTCGCCAAGGGGGGGGGGGGAGGGGGGGGGCACGTGCCCCCCCTGGAAAACTCGTGCCCCCCGCGTGCCCCCCGCGTCCGTGCCCCCATTTGAGATTTAGGTTGGTGAAAAAAAAATATAATACATATTATTGTAGTGCCCCCCCCACCCCCCCCCCCCCCCAACAATTGCTAGTGCCCCCCTTGTGCCCCCCAGACTCAAAAGTCTGCCATATGTTTTCCGCGGCGTGACAGACAATATACAACTTAGGAAGTACAAGGCCAAATGTCAATATGACAAATCTGCAAAGCCTCTATAGGAACTGTAGATTGGACAACCGGTCAGGATTCAGCCAACCAGCAAGAACACATCATGGAACGTGTTGTCAGTGATGGTCCCCGTTCGTATCTCATTGAGCTTGGCAGTGGCCAAGTGCTGAGACGTTAACAGGAAGCTCTTGCGTGTATTTACTCAACAGTCAGTAGTATTTCAGCGACAACTCCTATCCAGCCACTCCCACTCTCTAATTTATGCACACCACCCAGTCAACCAGCAGTTTTATCTGAGGCAGCTGAGTCAATGACAGCAACCATAGATCCAGTCCAACCCAAGACAACTTCCCCGAGCACAGAATATCTTGTTGAAGTCCACGCGTACTCTATCCAACACATTCAATTATTTTGTAGTTTGAAACACCAAAATGAACTCTATATTTTCATGCAGATTTCAACGAAAAAACAAGAAGAAACGGCAAGCAAGAGGACACTTTGAAATAGATTCATCATTGGAGAGATTTGATGCTTAATTCGGTTCAATATTTATTTAACACACGCACACGAAAGGATACATCAAAATAATAATTCAACCAAACTAGACACTCTGTAGCATAACTCCTCCTTTCGTGTCCATCATCTAGCTCCTCTGATTGCCTTCAAATGTTCGGTCAGGCTCTTGCGCAGTTGAGGGCCTTATCATTTGCCCTTGCCATACCTTCCAGGCAACACTCGTCCTCCAAGAGTGGGCATCGCAGTAGATGCTGCATTATTTGCCCTGAGACACCGCATTCGCAGGTTGTGTCAGCCGTATCAGCATAGCCCCAATTGCTCAGGTTGGTTTGTAGCATAACTGTGATGTCGTTTTAATGAAAACAAAGCATTTCACTGGAAGTTTCTGATTATTATTACGAAAAGAAAAGGAAACTTTGATTTTTTTTTGCAACATTGTCCTTTCTTTTTGGCAAGTCAAGTCTGAGACAAAACATTGTTCAAACTATTCTCATCATTACCAAGTTTGTTTTAACTGTTCAAGTAAAAAAACAAAACAGGGACATGTCCAGGATGTTAAGGAACATCGCCCTCTTGATTTTCTGATAAGTCAATTTATACAGAGTACATAGCCGACATTAGTGATGCTCCAATAATCTTGTGCGACACGTGTCATTACTTATCCAAGATCGCGTAACAGTGTAAATACACTTGGCCCTTTCTCCATGAATGCTGAGAACCAGCGTGTGTTAATAACTCGTCCCGCCTGTACTGTAAGCAGCAAACGATCCATCCCAAGAATGCATTCGAATGTTTCCAGTTACCGAATGTATCTGCAAGGGTAAGTCGTCCAACCAACACAAATCTCCACATATCCACTGCCCGTACATATCTCTCTAGCGGATATCCATCCGCCCTTCGTACATGTGCCTCCATTCTAGTACTTACCGATCTTCTGACATTTATTGTTGATAAAAGGACTCATGGCGTAGCCTATACACCAACTAGTTCGCTTGGTTTCTTCGCTGGCACAGTCACTTGCACACAAACACACACCTACTGTGCATGAGTCAACTTTACCGTGCGGTAAACCATGGTCTGATCTTCTTGGACCTTGTTGCTAGTTGCTTTCCATAAGGCCGCAGGGTTACCTGGGACCCGTTTCTCGACCACTTTCTCTTCTCAGGCGAGATGCAATTCTGGGCAATATGCCTTTCCGCCGGCATTTGAAGTGGTGACATTCCGCCTGTCACAGGCGCCGTACCGTTTCTTTCCCTTCTCGTGTAGCTTGTAAATAGCAATTGCGCTACAATAATCACTAAAACACGATGATACAATGTCCACAATGCGCGCAGGCACACACAATTCTTTTTAGACAATGACGTAGATTACAAATTGAAATTCTTTACAAGTTGAGAGCTGCCACTTTGCTTTGCCATATATGTTCAGTACACGTGGTCAGTGGTTTTCGGTCGTTTTCAGCTACATAAGTTCATAAAGACATAGCCGCACTTGCCTTCACGAAAGGCTACCAATCGGAGACCTTGTTGGACTGGAAACCCAATGTTGTAGTAGTTACAATGGTACTGCGGTCATGCTGTTCATGACTCCATTTTTTCTCCTTAGTATCACCACCAAACAACAGTTACCACGCCGTGTCTTGCAGCGATATCCACGGCGAAGCTTTCGGAAACCAGACCCTCAAACCCGGAGTTTGCTACTTGGCGAGTGACGAGAAGGGAGTATTCCTTGATGCTAGGACCTTCTGTCAGGGACTCGGAGACAACATAGGATGGGATGTCGCTGACATAGAAGATGCGGTGGAGAACCAGCTCATCCAAGACGCAATACGAGAATTAAAGGAGAGTGGCAAGTTGTACGTTTTAAGTCCAATTCGAAAAAAAACGCCGTTTTTATAATGTAAAATTCAAAACCAGTACATCAGTTGTGCTGACAGTGAACATTCCAACATTTTAATGGAATCTAATTTGAAGTGGTTTCGTTAAAACGCTCAACATAATCTGTTGACCTACAAATTGTGTGGACACATCATACAAAAAAAAGAATCTAAAACAAATAAATAAATAAAAGTAATCTTAGAAAAGAAAATTGAATCGCGTAATGTCAGTACGGTGGCTAAAATATGACACCATGTTGATGATATTTCCTCATGGGTGTAAATGGTCACCTATCAATCTACCTATGTGTACAATAATGATTGATAAGCCAATAATGTATGTATATAACATTGGCATAACCGGTATCCTGGAAAACGTTTCAAACGATGCAATTTTGATTAACATCGGTGATACAATGGGCTATTCATAAAAGTCATCTATCAAAAACGGAGTTGGTGAATTATCGTTCAATACGAGCTTTGCGTTTTCTAGCAAATTGGTCTTTAAATTAAAAACTTTATAATAGTTTCATATCGTTTTTACTTTGTCAATACAAGTTGTATTATAAACTGGGAGGGGATTTTTATGCCTCTACAGGGAGGCATCCAAAATCTGGATCGGCCAGAATGACATGGAGACCGAGAATGTTTGGAGATATGTGAACGATAGCTCCAACAAGTGTAACAGCACAGTGTACCTCAACTGGGCATCAGGCCAGCCTAACGGAGGCCGTAGAGAAAACTGCGTAATCTACGAAGGCGGGGTTTTTGTTGATAGACGCTGTGATTGGTACAACAACTACTTATGTAAAGTGAAAATCACATCTGGTATGTTTGATACTTCATGTGGTATAATATTAGTTTCATTTTATTGTATCTGTCTTTACACTACGATACCCTTTTCGTATTAACTTGTATTATGAAATATCTGGGTTTTATTTTTTTTACAGAAACAGTACCTCCTTGTCCTGGTTTCAATGAGGAATTTTCTATGAAGGTTTATGATGGTAAGCATTATACATCACGATTCTGTCCAGTATTTTGTATCAAACGTAGTCACATTGTTGTCCCATCTGTTTGATGGTGGTACAATGAAAAATTATCCAGCCTGTAATGTATATTATATCCATTGGCTTTTTTTGTGCTACAAATCATATTGAACTTCCTGTTTTATTGTAAGAAATTGTTTTCTTTTCTTCGTGCATGTCGCCCTACAATCTGAATCGGAACTAATATCTCTCTTTTCTCACAACTTTAAGCCTGTGATTGCAGCATATAATACTTCATAGTATTTTATCAATGAATTTGGTTGAAAAGCCTTCTTCCTAAAAACTAATTATTTTAGTCATGTCTTAATACCAACGTGTTTCTGCTTTCATCCGTCGTTTCCTTACCAGATTGCCGTGACATCTTGCCGTCCGCCTTCAGTAATCCCTTGGTGCCTGGGGTTTGTTACGCCAGCGCTTTCGACAAGAAGTTTCCCTTTCAGGCGGCTGTAGATTTCTGCCGGTCTCTCCCCAATGGTTCCTGGTCGGTGGTTGACATCAAGGACGCCGAAGAGAATCTGTTTCTTGAAGTGTGGAACATAGACAATTTCCCGTAAGTTCTAACTGTAAATAGGTAAAGACGACCAACAAGCGGCTAGAAATCAAGTGCACCATCTTACATTGAAGAAAACGAACACTTTTATGGGAGGTCACAGGTTTAAATCCCGCATCAGTTGAATGATCATTACCTAATGTAATGTTGTACTCAGCCCTATATTAAAGATTTAATCATTATTGTTTGGAAACATTATACAAGTCATTGATATGCAGACCTGAAACCTGGGAGAGAAAAATGAGAAACATATAATTGCAATTTAACATTTTAATGTTGTTTACACTGTTTGCACTCGTAGTAAGAATAACTATTACTGGATCGGTCAAAATGATCGGGAGCAAGAAGGCGATTACCGGTATACCTCCAGCGGGCAGTGTGCGATGTATCTCAACTGGGACAATGGCCAACCCAACGGGGCAGGGAATGAGAACTGTCTAGTCATGACGAAAAGAAGCAAAGGACGCTTTCGCGATGAACCTTGCCACAAAGAGTACTTTACTCTGTGCAAACTCAAAACTGGTTGGTTATAATTCTTCCTCTTAAAGAGTTTTATACCTAACTCTAACTATTCATATTTGACAGACATACATGAGTCATTATATGTCAAACAACTTCGCACATTCCGTTTTTTACAAACATTGTGTATCGTTGAGTCTGATTGCAACCCAATTTTAGTGGAATCACTCCACCAATGTTACCGGAGTGCATGAACATTTCCTGTGTTCTGACATCATTTTTTTTTTACTTTAACTCATTCATATTATCACAAAATATGAAGTTTGGGTATCAACGAAGATTACATGCACTTATGTGACTCCACCTTTAAGTAAAAACCAAAAGTATGATATTTACTCTTCGACGCCGATTTAAAAAAGCAGAAGAAGTTTTGTTCCGAAATTTCACTCAACAATATCTGCTCGATAAGGTTAATGAAACTCCCTTTCACTTTTGTTGGATAGCAGACCCAGATCCAACACGAGATCCCTTGACGAGGTGTGACGGTAGTACTTTACCACCTGAAGCCACAGGTAATTTCTTCAAATGAACAAACAAAGTAAATCAAAAAGTGAAGAAAGTACAAAATCTTATCACTCATGGTCAAAGTAGCCAATGCATTATTATGTATACGACGATAATTTTCATTTTTTTATTTGGATTCGCATTTCAGCATGCTCTGACCTCCGTATGGACGCATTTGGTAGCGCGGCCAAACCAGGCAACTGTTATTTCATGATGGACTTGGAGCTTACCTGGGAATCGGCCGTCGACTATTGCCAGGGTGAAGGTTGGTCTCTGGTCGACGTTGAGGACGCCACGGAGAATACTATACTATCTGCCAGACACCGAGATTTCAAAACGTAAGACGCATTTTGCTGATGCAGCATCATAGTATAGGGCAAATCACTTGATATCAACAAGCCAAATATCTCAGTTTACCATTAATAACGCCACTTACCCTTCATATCATACCAGCAGTGAGAAGACCGAGATGTCAACCTAAAATGTACTGGTCTTACCCCTCTGCAAGTTGTTAAATAGATGTGTCTGCTTTGTGTACAAATTATATAAAAAACAAACCTTATTAGAATTATATTTTTAATTTAAACCAGTGATTCGCGCATATTTATATGTCTTTACGCCGGCACTCCTACAGGGTTAGCAAATACACAATCATTGCATTCACAGCTCGAGCTACTACTGGGTTGGTCAGAACGATCGGGAAGTTGAAGGAAAGTGGAAGTATGCATCCAACGACACGCGGTCTGATGGTGAGGTGTTCCTGAACTGGTTATCGGGCGAACCGAACGGTGGCACATGGGAGAACTGCATCGGGGTTGATCATGCGGGCAAGTGGAGGGATGTGGACTGCAACCGGGCCATTTCCTCTATCTGCAAGAAACGCATAGGTTCGATTAAAATGATATCACATACAGTTTTTGTTTCTCTATACGGAAAATCATTCGACTATAATGGCAACTGGTCGAGGTCAACTATGTGCTAAGTTTCAATTTGACATTACAAAAAGAATGTCGAACAAGTCGTAAGTTTGGAATTTTAGGTGAATATTGTTTAGGTAAATATTTTGAACATTGTATAATGGCAACGGATTGCCGATAGCCTACAAGTAACGATTCGGAATAAGACTAACGGATAAAAGAACAAATGACAGACCGAACAAACACAAACAACCACTTGTTCTTGATCTTATAATTATAGAGGCTTTGTAAAATTCATTTTGGTCAACCCTAGAAGGATAATTACGTCGAATAGATGTCAGTTTGATTATAATAAACGGTACTGTTCAATACCCGACAAGCACAAATTTCACGCTCACTGGAGATCCACATTACTTTGATCAAAACAAGAATGCTTCCATAAGAGTGAATGTCACTTCAGTTTTTAAAGAAATAACGACTTTTCATTGAAGATTAAATTAGCAACACAAAACGTCTGTATTTTTGGAAAAGCATGTCAGTAGAGGATAACAATGGTTTTGCAATTGCCGATATAGTTTTCGGTCGTTTCAAAGTGTAAACGTCGCGATTTAATTGTGTTCCAATATTGGTCGCTTGAAAACTGATTTCAGAATCTTACGAAACAATCAATACATGTATACCATTCAAATAGTTTTAGTTGACTCTGTAAAATTATGTGCATTCAGCTTAACATAAAATGTAAATCATCATATCAATATTTGAAAAACAAATCGTCAACAAATATGAGAGGAAAAATCTGTGGTCAAAATGCATTTTTAGTATTGATGGAGACCAAATCTACTACAGCTCCATAATTTTCAAGTTTTTATTTTTATTCACCTGATTTATCCCTGACCAGCTGCGCCGTCCATCGAGCCCCCTTCGGGACCCTGCACCAACATCTACGGTGAAACGTTCAGTAACGATACCCTCATACCCGGAGTCTGCTACCTGGCGACCAATAATCGGAATGGAGCATTCCTTGATGCTAGGACCTTCTGTCAGGGACTCGGAGACAACATCGAATGGGATGTCGCCGACATAGAAGATGCTGTGGAGAACCAGCTCATCCAAGATGCAATAACTGCACTGAGAAATGCCGGCTTATTGTAAGTTTGAAGATAAAAAACACTTTGACTTTGTAAACTGTATCTTCTTTGCTGCAGAGGGTGATGTGATTGGGATATCATTTAATCATTTAATAACCACAAGGGAAACTGTCTGGATTATTTCTTATACATTGAAAAGTGAACAAAGTAAATTTTACTCGCGGGGCATTTGGCGTAGTCTGAGTATAACCCATTCTACTCTGTGTTGCCATGTGCGAACGTCTGATACATGCTTGCATGCAAATGTTATGCAACGCGACACATCAGCCAATCAGATCTGTTTTGAGAACATTTCCGTCAGGATCGTGACTGCCAACCTCCGTCCCAATTTTGGAGCATGCACAAAATAATCATGGTCTGAAATCGACAGAATTTGCCTCCCGAACATCGATCGAATGTTGGTCGGTGCCTGAGCGATCTACTGGCGATCTGTTTAATAGGTCTGCGACCTCAACATTCGCCCCTGCGAAATCGCCCTTCGAACGTCGGTTGAACACCGGCTCCATTCTTCCCAAGAACGCCATTTTGAACTCGCTATGATGTCGGATTGCCAACGTTTTGTATATAATACAGGGTGTAAATGTAATAATGCTTCAGATTATCTGATGATTCGGTAAAGCACGATACACACTTCTTGCGGACTTGCGAACAAAAACGCACAAATTATTGCGTCAACGAAATTCACTTGGCATTGCAAATCGCAAAAAGTATGAACGCTACAACAGGCAGGGTTTAAAACCACTTCAATACAGTGTCATAACTTCAATACAGTGTCATAACTGGACCAACATCATGCATCAATAATGATATTGTAAACACTGTTTTCACAGGAGTGCCATTAGATTCTGGATCGGCCAGAATAAAATGGAGACAGATAATGTTTGGAGATATGTGGACGATAGCTCCAACAAGAGTAACCGCACAGTGTATCTCAACTGGGCATCTGGCCAGCCTGACAGAGACCGCGAACAAAACTGCGTGATATATTACCACAGTTACGTTGGGGGTTTTCATGATGCATACTGTGATCGCATTTACAACTACTTATGCAAAGTTAAGATCGCATCTGGTGAGTTACTTGGGGAAGTGGAACATGTTGGGCGGAAACGTTTATGTAATAGTGACAATTATCGTTACTTTGTATTTGTTCATTTTATATCATTTATTTTAGGGGGGGTGGGGTCTATACCCCGGGTCGGTTGATCGGTAGCCGACACATTGATGGGCTAGCGATTAAGGCGCAATTTGTGCCAATAAAGGAAGTATTCCACTACAAAACAATGTCGATAACAAAGGCGTCATTAGAATTAATTTCTCAACTGCCTAAACTTTCCCCTCTGGTCAGTTAAAAAAATGTATCTTGACAGAAGATCTTTTAATTATTGTAATTCTAACAGTTCACATTGCAGCGCAGCCTTGAAGATAATTGACAATAATACATTGCTTCTGCTGATATTCCGCATAATACGAGACTGTATTCCAAGTAACCCATACAAATGAATACATATCTTAAAAAAATAATCATTTGGAGCCTTTTTTAATATTCCGAGTACTGAAAACCGTTCAAATTTGTAAGGATTGCGTCCATATGCATAATTGTGTCCACCTACATTCCATGTATATAAAACAAAGTGATCTGCATATCTTTGTTTTGCAGAAGTAGCAGTATCTTCTGTTCCCGTAACTACTGGGACTCCTGATAGTAAGTATTACCACTTTGCATCGGCTGCAGTACAAGTCGCATGAATCAAAATAGTATGGGCGTGTTTTCCTTTAGTTTTTCCTGTGTAATAATAGGGAATTTGCACTCGAAACGAAGATAGTGGGACGCTGTGCAGCTATAGTGTTGAGATATTATTATTAGGCGAGATATTATGGTCGCCATGACACATGACACTTTGGGCGCACATTACAATATCCACAGCATTCACATCATAAACTGAACGATGTTTATTATGTGCAAATCGGCAAAGAACGGTGGCGCATGAGGGACATCGCACATCACAGATATCTTAAACGAGAGGCGACATAAAATCGGACAGGGAGATATTGGTCTCACGGCATGAATCTAGACGCATACATCTTGCCAAAATATACCGCACACGTGATACGTGCTGAGCTAACTGCATCGGGAGATTGTGTTCCTAAGCAGATAACGGCGACCTTTCATATGATGATCCAACAGGCGGTCTGAACCGGACGTCACTCCTCCACAAACCCCCAACCCTCCGTGCTGGATCATATTCCAGGACAGAACATTTCAACTTCCATCAAATACTTATATTCTACGAATGTTTTCAACCTATTCCCATTGATATTTTTGTTTTCCAGAATATCCTGAAGCAAACTCCTGTACAAAATGTAAGTGCACACTATAGTTATTTAGTTCTTGTTTTAGCAATATGCAGTGCTCCTAACCAAAGCGAAAGTTCACTTGCTCAAGATCATAGTAGGAAGTTCTCCTTGTAAGTGAAACAGAAGTATTGTTATTACTTTAATACCAGATATATCCCCATCACGACCCGGTAAATTCCTGTTCCTCTCTGCGGACGCCACCTGTCACCCAGAAGACGTACTAACTCCCAGCTACCGTGTCAAGACCAGAGTCCAGTGCGCACGGGACTGCTCTATGGAGGCTGGCTGCCGGAGCTTCGGCTTCTTGACCTCTGGGAATGAGGATAACTGCGTGCTCTGTAGCAAGGTTCTCAACGTGGATGCCTTAGTGTACAGAGCTGGAAGCGAGGTCTACAACAAAGCATAGGAAAGCTTGATTTGAATCCCATTAACTGCAGTGTTTTCTTTCAGCATTATTTTGCTTTCATTGTTGCACCTGCGGACCTTCATTTATTTTTTGCAAGCATCAATAATATTAGTTTGGTGTTATTGGAGACACTAGTAAGCCACATTTTTCATCACTTGAGCATATCATCGTACGTCCTAGATACTAGAAAGTTAATAAGCTATGCGCACAATTTAGAGAGTATAAAAACTAATAAACGTACATCGACACTGAGTCCCATATTTCATACGATGTCTTATTCGCCGTATGCCGATAAATAATGCCATGAAATTACCCGTAGTTTCTTTATCAGATGCAAAAGTGAAATTGAATTATGATGAACTCTACAAGTGTCCATCAAATGCTAATACATTCCAAAGACTTGCTGAAATAAGGATAAAGCAGAAATTAATTAAGCCTGCCACGATATGTTATTGCTGGCTTTCTTCGGTTCATGTACAGTGTGTCCCCAATAGACGATACCCATTTGCAAAAATATATATATATATATATATGAAAATAAATTGTATGTTTTCAGCTTCTTAGTCTATTGAATTCAATATCTCACTGAGTAAATTTTGACAAAATTTCATTGCAATCCATTCATGCATCACCGTGCAATTACTGATTGTCTTGAAAAGTCAATTTTGCTATACCATTGCAATAGCGTTCCGCACTAATGACGTCACACTATGCACGCACGCGCACACATTCCCCCACTCACCACACGTTTACATGGCCACGTTGCAATGTTTGTCTGAGGTTCGGTGCTATTTTTAGCGCAAGTGCGCAGCGCTATTGAGTGACATTTGTGGTCATCTTAGTGGCAGAAGTAGTTGTCACTCAATTGTAATGGTAGGACAAATTGACTTTTCCCAGAATATCAGTAAATGCTCAGTGATGCATTAATATGAAATAAAACGTATGTTATGGGGTTCAGAATGACAATCTTTATGTTTGGTCTACGTGATATAATTGTGATACTATTGGTAATGGTTAATTAACGCTTAGTAGAATATGCACATATTTCATGTAAACGATTACACGAAAATTCAGAGATTTAATATTAGATGCAGTTGTTCACATCCCTGCGTGTAGATATGGAATGCGTTTTGAATATTGCAAATAATGTGCCTTAAAAATTGTGTGCTGAAAAGTGTTTGAATGTGTAATTATGCTCGTATTTCGATCGTCTTATTAAGAGGTATAATGCATGATTGGTAAAGGTCACAGAACAGCACTCACACTTTGTTTAATCAAAAGATACATACAATAACACACATTTGGATGTGTGAGCTCAATCGGTCATCTGAGTCACGAGAAAATAGCTAAATACCGACTCAATTATCTTTATAAAACACAAAAAAATGGGTTTATATCTTAACCAGAGATCAAAACCGGTTTCGGTCTTTGTTTTACTTTCTAATGATTTAATTCACCATTTCAGGCTGAAATATTTTAACGGTGTGTTTCTATCAGCACCATCTTTTTACCCTGAAATTATACTACAATCTGTGAGCATTTCTGTTCGGGTATGTTACCAATCCTGTAAAGTACATTTAAGCTCGTGAAAAGACATGAAATTTCTTATCAGTGTAATGCAATGGTCTTTGGCCCTATTATGTATTTAAAAAAAAATTATTGTGAAATACAGTTGTTGAATTTTTATTGAAGTACCGTAAGAGTTTATGTAGAGTGCACGAACAAACTAGGGAGAGTACGAATGAAAATGACTCTGGGCCTTTACACAATGAGGCTTTAGGGTAGACTTCGGATTTATTTTGCCACCGTCATTTTGTGTCCTGGGTGAAATAAAGGGCATCGGACACATGGCAAAGCTGGAGGGTTCCCTTTTGGTTTCCCTCATGTGGCCCGGTCCCTTCGTATCGCGTATCGTATCATTCGAGGCTCGAATGGCAGTAGCAAAATCATTTCCAAGCCTGGCCTCAAGCCTGGTTCCACATATCCCACAGGTAAGCGGAGTAGGTGTCCAAAAGGTTGTATAAATCTGATTGAAAAACAGAAGATAAATGAAGCAAAGTACATCTTCATTTTCATTTCACGTTTGAAATTTAGTAATAATACTCTCCTTTGGTATGGTAAATAATTATAGCAGCACACAAGTACGTTGTATAATTGTATAAATTTATTTGTGTGTTATGGTTAATGGAAATGTACGGTTTTTTTAATGGATTATTTGGTACTCATTTGTACAGTAACAGTACAAAACAAGACACTGAATACAAAGCAATATTATGTCAGACGTATTAGTTTACGAAACATAAAAATGATTGTCACCTCTACAGATATGGTCAAGAGGAAATGTCATTATTTGAATTTAAATAACACACCGCTAACAAATATCAGTCACAGAGTCGAATGCATGAAAAATGGATCAAGATTATGACTTCAATGTTGATGATAGGACACTATTCTTTTTACTTGCATTACATGTACGAGATTTCAACTCAAAGACTGATCATATTATTTTTTTTTTCAGATTAATAGTATTGAAAAGTTGCTTACTAGAGAGATTTGTACTTCGTTTCAATCTTCGGGAATTGTGTTTTAGGATCGATGCTTCGTAGTTATTGCTTTTTAAGTATACTGGCCAGATTGTATTGTTTTATTTATTCGATTATTAATTATTAATTACGTTATAATTGTGAACAAACTATTATACGTACCTATTTATTATTATTTTGAAATTTTATTGGATTTCAATATATTATGAATGGTTGTTAAATGCATAGTTATTAGGCGAGCTGTCAATGCATACGTAAAAACGGGTAAAATGTTAGCAAATTGGTAAGGTGAAGGGTTGCAATATGCTTCCCACGAAATACAAGAAGGTCATAAAAAAGCTCAACATGGTTGATATATCAGTGTTCAAAAAATGTAATCTCATCACATTGGCTCATCTACAGCACCGTATCATACGACATTAAGTTGATTTTGAAATGCAGCAACACACCGTCCTTGTATGGTCAAATTTTCCGTATTCATCGCTAATTAGAAACAAATGTACTCTGCGTGACATGACTTTGCGTTACGTTTCGATGAGTTACTTAACACTGTGTTACGTCGCACTGCGTACTGTTTATCAAGTTACAAAACGTTATGTTGCATAACGAAATTGAAATAAAGCAATAAAACATTATTACCCAATCTTTCCTGTGGCAAATGTGGCATTTCTTTTGGGCCTCAGATAGATAGAATTATTTTATTTCGTTGTCGCTGTCGCTGTCGCTGTCGTTGTCGTTGTCGTTGTCGTTGGCGTTGTCGTTGTCGTTGTCGTTGTCGTTGTCGTTGTCGTTGTCGTTGTCGGTGTCGTCGTTGTCGTTGTTGTTGTTGTTGTTGTTGTTGTTGTTGTTGTTGTTGTTGTTGTTGTCGGAGTTGTTGTCGGAGTTGGGGTGTCTGATGTTGCAGAAAACCGAAAGCAGACGTTTTTCATGATAAAGGTTGCAAATAAGGTGTACTTTACTGGAAATTGCGTAATTTCTTGGACGTTCTGAAAGTCCAGAGTTCAGACCAAATAAGACGGTTCGTGTGTTCAAACGGCGGCGTTAGACATGGATGTTTTTTTTTTGTTACCGTATGAAGTTGCCGTACAGAGCATTAAATAACCCTGCTCCTCAGATAATTAACGAGAAAAAGAAATTACTCAGGAGCACCGATAACTAATCAACAGATAGGTTTATAGTAGTTGTTCATAATGTTTTATAAACATTCACGTGCGTCTACGTTCATGTATATACACTAACCTAATGGACACCATGATCATTACATTGCGTTTAATGTGTTAACAGTATGATAACAATGGTTTTTTTTTGTTCTGAATATATTGTGTAGAGCAATGGTTCACTGCTTCTTGAGAGTTGTGTTCATACTCATGAAACATTTTGATACTTATGGCTAAATTCCGGTAGCCCTTCTGATTTTCAGGCTGGAACATCCTTGTATCGATTTTATTAACTGCCATTTACACTCAATGATCGGTTTTGAATTGAAAGGCTTATATTCCACATGTTACATGGTATGGTTTTAACTAGCGATTCAACATCTAATATTATCAGATTGGTCCATTTTAAACAACAGTCATTTACAGCCAATGACTTGCCGTTGGTTTCGCCTCAGATGAACAGAAGGTATCATTTCATTACATGTAAAATAAAAATGTCACGAAAGCTGCGTTTCATCTTCTCATTTTGATGGCACCGCCATGAAAGAATAGCGGCACGCTATGTATATGATACATGATGATTGACGTACTATTATCAATGAATGATCTATGTTGGCAGCCGAAGTTTCACATTAAGGATGATATCAACAATAACCGTTGACGGGGTATTGTGGGAGTTTTCCCATAGACTTCTGCACAATATGTTACTATTATCACCGCCAAAGATACTTTCTGGGTAAGGATTTAAATAGGTGTTGGAACTTCACTGAGGCTCGTAAATGCTCGTTATTCATTCGGGGTTAATGTGGAGGTAACCTGCCCCGCTAGTTCCCATGGTGGTAGTTTGTCTACTCAATACAGGAGGAAGCTGACATTGGTAATGTAGGGTTTACTTGATTACAGTAGTATTTATTCCGGCATCAATGTATTATAATTATAAACGTTTTATTGGCTTGATTTGACCTTTGACCCTGTCTAGACTTTATTTGACCTTGACCTTCTTCATCTACTTGACCCCTAAAATACAATTTTAGAATACATGTTTCAGTTATAGTAGATAACATTACAATATCAGTGTTGTAGTACTCGTTCGGTACTCGCACTCGAGTACTACTTGAGTACCGTTTTCCAAGTACTCGTACTCGTACTCGCACTCGAACGTTCCAAATACTCGCACTCGCCCTTTGGTACTTGTACACGGGCTACAAAATACTCGGAACTCGACATCAAAAATTGTACTCGAGCATTGTACTCGAGACGTAAACCATCAGACGAAATACTGTATGGTCATCAATGCGTCTCACTATAAACACAATACACACATGATATACAAAACAATGCACTGAGGGACTCACTCAAATAAGACAACTGCACGATCGATAGCTCAATAAGGTTATGCTCATTGCACTTATGACTGACAGAACAAAATAGACACAGTATATCCATGATCATTCTGGAAATAGACACTCACCGCAAAATACCGGAACTTCGCTATTCGGGCATCGAAAATTGCCGTAATGTCGCTTGCTCACACAAGTTGTAAGCGTTACATGCAAGCACGGCCGTCCAATGTGTACTGTGTGCACTATGCACGTAATGTATACATGCATGAACTGGTCGTCTTCAGCTTCGGGAAAGTTCTAGACGCGACGCGGAAGAATACTATAAGAGTGAGACTCTCCGTGGGAACCATGAATCTGTATTCAAAACACGTAACCATTTCTAAATTATAAAACCCAAAAAGAAAACAACGTCATGATTTTACAATCATACAATTTCAGTCGGTAAACCAATTTTAGAGTGGTTTGTGGGGATTATTTAAACGGAACTATAAGTTGACCGCGTAGGGGAGTTTCTCCAATACGGCCAGGTCATATGCAAATGAGCTTGGTGGACAATGGACTCCCAAGACAGGTATTGCTCATTTGGGAAAACCCCGGACCAGAAATGAGACATTACGTCATTTAACCGCCGTGGCGACACTGCGCTCATTTACATTAAAATCGGAGACACCTACATTCATTCATTTTGTATAACTTTATGTCTCGCGGGGATTTTTTCAGATATCATTATAGATTATATTCTACTTGGCGAAGAGAAAAAAAAAAGCCAATAACCTGAGCTATAAAAATGAAATGCCTTTTTAAAGGTACAGTACAGGATAGCTTGAAATTCTGTATTTATCCATATATTGGTCAAACCATCTTGTAAACCATTATGTATGTTTTATAAGAAACATAATGTCGGTTGTCTATTTTCTCTTGGCCCAGATGTCCGATTGAGATGAATTTTTTACAGGTTCACCACTTCCTGTATAGGCCTCCTACATGCTGTATCAGACAAAATTTTGGAGCCGTTCTGTGACCTTTACCATTCTTGTATTATACCTTTAAGTAAGTGCAGTAGGTTCAAATAATGATTGTATATTTAACTGTTATAGTAGGTATATATGTAATATTTAGCGATACGGTAATACACGGAAAAGTAAGAAATTAAAATCATGTGCTAAAATCATGAGTGCTGCAGCTTGTAAGGTACAGAATTTAGCAGAATAGTCATTCTCAATCGTAAGTTTTTGTTAAGCGTCTGTCCACCTCAACCATTCCAATTCTGTGCAAAAAATGCAGACGGTGAAAATGATAATGAATGCAGCAATTACCATGAATTGTTCCTATAAAAGTAGGCCAATTGGCATTTTGGACTGCTTAGCTTCACAGATCGTGTATGGCAGTAATGCACAGGGTATCGATTGGTCGTGCAGTGGATCGTGTTGGCTCGGTTTCAAAAGAACTGTCTTTCAGTAGGACTACTTGATGAGGAGCCGTTTCCTTACTTCACCTTCACCGAAAATGATCAGTCACGCTCCTTGTTTGTCATGCAGTCAGTGAAACGAACCCACTGCGAGCAGTACTGTTTTTCTGTGCATAGTTACTTGTGATCATAGCGTTCATTTGGTTGACACCAATGCCAATTTGACTTGAATCGTCGTTGGAAAAGTTCCGTTTAATATATCATTGTGTGCGCCATAATTATATTTGGAGGGACGGGACAATTCTACGTGCTGAAAGGGACGATAATTTGGGCTTCGAGCTTCTGCAGGTTGAGCACCGAGTTAACAACCGGGCAGCCTCTTTGCATCTTTGGTCCAAACCACCTGGCCGTATGAGCATCATGTGGGGTGTGCATTCTCTTAGCTGGTTGGTCCTCGCTTTATCTCTAATGGTAGTGCCAGGCAAGAAACAGTTTGGTAAGTTCTCTTCCCGATTTCCCCCTCCCATTTAAACTCGAGTTATGATTATACTGAAGCCATTTTGGTATTTCGACCTGTTTCATTCTTCTTCTAAAATCACCAACGAAAACAATTGTGTATTATGGATACGGAAATTGCCAGGAAAACATGTCCATCGGTTGCAAATGCTTCAGTAAATAAACGACCTTAAGAATATAATACCTAGTATTGCAAGTTATTTGTATATTTTTAACCCTAAAACAAAATTGGCACCCGAGTCAAAAAACATACACAATTTGTCGATCTGTCGACATTAGTTCCCGAGTGGCCTCCGGTTAGCCTGCTTGACTCGCCTAACCTACTGCACGTATCAATACCAGTCTCCTTAATTGCATGCATCAAAAACAAATATCGTTTTCTGGCCCGAGTCTCTATACTGCATCACCATTTTTTGTATCTGCCAGTGTGTCCACGTCACTGCATTTACATTTATAAATAATCAATAATATTACAACTCATTAATACACCGATCCAGTAGGCCACGCCTCTTGACAGATTGACCAATCACAACATGTTATTTAACCGCCATTTTGTGGATGTTGTATTCTTTACTACACACTTTTCGTTGAGTCTACTTTTGTTTTGTATGTACAAGGCAATTCTCTTACAAACCCAACTTATATCCTTAACCATGGTCAAGCGGCGTTTATAATATTTTCATTATAATTATGACTCTCGATGCCCTGGCTGATACTAAACGTGGATTTTTTGCCTTTTCCAAAACCAAACTCCAATGGAGTACAGCGCTTTCGGTCGTTGAGGGTATGTAATTCTTCGCGTGTTGGCGATCGTTAGTCTGGATCCCGGACCCAAAAAGCTCCCGACTATCGTCTGTCAAATATAGGTTCCGATATCGGCTACGTGTAGTGGAGGGTCACGTGACCAAAAAAGTCAATTTTTGACTTTTTACGGACGCGTTTTCGTCCAACTTCGGATAGTAACGTTGACTGTCGGCTATTTTTGACAGGTCACACGAGGGAAAGACAGTTAATGTAAATATGTTTAATTCCGTACCAAAGCTAGCCCAAGTAGAACATACTTATTGTCCAAATACAACAGAGTACTCTTCCTATTGAGGAGCACTTTTGAGGAGTTTGTTGTTTGTTTTACCCCCCACTCTTTGAACTCTTTGCATGTGCTTGCAAAAGTGCAAAAATGATTACTAAAATGGAATCTCGCCAAACTCTAAAACTAGCTTCCGCGCCTGCGCAGACATGACAGCTGTGCCATGTTCTATTTTTAACCGTAGCCGATACCTGACCCAAGATTTTTAATAAGAGTCGTCAGGGAATCTTTCGGCAGGAAACTAGACTAGGCGATCGTGACATGTTGGGTGCGTGTGCGTGTGCGTCGTTGCTTGGACGTTGCCATGGTGGGCGTGGCCTACTGGATCGGAGTATTATAGGCAGTGGCGTCGCCAAGGGGGGGCCAGGGGGGGGGGGGGCACGTGCCCCCCCCTGGAAAACCTCGTGCCCCCCCGCGTGCCCCCCCATTTGAGATTTGGGTTGGTGAAAAAAAATACAATATATATTATTGTAGTGCCCCCCCAACAATTGCTAGTGCCCCCCTTGTGCCCCCCAGACTCAAAAGTCTGGTGACGCCACTGATTATAGGTGTCTGAAACTCATATTGTTAGACCCTTGGTTTAGAAGTTGTTTACTACGTAGTCATGTAGACTGCTGAATCAGATACACTTCTAGCGTTTCAACCTGAACCTTCGGGCCCGAGCCATCAATTAGTGGGGAAAATCGATGTTACGTGCTCTATGCAACTACCTAATGGAGTCTTTGTAATTTTGAAGAATGGCGGACCAATTAGTCATGCCATAAATTGAACGATTAGGTGGCCTTACATGGCGCGACCAGGATTTGAGTATGGCGGTAGTGTACCTTTTTTTTCTTTCTTTTTTATATGTTTTGAAAAAAAAAATGTTGTGGCGCGAGTCCGAAACGGTTTTAGGATTTGTATTTGTTTGTTTACACTGTTGTCTTTATTTTGCATCTACTGTATATCCACAAAAAAAACTTTAACAACAATACATGAAAATTGAAATATTGTGGGAATGCCTTAAGTCGTTATATGAATGTGCATAAACATGGCGAGTTTACGAGAGAAAACGCATTTTTGGTTTGGTTTGTGACAGGAAATTGATATGATACACGAAATATTTCAGTTTTCACTGTGGTGACTTTAAAAACAGGAATCGTTGGTTCTTGGGTGGCAATTCTGATCAAAATTTGACCAACACATTTTATGGACCATCGGATACCATTATATTTTCAAAGCTGAACGTTTGTTTGCTAACTATAAAAATTGTTGAGTGTGATATGCTAGTTTTAAATTAATTGAAACAAGATCAAAGCTAAATTCTTAATTTTGAGATTAACTGATTGTTTTCACAAAGAAACGACATTTGTTTCGTTCCCTAAGAATATTTGTTTACCTCTGTGGCGCAAGCGCTGAAATCGCACCCCTTATTCTAAGTTTTTTATTCAAATAAAGAGGAACAAAAACAATTTGAAAATTGATACTTTCTTTGTTTGTTCATAAGATTAGATTTATAATTACTTCCATAGTACAATTATTTGTTTAGCTGTTTAGGACACCGGCTGGAAACAGCTATTGGTTTCCTTAAGATTTATTTTTTTATTTTTTGTCTAACACCTTTCTCCCATTCCTATAACATGGAAGGTTTCTAAGCAGAACTTCAAACTTAATAGCTGGTACTTCAACTATCATCCAATGACGAACCTCCAAACATGAAATCACCATGACGTTATCACTTTATTGAATTCTGATCATTTAATTTTGCCCATCCTTTTTGTGCTTCGTTCTGTGCCTTTCTGCAGCCACTTAGCCTCATTCAATGTTCATCAAAGTTACACCAAGCGAAGATCCTATAGCATAATATTATCAAATAAATTATGTTATAATGATGTCATCGAAAGATTTATTTTTTTTATTAATTGTATTTACCTTAGACTTTGTACACAGGGTTTTGAGTCAAATTTAACAATTTGGAAGCCTGTGAGGCGTTGATATGGATATTTGCACTGGGCCAAATGCGTACATGTGCACAGACATAACGAGCTAGAAAATCAAAGATTTTGCTGTTTCCACCGACAACCATGCACAACCAAACATACTAAATACCGTATGTGCGCCGTCATAAATACTATTCAGCCATTTCTGCGTTTGTCATATGCATGTGTTTTTATGTTTACATGTATCACTCGACCAGTGACTCGAGTTATAATTAAACTGAAGCCACTTAATGTACTTCGACCTGTTTAATTTTTCTTCTAAAATCACTAACGAAACAAAAATGTCATTTGTGACAACGGAAATTGCCGATAAAACAAGTCTATCGTCGATTGCAAATGCTTGAGTAAATTAACGACCTATTATTGCAATTTATATGTATATTGTTTACAAAATTGGCACCCCAGTCAAAAAAACATATACAATTTGTCGATCTCTCGACATTGGTTCCCGAGTGGTCTCCGTTTAGCCTGCTTGACTCGCCTTACCTACTGCACGTATAAATATCAGTCTCCTTAATTACATGCATCAAAAACAAATATCGTTTTCTGGCCCGAGTCTCTATACTGCCTCACCATTTTTTGTTATCTACCAGTGTGTCCACGTCACTGCGTTTACATTTATTACTCATCAATGTTCTAGCGACAATACACAACAATAATACACCGATCCAGTAGGACACGCCTCTTGACAAATTGACCAATCACAATGCGTTATTGAAGGTCCGACAAATTGCCGCCATTTTGTCATATTTAACGTTCATAAATGTTGTATTCTTTGCTACACATTTTTTGTTGAGTTTACTTTTGTTTTGTTTGTGCAATTCTTTCACAAGCCCAACTGAAGCTTATACTTATGGTCAAGCGGCGTATATATTTTCATTATGTTTATGACCTTCGATGTACAAACGTACATTTTTGTTCTTTTCCAAAACCTAAATCAAACGGTGAGAAGTGATTTCCATGGCCTATCGTGATAACGATGTGTGGACCTGGCTATTGGTGGGCGTGGCCTACTGGATCGGTGTATTATAGGTGTCTCGAACTTCATTAGACCCGCAGTTTAGAAGTTATTTTCTACGTAGTCAGGCACACTGTGGGATCAGATCCACTTTTAGCGTTTCATCTTTATCCTGAGCATTTGGACCCAAGGCACCAATTAATGAAGAAATCGATGTTAAGTGCTCCATGCTATACACGTGTACGTGCCTAATGGAGTCTTTGTAATGTGGAAGAATGGCAGACCAATTAGTCATGGTGTAAATGGAACGATTAGGTGGCCTTATATGGCGCGACAAAGATTTGAGTATCGCCATACGTCAGCAAGAGGCGGTATTGCTCCAGTTTCTTATTTTTCATTGTTTTTTTACAAAGTTGTCTGCATTTGCATCTTTAAGCACATAAACCTTTCAAAACAATACATGAACATTGAAATATTGTGGGAATGCCTTAAGTTGTTATATGAATGTGCAGAAACATGGCAAGTTCACGAGTGAAGACGCATTTTTGGTTTGATTTGTGACCGGGAATTGATACGATACACGAGATATTTCAGCATTCACTGTGGTGACTTTAAAGACAGGAATCGTTGGTTCTTGGGTGGCAATTCTGATCAAAATTTGACCAACACATTTCATGGACCATCGAATACCTTTATATTTACACAGCTGAACGTTTGTTTGCTAACTATAATAATGATAACCTGTAGCGTGTGATATGCTAGTTCTAAATTCCTTGAAACAAGATCAAAGCCAAATTCATAATTTCGAGATTAATTGATTGTTTTCACAAAGAAACGACATTTGTTTCGTTCCATAAGAATATTTGTTTACCTCTGTGGCGCAAGCGCTGAAATCGCACCCCTTATCAAGTTCTAATGCAAATAAAGAGGAACAAACACAATTTGAAAATTGATACTTCCTTTGTTTGTTCATTGGATTAGATTTATAATAACTTCCACAGTACAATTATTTGTTTAGCTGTTTAGGACACCGGCTGGAAACAGCTATTGGTGTCCTTAAGATTGTTTCTCTAACACCTTTCTCCCATTCCTATAACATGGGAGATTTCTAAGCAGAACTTCAAACTTAATAGCTCGTACTTCAACTATCATCCAATGACGAACCTCCAAACATGAAGTCACCATGACGTTATCACTTTATTGAATTCTGATCATTTTATTTTGCCCATTCTTTTTGTGCTTCGTTCTGTGCCTTTTTGCAGCCACTTAGCCTCATTCAATGTTCATCAAAGCTACTCCAAGCGAAGATCCTATAGCATAATATTATCAATTAAATTATGTTATAATGATGTCATCGAGAGATTGATTTTTTTTTTATTAATTGTATTTACCTTAGACTTTGTACACAGGGTTTTGAGTCAAATATAATAATTTGGAAGCCTGTGAAGCGTTGATATGGATATTTGCACTGGGCCAAATGCGTACATGTGCACAGACATAACGAGCTAGAAAATCAAAGATTTTGCTGTTTCCACCGACAACCATGCACAACCAAACATACTAAATACCGTATGTGCGCCGTCATAAATACTATTCAGCCATTTCTGCGTTTGTCATATGCATGTGTTTTTATGTTTACATGTATCACTCGACCAGTGACTCGAGTTATAATTAAACTGAAGCCACTTAATGTACTTCGACCTGTTTAATTTTTCTTCTAAAATCACTAACGAAACAAAAATGTCATTTGTGACAACGGAAATTGCCGATAAAACAAGTCTATCGTCGATTGCAAATGCTTGAGTAAATTAACGACCTATTATTGCAATTTATATGTATATTGTTTACAAAATTGGCACCCCAGTCAAAAAAACATATACAATTTGTCGATCTCTCGACATTGGTTCCCGAGTGGTCTCCGTTTAGCCTGCTTGACTCGCCTTACCTACTGCACTTATCAATATCAGTCTCCTCAATTACATGCATCAAAAACAAATATCGTTTTCTGGCCCGAGTCTCTATACTGCTGCCTCACCATTTTTTTTTTATCTACCAGTGTAACCAAGTCACTGCATTTACATTTATTACTCATCAATGTTCTTGCGACAATACACAACAATAATACACCGATCCAGTAGGACACGCCTCTTGACAAATTGACCAATCACAATGCGTTATTTAAGGTCCGACAAATTGCCGCCATTTTGTCATATTTAACGTTCATAAATGTTGTATTCTTTACTTCACATTTTTCGTTGAGTTTACTTTCGTTTTGTATGTGCAATTCTTTCACAAGCCCAACTGAACCTTATCATTATGGGCAACCGGCGTTTATATTTTCATTTTGTTTATGACCTTCGATGTACAAACGTACATTTTTGGCCTTTTCCAAAACCTAAATCAAACGGAGAGAAGTGATTTTCGTGGCTTATCGTGACAACGTTGTGTCGACCTGGCTATTGGTGGGCTTGGCCTACTGGATCGGTGTATTATAGGTGTCTCGAACCTCATTAGACCCGCAGTTTAGAAGTTCTTTTCACACTGCGGGATCAGATCCACTTTTAGCGTTTAATCTTTATCCTGAGCATTTGGACCCGAGGCACCAATTAATGAAGAAATCGATGTTAAGTGCTCCATGCAACTACACGTGTACGTGCCTAATGGAGTCTTTGTAATTAGGAAGAATGGCAGACCAATTATTCATGGTGTTAATGGAACGATTATGTGGCCTTATATGGCGCGACAAAGATTTGAGTATCGCCATATACGTCAGCAAGAGGCGGTATTGCTCCAGTTTCTTATTTTTCATTTATTTTTACAAAGTTGTTTGCATTTGCATCTTTATGCACATAAACCTTTCAAAACAATACATGAACATTGAAATATTGTGGGAATGCCTTAAGTTGTTATATGAATGTGCAGAAACATGGCAAGTTCAGAGTGAAGACGCATTTTTGGTTTGATTTGTGACAGGGAATTGACACGATACACGAAATATTTCAGTTTTCACTGTGGTGACTTTAAAGACAGGAATTGTTGGTTCTTGGGTCTAAATTCTGATCAAGATATGACCAACACATTTTAAGGACCATCGGATACCATTATATTTACGCAGCTGAACGTTTGTTTGCTAACTATAATAATGATAATATGTTGAGTGTGATATGCTAGTTTTTAATGCCTTGAAACAAGATCGAAGCCCACTTCATAATTTCGAGATTAAGTGATTGTTTTCTCAAAGAAACTCAATTAGTTTCGTTCCCTAATAATATGTGTTTACCTCGTTGGAATATTGGAGCCCTGGGCAAGCGCTAAAATTGCGCCCCAATTTCCAAGCTCTGATGCCAATGAAAAAAAAAAAAGAATCCAGACAATATGAAATTGGAATCTATCTTTGTTTGTTCATTAGGGATAAGATTTCAACTAATTGTTAAAAAAATTTTTTTTTTTTTTTGAGATTCTCGGTTTTTTTTTCTTCCACCTTTTTTCCCATAGTAAGTTTTGGCGCCATCATTCTCTATTTTTAACTATTAAAAATTTATTTTTGCGCCACATTGCCTCATTCAATCTTCATCAAAGTTAAAAAAAACCAAGCGAAGATCTTATAGCATAATATTATCGACTATATTATGTTATAATGATGTCATCGAGAGAGTGATTTTTTTAATTAATTGTATTTACCTTAGACTTTGTACACAGGGTTTTGAGTCAAATATAACAATTTGGAAGCCTGTGAGCCGTTGATATGGATATTTCCACTGGGCCCATTTTGTACATGTGCACAGTGGCACAGGTATAACGAGCTAGAAAATCAAGCATTTTGCTGTTTCCACCGACCATCATGCACGTCCATACATACTAAATATCGTATGTGCACCGGCCTATAATACTATTCAGCAATTTCTGCGTTTGTCGTAGACATGTGTTTTAATATTTACATGTATCACTGGACCAGTTATAGCACTCCTGACGATTTATTACTACAAAAAGTAGGGGAAGGCGGGGTAAGTTGAGCCAATTTTTGCTTTTTGCACCTAGGGATTATCTTGCTCAAAATGAGTATCTTGCTATTTATTTAATCCTTGGGAAACATTTTGTAGCTAGTTCCTACGTTCTATCCCCTCATGGAAAGTCAGTATGGCTCAAATGGCTCCACTTACCCTGCCTATGGGGCAAGTTGATCCAACCTCTGGAGTAAGTTGTGTCACGCTGGGGTAAGCTGATTATTGACCCAAATAAAGATAACTCAAGTACGAAAAATAATGACGTAAGTTCTCCTTTAAAAGAGCATAACTTCCGCTTTAATGACGTCACCACTTTCAAATTTCACAAACATGTCAAGGTGCATAGGAACTTGACACCTACTAAATTTGGCGGAAATTGTATTGTTTACTTTTGGATAACGTAATCACTGTATGTCTTTAATCAACCGTAGAGGGCGCTATATAGCCCACATGACGTCATTGTTTATATTTTCCGAAAGCCCAAGACCTTCTCTATCTTTTACCCATTGAGGTTTTTTGTGCTCAAATCATTCCGTTTTCGAGTTATTTTGAGTCAATTTTCAACTTCCGGTAACACCGGAAGTTGAGGTCATTTGTACACAATATAGAGTTATAGAGCACCAAAGTTTTTCCTAAAAACGCGTGTAATTTGATACTCGATGACGTCATCATGACGTCAATCTTTTAAATACAACTTGGAATCATGACCGAAGTTCCCACCAAGTTTCAAGTCGATATCTTGTAACCGTCATGTAGAAGTCCTGCGGACAAGTTTGTGAAGAAAAAAAAATGGAAAACTAGACATCTATGGCTGTTGTAAACAGCAAATATGGCTTTTCCGCATATAATATTATAAATTGATATACAAATATAAACTGCTATACAAAGAAAGAGATCCCTTATATGGACAATTGATAAAAGAATCATGATCATAGCTCTAACCACTTTTACATGAAGAGCTACTTCCTGTTTGACCGGAAGTAGAGGTCACAGAGGTCAAGCAATGTAACACAAATGGAAGACCTTGCCTAACATTGACTTTTAGTGAAAGAATCGTGATCACAGCTCGTACCACTTTTAAATGAGGCGCTACTTCCAGTTTGACCGGAAGAAGAGGTCACAGGGGTCAACTAATTTGTCACACAGAAAGACATTGCCTAACATTCACTTTTGGTGAAAGAATTATGTTCATAGCTCTTACCACTTTTAAATGAGGAGCTACTTCCTGTTTGACCGGAAGTAGAGGTCACAGAGGTCAAGCAATGTGTCACAAATGAAAGACCTTGCCTAACATTGTATATTGGTGAAAGAATAATGATCAAAGCTCTTACCACTTTTAAATGAGGAGCTACTTCCTGTTTGACCGGTAGTAGAGGTCACAGAGGTCAAGCAATGTTTCACAAAGAAAGACCCTGCCTAACAATCACTATTGGTGAAAGAATCATTTTAATATCTCAAACCGTTGAATTTTTGTTGATTTTTAAAGATTTTGATTATTAAATTTGAATTGCTTGTCACATGACACCTGATGACGTCACAATGACGAAAAGCTTTAGGAGACAACTTCCCTATATGGACTTCCTTCAGACCAAGTTTGGTTAAAATCGGTTCGTTAAAAATGCCCAAAGTGCCGCACACAAAAACCTATGATAACTCAAACGACAAGAAAAATAAGAAGAAGAAGAAGACAAAACTAGAGATTGTGTCTGTTGAAAACAGAACACAAGGCTTTTCCGTATCCGCTGTTATTGAAAAAAATTGTCATAATCTTATACACACAAAGACAGTTGATTATGATATTATGTTTAATACATTTGAGGTGTGCACCTTTAATCATAAACTCACATGAATTGGTCATATTTGTGTCACAAAGAAAGACCTTGCCTAACATTGACTTTTGGCGAAAGAATCTTGATCGTAACTCTTACCACTTTTAAATGAGGAGCTACTTCCTGTTTGACCGGAAATAGGGGTCACAGAGGTCAAGAAATGTGTCACAATGAAAGACCTAGCCTAACATTCACTTTTGGTGAAAGAATCATGATCCTAGCTCTTACCACTTTTAAATGAGGAGCTACTTCCTGTTTGACCGGAAGTAGAGGTCACAAAGGTCAAGCAATGTTTCACAAAGAAGGACCCTGCCTAACAATTACTTTTGGTGAAAGAATCAACTTAATATCTCAAAACGTTGATTTTTTGTTGATTTTTAAAGATTTTGATTATTAAATTCAAATTGCTGGTCACATGACACCTGATGACGTCACGATGATGAAAAGTTTCGGGAAACAACTACGCCATATGGACTTCCTTCAAACCAAGTTTGGTCAAAATCGACTGTTTAAAAATGACCAAAGTGCCGCGAACAAAAGTCTATGGTAACTCACAAAACAGAAAAAGAAGAAGAAGAAGACGAAGAAGAAGAAGAAGAAAAAAAAAATCAGAACAAAAACAATACCTTTTCCGTTGAACACGGAAAAGCCAAAAAAATCAGAACAAAAACAATACCTTTTCCGTTGAAAACGGAAAATCCAAAAAAAAAAAACTCGAACAATTACAATAGGTGTTAGGCTTGAACCCGAACACCTAAAAACACTATGTACATTGCAAGTTGAGCCATGGCTCAATTTACCCCATGAGGCTATGGCTCAGCTTGACCCAGTCTGTACTTTCTGAGAGTTATACACAACACACAAATCTTTTGCATCCATTGTTTAAAAGGCTATGACGAAAATAAAGACCCATAACTGAACTAACAATTGACATATAATATCCATATCAGATCTTGGTTGTATATAGAATAAACAGCACATACCTCTGTTACGCCTATTCTTACTTTTATGGTTGAAAATCAGAGTTTTCCCTCTGCAACACAAAGTTCTGTTTCAGTCTCAAAAGCAATGTGGCAGGGTTTAGAGTCATACAAAGGGTCCTCAATAGGTGGCACTACCACAGTTTCTCACTCACTCATAATTGAATTAGCCTTTCCCTACTACCATACGTTGGTAGGTGAAAACCAAAAAAGAAACGTTCACAGCTTTACGTATAGCTTACAAGGTATAAAGATAGATCTGGTACAAACATATAGTTTCTGCCCGAAATGCTGTATTTATCCATTATTTATATGAAGAAAACAAAATAATCACAAATTCGCTCTTTTTCTATTGCTATTGCAATGATAAATTGAGTTGGAAATTGTACGGGTTTGTTTTTTTATCAAATCAAACTATGAACAGACCGCAGCTATATCATTTCAGAGGAATACTTCTTTTTAATTCAACATTTAACCCGTCCCTAAGGGGCTCCACAAATTTGATGACTGCGTTCGTAAAATAAATTTCGTCATTCAGTTCGAATTGTTTATAATGTTCACGCTGCGCTATTAATGTTTAACGCTTATATAGTAGATACACGTAAAAGTTACATCTACATCGCACATTTACTGTGCACCGTACATGTCTACACTGTACATTCACTTGTACAATTTGTTTGAAAACAAATACAGAGGTAATGAGTAAAATTATTATTTTAAACAATTCATTTATAAATGATGCCGTATATAAACAATACTGATTTGTTAATACAATGATACAATCACATAACTCAGTGGCAACATTAAATTTCCTAATAGCTAAATCCGGATAACGGAGTCGCAATCTCTGGCCTATTCTACAATTGGTCAACTGAAAAACTAAAACGATGCAGATTCAATATATTGCATACATGCATTATGAGCAATGTCTTGATTCATATCGTACTTTATCAAAGAGCCTCGTAATTACTTTGCGACAATTCTGTCAGGGAATTCCGACTTGAAAGATCTGCCCTCAGTTGCGAACGAGTCCATGTCAGCTACTCGATTCAAGACGGGTGCAGATTTACATTGATTTACAATTTAATACAGGTTTCATGTAAATATTCATTCAAGCTTTTAAATTTGTTTGTGTATCAGTTTCACATTTTCATTTGGCACATAATGAATGTGCAGCAGTCGAATAGTGGTTGCGCATATTAACATACGCCTCCGGTCCTTTGTTCAGCTAACAATGTCCGATGTAAAGACATTTTTTTTCTGATAGGCGGTATAAGCCCCATATTTGGCATTGTATTAAGGCTACATTCCCCATTTGACGAGGCATACAAGTTGTAGGAGGCTTGCCCGGTCACAAACTTTAACGTCCGCACAAAAGCCATGGTCAAAACAATAATGCGAAGGCATACCAACCTCTGAGTGAACTACAACGCTAACGTTGTATCGGTAGACCGGAATAACAAAGTGAGATCGAGGCAGTGATGATAATGGCTCCCAATACTTCGTTCGTACTCAGTAAGATCGGATGAATGAGCTTTGCAGTTTTAATGTTCTCATAAAATCAACATTAACATCCTCAACCGACGTCAACGAGTGGTCTAACTTATGAACGCCGAGGAAGCAAGCTCAGTCTGGGCAGCTCCACCAGCCGTATCGATCATCCAGGAGTCCCATCCACGTATCATCTTGCGGCTTTTCCTGCTAACATACTTCTCCTTGATGTAAGATACCTCACTCAGGTTATCTGGATAACATTCCAAGTAATTAATGATGCCGGAGGTTATCCCGCCTGCTGTTGCGTTGTGTATTCATCAACGACTTCGGTAGTATAAATTCGGACCATGTTCCACCTCCAGGTGCCGCCACGACTTCGATATGGTAGAAATTCTCCACCACACTTCAGACATTCAATCATCTCCTTATTGTTTCTCTGTTGGTAAAACACATTGATAATCTTCATCGGTACAGGACAACAGGCTGTGAACAATTCTGTGCAAGTTCATTGAAGATAATGCTATCGTCTACGCCACTTCTTTACCCTCTCCACTTCTTCTAGTCGCCAGGCTAACGGCATATACTCTTTCCGACATAACGTTTTCGTGTTTTATAAGTGTCTCTCCAGTAGACTTGTGTCGTGTTGCTCTGTATGCAAACGTTGCCAAGGCCGACTTCTCGTCCAAGTCATGCTTATGAGGACGAGGAGTAATCATAAAGGAAACCATTCATAATAAGGCCCAATTTAACTGTTGTATCACTCCATCGGATTTGGGATTATATGAGTTGTGCGTGTTTTTCGGATACTCTAAGCGAAAAATATTTTTTTGACTCAAAATTGCGTCCCTGATCTGAATGCAATTCGATGTGGAAACCGAGCCTGCAGCTGAACTCCGACAAAAACTCTAGACGCCATCTCTACCATTTCTACCTCCCCGTCGGGTTTTGGGTATTCTTCGACAACTAATACGTACTTGACCTGTCTCGAGAGGGGCCCAGTATGTCCAAAGCTACATGCTACATAGGCGCACCGACAGCGTAATGCTGAAGCGAAGCTTTCCGAGCCTTGGCAGATGACTTCGTTAATGCGCATTGCATCACATTGTCTGACATACGACCTCACGTCTTCTCCCATCCATTGCAAGAACCCTGCTTCTATCGTACATTTGCACTGTATTTGCCTGACCTATATGTGTGCTCCTTTGGGCAAGCCATGTACTTCCTTTACTAAAGGGTTCACAAAAAGTAACTTTCGTTGATTTTGACGCCCGACCCCTCTAAATCTAATCGGTTTGTGGTGATATGAGTAGTATGAGTGTTTAGAGCACATCTTAAGCTGCATTTTGATGCCCTACTTGATGCAAATGACTCAACACTGTTCAATGCACACAACATTGTTTGTCAAAAGGTACAAAACCAAAAGTTACACTTTTAGGTATACAGGTTGTTACTGAACTTACAATGCGCTATATTGCATTGGGCGACATTGTTTGGGTCTACAATGGGTTACGCACAGCTAGACACTGTATACCTAAAAGTGCAACTTTTTGTAAATAATTTTCCTCTCATCCAGTTGATGCCATTTCTGGCCACTTCCATTCTTCTTTGTTCTGCTTCCTTAGCCCCCTCACTATGAGTCGCGCGCACATGTAGTCTCCAATGCAATGTAGAGCCTTCACAAAAGTAGACTCGTTCTCTTCTGCTTCTGCTCTGACACAGCTATACACGTTGTGCCTGTTGTGCCTCAGACTCAATCCATCAGCGTTTCGATGAGATCTCCTATCTCCTTTCGAAGAGATGAACTATGGTCATGTCTTACTCGCTGAATGACCTGCATTCAACGAGAAAAGCTGCCCTTGTGTGTGACTGTAATTCATCAGCCAGCGTAGTACATTATGGTCAATGCTAAATACGACGAACTGACGCCCATACATGATCTGACGGAATTTCTTGAAATTCGTCCGGGCTAACTTAACGCTGTACTTTTGGAAGGGATCACTCGCTCTAAACAATTTATCTATCACCTGGGAAAGTACCGCTAACACTCCACAGTAACGGTCATTTGTGTTCAGTATGTATTCCGCCTCCAGAAAGGCCAACATAGGAGCCTCGTGTAACTTCTGTTTCAACTTCTGGAATGCGGCTTAATACTCCTCGCTTCACTCCTGCCCCTTCTCGGTCAAGCGGTGTAACGACATTGTACCATGGAAGAATGACATAACCAACCAACATCATTAAATCGGCCAGCCAGAGGAAGCTATATGGACAACGGTGACATTCGTTGGCGTCAGCCACTCACTCAAGACTCTGACCTTCTCTGGGTCACTTGCAATGCTCCGACACCTGTACCTCACTCCCCATAGGTATGTCACACTTCTATACTCCTTTAACTTAAGTTTCAAACTTGCATATCCCATGCGCCGTAAGACAACTTCAAGAGCTTTAGTAACTCTTGCAGCATCTCTCCAAAGACGAAAATTTCCTCCAGATAGACCAGAACAATTTCCCACAATGGGCCTTCCAAAACTCGCTCCACCTGTCGTTCGAACGGCGATGGTGTTTTGCACAAACCAAATGGCACCACGCGCTAGCAATACAGTCCACTTCTCAACAGGAATGCTGATTTATGTTTAGCTTCATTGTCCAGCTTCACCTGCCAGGTGATATATCAGGAGCTACCTGTTACAGCAGTCGCCGCTGAAGATATCTTTATGTACCGCTGTGATGTAGCAGAACATGACAGCACTACATCAGGGGGCACAACAAGCAAATTGAAACTCAACCACAAGAAGTTCAGACTACGACTGGTTGAGGTGACTTACATGGGTCAAGTTTTGACCACAAAGGGAGTCCGCCTAGAACCGTAGAAGGTAGAGGCAATTACACACATACAGCGAACAGACTCGGAGAAAGCAGTCCAGCGTCTGTATGTGTCAACGATCTTCTATCTATCACGATATTTGCCAAGGCTCGCTGAGTAGAGAGAGACACTTAGAAAGTTGACAGAGCAGAGTACAATCTTCACACGGCAGAAACAACAAGAGGAGTCCTTTCAGCAGATAAAGGTAATGATTGCTAGTACTCCAGTACTAAGATAGTATGATACCACGAGGTCACAATAAAGTGTGACGCATAGGGCTTGGGATAACTCTCCTTCAGAATGGGCAACCAGTCGCGTTCCCCCCTGTCCCGCACTTCTACGGAGCAGAACTATACACGGATAGAGAAGGGGTGCCTATGCTTAGCCTTGTCGTATGAGACATTTGACCAGCTTTTCAAGGTGGACAACAACCATAAGCAGTCGATGCCTATATTAACAAAGCCACAACATAAAGCTCCAAAGAGGCTCCACCGCGTACTGATCACTTTCACTTCAAGCATGACTACCTAGTCACAGATGACAACTACATCGACTTCTGGGAACTATATTCTAGATTGGCGAAACACACCTGATTCCAGTGTAATAGCAACCCACCTCAGAAACTGAGGGTGAGGACAATGTTGGAAACACCTGTAGCCTATCTACATCCAAATGTTTTCTGGGGCGTGACAGACAATATACAACTTAGGAAGCAGAAGGCCAAACGACAATATGACAAATCTGCAAAGCCACTATCGGAACTGCAGATTGGACAACCAGTCAGAATTCAGCCAACCAGCAAGAACACATCATGGGACGTGTTGCCAGTGATGGTCGAGCTGGACAGTGGCCAAGTGCTGAGACGTAACATGAAGCTCTTAAGTGTATTAACTCAACAGTCAGTTGTATTTCAGCGACAATTCCAATCCAGCTACGCCCAGTCTCTAAATTATGCACATCACCCAGTCAACCAGCAGTTTTACCTGATGCAGCTGAGGCAATGACAGCAACCATAGATCCAGTCCAACCAAGACAACTTCCCCGAGCACAGAATATCTTGTTGAAGTCCACGCGTATTCGATCCAACACATTCAAGGATTTTGTAGTTTGAAACATTAAAATGACCTCTATATTGCCATGCAGATTTAAACGAAACAACAAGAAGAAACGGCAAACACTTTTAAAATAGATTCGTCATTGGACAGATTTGATGCTTAATTCGGTTCAATATTTATTTATCACACGCCCACGAAAGGATACATCAAAATAATAATTCAACCAAACTAGACACTCTGTAGTATAACTCATCAATTCGTGTCCATCATCTAGCTCCTCTGATTGCCTTCAAATGTTCAGCCAGGCTCTTGCGCAGTTGAGGGCCTTCTCATTTGCACTTGCCATATCTTCCAGGCAGCACTCGTCCTCAAAGAGTGGGCATCGCAGTAGATGCTGCATTATCTGCTCTTTGTCACCGCATTCGCAGGTTGTATCAGCCGCATCAGCATAGCCCCACTTGCTCAGATTGAGATGTCGTTTTATTGAAAACAAAGCATTTCACCGGAAGTTTATTATTATTATTACAGAAAACTGGAAACTTGGATTTTTCTGGCAACAATGTCCTTTCTTTTTGGCAAGTCAAGTCTGAGACAAAACATTGTTCAAACTATTAGTATCATTACCAAGTTTGTTAACTGTTAACTGTTCAAGTTAAAAAACGGACATGTCTATGATGTTAAAAAACATCGCCCTCTTGATTTTCCGATAAGTCAATTCATACAGAGTACATAGCCGACATTAGTGATGCTCCAATAATCTTGTGCTCTGAGAATCTTGTGCGACATGTATCATTACTTATCCAAGATCACGTAACAGTGTCAATACACTTGGCCCTTTCTCCATGAATGCTGAGGTCCAGCGTGTGTTAATAACTGGTCCCGCCTTTACTGTAGGCAGCAAACGATCCATCCCAAGAATGCATTCGAAGGTCTCCAGTTTACCGAATGTAGCAGCAAGGGTAAGTCGTCCACCCAACAGAAATATCCACCTATCCACTGCCGATACACATCTCTCTAGCGGATATCCATCCGCGCTTCGTACATGTGCCTCCATGTTAGTACTTGCCGATCTTCTGACAATAAAGTTGATGAAAGGACTCACGGCGTAGCCTATACACCAACAGGTTCGCTCGGTTTCTTCGCTGGCACAGTCACTTGCACAAAAACACACAACTACTGAGCACGAGTCAACTTTACCGTGCGGTAAACCATGGTCCGCTTCCATGGTCCTCTGATCTTCTTGAACCTTGTTGCTAGTTGCTTTCCATAAGGCTGCAGGGTTGCCTGGGACCCGTTTCTCGACCTCTTTCTCTTCTCAGACGAGATGCAATTCTGGGCAATATGTCCTTTCCGCCGGCATTTGAAGCGGTGACATTCCGCCTGCAGTGTCATAGGCGCCGCACAGTTCCTTTCCCTTCCCGTAAAGTCCTGTTTGTATAATGCTATTGCCCTCCAATTATCCCCACAACACGACAATGCAATGTCCACAATACGTGCAGGCAGAACCAATTCTTTTTAGACGACAATATTTAGTTCACATTTAGATTGAAATTCTTAACAATTTGAGAAGGGCCACTTTCCTTCGACACATGTTCAGTAGACGTGGTCAGTGCGGCTACATACGTCAATAAAGCAATTTAAGCCACATATACCTTTACGAACGGTCATATGCAATATCGCTACCCATCATTGACCTTCTTTGGGATGAAAACCAAAAGTTGTATTAGTAATAATGGTATTGTGGTCATGCAGTTTATGACTCCTCCTATTTTCCCCCTTAGTATCAGCGACAGACAACAGTTACCCCGTGGTGTCTTGTAGCGATATCCACGTCGAAGCATTCGGAAACCAGACCCTCAAACCCGGAGTTTGCTACTTGGCGAGTGACGAAAATGGAGTATTCCTTGATGCTAGGACCTTCTGTCAGGGACTCGGAGACAACATAGGATGGGATGTCGCTGACATAGAAGATGCGGTGGAGAACCAGCTCATCCAAGATGCAATAAGAGAATTGAAGGATAGTGACAATTTGTAAGTTTGAAGTCCAATTCTTAAGCAAATTTAATATGATATAAAATTGTAAATTAAGTTCTTAGTACATCAAAAGAGCTGGGAGTGAACATCTTCCATTACTTTAATGGAATCTGTTTCTAAGTGCTGATTTATTGTGTTAAAAAGCAAAACATAAGGTCTTGTTGACATACATTTAGTGTAAACACATCATAACAAAATATAAAAAGCTATACAAATAATGTGTGTAAATAGAATAGAGAAATGTCAGCACCTTGGCCATGTTGTGTGGTTGTAGCCATGAAGATCACATTTATTTCGTCATTAATTTATCACCATGTTGATGTTTTCTTCTCATGGCTACCTACGAGGATATGTTTACAATAATGATTGATAAGCCAATACTTTATAACATTCGCATAACCTGTATCCTGGGAAACGTTTCACATGATATGCAATAATGATTTACATCAGTGATAGAATGGGCCATTCATACAAGTCATCTATTAGAAACGGAATTGGTGATTTATAATTCAATATGGGTTTTGCGATTTCTAGCAAATTGGTCTTCACATTTAAAACTGTATAATATTTTCATGTCATTTGTACTTTGTCAATACATATGTATTATAAACAGGGAGGGGATTTTTATGCTTTTACAGGCGGGCATCCAAATTCTGGATCGGCCAGAATGACATGAAGACCGAGAATGTTTGGAGATATGTGGACGATAGCTCCAACGAGTGTAACCGTACAGTGTACTTTAACTGGGCATCAGGCCAGCCTGACGGGAACCGTAGACAAAACTGCGTGATATACTACAATCAAGACGGGATGTTTGATGATCGACGCTGTGATGGCTATTACAACTTCTTATGCAAAGTGAAAATAACATCTGGTATGTTTGATATTTCATCTTGTGTATTTGATATTATTTCCATCGGGTTATTGATTTTACTTGTGAGTACACTACTCTTGTGTATTGACTTGTTTTCTGAAAAATATCTGGATTTGTACAGAAACAGTGCCTTCGTGTCCTGGTTTGCCTGAGGAATCTTCTACGGAGGTTTATGGTGGTAAGCATTATACATCACGATTCTGATCAGTAATTGGCATTACAAGTATTTCCATTTTTAGTGTCTTATACGGTGGTATTGTATAATGAAAAGTTATCGATACTGTTATGAATATTATATCCATTGGCTTTTTATTTTGTGCTACAAATCATATTTCCTGTTTTATTGGTTTAAATTGTATTCTTTTCTTCGTGCATGTCGCCTTACATTTGAGGCGGCCTAATATATTTTGTTTCTCTTAACTTTAAGCCAGCAATTGCAGCAGAATAATACTTAATAGTAGTTGATCACTAAATTTGGTTGTATAGCTATTCTTTCTAGAAACCAATTATCTTGATATTGTTTTAATATACTGACGTGTTTATGCTTTCATCCGTCGTTTCCTTACCAGATTGCCGTGACATCATGCCGTCCGCCTTCAGTAATCCCTTTGTGCCTGGGGTTTGTTACGCCAGCGCCATCAACCAGAAGTTTCACTTCCAGGCGGCTGTGGATTTCTGCCGGTCTCTCCCCAATGGTTCCTGGTCGGTGGTTGACATCGAGGACGCCGACGAAAATCGGTTTCTTGAAGTGTGGAACAGAGACAATTTCCCGTAAGTTCTAACTGTTAATAGGTAAAGACGACTAACAAGCGGCTAGAAATCAGGTGCACCATCTTACATTGAAGAAAATTAACACCTTTTATTGGAGGTTTATTCCCGCATCAGTTGAATTATCATTACATAATGTAATTTTGCACTCAGCCCTGTATTAAAGATTCAATCATTAGTGTATGGAAACATTATACAAGTCATTGATATGCAGACCTCAAACCTGGGAGAGAAAAATGAGAAACATATGATTACAATTTAACCTTTTAATTTTGTTTACACTGTATGCACCCGTAGTAAGAATGATTATTACTGGATCGGTCAAAATGATCGGGAGCTAGAAGGCGATTACCGGTATACCTCAAGCGGGCAGTGTCCGGTGTATCTCAACTGGGCCAGTGGTGAACCCAACGGGGCAGGGAATGAGAACTGTCTAGCCATGAGGAAAACAAGCAACGGACGCTTTCATGATGTACCTTGCCACGGACAGTACTTTACTCTCTGCAAACTCAAAACTGGTGGGTTAAAATTCTTCCTTTTAAAACGTCTTATACTTAGCCTGTAACTATACCTTAACTGTGCCTTAACTGTAACTATACATATTTTGACAGACATACATGAGTCATTCTATGTCAAACCACTCCGCACATTCCGTTTTTTGTTTTACTTCTGAATTTTTCAAACATTGTGTACCGTTGAGTCTGATTGCAACCCAATTTTAGTGGAATCCCTCCACCAATGTTACCGAAGTGCATGGACATTTCCTGTGTTCTGACATCATTGTTTTTAATTTAACTCATTCATATTATCACAAAATATGAAGTTTGGGTATCAACGAAGATTACATGCACTTAAGTGACTCCACCTTTAAGTCATAACCAAAAGTATGACATTTACTCCTCGACGCCGATTTAAAAAAGAAGAAGAAGTTTTGTTCCAAAATTTCACGCAACAATATCTGCTCGATAAGGTTAATGAAACCCCCTTTCACTCGTGTTGGATTGCAGACCCAGAGCCAACGCGAGATCCCTTGACGAGGTGTGATGGCAGTACTGTATTACCTGAACTCACAGGTAATTTCTTCAAATGAACAAACAAAGTAAATCAAAAAGTGAAGAAGGTAGATATCTTATAACTCATGGTGAAAGTAGCCATTGCATTATTATGTATTTTTTTTTATTTGGATTTGCATTTCAGCATGCTCCGACCTCCGTAAGGACGCTTTTGGTAGCGCAGCCAAACCAGGCAACTGCTACTTCATGATGGACATGGAGCTTACCTGGGAATCGGCCGTCGACTATTGCCAGGGGGAAGGTTGGTCTCTGGTCGACATTGAGGACGCCACGGAGAACACATTACTGGCTGCCAGACACCGAGATTTCAAAACGTAAGACCCATTTTGCTGATGCAGCATCATAGTACAGGGCAAATCACTTGATATCAACAAGCCAAAGATCTCAGTTTGCCATTAATAACGCCACTTACCAATAATTATCATACCAGCAGTGAGATGACCGAGATGTCAACCTAAAATGGACTGGTATTACCCCTCTGCAAGTTGTTAAATGGATGTGTCTGCTTTGTGTAAAAATTCTTTCAAAAAACCCTGACTTAGAACTATATTTTAATTTAAACCAGCCATAGTGATTCCCGCACATTTATATGTCTTTACGCCGGCACTCTTACAGGGTTAGCAAATAAACAATCATTGCATCCACAGATTGAACAACTACTGGGTTGGTCAGAACGACCGGGAGGTTGAAGGAAAGTGGAAGTATGCATCCAACGACACGCCGTCTGATGGTGAGGTGTTCCTAAACTGGTTATCTGGCGAACCGAACGGTGGCACATCGGAGAACTGCATCGGGGTTGACCATGCGGGCAAGTGGAAGGATGTGGACTGCAACTGGGCCATTTCCTTCATCTGCAAGAAACGCATAGGTTCGATTAAAATGATATCACAGACAGTTTTTGTTTCTCTATACGGAAAAGCATTCGATTATAATGGCAACTGGTCGAGGTCAACTCTGTGCTAAGTTTCAATTTGACATTACAAAAAATATGTCGAACCAGTCGTATGTTTGGAATTTTAGGTGAATATTGTTTAGGTAAATATTTTGAAGATTGTATAATGGCACCGGAATGCCGATAGCCTACCAGTAACGATTCGAAATAAGACTAACGGATAAACGAACAAATGACAGACCGAACAAACAAAAACTACCACTTGTACTTGATCTTATAATTATAGAAGCTTTGTAAAATTCATTTTGGTCAGCCCTCAAAGGTTAATTACGTCGAATACATGTTAGTTTGATTATAATAAACGGTACTGTTCAATAACTGATGTTATGGCAGCAATGACACATGACACTTGGGGCGCACATTACATTATCCACAGCATTCACATCATTCACATCATAAAATGAACGATGTTTATCATGTGTAGGTCGGCAAAGAACGGTGGCGCAGGAGTGACATCGCACATCACAAGTATCTTAAACGAGAGGCGACATAAAATCGAACAGGGAGATATTGGTCTCACGGCATAAATCTAGAGGCATAAATCTTGCCACACTATACCGCACACGTGGTACGTTTTGAGCTAACGGCAACGGAAGATTGTGTTCCTTAGCAGATAAAGGCGGCCTTTCATATGATGATCCCACAGGCCAGCTCTGAACCGGAACCCATCCCCCCCCCCCCCCTTCAGTGGATCATAATTCCAGGACTGAACCTTTCAACTTCCATCAAATACTTATATTCTACGATTGTTTTTAACGTATTCCCATTGATATTTTTGTTTTCCAGAAGAACCTGAAGCAAACTCCTGTACAAAATGTAAGTGCACACTATTTAGATATTTAGTTCTAGTTTTAGCAATCTGCAGTGCTCCTAACCAAAGCGAAAGTTTCTTACTCAAGATCATAATAGGAAGTTCTCCTTGTAAGTGAAGCAAAAGTATTGTTATTGCTTTAATACCAGATATATCCCCATCACGACCCGGTAAATTCCTGTTCCTCTCTGCGGACGCCACCTGTCGCCCAGAAGACGTACTAACTCCCAGCTACCGTGTCAAGACCAGAGTCCAGTGTGCACGGGACTGCTCTATGGAGGCTGGCTGCCTGAGCTTCGGCTTCTTGACCTCTGGGAATGAGGATAACTGCTTGCTCTGTAGCAAGCCTCTCAACGTGTATGCCTTAGTTTACAGAGCTGGAAGCGAGGTCTACAACAAAGCATAGGAAAGCTTGATTTGAATCTCTTATGTGAAAGAAATTGTTTGTTTTCAGCTACTTAGTCTTTTGAATTCACTATCTCACTGAGTAAATTCTGACAAAATTGCATTGCAATTCATTGATGCATCACCGTGCAATTACTGATTGTCTTGAAAAGTCAATTTTGCTATACCATTGCAATTGAGTGACAGTTGTGGTCATCTTAGTGGTACATGTAGTTGTCACTCAATTGTAATGGTAGGAACAATTGACTTTTCCCAGAATATAAGTAAATGCTCAGTGATGCATTAATATGAAACAAAACGTATGTTAAGGGGTTCAGCATGACAATCTTTATGTTTGCTCTGCGTGATATAATTGTGATACTATTAATAATGGTTAATTAACGCTTAGTAGGATATGCACATATTTCATGTAAAGGATTACACGCAAATTCAGAGATTTAATCTTAGATTTAAAACGTCGTTTATTATACAGTTGTTCACATCCCTGCGTGTAGATACGTTTTAAATATTGCGAATAATGTGCCTTAAAAATTGTGTGCTGAAAAGTGTTAGCATGTGTAATTATGCTCGTATTTTGATCGTCTTATCAAGAGGTATAATGCATGATTGGTAAATGTCACAGAACAGCACTCACACTTTGTTTAATCAAAATATACATACAATAACACACATTTGGATGTGTGAGCTCAATCGGTTATCTGAGTCACGAGAAAAGAGCTAAATACCGACTCAATTATCTTTGTAAAACACAAAGAATGGTTTTTATCTTAACCAGAGATCAAAATCGTTTTCGGTCTTTGTTTTACTTACTAATGAATAAATACACTATTTCAGGCGGAAATAGTTTAACGGTGTGTTTCTATCAGCAGCATCTTTTCACCCTGAAAGTTATACTTAAATTTGTGAGCCTTTCTATCTGGGTACGTTACCGATCCTGTAAAGTACATTTTAAGCTCGTGATGTAACATGAAGTCTTTTATCCGGGTAATGCAATGCTGTTTGGCCCTATTATGTATTTATACAAATTTTTATTGTGAAATACAGTTGTTGAATTTGTCTTGAAGTAAGGATTTATGTAGAATGCACGAACAAACTAGGGAGAGTACGAATGAAATTGACTCTGGGCCTTTACACAATGAGGCTTAAGGGTAGACTTCGGATTTATTTTGCCACCGTCATTTTGTGTCCTGGGTGAAATAAAGGGCATCAGACACATGGCAAAGCTGGAGGGTTCCCTTCCGGTTTCCCTCATGTGGCCTGATCCCTTCGTATTGCGTATCGTATCATTGGAGGCTCGAATGGCAGTAGCAAAATCATTTTCAAGCCTGGCCTCAAGCCTGGTTCCACATATCCCACAGGTAAGCCGAGTAGGTGTCCAAAAGGTTGTATAAATCTGATTGAAAGACAGAAGATAAATGAAGCAAAGTACATCTTCATTTTCATTTCAAGTTTGAAATTTAGTAATAATACTCTCCTTTGGTATGGTAAATAATTATAGCAGCACACAAGTACGTTATATAATTGTATAAATCAAAATGTTTTACTATTTATTGGTGTTTTATGGCTATAATAATGGAAATGTACGGTTTTTTTTGATTATTTGGTACTCTTTTTTTTTACTGTAACAGTACAAAACACGACACTGAATACAGAGTATTATTATGTCAGACATATTCGTTTATGAAACCCCCAAATAGTTGTCACCTCTACTGTTCTGGTCAAGAGGAAATGTCATTATTTGAATTTAAATAACACACTGCTAAAAAATATCAGTCACGAAGTCGAATTCGTGAAAAATTGATCAAGAGTTGATGATGGGACACTATTCTTGTTACTGGCATTACATGTACGAGATTTCAACTCAAAGATTGATCATAATTGTTTTTCTTCAGATTAATATTATTAAGAAAGTCGCTTACTAGAAAGTCTTGTTTCCGACGATAAATTGAAGTGTGTTTTAGGCTCGGTGCTTTTTAGTTATTGCTTTTTATGTACAGAATACTAGCCAGATTGAAAAGGATTTGTTTTAATTATTTGATTACTTATTATTTATTACATTTTTTTTTCATTTTTATTGGATTAAAATTTATCATACTCTGTTTGCGTTTATTCAATGCATAGTTAATAGGCGAGCTGTCAATGTATACGTAAACACGGGTAAAATGTTCGGATTTGGACAGGTGAAGGGTTGCAATATGCTTCCCACGAAAGACAAGGAGGTCATAAAAGCCAAACATGGTTGATATGTCAGGGTGCTCACAATATTTCAGCTTATTACACTAGCTTAACTACAGTGCACTATAATGCAGCAACACCCTCATTGTATGGTCAGATTCTCATTATAAATCGTGAATTAGAAACATATGTACTGTACGTGTCATGACGTTGCGTTGCGTTACGTTTGCGTTACTATACACTGTGTTACGTCACGCTACACACAGTGGCGTCACCAGACTTTTGAGTCTGGGGGGGCACAAGGGGGGCACTTGCAATTGTTAGGGGGGCACCATTACAATATATATTATATCGCGGGGGGGCACAAGGTTTTCCAGGGGGGCCACGTGCCCCCCACCCCCCCCCCCCCCTGGCCCCCCCTTGGCGACGCCACTGGCTACACACCGTTACGTTACGTTACGTGTCATATTACGTTGCGTTACATTACCTTACGTTACATGTATTCTGAAAAGGGTTTGATTTCAATCAAAATCTGATTTCATTTGATAATGTTTTTGCTCTGATGTTTGGAAATGGAAGCAATAAAAGATCAGTACCCTATCTTACTGTCTAGTATGGATTTTTTTGGTTGGGTTTCAGTTAAAGCAGTTGTTGTTGTTGCTGCTGCTGTACATCATACACATCAACCTTGCAAAATGTGTGTTAAGAAAAATACAACCCAATGTTGTGTACTTCCCGCAGGCCTCTCATTTTAGAAGATGGACTGATTCACCAAGTTTGCAAAGGCAACTCGACTCCGAGACAGCTCGACAGCAAAAACAACCCGCCGCAAGCCTGACCCCCATATCTGCCGATGTGATGCAATGTTTAACTATATCTGAATTATAAGTGGCACTGACGGGAAATAATAGTCTGATATTAGTAACTAGGACAAAAAGGGCCGCTCAAGGGTCTTAAGAGAGACGGCATATTCGGGCCGCATCCTCAGTTCGGCCATGGCAGACGGCCAAATGGACCCTGGCAGGCACGCTGCGGTCGAATTGTCTCGAGTTGTCCCGCAGTCGGCGTTCCAGCATTCATGTGTAGAACTGCACAGTAACCGCCATGTATACAGCTATTTCTCCAAGATCCACCAATGACCAGAACGGTGAAATATTTGAAAATGGTGAAGCAAAGAAACGTGAAACAAAAAAAGAGAATGACAAAATGGAAAAAGGTGAAAAGAACAATGAAGTTAATGAAAAATAGACAAAGACTTTCAAAACAGGTATGTATCTGTTTATATTTAATTTAAGAACATTCTCACAATGTCGAAGCCGCTCTGCTGAAAACCAAAATTAGCAGATGTGGCGAATTTGCGCGGTACATAAACACAAAATCGCTAGCCGAGGCAAAGGTATTACTATATTTCAGACATGACTGAACAAATAAAAAGGAAAAAAGACCCTCTTTTTCGCCCAGGCAATTAGCATTTTAACCGGACGGATATATATTCAGCATTACCTCCATATTATTGCATATTTCCCCGATCCCAGTTTCCGGAGGCGAAATACTTTTCCGCAAGGGCGACATTGTCAGCCAATGTTCAGCCATGTCCTAAATACGCATCCGTAGTATGATGACGTGTCGGTTTGAGTTTTGCTGATGCCATCAGATCATATCAGTGCTGAGCGGTATCAGGCATGCTGGAGGTGTGTTAGATCTGATACCACTGATAATCGTGCTGATCAAGACAAGTTTAGGCCTTTATCTTTGACTTCACTGTGGTGGCAAAGGTGCCAACCTCTTTGTGGTCTGCATGGAGCTTTGCTTCAAACCACTACGGATGATGAGGCTCATGTGGGGTGCAGATGTGCGGTCATTCGGCTGGGTGGTTCTTGCCTTGTTTCTGATGGCAACGCCAGGCAATACGGCGACGGGTGAGTTTTCATTCAAATTGACATTTGTTGCTCTCTTCGAATCATTTAAATAAAGAAAGCTGATTGAAATACGTTTTGGGCTCATGTATAAATTCAAAGTAATGGTTTAAAATAGTTCTAAAATTATTTTAACCATTCAAAGAAATGCATTACTACAAATCAGTAACCCCTCCCAATTCGAATTTCGTATTTTCTTGAATTTTAATTGCCGTTTTCACTGAGCAAATAAGTCACAATGTGGCCCACTTTTGCTGCGACTCGGCAGTGAATACGTATGCCCCGTTAACTTTCAGTTATGTGGGGTAAGTAGGGTGTTATTCGCTGTGTCATTAACTCACCTCTTAATTTCCCCTAAAACTCAAAACACTGCACAACTGCAACAAAATGTAAGCTTGCTGACATCAACATGGACATCATATAACACAAAGGTCTAATTCTCCTCTCGTATAGGAACGGAGACTTTTGTGTTAATCAATGCAAAAACATGTATACAGAATACATTAGATCACACTGCTTCAATAGTATGTTATATAATTTATCTTAATGATAAAAATAAAAGAGGACTTATGTATATTTCAATGAAGGTACGCGTTTTGCAAGTTGTCCATACAATACTTGACGAAAACCAATGTAAAGTATGCGTTTTAGATGTGTACGTACCTAAACAAATTACTCTTAATACCCTTTCAGTTGTTTAGATTCAGTCAAGTATTAACATTACATTAACAGTTTTGCAAAATTAGAATCTTTATTAAAATTGATATAATTCCTCTTAGGAATGATCAATTTGTTTCATTCCTTTTTTTAATAAGCAGGACAGAATGCTTGTTAAACAATTAAATGCTTTACTAAAATTTTCAGTGGCAATATTTTGTTGTCTTTAGAAAAACATCACAATCCCGGTCAAGTTCTTTTTGACTCGTATGCCGGTCCCAGTATTCAACATACTATGTATGTATAAACAATGGACCATATCCCATCTATAGCTGGCGATTTTTAGTCACAAATCATGCAAGTCGAGTCCGAGTCAGTAGGATCGAGTCCGAGTCCGAGTCATTTGTTTAATCTGACTCGAGTCCGAGTCATGAAACCCAGAAAAAAATAGACTCGAGTCCGACTCTACTTTGAGCCACTAGTCATACAAGTAAGAATTACGCAAATTATATGCAACTGGAAGATATAAGTTAATTTGAATTATGAAACACGGTTCACGTTTGTATTTAAATTTCATTATAAAAGGTACTTTAATTTGAAGAAATTAACTGCATGCTTTATGAACATGGCTGTGATAACATTTTAAGATTTCAGTAAAATTTTGTTCAGAACATCTTCTGTATATGTTGAACCCTTTTCCCCGAACTTGACCCGTACTCGCTTAAGTAGTTGGAAAAAACAAAAAACAAGTAGTCGGCCCGTACTCCGTACTCGTAATTTCGTACTCGAACTCGTCCTCGAACTCGACAAATTGTACTCGGTGAACTCGAGCCCAGTTGCAAATACTCGAAAGAAAAATCAGATTTGTTTTTATTAATTTGTCCTATTTTTTTAGAACACTACAAAAATACCAGCGTTTATCACACGGGCATTTTCAAATTTACGAGGCGAGAACAGATCGTATGTGTGTGACAGGTTGTGTACATGTACACAAACGCATCACATTCTCTATTGGACGCATGACGCAATGACAATGTACTCAATGACTTTGTACACGAACTTGACCCGCACTCGAACTCGTTTTTTTGGCCCAGGACTCGATTAGAAAGTACTCAGAAAAGGCCCATACTCGGCACTGTGTACTCGGAAAACTCGGTACTCGAATGTTGGTACCCGACTTCAATACTGGGTATGGCTCCGGCGAGTCACATCGGCTTGATGTGACAGACATTATTCAAATGCTATCTCGACGGAGCTTTATCGATTTTCTCGCCGTTTTTTAATTTAGTGACAGGGCCTTTACAGCGCACAAAACGCAGCTATAATCCCGCATTCTAAGCGTCACATGATAGAAGACTGTCATGAGCCAGTTGTAGCTAGTTGTAATAAGTGTTACGTTACTGCCATAGGTGGCAGAATATTATAATTATCAACGGACTCGCCATTTGGGGTTAACTGTTTCACCATGTTTGTCTCATCTATTATGTACTAAGATTATTACGATCGAACGATTATTTAGTCGACTGAGGCTACAACAGATAGCACACCGGCCATCCCTCGTCGAGTCGTGATTAAGAATTGTTTTCCAAGTATTTTTGTCAAGAAGCAGATTTCTGTAAGACTGCCGTTGTCGAGTCAACAGACTATAGTGGCACGAGTATACTAGCACCAGCCAGGAGGTGCAATTTTGTAGGCCCCAACACAGAGCATTGAACAGTGGCCCTGGCCGTAGGCTTGGGCCGTGGAGTTGCCCCCGACGTCTTGTTCCAAGACTAACAGTTCTGGGCTCGGGTACTCGGCAAAAACCTGGTCCGAAGGTAGTCAAAAGTTTCGGATGCTTTTCAGAATCGGATGAATTGAAACATGGGATGGAATTACGTCTACGGTTGTTTTATGTCTACAGCTATTTTGTGTGGGATTCGGAATAACATGTTAGGTTTTTGGAATTTCATCCAAATCGGAAACATGTTCGAATTTTGACAAAAGATCGGGTTCGCAAAAACATCCGACACTTGAATATGTTCGGTCGTTAAATTTGATTAGGTTTTTGGAAATGTATCCGAGTCTTTAAAAAAGGTTTGAGTTTTCAAAATATTAGGTTTAAGAACATGTAAGCTTCTAAAAAATACATCCTATTCCATGTTATGTGTTCTAATCTTTTTGACCCGATTTCTGCTTCGTAGCCCCATCTCCAAAACTCCCAATCTACATGCAACTACGCAGTAAGACAAAACTAAACGATTTCTCAATACGATTGAAAGTATAATACATGATTGGTAAAAGTCACATAACGGCACTCGCACATTGCCTGATCAAAATAATAATTAACATGAAAAAATAAACCTGTGAACATCTTTTTGTTATAAAACATAAAAAATGGTTTTGCTCTTAACCTGATATCAAAATTGTTTTTCGGTATATGTCTACCAGCCCCATCTCCATACCCTGACAGTTAAACGTAAATCTGTAAACATTTCTGTTTGGGTATGTTACCAATCCTGTACTATACCCTTACAGCGAAAATAATGGGCCTGTAGACTTTTGTTTCATGGGGGTATGTTTGGGTAATTTGGGGTGGGATAATCTTATGGACCATATCCATGTAAATAAATGAGTGGAGGGGAGGGCAAAAGCTAGACCACAACGCCAAAGATTCACGTTCATGTTTAGTTGAATGCATTGTTGGTTATTTATTTCTTGGTAAACTTGGTGTTATTTGCTTGAAGCTTGGTCTGGTCGTGAGCTTTCTCATGATTAACATTCGCGTGGTGTTCACCCTGTTTGTGGCTGAAGGAACCTTTTTTTTTTTTGAAAAATAGTGAAAATAGAAAAGAATACAAAATTGTTAATTTTGACCTATATAACAAGCCATAAAGAGACTACTGTATATCACGTGCAGCTTAAAGGGATGGTACAGAACTGTTTGCGACAAAACCGTTGCTGACAGTGAAAGCACATTATGTAATCCATCATATACCTTAACTGACAAACCTGTAGAAGTTTGAGGTCAATCAGCCATCTGGGTCACGAGAAAATAGTGAAAACCCGTTTACACATCTCAACGATATTTATATGCGTTCATAATAAAACGCTTCAAAGCGATTTATTCCAATCCGAAAATAGTTTCATTTATTTCTCAACAATATGGCATTTCAGACAAAAACATTTCATGGGATGTTTTCTCCTATCATCACCATTATACTGTGCTAGTTTTATGTGAATCTGTTATCTTGAAGTGTATTTTGTCTTACCAATTCTGTACCATCCCTTTAATACAATACAATACATTACAATACAGACTCTCGCCGTTTCCAGCGAATTTAATACTCAGTAATGTAAGTCACCTCGGTTGGAGCCATATTTGCAATTTTCTTTATATGATATCATATTTTATTTATTATTATTGCTTCACTGGTCTGACTTCCGGCAGTTACTGCGTTGGAGAGAAATCCTTGACATAACAATAGGCGTGGGTTTATATTAAAAACAACCCTATTCAATGTGTGGTTTATGGTAGTACTGTAGTCTCACATTTGGTTGGTTGAGAATTATATCCCATGCTGTAAAGCATCTTTGGAGAGGGGTCCTTTTGAGAGGTTATTTTATATACACATTGAAATAGCCGCGTGTTGTTAACGTTCTATTTCTTTAATAGCGGGTTTCGCATGCGAAGGGATACGCATACGCGTACGTTTAGCTATCCGTAAACGTCAACAGCCGATCCGATGTTAGGGAGGTTTCACATGCGAACAGTTACGTATACGCGTATACGTTTAGCTATCCGTAAACGTCAACAGCCGATCCGATGTTAGGGAGGTTGTAATCTTTTTTGTAGAAGTTTGGTCCTAAAAAGTACTCAACGTTTCGATCAATGTAATCTAGTCGTCTCTCTTCGGATGTTCTTTTGTAGATATGCATAGAAACTCTTTCTTCTGTCTCCATATAATTATGTAGCTCTTTTTAATATCTCTTTTTGGAACCACACTATCTTACATGTGAACATGGTACAACCACTGCAACATACATCGTATATCTCCTTATACGAAGCAGATATCGGGTAAAACATATTGAAACACATCTCATAGAATCGGATATATTCTTAAGATTCTAACATGATTTTGAACCTAATGTTTTAAAAAAATAGAACATATTTTTTTTATGACTCGGATGCATTTTCGAAAACCTAATCAAATTTAACGACCGAACATAATTTATTCTAGTTTCGGATTTTTCTCGAATCCGACCATTTTTCAAAAAATCGAACATGTTTCCAATTTGGATGCAATTCCAAAAACTTACCAAAAGCATTATACAGTTCAGAATTCCAACAAAACAGTAACAAGTAGTTTCATCCGATTATGAAAAAAAAACATCCGAAATGTTTGACCCTCTTTGGGCCGGGTTTTATCCGGGTATCCGGGTATCGGTTGTGCATGGGCAACAATAATAGCAACGGCACGTGACGGTAAAAAGTTTTGAACATTCTAAAAAATGTCTGCCGATTCGCTACCGTATCAACGTTATACATCGGCAGTACTCCGGTATGGCTTCGTTAATATCTAGGGAGACTAGAGGGTCAAAAGTTTCGGATGCTTTTCAGAATCGGATGAAATGAAAAATCGGATGAAATTACGTAAGCCTAATACAAATTGTACTGCTGTTTATGCCTAAAGCTGTTTTGTGTGGGATTCGGAACTGGAGAATGCATTCGAATCGAATAACATGTCAGGTTTTTGGAATTACATCGAAATCGGAAACATGTTCGATTAAAAAAAAAAACCCATCGGATTCTCAAAAACATCCGAAACTTGAATATGTTCGGTTGTTAACTTGATTAGATTTTTGGAAATGCACCCGAGTCTTAAAAAATATGTTCGATTTGTCAAAACATTAGGTTTAAAAAAACTTGAACTTGGTGTTATTTGCTTGAAGCTTGGTCTAGTCGTGAGCATTCTCATGATTAACATTCGCGTGGTGTTTACCCTGCGTGGTTGTGACTGAAGGAAGCTGTTGGTGGGAAAAAGTGGAAATAAAAAAGACAACAAAATGGTTCATTCTGACCTATATAACTAGCCATAAACAGCCTACTGTAAATCACGTGCAGCTTAATACAATACACACTGGCGCCGTTTCCAGCGGATTTAATACTCAGTAATTTAAGTCACCTCGGTTGGTGCCATAATATTGGCCATTTTTCTGTATGATATCATATTTTATTTAATATGATTGCTTCATTGGTCAGGTTTCCGGCAGTTGTTTGGGAGAAATCCTTGACATATCAATAGGCTAATAATTATAGATTGATTGGCATTTGGCTGCTTGGGTTGATATTAAAAGTAACCCCATTCACTGTGTGGTTTATGGTAGCTATAGTATAAATTAGATGGTTGAGAATTATAACCATGCTGTACAGCATCTTTGGAGAGAGGTTCTCTTGGGGAGGTAAATAATTTCATATACAGATTGAAATGACCACGTTTTAACGTTCTATTCCTTAAAATAGCCATCCAGGACTACACTCGAACCTTTAAAACGTTAGTTTTTTTCTGTCTTCTGACGATTGGGATATTCCAATTGAAAACCATGGATGCGTGTGGTCTGGTTCCCTGCCCAAAGAATCCCTGAAGACTCTTATTAAATATAAAAGGTCAGGTATGGGCTACGGTTAAAAATAAAACATGACACAGCTGTCATGTCTGCGACTGCGCGGAATCTAGGATTAGAGCCTGGCGAGTTTCCATTTTTTGCATTCAGTTTTGCACTTTTGTAATCACATGCAATTTTATCTGGGTAATGTAAGAGTTCAGAAAAAGCCGAAAGTCAACGTAACTATCCGTAGTTGGACGAAAAAGAGTTCGTAATGTTTCTGATAAACCCGTAAAAAGTAAAAACAAAAATATATTCTTTATTGGTCACATGACCCTCCTTTAAATTCAGCTGATAATGGACCCTACCAATGACCATAAATTGACGGACAATATTCGGAGATTCTTGGTCTGGGAACCAGACTAGGACGTGCGCAGGATGTTTTGTCTGCGCGTATTTGTTTGTTTGTTTGTGAAATGTTCGATTTAAATCGTTTGAATGGTTTTGTGTCATTGCATCCTTTGCTCTGGTCTACTGTCTGTGTTTAATTCCTCTACAATGTTCCGCCTAAAGCCTCTTTCACACCGGGCCTTACGTACAGTTGCGTAGCGATGCATAGGGACTACGCTACCCGACGCTGCTCCCAGTGGTGGATCTACGAGGGGGGGGGGGGGGTGTTAGGGGGTTTAACCCCCCCCCCCCCCCCCCCCCCCCCCTTGGGTTCCCATTATTATTATTTTTTTTACAAAAAATAAGGGGGTTGACCATACACCCCCCCCCCCACCACGGGCACTTCGCGCCCTCACACAGCCTGGCTACAAAACTTCACTCCGGGTAACCCCCCCCCCCCCCCCCCTTACCAAAAAGCTAGATCCGCCACTAGCTCCTACTCTGTTTCTACGCTAGTCTACGCTCGTTTACGTAACAATACGCCGAGTACGAAGAAGGAATACACGACATGTACGCAAAAAATGTAACATGTTTAATTTCTTCGCGTAGTCATAGCGTACAGCACTGGACAATGGAAGTACGCAGTTTATACGCAAATCTACGCTACACTATGCTACTGTGTGTCCTGCCGGCCAATACACCCAATACTACACGCCTGTACGCCGATCATATTCTAGTAGGTACGCGGTGCCTCTACACAGGGTACGCAACCATACGCCGTCACACTACGCACATCTACGCATGCTCACCTTGAATACGCAGCCTTATTTCGGCGTACACGATACGCAACACTACGCAACTCTACGTAGGGCCGGTGTGAAACGGGCTTAACTCTTACTTTCCTGACGTGCAATGCATATTGCCAATTTAATGTTGGTTTGAATTGTAGTAATTTAGAGATGACCAAATTGATTCCTTTGAAACTCTCTTCAATTATTGTAAAAAAAGGAATATTACACAATCATCTTAAAGCCATATAAATGTAGGTGTACTGTTGCATACAAAAATAAAGAGAGAACCTTCATTGTGCATGTTTCACAAGAATAGAAGGTTGGCAGAAATAATGTCAAAATCATCAGTTCTTCAAAAGACGAGGTAACAGGGGAGACCAGTGGCCGAACTCTCCAAAAAAGGAATAAAAACATTAAAAAAAGTAAAAAAAAAAAATGAGTTCAAATCAGGGATTATCAACCTCACTGATTATGTAAAGCATGAAAAGCAAAACCTTTCTTTCCACCAATTCCACATGTACAGTATTATCATTTACAGTTCAATGTAATGAGTGATTCAAATTTCAGCCAGTAATAATCTTCTATAACTGTCCGAAAAATACAATTATTATTTCCCGTAACTGGCAAATATCCTTGTCATTTCAAACAGTTTTCATACTTGTCACATTGTTAAGGATAATATCATATTTTGGTTTAAGACAAAGAAATACAGATCCATGGACAAAAATATCAAGGAAGATGCAGTAACAGTCATCTGTGGAAATTTCAGTCCCATACGATGCCCACTTTTTGAGAAAACCACAGTATTTCTTTTCTCTTTTATTTTTGATCTTTAAAAAATCCCCCCAAAAATGTGGGCACAGATTGTACTCTTTTTTGGATAAATACAACATTTCCGGCAGAAAATTGTAACAGTATGTTTCTACCATCACCATCTTGTATAAATCTGTGAAGATTTCTGTTTCGGTATGCTACCAAAGTAAGTAGTGTCCCTCAATTACCCACACTAAAAAATGTGCATGACTCAACGTAGGAAAAAAAGATGTCCAAAACAACATGTACCTCATGGGAGAAACAAGAACAATAATATGCAAATTAGGCTTGCCCTTCGTAGATGAGCTCTGTATTTTCAGTGCTTGTGAGTGCACGTCAACAAATCACATGCTGGCTCAGGTGGGATTCGAAAATTGTGAAATTTGAATCACTCATTACATTCAGCTGTAAATGATAATACTGTACATGTAGGATTGGTGGAAAGAAAAGTTTTGATTTACATGCCTTACATAATCAGTGAGATTGATAATCTCGATTTTAACTAATTTATTTTTCAATCATCAAATAACCACAAGGGAAACTGACTGAATTTATTTATTTAAAGTCATTTAAAAGTGAACAAAGAAAAACTTACTGGAGCGGGATTCGAACCGGCGACCAGTCCTGAATAATATACAGGCGCTCTACCAACTGAGCCATCCAGCCCTACGTTGGTGGTGACCCCAATAGTCAATTATCTTTTTTCGTTTGGCAGTCAGAAGCCATGAAACCACGCACACAGCGCCATACCCAAAGGATCGTTTCAATGATACACGCAGAAAGGCTGCAACCTGGGAACGGTAAATGGGGGATTTATTTATTTTTCCTTTTTTAAATGATGTTTTCCCTTTTGGGGAGAGTTCAGCGGAGAACTTCAGCCAATGGTCTTGGTGATGTTGACGATATTTCTGCAAAACTTCTATTCTTGTGAAACATGCAACCGAAAGGTTTTCCTCTTTATTTTTGTATGCAACAGTACGCCTTCATTCATGGCTTTAAGATGATTGTGTAATATTCATTTTTTAACAATAAATGAAGAGAGTTTCAAAGGAATCTATTTTGTCACCTCTTAATTATTAAAGTGCCTTGTGTGTAATTTTGTTTTCTGAAGATAAAGATATATTGCTTTGAAAGAAATCCAACAGAATAATGACCTTTAACAGCTGGAATTGCCCCAAACAAATTGACACTGATTGAACCTGAAGGAAGCTAAATACCCACCCTAAAGACTTAAAAGCTTATGGGACGCAGTAACAAATTTGAGATGAATCGCAATCAATGAGATATCTGCAGAGTACACTGAAAAATGCAAATCAGGCAATTTTCTGTTGTAAGTAGGGCCTACTTGAACATGCTGTTCCTTTGCTGGATATTTGTAAATATTGTCGGGACAAACGAATCAATGGCATAGACATGTCCTCAGACGGGGGATGTATGAAACTCTATGGGTCGTATTTTCATATAACACATTATGTATAATGCCTTGTGCACAAATATATATATTGGGGGCGTACCTCAACCATCACCCCCCCCCCCCCCCCCCCCACCAACCCATACCCCGCTGTCTTTGCCCCTGCAACAAAATAATCTGAACCTATGCTGGGTGATACAGGTTATTTCCATGTGCAAATTGTTTCAAACTTGAAGCTTTCACCCGTTTTTTCCTCAAAACCTGCTAAATTCCTCTAAAATAGTGCTACAAACATGCTCCTGTTAATTTATACCAAAAACTGCTGACACAAGTTTTATTGATGCTTTCAATAAACCATTATCAATCCACATCGTAGGAGGAGAATAATGTTCTACTTTCTAATAACTGCAAATGCCTACGTATATCTTTCGTACAGTGACGAAGGATCACTGAACATACATTACGCAGATAATACCGATAGACACCGCACTCGATTTCTTTACAATGCTAAAAAAAAAGAGGATGTTCAACACTCAACAAACCTCGCCTTAATTTGTTAGAACTATAATCATTAAATTACTTGACATGAGAAAAAAATATTTATCCCACAGTGAACACAGAAAGAGAGTCTTTTTGATGATTTTTCTCTCAACACGCTCAACCCGCAAGCTACCCCAACATTAAAACTGTTTGAATGTTGTCTTGAGGGCAACAAACATTTAATGAAAAGGCTCCGTAATGTGACGTCCTGAGCTTTTCATTTAATGAATAGCTCCCATTGACGAAATTCAGACAGTTTCAATTTTTGGGTAGCTTGCGGGTTGAGCATGTTGAGAGAAAAATCATCAAAAAGACTCTCTTTCTGTGTTCACTGTGAGATAAATATTTTTTTTCTCATGTCAAGTAATTTAATGATTATAGTTCTAACAAATAAAGCGAGGTGTGTTAAGTGTTTAACTATGGTGTTCGAAAGACGACACATCGCGTCGCTTCGTGAATGGGCGACGGCTACGACGACGCTCATGCTGCGTCGCCGTCGCCGTCGCATTTGGCCCTTTAACGTGTGCACAAAATCGGGTGACGAGTGCGTCGCCGTCGCCGTCGCCGTCACCGTCCCTGTCACCGTCACCGTCCCTGTCACCGTCACCGTCGCACTGGATCTCGCCTGACTATAAAGGGCGCACTATTGTCTTTGCTTGCTGTGGTCGAGTCGGCGACGGCATTATTTTAATCGTTTGTTTACGTTGAGTCATAAGGGCGCCCTGATATTTGGACTACTACTTGTGTTAGAATTTGTTTACTAATGCTATTAAAGTAAACAAATTGAAACAACCTTGGCCCAATAACATGGAATCCGTTACGGCCTATTTTTGTGCTTACGGACACTGCTGCGCGTGTAATCTCATTTCATGGAATCCGTAAGCAAGACTTTCGGTAAGCAAAGAATTTCTAGGGTAACTGTGATCATTTTCTGCTAACGCGCTGTAGTATGCATTCTGCACAAATTCCTTTTACCAAAAACAAAAAGGAAACTCTTCCGTGAAATACGCTAACCGTAACCAAAAAACCCTGTAGCCCCAAAAATTTGTGTCTAACCCCCAAACAAAAATGCAAGTGAAACTAAAATTATTCATTATATTGCAAATATTTTGCAAGGTCAAAATAGAATCTAAACCAAAATGTGAAATGATGAAATGCAATTATAACACTCAAACTGTTCATTGTAGGTTTATCTCAAATTGAAGAATTTTAAATATATTTGACCGCCAAAAAAAAAGAAAATCGAAAACAGCTGACAAATGTTTTATTTTTTGCCCTTGTACAATTGTATTTCAATTACATTTTGTCCAAATTTGGTTACCGTCAGGTCTGCACTAATTGAGATACAGCTTACTTTGTACACGATTTTGTTTCTTGTAAAGCTGATACCTATTTTTCTAACGCCTATATATCTGCAATAAATGCTTATACAGCATTTATTTTTCTTTCATCATGTAGAGGAGATCACGTTCTTTCTTTTGATGTATAACTCTAGGGCAGAAACGCGGTTGTAACTTTTCCCCCAACACATCTTAAATTGACCGTCCAAAATTAGTTCAAAAAAGTACACTTTCTGCCGAAACTCGCCCCGTACTCGGTCATGTGATAGGGTACCAGGTGGGGATACAATGGCCAAGATTTGAACTTTATTCGCTGACCCCTTACCTTGTCGATTTTTCAAGATGTTGCAGTGTCTTCTCGCGGACTGACACTTAACAGGTTTCTGCATTTGAGGAATCTGATTTAAAGGTTATATCATACGTTTTTTGGCAACGAAATACAGATTCATGGGCAAAATATCAAGAAAGATACAGCAACAGATATCTGTGGAAATTCTCAGTCCCATACGGTGATAAGATCAAACATATTTTCGGTCCTTGGTTTTACTAATTTCGGATAAATACACCATTTCAGGCGGAAGTTTGTTAACGGTATGTTTCTACCAGCACCATCTTTATTGTCAAAGTTATACGTAAATCTGTGAACATTACTATGGTGACTTTAAAGGGACATCGCAAACAAATATTGACGCCAATATTGACGCCAATATTTGCGACTTTTACACCAAGTCGCAAATATTTATGCCAATATTGACGCCAATATTCACGACATGACCAAAGTCGTAAATATTGGCGTCAATATTTACGACTTAGGGTAAAAGTCGCGAATATTGGCGTCAATATTGGCGTCAGTAAATGTTTGCGAAGTCCCTTTAAAGCCACCATACATTTCTGTTTGGTTTCCTACAGTATGACATTACCTTAAATACGAAAATGAGCAGCATTCGTCACATTTGTGCTTAACAAGTTTAATACTTGAAAGATTAAACATTGGCATACATTCCCATGCTGTGAATACAAAGCACCTCAGATTATTTAATTTCAAGGTGATTTTAGTATGTACAAAACTTAGTTTTTGACAATGGAAACCACTGCCCTGCCCTGCCCTTCGCGCCACTCCCCCCCCCCCCGCCGTCACGCCCTGCAATATTCATTTAACGATACATTTTACAGTTTGCTTCTTAATTTCGTGTATCATTATTTGATAAGAGATTTGATTATATGATAATATATTATTCGATAAGATTAGATTCGATTAAGATTATGTGATAACTGATGCTATCGACCGTTTGTTTAATGTCAATTTTGCCGTTGTGAAACTATAGTTATAAGTGTTATAATAATGATAACTTAAAGGGAGCATATAGGATTTGCAAGTTCTCCACACATTTTTTATTGAGTTTGAGACAGAAAATGGACTCAACAGTTCGTAAACAGTGCAAACAGTCACCATGGGAAATCTTGGTTCATCAGATGCTGGGTTTTTCAATGAAATCAAGATTTAGTGTCTTTTCCAAAGATCGTTCGTCCGAACGATTTTTGGAACAAACATAAAGGACACCCTCACTTGAGTTGTTTTAGTTATCCCCTTTCACTCAAAGTATGAAGATGGTGCTGGTGGAAACATACCGTTTGAATATTTCCACCTGAAATGCTGTATTTATCCAGAAATTAGTAAAACAAAGACCAAAAAAGTTTTGATCTCGGGGTAAGATCAAAACCATTCTTCATGTTTTATAAGAAAAATTTAGTCGGGTTTTCGCTATTTTCTCGTGACTCATCCGATTGAGCTCAAATGTTCACAGTTTTATTATTTCATGTACATGTTTGATCAGACAAAATATATGTGTTGTCCTGTGAAACTTTACCAATTATGTATTGTACCTTTAAAGGTATCTATATAGCGTTCTTACACACAAAAGCTTTACACTGTTTGTTTCCAGTTTAAAAATTTCGATAATCATCTGATTGGACAAAATATCTCTATAAGGATTTAAACATTGATATATCCACTCGAGTCGGAATCAATATTAACTTTAACTTAAAGGGTCTGTGCAAAATAAATATTATGGCTTGAACATGTGCCAAAAAAGCAAACTGTTTTATGGCGTCTGTGATTTTACCCACTTCCTCACATTGTTTCAGGGTTAACAACATATTTTTTTTTTAGGTTTGTATGCTAAGTAGAATTTCCATATTCATGAGTAAAACTGTGATGTCATCTAGGTAACTGAGAGCAGTAACCCAATTGATTTGTGCTCACAAAGTTTGGGTTGTTAATATAGGTTTTCTGACAGAACTTTTCCTCCTCAATGGGCTTTTTATTGTGCCGAATATGTTCCTTTAACTCAACTGGTGGTGTGATTCACTTGCCAAACCATTTGTGTGGGTCAAATTTGCCTCTTCATTTTTTTATATTTTTCTTAATTTTGGTGCTGGTTCCCCACATGAGCATGCATGAAAATCCCCCATTTCGCAAACCCATTCAAAGGAAAACCAAATGCTAGTTTGAAACCAAAATAAGACTTGTCATTCATTATCTGTCAGTATATTCTCTGTATTAAGGCAATAAAATAACCTGACTGAAAAAAGAATCAGGAACCCTTTCAGAACCGTATTGTAGTCTATAACATTTGTATGACCCAATTGATTATTCCCTCCTTATCAGTGTCAAGCAACCCAGCCGTGTCTTGCAGCGATATTCACGACGAAGCATTCGGTGATCAGTGAATAACTCGTTAACTCTTAATGGAGGCCCTAAGAATATTGCGTCAAAACATATGTGTTATATGCTTGAGTGGACCCTTAATAATGTGAAGCCGGGTACCGAAAGTTTATAATACGGTAAAAGAAGGGTCCAAACCCGTATGCTGAAGATAAAGTAAAAACGGTTTGTGTCGCCTACACATTTTGTGATTGTCTTGTTAATCACTCAAACAAGATTATTTTCGTTTGACCAGATTGCCGTGACATCTTGCCGTCCGCCTTCAGTAATCCCTTGGTGCCTGGGGTTTGTTACGCCAGCGCCATCAACCAGATGTTTCCCTTCCAGGCGGCTGTGGATTTTTGCCGATCTCTCTCCGGTGGTTCCTGGTCGGTGGTTGACATCGAGGACGCCGACGAAAATCTGTTTCTTGAAGTGTGGAACATAGACAATTTCCGGTAAGTTTATGTTTTCTCTTAAGACGAAGACGAAGCCGACAACTGCGTAACATGGAACCTATAACATAGTGGGATGTATGGCGTGCAAAGTTAGCATTTAATCCCGGAAAAGAGATATCTCTATTACAATATAGATATCTCTATTAACAATAGAAATATCTCCTGGATTAAATGTTAACTTTGCACGCCATTTAGATGTGAGGGGAGTAACGAATGTACTCAAAGGCTTTTCTTCTGGTCATCAAGTTTTCCTTTCTCCCCAATATTAAACAGTATTGATGTTCTACTGCATTTATTCCTAGCAACTCTGTCAAGTTGTTTAGCCGCATCATTTAGTAATGATAGCACCAAAAATGCATGTAAGGAAGATAAGCCTACGAAATATTGTTGTTATCATTTTATTTATCCATTAGATACGTGTGATTCTAGTCCGACAATTTGCAGAAATTAGGCTCATTTTATGTCGTCGCTGTTATAGAAGTGTAGGACGTTGCAGACGAGCAGGAACCCAAAAAAAGTCCCCCCATGGAATTTTTGTAGATTTTCTGAAGACATCATTAAAGTACGCGTGACATGCGCACCTAAAACTGAAGTGTGTTGTTTTCATATACCCTTGTCTCTTTCTTAACTTGCTCCAACAGCAAAAATAGTGGCTACTGGATCGGCCAAAATGATCGGGAGCAAGAAGGCGATTATCGGTATACCTCCAGTGGGCAGTGCCCGGTGTATCTCAACTGGTACGCCGGTCAGCCTAACGGTGCAAGCGGACAGAACTGCATGGTCATGATTAAACACCAGGATGGATGTTTTCAGGATAAAGATTGCAGCGAGATGCACTACACGCTTTGCAAACTCAAAATTGGTACGTTCAGTCTATCTCCTGAAAACGAAAATCTGCTGCTGTTGATACTGCTACTGTTGTGGCCAGTGCAGTTGCCGTTGCTGTAGCCAGCGCTGTGTCTGTTGCTTTTGCTGCTGCTGCTCCTGTTGCCGTTGATGTTGTTGCTACTGCTGTCGCCATCGTCGTTGTTGTTACTGTACATCACAAATCAACAGCAAACATGATGGCTATTGCATTGGTCATAATTATTGTTAGCAAGAAGGCGATTTCCGGTATACCTCCAGTGGGCAGTGTCCGGTGTCCTGGGACAAAAGCCATCCCACGGTGCAGGAAATGAGAATTTCATTTTTGTTATGGGTAAAATACTCGAGAAAGATGCTTTTCTGACGCAGATTGCAACAACATTCTCTATACGAAATACAAACTGAAAATAGGAGGCTGACAGCCTATCCTCCATTCCCAGTCGTGTGGGGATAGTGGGGATGGTCCATTAAAATATCATTTGGAACCTGTTACAGAAAAAAATATAACCTTCATTTCCCAAAAAAGATTGCATTTCTTATTTTAGGGGAAATGACGAAAATGTCTCATTGGCGTTCGTTCTAGTCACACGCATCATTTTATCTCTGCAGATCCAGAGCCAACCCGAGATCCCTTGACTAGGTGTAACGGTAGTGCTTTACCACGTGAAGAGACAGGTAAGTTCTTCGTCTTCACCATAATAAATCAGCGTGCCTCTTTTTTGAAATATCCTGCTTGAAAAAGGTCTTTATTGATTGTCTTTTTTCGAATTTTGCCTCCATCAGCCTGTTCAGACCTGCGTCCAGGAGCCTTTGGCAGCGTGGCTAAACCGGGCATGTGCTATTTCATGACGGACCTAGAGCTTACCTGGGAATCGGCCGTCGAGTATTGCCAGGGGGAAGGTTGGACTTTGGTCGACGTTGAGGACGCTACGGAGAATGCACTACTGGCAACCAGACACAGGGATTTCAAACCGTAAGCGAATTGCACTCACAGATTGTCCATTATATCTATTCGTTTGGCAGCCAAAAGCTATGAAACCACTTATGAGACATACCGCTAAATCTCATGGATAATTGAAGATACACGCATCGTTAGCAATTTTGCAATCTGACACACTGTATATGAGAGATACCAGAGGATACGATATTTTAATCGTAATCATAAAATGTCATCAAATAACCACAAGGGAAACTGACTGATTAATCTATAGACATTGACTGCCAAACGAATAAAGATGATTGACTATTAGGGACATCATCAACATAGGGTTAATAGACTCAGTTTTTATGAGTGCCGGTATGGTATTTCGGAGCTTACTGGGTCCAATCCGGCTCCAGTCAATATTTATTGTTCACGTTTCAATAACTTAACTACTTAGATTCTCTTTTGGTTATTTGAATATCTCATTTTTTGGTTTAATTCCTAATAGATTCACACAATTATTTTATTGCATCCTATTTTTCTTAAATTGTATATTTTTTTTTTTCAAATAAAAAAACCACCGGCTTTAAATCCCGCTTTCGTATCTGCGATAAATGCTGTTTGACGTTATTTCTGTCAAGGCTGAAAGCCGTTAACATATATAAAAATATATAAACAAATGTTGATTTTGATACCAACAGCAATAACAATGCCTACTGGATTGGGCAAAATGATCGGGAGGAAGAAGGCGTGTATAATTATACCTCCAGCGAGCAGACTCCGGTGTATCTCAACTGGCGCGACGGGCAGCCTAACGATGACGGCAGTCAGGATTGTGTGGTCATGTTCAAATCGGATGGTGGACTTTTTCAGGATAAAGACTGCAGTGCAAACTACTTTACACTGTGTAAACTCAAAATAGGTGTGTATGCCTCACATGGTTGGTCCTTAAAAAAACAAATACTCTCCTCCCTGGAAACGTGTCCCTAAGAAATAAAAAAACAGCAATCGGTCCCTTGTCCAATTCGCCTATTCCCAGTGGAAAATGGGCACATGCCAGAGGGGGTCTGAACAAAATATGTGATTCGAAGGGGGTAAGGTGGGTTACCTTCCCCCCCCCCCCCAAGAAAAAGGGGGGGGGGGAGAAAAAAGAAAGAAAGAAAGAACACAACAACAGCATCCTATAAAACAGTGGATATTGTCTGTTATTACGCGCCAAAAACGCATTTTATGATATTATGTCAATTGCTTTGAAAAGTGAACAAAGAAGAATTAACTGGAGCGGGATTCGAACCGGCGACCTCCTGAATACCGTACAGGCGCTCTACCAACTACTAACTTCGAATCCCGCTCCAGTCAATTTGTCTTTGTTCACGTTTCAATGACTTAAAATTTCAGTTTCCCTTGTAGTTATTTCATGATTATAATAATAAGACATAGCGGAAATGAGTCTTAGAAATGGCGTCCCCTGCAAAAGTATTATTTTGGGTAATTAGTTGAACGTCTAAACAATTTTTGACCCCTGACAGGTACATTTTTCTATATGATTTTTCCCTGCATGGTTTATTTCAGAGCCAACTACCAAGGATTCTTGCTCTAACAGTAAGTCCGTACACTCCTTAATTTGTGATTTTTTTTCTTCAAAATTTTCAAAATAGAAGCGAAACGTATGGAAACCAGCGGAAAAAAAAATAATCCGTAAAAAGTAAAAATGTCAAAATAATCATTATAAACACCAACGTTTATTTGTCTAAATGCATTGAACTTTGATTTGGATTTTGTATGAGCTTTACACTTGAGCGTATCGCAATATTTATATTCGAGATGAGCTATTTCAAAATTATATTCTGTGCTAAATGTTAAATGATAGTTGAGTGTGAGTGATTTATCTATTCCAAATATGAACGACAGATTTACCTCCCAAGATTTTGTTTTTGTTTTCATTAGATATGCCCGCACCAAGACCACGTAAATTCCTGTTCCTCTCTGCGGACGCCACCTGTCGCCCAGAAGACGTACTAACTCCCAGCTACCGTGTCAAGACCAGAGTCCAGTGCGCACGGGACTGCTCTATGGAGGCTGGCTGCAAGAGCTTCGGCTTCTTGACCTCTGGGAATGAGGATAACTGCGTGCTCTGTAGCAAGGTTCTCAACATATATGGCATAGTGCACAGAGCTGGAAGTGTGGTGTATACCAAAGCCTAGTTGAGCAGTGCATGTATTCTTGAATCGCCATTTTTCACTGGAAAATTGTATTAATGGGCGTTGAACGTAATTACGAAAACATAAGAGATGATTAAATTTTTGTGTATGAATGTTTTAGTTGTGCTTTTTTTTCTTCAATTTGTAGTCCTAGGAAAAATTAAATTGCACCTGAATTAAAAAGAAAAGAAAAAACGTATTAACCAATTTCGATCTCAAAATCGATATGAAACACATTCAAAAGGAACTTGAACAAATCCACGTAAAAAGTGGTGTAAAGTTAAGTGAAATACAATCTTTAAGCTAGATTATTGGATCGCAAGCTCTCTTTCGAGAACCCAGCATGACCAAATACTGTACTTCGTCAGAAAACAAGCTTAATTTACAATGCCCTGTTAAAACGGGCTTTTTTTTTGCTAAGTTTGTAAAGGTGAAAACAATTTTCATGCAACCAACTTGTGGTGGCGCATCATCAATTGGTATGACAAACTATATTTGAATAGCAAGATTACAATTCTTCGTTCATCAAGAACATCAATCAAATATTCAACCAACACAGGATATTCTTCGATACTTGGTCTATGCCTGTATTCGATGTCGTGGGTTCCAATCTCACCTGAGCCGGCACATGAATTTGTTTTTTTGCACTCAAAACACTGAACACTAAGTTCTTATACACGTTGATTGAGGGAGAGCCTAGCTATTTTAAAATGTGATATTGATATCGTGTATACTATAGAGGTAAATATAATTAATGTTACTCGGTTAATATAGAGTCTTAAACAAGGTATCATATACAAGTATGCGTAAGCCAGGAAAGCGCTCATAGAATCATGGGGAAACTGTTTGTGTTAATGCAGAGTTTTAGAAAGAAAGCTTCAACAATGGATTACATTGCATCACTTGTATGTGGGTCACATTGCTATTCCAGCAAGACTGATGAATTTATTTGCCTATGAACTCAGTGCTCCATTTTGTGACATTCTGAATAGTTCATTTGCTGAACATCGGGTCCCCCAGCAGTGGAAAAAACAATAGTGGTCCCTGTGCCTAAGGAACGACCAGCATCTCTAGGTAAATATTGCGCCCCATTGCACTTACTGACCACCTAGCTAAAATAGCCGAGTTGTTCATTACTAGATGGCTCCTAACGGATATTAATCATTGCTTAGACTTGAATCAATTTGGCAGTCGTCCAGGAATGTCTACTACTCACTGTTTGGTGGATATTGTTAATTATCTTGCTAAATGTGCTGATAAACCTACTAATGTTTCAACTTTAATTACCACTGATTTTTCCAAAGCATTTGATAGGGTAGACCATTCCATTGTAATATCTTAACTGTGCAAGTTAAATCATTGTGGCTGGCTGATTCATTGGATTGCTGATTTCCTCAGTGGCCGCTCCCAGTGTGTGCGATATCGTGGTTGTCTGTCTGATTGGTCCCCAGTTACTGCGGGAGTTCCTCAGGGAACACGGTTGGGACCGGTGCTCTTCCTTGTTATTATTAATGATGCTCTTGCTTCTGTGGAGCCCCAATGTTGGAAGTATGTCGATGACATGACAATCGCTGAATCAGCACCGCGGGATGCGACCACTGAAACTAAAGCCCAAGCCACTCTTGATACTTAAGACAAATGGTGTATTGAAAACAACACGCGTCTCAATATTAACAAATGTCATGCTATGAGACTTTATTTTGGTAAAATTACTCTTCAGCCACTCCATTTGACCATTGACAACCAGGTATTAAAACAAATTGAGTCAGTGAGAGTCCTGGGTGTTCTTATTTAGCCTAATCTCAAATGGGATAATCACATCCAACAACTTGTAAAAAAAAGAAGTGCATATGTAATACGTCAACTGATCCCTTTCAACCTGCCTAGATGTAATATCATTACAATATATATATATATAGGGTACATTCGGCCGGTTCTTGAGTATGCTGCACCTGTTTGGCATTCAGCTTTAACTCAAAGCCAAACTCACCAAATTGAAAGAGTTCAGAAACGAGTACTACGTTTAATTCTAGGCTTTCAGTATCAAACATACGAAACTGCCCTTAGCATTGTTCAGCTTGAAACACTCAGTGATAGAAGGATTAGACTCTTGCCTGAAATTTGCTCAATCACTTGTTAAATCCCCTCAGTTTAACCACTGGTTGCCACTATAAGCCAACATCTAGGAACTTACGTAATCGTAAGCCTTTTAGGGAAGTCATGTGTAAAACCAATCGTTTCAAAAATAGCCCAATTCCCTTCCTTACTAGACTCCTAAATACATGTAATTAAACTTATCCAATTCCTGATCATTGTAATTACTATTTACTTCTACAGTGGTGTATTGTGTTGGGTCACTCTTTATCTGTGTATTTATATTTGTGCTTGTATTTTATCTTTATTTCTGTGTATTTTATTGTATTTTACTGTATTTTGTAGCAATGTGAAATCATGTGGAATTCAGCCTGTTTGGCTGCAATGATGATTAAATAAAACACCATAATAATAATAATTATTATAAGTAAAGAAAGAGGCTAGGCAAATATTATGAAGATATAATGCCCCTATTGAGAATGCTTAGGCCGGCACTAAGTCGTAAATCTGTCAAACAAAGTTATTATTAGTCAATTGCTTGATCTCTGTATTTTAGTATTTTATATACTATCATTTTCGAATGAAACGTAGCATCGTTATTAAATGCGATTTGCGAATATTAATCGTGGAATTAAATGGTGTACGTACTTTAATTGAATCTTAAAGCAAAATAACTGTTAATTGTTTTTAATATGGTAATTTGGTATGTTTTCCTACATCTGCCATGCATCGCCATGCAGGTTGTGTTACGTCAAGTGACATTAAAAAGGAGCTTATTCATTGAACTGCTTTTGAAAACATTGTGAAATGTGTCTTAGAATATATCATTGTTATAAGAATAAAAGCTGTAACATGACCAAATAAACTGGAGACTTTGAGGCATTTTTTTTTTGTCGCACTGTTTTTTTTCATGTGTAGATCTAAAGACAAATGACTGTGACCTAACTGTAGAGTAATTCGACTTTTATGGATGAAAAGCGTTGAGGGATGGGGGTGATCAACTTTGATCAGGTTTGGTCTTTATCCAGTCTTATCCAGATGATATGAAAAGGCTATGCATTGGTAGAATTTGAAGCTTTGCATGGTGGAAGTCACGTAAAAAGGAAATATTTGCGGATACACCATGTATAATCTCTTTATACTCTCTTGAGGACGGCCAGAGTACACTGGCCGGAACGTCGAGATCCAACTTCTCACCGGTTCTTCTCAGAACCACACATCTATAATAAAGAGATTATACATGGTGTCCCCGCAAACCTTTCCTTATTAATATGCATTGGGCTAGACCGTGTTTCTACTCAAGTTGAAACTGAGGCTCCGATTGTCAGGACTGAGTGCAATACTTACAGTGTTTGAGTACTCGTACTCGAGTACATCTCAAATACATGCAAATACTCGACCCCTACTGGATCAAAAGTACTCCAACACAATATGTTCTTGGCCCGCATTCGATAAGAAAAACCACTCCAAAATAAATTTACTTGGCCCGTACTCCATTACATGTACTCGAATTGTTGGAGTACCGAACCATTTAGTGTATATTTCATTTTTTTTTGGGGGGGGGGGGGGTTATACAATTTCACGTAGATTAGTGTCTTTGTTGGCGATTTGCAATAAATTATACAATGGGAGTATGAAGATCATCGGGAGTTTAGTATCCAATGGAGTAGCACAGTGTCATTTGCAAGGTTTGTAAAACAAGCCGATTTCCAAGAAGAGTGGCACAACGTCCAACTTTTAACATCTTTGCGAAACTTTGTTGGCATTTGTGGAACTATGCATTGGTAGTGTGCATGTACCCGGACGTGCAGTCAGACTTCGGTATTCGGACTCGGCCCTGTACTCGACCTTAAATATATTCGTGCTTGATACCCTGGACTCGGACTCGCCTGGACTCGGAAGGGCCACTGGTTGTCCGAACGACAGTGAGCTGAACAATGCATTTTAAGAGGAAACTGGTTATTTTACGCCTCACTTGGCACACAATGGGCGTATACGAAACGGAGGCTCAGGCTCAGGCTCCAGCACTAACATCTACGTGCTGAAAATATGGGTTGTGGTTTTTCATTGAAGCTAAAACTCTATTTCCCTTTTTCAAACCAGATAATCTATTTCCGAACCGCAGCCAAAAGCTAATCATTAACATAATACATGTGGAGTAATCCGGAAGATTTTGTCCATGCTGAATATTGTTTCTTTCAGAAATAAATCGCGCACAACGCACCAAGCAGGAGTTGTAGTGCTTTTAGATCGATAAACACCACCGCAGGTTCTTTTTTCAATCAATAGAGGGCGCCAAATAGTGTTACTAGCGTGTCATAGATCAACTCCTGGTAACTGCAACTGCACACAAGTACCAGCCTCACTGTTTATAGTATAATAGTGTATGGTAATGCAGGTCGGTCATACATGTGAGTTACTCTAGGTATGTTGAACCACTTCATGAGCGTGTCCAGCGATCTTAACCTTGTCACAATGTTGTCGAGTTTTCATCGGGAAGTTTGTCCCTAACATTAAGTGTTACAAACTGAATGTTCTACAGTTGTTCGACGTTGCATCCAGCGAGGAATTTAATGTTTCATTGTGTGTCGTAATGTCGTTACCACACTGAAAATCGAGTGAATTCATGAATCTTTTCACAAGCGCTGTCTTGGCCAAAATCTTTGTCATCTTTAAAAAAATCAAAAATTAAAGAGAAAAGACTTAATAAATACCGTTGCTGTTTTTCCCTGTTTTCTCAAAAAGTGGGCAACGTATAGGACTGGAATTTTCACAGTTGAATGTTTATGTATCTGTCTTGGTACTTGTGCCAACGGATCTGTATTTCTTTGATAAAAACCAAAGTATGATACTACCTATAAAAAAAAAACCCTGAATATGATATTAACAAATCACAATTATTTTACTTCACTATAATATTTAAATAAAGAACACCATTTACATTCACACACATTTAAACATAACTTTAAACATCTGATTAAATAGCGATGGTATTAGTAAATTCTATATTCGAAATTGCTAGTTTATAATATTAAATACAAAGCTCAAGCAAAAAGTTAATAATATACTGATTTATTTTCCCGTAAAAGGCACTAGCCATTCAGGGCCTTCTTCACCCTTTAATCTTCAAAATCTTTGTCAAGCCTTGTCATTTTCTTATAATGTGATTCACGTAAACCTGCCTGCAATTCCGTTGCTTGGGGGTTCCTAATGTTTACAATATTTTCCATGTGATTCTATGTGCTTTCCTGGCGTAAATCTTCAAATAGCATGATATCTTGTACCTAGCTATGAATCCTGTGTTTTATAAAAGTTAATAGTGTCACGTTTAATGGTTTTTGATGCATGTCTAGTTAGGTGTACATGCAGACCAATCAAAATCTATTAACAGGGGAGCTAGTGAAATAAAATTATTCAATACATTGATCGCAAGCTGCAAATTTCATTACACTGACTAACACAAGAGTATTCACTTGAATTACAAATAGCAATGTTATAAAAAACTTATTTATTATTTATTACAAGAATCATCACAGAAAAAAAACAATTAATTTAGGCATACCCTCAACCGATGTGCAGCACCACTAAATGTTCAATGGAATGCATGCTTTGGCTCAGGTGATGTTCGAACCAACGATCTCTTTGTTCAGATGTCTTATCGCTAGAGGTTAACAGGTATATTTGAATTCGCTATTGCAACGGGTCCGGTACCGCAATTGACGAAGAGTAAGCCTATTTTAGATATTTGTATCACCTCAACGAAAAAAAACAAAATATTATGACCAATTAAAAATATTAAAAAAATTAAAATAATTGAGATATCTGTACAACTTGTAGAATATCTAAACATTATACCTTGAATTTGTCTCCAAATGTCTTTTTTTTTGTTCAGATATTACATTAATTAAGCGTTAACATCAAAATAATACGAATGTCATTTTTAATAATATGTTAATCAACATTAATTGTTTTTTTTTTACGAAGAATTATTGTGTTACTTATAGTTAAATAGGCTGATCACGGAATATATGCTACATCACCGTGCATAGAGAGGTCACAATCTACATAATTATGAATACGAGTGTAACTCAAATGAGGCATACATCTACACAATTATATTTTGTCATACGAAATGTAAAAAATATATTTCGACAAGTCTCAGTTCCTATCCTGCTTCAGTCCAAACTCATATGACTCGCAAAATTCGTGATTGACACATTCATTAGATCAACAGAAATACATGTAGAAAAGTGCGAGCCATGTTCTTGCTAAATACTTCATTGATTTCTTTGTATATCTAATTAGGAAATGTAGAGTATATTAGAAAGCCAATGTTGTATTAATAAACCATTATTTTACATCACTATTCCAACCAAGTACATCATTAAGATTCGCGGTTTACATTGAACATCTTATTAAATAACGAGGGAACTAAAACGTTTCAGTCGAAATGTATATATTATAATTTTAATAAAGAAAAAAGTGAGATATTTCATTGATTTTACTTATTTGAAAATAATTATTTAATGATTTTTATTTAATTAGGTAATGTAGAGTATAATCGGCATTGTATCAATCGTGTTCGCATCTTCATTTCCAAAGCAACCGACCATACACACTGCTATCAAAATAGCATCAACAGTGTGCCACTGAGAGTTGGTTGCAATAAAGCTCGTTATTTCACCTTCAAATTTGTAAATGATAGTTCATAAAAAAATGACTGTTTATCAATTGTAACAGTGTAAATGAACTGCATTTTGTGTTAACGATCAAAGTACCCACCATAGGGTCAAGCGTGGTTTTCAATGAAGAACATTCGATCAAAGAATCCAGTTTCTAGTTTATTCAAAGCCCTTTAAACATGTTTTCCTGTTAAAGAGGGTGATACACGAATACTTGTATTGTTCTACTGGGCTTTGTTGTAGACCTCGCTTCCAGCTCTCTGCACTAAGGCATACATATTGAGAGCCTTGCTACATAGCACGCAGTTATCCTCATTCCCAGAGGTCAAGAAGCCGAAGCTCTGGCAGACAGCCTCCATAGAGCATTCCCGTGCGCACTGAACTCTGGTCTTGACACGGTAGCTGGGAGTTAGTACGTCTTCTGGGCGACAAGTTGCGTCCGTTGCGAAGAACGAAAATATGCCTGATCTTGGCGTGGATATATCTGGTATAAAGGTAATAACAATATTTTCCACATTTACATGTATGTATGAGGCGAACTTTCAAGTCATGAATGAAACAATGCATATTTACTAAAACTAGATATGGACAACTATGATCTTACTTTTTGCACAAGAGTTTGCTTCGGGTTCTTCTGAAAAACAAAATCACAAATGGGAATATGTTGGAACGGTTATGGGATTTAATAGTTTGCAGTTGAGATAATTTGATCACAATATACAAATTGACACCGATTTGAAGACTCTCGTTTCTTTTTGGATTTCCAAAAACAAAATCTTTTGTTAGAGAAAAACTGTAAGCTTATCTCGTTGCAAACAAGGACTCGTTTTCACAATCAAAACATAATGGATCGGGAAACTCGAGCAACTCAAAAACGTAAACTTACCATAACCTGTTTGTTTCTTACAGGTTACAAAGTAAGCATCGTTGCAATTCATGTCACTCCACTCGCCTCCCTGATCCATCACGATGCAGTTCTCTGATGTATCGCCGTCTGGTTGGCTAGGTCTCCAGTTCAGGAAAACCTCGACACCAGAGGGCGTGTCGTTAGATGCATACTTCCATGTTCCCTCATCATCTCGATCGTTCTGACCAACCCAGTAGAAGTCGTTGAATCTGGAATCAAAGGAATAGTTGTATCTAACATGAGAGTTTTAAAACATTGATGTACGGTTTGAAGCTGTATATAACGGAAATTGTTGAATGTGAGCATTCATACAATGGTCACTATTCTGACAAAGTTAAACAATACAATTAGTTCGAAAGCAGCAGTTCTACGTTAAAACCGTTAACATTATCACAGTTGGCACATGTCAAGGAGCGTTAGGTTCAATTCAAATCAATGTCCAGCAAAATGACTCCAAATGATCTCTTTCATGAAAACACTTAGACTATTGTAGACGGTCAAACAGTTTTGTGAAGGGAACAGCTTAATATTTGTCTTACAGGTTAATATATCGTTGTATTTCCTGGTCATGTAGGTCTTCAGCACGAGACCATGCAATGGTTTGAATAACCTAAGAAGTAGAAATATAATGTCTGCCCAACTATTACTCATTTAGGCCTAAGCAATCGATTCTTCTTACGGTTTGAAATCCCTGTGTCTAGCGGTCAGTACAGCATTCTCCGTGGCGTCCTCAACGTCGATCAGAGACCAACCTTCCCCCTGGCAATACTCGACGGCCGATTCCCATGTGAGCTCCAGGTCCGTGATGAAATAGCACATGCCCGGTTTAGCCACGCTGCCAAAGGCGTCTGCACGCAGGTCTAAACAGGCTGATACAAAAACCAGAAAAGGCAAAAGATCAAAGGACAGTCGAGTATGCAGTCTCGCTAAGCAGTGGAATGTAAGTTATATTACCTGTCACATTTGGGAGTTGAGTACTTCCATCGCAATATGTAGAGAGATATCCTGTTGGCAGTGGTTCTTGGCCTACAAGTACGAAAAATGGAAAGCAAAGGGGACAGATTACCTTATGTAAGTGCATCATGCACAGATTCCCGCCAAATTATTTTATCTGTTTTAGTCTGGGACCCGGAAGTTATTCCATGTTCAAATCCAAAAGGCAGGTATTTTGTAGCCAATGCAACCTGACGCAATTAAACAAAACTACAGGAATTTGTACTCACCAATTTTGAGCTTACACATCGTGAAGTATTTCCTGTTACAACCTGAATCGTCAAATCTTCCATCGTGTGTTTTCTGCATGGACAGACAATTCTGCATCCATATCCCGTCTGGTTGGCCCTTATTCCAGTTGAGATACACCGGACACTGCCCGCTGGACGTATACCGGTAATCGCCTTTTTGCTCCCGGTCATTTTGGCCGACCCAGTACCCATCATTTGTGCTGTTGAGGCATGGGACAAATAATGTTTCCTTTTATTGTTTCTCTTTTTAATTTGCTATCGTGACCAATTTGCTAAGCATAACATGAGTAACATTCAATGTCATTAATGCCATATATTAATTCAGACATGTCAATACACTTAATGTCATACATTTTATTCAGTAATTTTAGAAAGATCACTCGTACGGAGAGGAAATTTCCATTTTGTTTTGGACTGTCTGCCAATTTTAAGATCATGGTCAATATTTTGATTTTCTTAATTGAAATATGTCAGAGTAAATCCCTGCAGGTTGCTGAAAAGTATGAACTTACGGGTAATTGTCCCTGTTCCATACTTCAAGGAACAGATTCTCGTCGGCGTCCTCGATGTCAACCACCGACCAGGAACCATTGGGGAGAGACCGGCAGAAATCCACAGCCGCCTGAAAGGGAAACGTCTTGTTGATGACGCTGGCGTAACAAACCCCGGGCACCATTGGATTACTGAAGGCGGACGTCAATATGTCGTGACATTCTGGTCAGTAAGAAAGCATCTGAGTTAAGGGATTTACACGCACGTTTGTATCAAACAACATTAGATAATATCAATGTTAAAGGTAATCTTTTAAAATATTTAAAAGAGAACAGACTTGGGAAATAATATGGCAGTGGGCACTGTATGGGACTGAAATTTCCACAGATGACTGTTGCTGTATACCTTCCCTGGTATTTGTGCCCATGAATCTGTGTTCAAAAACCAAAGTATGATATTACCTTTAAGATTCAGCGACCAAATAGCAATTCAAAAAGCAAGCATGTTAGCTCTCGCACAAGAAACAAGCAAACATCCACTGACAACGACTTTACACCAATCTTGATCACGCGAGATCGCGGAGATCAACGGATAATCATAGGGCGCGATCAAAGATAAGTGTAAACAACTGAGTGATTAGCATCTGATCCTGGAATGTGATCTACCGCTCGGGGAAGGATCAAATTCGGTTCAGATATGGATCAACATTCACACAAAGTGAAACCACAAACCAAATGAAACAACTGGAAGAAAAATGGGACAGCAGTGGAAGGTAAAGAAGAAAGTAAGCATTTAACTGAAGACATAGTTACAAGCAAAAAAAAAAAAAAAAAAAAAAACAAGCAAGGGATCTTTCAATGAAGGTTTCACCAGCAAAGCTAAGACTTAATTGCTACTAAGCTCGCAGTAAAAGAAAATACACATTAGTAAGCAATTTTCAAAACGAAGGAAGGAAGCCAGAAATGTATTCAGATCAATGTGAGAAATGACAAATTAGGTATGTAGAAACAACAATAACATGCAAATTGGGCTTGCCTTTCACCCACGTGGATGAGTACTGTGTATTCACTGAAAAAAAAAATCACGTGCTGGCTCATGTGCTATAATGGTAAGCAGGAGGTCGATGGTTCGAATCCCACCTGAGCCAGGGCGTGATTTTTTTTTTTTCACGTGCACTCGCAAGCACTGAGTATACAGTGCTCACCCACGTCGGTAAAGGGCAAGCCTAATATGCATATTATCCATTCCCCGACCAAAATAATTCAATATTTATGAACAACAATACCAATATGAAAACTCTGATCAAAATAATCATGGTCATGATCAAGACCCACAAAGCTTACCATCAGTGGCATCAGTAGAAGTCTTTTGAGCGACCCCTGGGCACAGATGTTCAGTTCCTGTTAAAAAAAAGACCAATACTTTACATATTAAACACATTTTAAACTTGAAGTCAATAAGATTTGATAATTGGCCATATTTCCTTGTTTATGCTGGAAATAATCTCTTACAGCTATACCGGATGGTACATAAACCTTACCACGTGCGAATCTAACTTTGCACAAGTAGTTGAAGGTGGAGTCACAGCGCTGATCCTGGAATGTACCGCTGTCATTGTGGTGGAATGTCACGCAGTTTTCTCTACGGCCCCCGTCAGGCTGGTCTGATGCCCAGTTGAGGTACACGGTGCGGTTACACTTGTTGGAGCCATCGTCCACATATCTCCAAACATTCTCGGTCTTCATGTCATTCTGGCTGATCCAGAATCCAGCAGCGTTCCTGTAAAGTTTTGGAATATTGTACACACAAAAATTCAGTGTTCTGAGAGTTTGATATAGAATTGCCTGGTAGAGAAACGATCGGCCCTAATTTGGTAAAATGATGTATCTCCATTTGGGGGCATTTTTTAGAAAAATTAACTTAAAGATTGAGCCTTTGCCTTTTTATTGTAACAGTTGCCAAGACTACAAAACTGTCATTTTCTAATGTCCTGCCAACCATGATTTTGTTTTGTTTTGTAGTTTTTCATATCGTATGGATATTTGTAAAAATATTGACATTTTTGTGAAGATACATCATTTCAAATAAAAAATAGACTGCTTAACAAAACTTTATTATGGAGAAATGATGTATGTGTGTACTTAATCATTATACGCACTAATACGGAGAAAATGGTGTAAGTACGAGATACATCATTTTACCGTATTAATTTGCCAGATTTGGCAAGGGATGTACACGTTTGTCTGACATACATAATTTCACTGTGAAAGAGTCGCTCTGCATATCTTTTCACACCGAGATACATTATTCTATCTCCTAGACGCTTTACTTCTCGGGTTTGATATTCTCAGAATAAAAAAAAAGCGCCCTCACTTTAGTGGGATATGGCTCTAACTCAAATTCGCCTAAAAATCGACTTACATCATTTTACCAAATAAGGGCCGCGATGCTGTACAAAAAAATATATAGGGGCGCTTTTTTTCAGGTTTAAAAGATTACTAAGATGATATTGATACCAAATATTACACTACCAGCCGCAACCTTGATTATACTTCGCACAGGAACTGCAATACTGCCTCTTATATCCATGTCTTCCCTGCAGCATAGTGCCTACACAGTGTGCATTTTACAAGTCATGATACCGTATGAACAGAATTATCCAAATGAATGTATCGAAAGACCTGACTTTATGTCAATTTAATGATAAAATTGTGCTTTATATGAGCCCAGCATTGTGACTAATTTAATCACTTTGCAATACCTGCATTTTGTTTTGACTTGAGGGAGGCATGAGGAATGTTAATGGCCAGCTGGTGAAGAACTTTCACGCCATCTTGTGAATGACTTTCACGATTGGGCTACGTTAATCATAGCTGTCTTAGCGTTCCATTCACCGATGAATTAGCCTATTGGAGCTTATACATGTATTTACTGTTTTACTCGATTCAGTGTACATACTTACAATACGTTCGATTCATTTAACGTGGTAATAGCATATTGGATGAGTTGGTTCTCCATCGCATCTTCTATGTCAGCGACATCCCATCCTATGTTGTCTCCGAGTCCCTGACAGAAGGTCCTAGCACCAAGGAATACTCCCTCGGCATTGCTGGCCAGGTAGCAGATTCCGGGCTTGAGATTACCGATACTAAAAGCTTCGCTATGGAAGTCCGTGCATGTCACTGTATTAGAATGATAATGTGTGTTATTCGAAAAAAAAATGTTTCCGAACAACATTCCTTGGGCATACACCTATATAGCCTTAATACGACATGTTTCAAATAATCTACCCACTTTTCACACTAAACGTGAATTGTATTGATATAAGAACAATAATGAAAGCGAACTGTAATAAATGAACTGTTTATCTTACCAAGGGGTGTCTTGCAAGTGACATATCGCTCAGAGGTGCAACGGACATCATACCATTCACCCAGGCGGTCCATCATAATGCAATTAACATTTGTACCGCTGTCCGGTTGGCCTTTCCCCCAGTTCAGGAACACCCCGGCATCAGACGGCGTGCTGTTGGATAAATACTTCCATGTTCCTTCAACCTCTCGATCGTTCTGACCAACCCAGTAGTACATATTTAAACTGTAAAAAGAGAAATATAAAAGGTATTATAGACAGTATGACACGGTATTAGGGATCAGCCTGAGATGGTAAACTGTATAAACCTGTGCAGGGGAATGGAAAGCAAAACTTCGCCTTCACTGTTGCTGATCATGAGGGTGGTATTTGGGCGTGGTGGCGTTGGCTGTAGTAAATTCAACCACCAATCTCGGTAGCACACAGCACGCATTTACTTTAATGTCCATGCTGTGGCGTATCTGACAGTAGCAAAGCATTTGTGGTTGTTGAAACAATTACTCATAACTTCTCTGGCAGCATACAGCCCTAGGATGGAACAAGTCTTCTTAAAGACACAAGTATATTGTCCCCGTGATTAAAGTCTATGTACTCAATCGCAATCTTATTCAAGCTGAAATGTCAAATTTGAAGCGCTGGGAATTAGTGAATTCGTCGAAAGATTAAATTAATTAAGATATGCTCAGATGTTAAGAAGAATTAAAAAGACAAGAATTGTCTAAAGAGCATCGGGGAGATTTTTCCCCCTAATTCCGCGCCTTTTAAATCGTATGAATAACATTAGTTTTGCGCATTTCTTTTTATCTGCGGTTGACATTATGGTACAGTGAAAAGCTTAAAATTAAATCATGTCCGCTCTCAACTTGAAATGAGCTTTATTTATCAAGCAAGCTTACGGTTTAAAATCGTTGTGCCTGGCAGCAAGTATAGTATTCTCCGAGGCGTCCTCAACGTCGACCAGAGACCAACCTTCCCCCTGGCAATAGTCGACGGCCGATTCCCAGGTAAGCACCAGGTCCGTCATGAAATAGCACATGCCCGGTTTGGTCACGATTCCAAAGGCCTCTGCACGCATATTTGAACAGGCTGACGAGCCCAAACAAAAACATCGTAAGATATAAGCACGAAACATAATGACATTTGATGCAGAGGTAAGAAGCCCCCAGAAAAAGCAGATCCCCCCTCGTTTACTTCTTTAAAGGTACGGGGATTGGTGTATTTAACTGCTGTTTTTATCCATCTTTATGTTTTATAAGAAGAATTGAGTCAGTTGTGCGTTAAAGGTAGTATCATACTTTGGTTGTTATCAAACAAAAATACAGATTCATGGGCAAAAATATAAAGACAGATCACCTGTGAAAATTTCAGTCGTATACGATGCTCACTATTTGAGAAAACAGTGGAGAACAGGCACAGTATTTCTTATGTCTTTTCTCTTTTATTTTTGATCTTTTAAAATATCAAAAAGATTTTCGGTCGTTGTTTGAGTAATTTCTGGATAAATACACCATTTCAGGCGGAAACATTTTAACGGTATATTTCTACCACCACCATCTTCATACCCTGTAAGTTATACGTAAATCTGTGAACATTTCTGTTTTGGCTTTTCACCAAAGTATGATACTACCTTTAATTTCTCGTGACTCAGATGTCCGATTGAGCTCAAATTTTCACAGGCTCATTATTTCATGTACATGTTGGATTAAACGAAATTCTTCGACCTTTTAATTGTGTATTATACCTTTTAAGTCACTATAGTACCTCATCGGATAAGATCACTGTGTAGCCTATAAAATAACATGTTTTCAAAATGACTTTCTCAGGTAATGTACAACTTTGTGTAAGAAGGACTCCCTTGTCAATTCAGAAAAAAAACATCTGTCTTCAAGTCCCTTATAACTTGTATTCCGTCAGATCAAGTATCAAAAGTACCCTCTAGGTCTTCTCGAATACCGCATACACAAGTAGCACCTCTCCCAGAAAAAACGTTCCCAAAGTTCTCTCTCAACTAAAATCTGCGATCCCAAGTATTTAGATAACGAGCTTAGACCGAGACTATACGCCGTGCTACTGCCGTGCCAAACTTAAATCAATTGAGTAACACGGCACTTGTGCTAAACGCCGAGCTTAATAAAAATTGTCGTGCCACTGCCATTCTGAATACCGATAGCGCGGCAGACCCTGTCGAGCCAAAGAGCTTGCCGTGCCGAACTCAATTTGCCGAGCCAAATTCACGCTAAACGCCCTACTATTGCCGTGCCAAACTTGAAAATGTAAAATTATTTGAGTTCGGCACGGCAGTTGCACGGTCTATAGCCTAGGCCTTACCTGCCACCTCAGCCGGAAGAGTGCTGCCATCGCAACGCCTCAGAGGATCTCTTGTTGGTCCAGGGTCTGCAACAAAGAACGAAAATCCATAGCAAGACAAAGGCGACAGTCAATGGTGAGAAAACGTTAATCGTAACGATAATAAAGACAACAATTAAATGCACCAAATTAATTGTGTTTGTCAAAACGTAGTTAAGCTAATATTTTTTCTTAAAATAGCAAAGAAAACTGTTTTAGCCTTATATTATTTATTTACTCGTCAACATTGCATTTTTCTTACATGTGACGTATATGTGATTTTTTGACAGGAAAATTAAATGGAAATAGGCATGAAATCTAGTGGTTTATATTGCCAATAATGAAGCGATACACAACAGACACGTTTCCAGTGCCACTTTTTGAGAAAATGTCGGACATTCTTCATCAACCATAAAAAAGCTTGAGTTTTATTAACTTGTTTATTGCCTAAACGATCGATTTTCATGTTCCTGTGGATGTGAAGTGAATGCTTGTGTTCAGATTTCTTTTTTCATTTTGGTCCGCAAAGACCTGAATTAAAAGACAATAATTGTAAAGGGCGCATACTCACCTATATTAAGTTTACACAGGGTGTAACGGTTCGCAGAGCAGCTAACGTCATCAAATTTTCCTTGCTGACGTTTTTCCATACTAATGCAGTTCGCTCTCACCCCGTCTGGTTGGTTCTTTCCCCAGGTGAGATACACCGGACACTGCCCGCTGGATGTATACTGATAAACGCCTTCTTCCTCCCGATCATTTTGTCCAATCCAGTAGCCATTGTTATTGCTGTGGGTTTTAAGATCAGCTACATTTAATTGTTCAAGATATTCTATGAGTTTGTTTTCCTTGTCGTCAATCAGCATTTATCGCAGCTTATAGAACTTCTCCACTTTCAAAGATTCAGGAAAATGACTTATGTGTCTGTTCTTCAATTTGTCTAATTAGCCAGGTTCCGGTATAGATAGACATAGGTAGATATTAGGCAGATTACATACAAACAGTCAAAATCAGTAATAAAATGAAAATCGGAAAAAAATGCACACATTTGATACTTCAATGGGTCTTCGTTGAAGCTGTTACGATATTTCCATGCACATAGTAAACGTGTTCAGTCCGAGAATTGGACAAGTGATTAACATCTGTTCAACTCTAAAAAGAAAACGGGTACAAGACTACTTCGAATTCACGCCTCAGGTTACGATTGTGGTTGATGCTGGTTAAACAAGAACAAGAATAGCGAGCAGTCAAACAGTTATACGACAAGCAATGTAAGGGGAGCGGGCAATGAGGCAGGTAAAGAATATCACATCTTGTTTACTACCGATAAACAATGGATAGGGCGGCATTATTGTCGTTGCACAGCAAGACATAATATTATTTGATTAAGGAAAGCACACAGTCCTTTTTTATTTAACATGAAGAATCAAGGAACAGTAAAAAAGGACAAAGAACACAGAAAAGGGTAATACACCTATTACTCACTTTTTTTTTTTCGTCTTAATGATACTAAACTTACGGGAAATTGTCTCTGTTCCACACTTCAAGAAACAGATTCTCCTCGGCGTCCTCGATGTCAACCACCGACCAGGAACCATTGGGGAGAGACCGGCAGAAACTCAGGGCGCCTTCGAAATTGCGCTTCTGGTAGATGTCACTGGCGTAACACACCCCGGGCTTAGCTGGGTTTCCGAAGGCTTCCAGAAAGACATTATGACAACCTGACCGACACAATTGGAAGCGTTTCATTAGCTTGAACTTGGAAGCCTAATTTACATGACAGCCTTCGATTATACTGACCTTGGAAGCCTAACTTGCATGACAGCGTTCGATTATATTGACCTTGGAAGCCTAACTTGCATGACAGCGTTCGATTATACTGACCTTGGAAGCCTAATTTACATGACAGCGTTCGATTATACTGACCTTGGAAGTCTAACTTGCATGACAACGTTCGATTATCTTGACCTTGGAAGCCTAACTTGCATGACAACGTTCGATTATCTTGAATGTGGAAGCCTTACTTACATGAAAATGTTCGATTATTTTGAAATTGGAAGCGTAACTTGCATGACAGCGTTCGATTATCTTGAACTTGGAAGACTAACTTACATGACAACGTTCGATTATCTTGAACTTGGAAGCCTATCTTGCATGACAGCGTTTCATTAGCTTCAACTTGGAAGCCTAACTTACACGAGAGCTGTGTGTACGTGTCTTCCCGGTTTTAAGTATCAGCCACCACTGCCCCAAGGAGCGGCCTCTGGCCGGTGGTTATACTATTGTATTGATATACGGCTGCAGACCAGGCACACATCAAACACGGATAAGTTGAACCCGATGTCGATAACAACGTAAACAATGATATTTTTTTTGGAAATAAAATTATTGTGAGAAGGATTTGTATTTATTGAACACTGATAATAAATATATGCAAAGTATGTTCCATTAGCTGGTTTCGCGTGTACATTTCGTATTACACGGACAAAGCTATAGAGTAACACACCGATAATAGATTGTATTATATGAAGCTGCCGAGTTACAATACTTACTATCAGGTGTCTCCTTGGTTATGGGACAAGAAGATATTGCTGCTTCTGCAAAACAAAGATGTGCACATCACTAAGTAGGCCTAATTATAGGTAAGCAATATTCCATGGCCCCAATTATACATCTATAGTATTAACAGATTTAACGATTATCAATACTATCAATAGTTCCAAATAATGGGAGAATGGCGTGCTAAACATCTTCGCAGTTATTAATTTTCCACTTCATTATGAAATTCAGTCGCATATTATATTTAGGCACGTTCTCACACACCAAAAAAAGCGCGACTATTTGGGTCGGGATTTGTAGCGCGACTTAAATAGTCGCGCTTATTTGTGTGGGGACACAAATAATCGCGACTATTAGTGCGATTTGGACCGCGCTCTAAATCGCACGAATAGTGCGTCTTTTGGGGCTGTGGGAACACAACAAAAAGCGCGACTATTTGGGTCGCGATTTGGACTGTGTGTGCTGTATGTTTCATGGCACAACCTCGGCTGTCACCCACAAAAAATTGGATGATCAGATAATCTGGTATTGCCATGATTACTGCTGGCCTGGGAGACAAATGATAATTGATGTAGGCCTACATGTACATGGGACCTGGGTGTCCATTGAATGTGTGGTTGATATGTTTGGGGCCTGTTAGCCCCCATGCAGCTGATGCCAGCTTGCCCAAATAAATAACTTGAAATAAATGATTTTACGCTGTGGCAAGAAAACAAATATTATGTTTTCAGTTTCATTCATTACTGAGTCCTACTATAAAATGAAATTAATACATAATAATAATAATAATAATAATAATTGCCACTGGAAAGGTTTCTGCCAAGCATGTTCCACTTCTCCAAGTTACTCACCAGATGTGATTTTAATTTTACATAAGTAGTTAAAGGTGCTATCACAGAATGCATCAAGGAAATCCCCGCCGACCCAATAGTTGTATATTACGCAGTTTTTTCTACGGGCCCCGTTAGGCTGGCCTGCTTTCCAGTTGAGATACACAGTGCGGTTACACTTGTTGGAGCTATCGTTCACATATCTCCAAACATTCTCGGTCTTCATGTCATTCTGGCCGATCCAGAATTCTGTAGCACTCCTGTAAAAACAGTGTTTAAATTATCAATGAACGCAGGATTTAATGCATGATTTTGCAATAAAGGCTTATTAAGCCAGGTTCATATTTCATGCAAATGGCGATGTGGAGTGCGCTTTGGTTGACGCAATTATCGTTGTGCTTCGTTGTGCTTTGTTTTTCGAACGAGGCTTCAATGTATATTCGATTAATCTAATGCATTTTATTCATAAAGAATTCTTGGAAATCAAATAACGTCCACAATTTACAACTAGACATGCGGTTGTGGGAACAACCACTTGGTGTTTGGGTCTCATTTCGTAATGGAAATGTTACACACGTGATAAACCGTCCCTTGTACAATGGCAATGACAGTTGCTGAATGCGTGCACTGACTAATAGTGTGGAATAGATGTAATGTGATTTGTGCAGTTGGACAAGTGTTGTACATATTTGTCTCATTTAAATATATGCAATATTGCGATGACGATAACTTCCAGTTAGTTCATCACAAACAACTGAAAAATTACATAGGTCATTTGCGTAAAATGTAAATATTTTGCAATTTTCATTCATGTACGTCATGCAATTACCGAGTAAATGGTACTTGAAAAATTAAGTCATGTTATCTTTAAATGAGCATAACTTCCGGTTGAATGACGTCACCGCTGTGAAACTTCACAGACATGTGGAGATACCCTTGTGTTGCACACTAACCACATTTAGTGGAAATCCATTGTACACTTTGGGAGCACGTAATCACTGTATATCTTTAATCAACCGTAGAGGGCGCTTTACAGCCCGTATGATGTCATTGTCAATATATATTTTTTAAGTGATTTTGAGTAAAACTTCATTTTCCAGTAACATCGGAAGTGAACGTAATTTTTGCACAACACTATATTCATTGTTGAGATTTACACGTTGAGTAACATTATGTAAATATCAGAATTGTAGGTCATGTAACTGTAATTGTAACTGTCATCAAGAAGTCCTGCTGACAAGTTTGGGTTGATAACATTGGAAATACAAAAACTAGAGGTTTTGTCTGTTGAAAACAGAACACAGGGCTTTTCTGTATTATAATATACAACAAATAAATCATCATAACCTTATACAGACAAAGACACTTTTGAAGAGTTCACCTTTAATCTTAAGTCAAGAGACTTGGTCATGTTTGTGTCACAAAGAAAAACCTTGCCTAAATTTGACTTCTTGCGAAAGAATAATGATTGGAAATCTTACCACTTTTGAATGACAAGCTACTTCCTTTTTGACCGGAAGCAGAGGTCACAGAGGTCAAGCAATGCGTCACAAAGAAAGGCTTTGCCTAAAAGTGACCTTTGGTGAAAGAATCAGGATCATATAGCTCTTACCACCTTTAAATGAGGAGCTAGTTCCTGTTTGACCATTGTTATCAAATAACCACAAGGGAAACTGATAATTTTAAGTAAATGAATAGTGAACAAACAAAAAAATGATTGGAACGGAACTCCGGAATAAGCGACCTCTGAAATAAGTTTCATTTTCTTTGTTCACTCTTTTTCATTGTTAACTATATTGATTAAGAAGCAGCATCCTCTTAGAGGGATCCCCCATTTACCTTATCTGAGGTTGCATCATTGAAATGTGCGGAATGCGAGTGGTTTCATGGATTCTGACTGGCACACGAACAAAGATAATTGACCATTAGGTACACCGACAGCACAGGGCTGGATAGCTCAGTTGGTAGAGTTCTCGTGCGATTTTCACTGTTTCGAATCACTACTAAAGACTTATATTAATTAATCCCTTGTCGTATTATTTTTATTAATATCTAAGTAATTTTTGTTCACAACTTACAATAAGCCGGTATTCCTCAGTGCAGTTATTGCATCTTGGATGAGCTGGTTCTCCACCGCATCTTCTATGTCATCGACATCCCATCCTATGTTGTCTCCGAGTCCCTGACAGAAGGTCCTAGCATCAAGGAATACTCCATTCCGATTATTGGTGGCCAGGTAGCAGACTCCGGGTTTGAGGGTCTCGTTACTGAATGTTTCACCGTAGATGCTGGTACAGGGTCCCGTAGGGGGCTCGATGGAGGGCGCAGCAGCTGCTGGTCAGGGATAAATCCGGTAAATACAAATACAGACTTGAGAATGAATACGCCAATACATTTTGACCACAAATTACTGATATTAATTTGTTAAATGAAAATTATGTACGTTTTTTCTTGCTCTGGACACATTTCACGAAGTCATACAAAATATTGTTATGATAATAGTTTCGTACTATTCTTGAGTAAGTTTCCAAATGAAATTGATGGATCAAAATTAACGCCTCAACGTTTACACGTTCAGACTGATGATCGAACATTTTATATTCGATTAACCGAAAACTACATTTCAAAAATTTGACCTCCAAATTAATGAAGAAAAATGTACGATTTTTTGAGGGGCAGAAAATTGTCAACGGTCACCTCTAGAAACACAGTTTTCTAAAAATACAAAGGTGTTGAGTTGCTAAACTAAATTTGAATGAAAACACGTCATTCCTTACAAAACCGAACGGAAGTGACTTTCCCTCTTATTTGTACTTTTCTTATTTGATTTTTTCTTGTTTTAATTAAAGTGATTGGATCTGCAGAGAGTGTGGAAATTGTGTGTTCCCCGAGTGTTGCCTAGTCTGAGTATCACCCATTCTACTCCGTGTCACTACGTACGAACGTCTGATACATGCATGCATGCACATTTCCTAATTGATTTGTTTGTTTGTATAATGTATAATGTATAATGTTTAATATATTGCTCTTTCTATTGTAAGCGCTGTGATATGGTTTTACTATGAATAGCGTACCTAAATGCATAATAATAATAATAATAATAATAACGAGGCACATCAGCCAATCAGATCTCTTTTGAGAACATTTCCGTCAGAATCGTGACGGTGGATGCTGATTGGTCAATTTCGCGCGTCCGCGCGCCAGCAGCTATCTACGTGATAGACGCGCGGCGCTCGCCATAAGGTAAGGACCATTAATCTCCATATAATACTGGATAGGACACTGCGTCCAATGAGCGTCTGCGTGTGCGTTTTGTCAGACGGGTAGGAAACGAACGTTTGGTTTTTCTGTGCGCACACATTTGAATGGACGTTTCAAAGAAATGGAGATCATTTTCTTCTTCAAATGGTCTGCTTTTGCCAAAAAATGTCATGATGTGAATGAATTTGGTAATTTCTTAAACAATAATGGTCAAGGTGTGCGCAGCCATAAATTGCCCGGAGAGGGATGAAAAACTTAGACGTGAGAAAGGAATAACTTTTCACAGTTAAGTTGTTGGCTTTATCGTACTGCATACTGTGTACTGCTACAGTGCTACTTTTTTTTAAATTAATTTATGACGTCTTACGTAGTGTCTTATGTTTTTTATCGGTGTTGTTCAAACTTGTTCCTGTGCGTAGTGGTCATCTCTCTAAATAATGATACTGACTGGGTCTTCCTCCCGTGTTTTTTTTCTCCAGGTTTCTCGAAGAAAAGTCTCTCCGAAAGAAAATGACTCGGGCTTGTCCGACGCGTCAACCCTAAACTAAAAAGCTACGGACAACGATCGAAGTACAACTAATTGTGTGCTCCAATCATCTTGAGCCAGAGTCTTTCAACGACGGAGGAAAATAGGGAAATTGAAGCGAGGAGCAGAACCAACTTACGTTATTCCCATTGAATGAATTCACAAATGAAAGAATTGAAGATGACTAATCAATTGCAAAACATGATCAATAAGAATAAAGACCAGTTTTGTTCTATCAAACTTGTTTACCTCCTTATAAGAATATGAATAGGCCTACTTAATTCTACTGACGAAAACCCACCACATTAAAATAGTGGAAGAAAGAATGGCAGATCCGGTTTCATCAACAGTTACTCAGGCCCTAAGTACATGTACAATATACGTGCTACTTACTTATAGGCCTATACAGTAGCTCCATTCTATCCATCATTAATCCAAAGTTGACTCCATAACTAACTTTCCACCACAGTAAAACGTTTACAGGTTTCAGTCATATATTTCGTTCCTTCACGTCATTTATTCCTGTTTTTCCTAGACGTTCTTGTTGACGTGTTTTACCTTCTTTTTGTCTTCAAACAATTTGCTTTGTTTTTCTCAGTTAGCAATAAATGTACCAGCGTAATTGTATGAATGGAAATATGTTTCTCTGAGACAGTGTTTTTTCATTAAAAGTTGGTCATCAATGTTAGGATAAAGAGAACCAGAATGTAGACATAGCGGATTCAAAAGTAGGTTCGATGGGCTGATTAATTTCTATGACTCGGAATTGAATAGAAACAAATTATAATTAATTTAAGAAATGAAATGTCTAAAAACAAAAATTATTGTAAGCGCATCAATAATATCAGTTGACGGTTGCCTCCTCCTACTGGGCTATTTTAAAACACCAGAGTAACTAAATGGTTTGCCGAAGAGGATGTGTGAAAAAAGGAAAAATTTAAATGTTTTCGGCACCTTAATACATAAACTAATTCAAGACGAGAATAGGTTGACGAGGAGGGTAGCGCGCCGCCATTGTTCTGCCGCGTATTTTGTACACAAGCAACGCGCGGTATCCTATCCAGTATGGACCATTGATCTCCATAATAAAGGAAAGTTGAGTACTTATTCATTGTTGAATTCTGATGTCCGTACGTTTTATGCACTCATTGCCAACCCTAGCAACTAGAAACTGTGTTTCCCAGAGTGCTTTGAGCACAGCCAGTTATGCGCTATCTTCGATAAGGTCCATGATAGAAGATGCCCCCTGATTAGTCAAAACTTAGAGCGGTCAGTGCCGGGTTGGCTTGCATAATTAATCAGGAAATATGCACGCACGTGATAGACGTTCGCTCCCTGTACGGCGAGTGCGTGTATCAAAATAACATAGACATAGGGCCTGTTTGTTTAACGCACAGGATCCGATATTTTGGGATCCACCTTCTATGCAGGGTACGCTAAAATGGGATCCGGATCCGCAGGATTCGTCATAAACAAAAAGGCCCTAAGTGTTGCCCCCACTATCACCACATTTCACCGCAAATCACCGTTTATTGTATAAACAAGTGGGTTGTTGTTGCTTCTTCAATCGAAATTCGTCTCTTTCTTCGTCCCCTTGTCCATCCGTTTTTCATATATTATTTTGGAATTGGTACTTGTATCCAACAATCCAGGATTAATATACATGTACAATGTACATTAATGAGATATATTATTTATCTAAAATTCGAAACGAATAAGGCAACATTATATGTGACAATCAAAATTTAAACAAAGTTCACCTCCATTAATTACCTTAAAATGAAATCACAAAATAAACTTTCCGAGATAAACCTGACCTATGCGTTTCTTGCAGATGAAGAAATAGGCCGTGTTGCATTTTAAATCCAACCATTTGCCTATCACGTCCACCCCGACGCAGTTCTCCCAAATGCCGACGTTTGGTTGGCCTACTCCCCAGTTCAGGAAAACCTCGGCATCAGACGGCGTGTGGTTGGATGCATACTTCCATGTTCCTTCAACCTCTCGATGGTTCTGACCAACCCAGTAGTAGCTGGAGCTGTTGATGTAAGGCAATATGTATTTGCTAACCTTGTAAGATTACCAGCTTGAAGACATGTAATTGTGTGCGCTAATCTCTAGGACGGGATTTCAATGTAAAAAAAAAAGGCTATCAGGAGGACCATAGTTTCATATCGTTTCTACAGGATTGGTACAAAACAAACAATTACTGTTTATTAGCAATAGGCTTGTAGTACCAGTCCGACAACCAGTACCAATTTGTGTGTTGTAGGCATAATCTGGTAATTAATATATCTGGATTGTTTTGTGATGTGATATGACTACACACAACAATCTGCCTTACGATGTGAAATCCCTGTGTCTGGCAGTCACTATTGTATTCTCCGTGGCGTCCTCAACGTCGACCAGAGACCAACCTTCCCCCTGGCAATACTCGACGGCCGATTCCCATGGAAGCTTCTGGTCCGACAGGAAGTAGCATATGCCCGGTTTAGCCACATTACCAAAGGCATCCTTACGGAGGTTATAGCACGCTAAACGGCAAAACCAAAATAGAAAAAAAGGTAAAATGAGACAGGAGACAGTACATGAGATATCTACCCTTTTTCACTTTTTGATTTACTTAAAGAGGATCTTCAACACTCAACAAACCTCGCTTTATTTGTTAGAACTATAATCATTAAATTACTTGACATGAGAAAAAAAAAATTATCTCACACTGAACACAAAAAGAGCGTCTTTTTGATGATTTTTCTCTCCACATGCTCAACCCGCAAGCTAACCCAAAATTGAAACTGTCTGAATTTCGTCAATGGGGGCAGCAGACATTTCATGAAAAGGCTCCGTAATATGACGTCATGAGCTATTCATTAAATGAGCTATTCATTTAATGAAAAGCTCATGACGTCATATTACGGAGCCTTTTCATGAAATGTCTGCTGCCCCCATTGACGAAATTCAGACAGTTTCAATTTTGGGTTAGCTTGCGGGTTGAGCATGTGGAGAGAAAATTCATCAAAAAGACGCTCTTTCTGTGTTCAGTGTGAGAAAAATTTTTTTTTTCTCATGTCAAGTAATTTAATGATTATAGTTCTAACAAATAAAGCGAGGTTTGTTGAATGTTGAAGATCCTCTTTAATATGTTTATTTGAAGAAGTTACCTGTGACTTCAGGTGGTAGAGTACTACCGTCACAACTCGTCAATGGATCTCGCGTTGGCTCTGGATCTGAAACCCAACATAATGAAACAGCTTCAATCACCTTATCAAGCATAATTACTGATCCATGAAATTGTGGAATGAAAGTTATTGTTAAATATGGGTTGAAGAGTAGTTGTAATATGCCAACAGTCATCGGTAACTACTTGTATTTTTTTTCTATAAATTATTATGTAAACTAGCGGCATGTAATTTTGGTAATTTCCATTGAAACCAAATAGGCCCGTTCACCCACACCCGAATAACAGTGATTTTGTGCGTCGCGATTTAAATCGCGATTCAAAAACCGTTTTTTTTTGGTCTTTTTTTTTTTTTTCGTGTGTGGACACAAATAATCGTACTAATATAATGGATCTGTTTGCAAATACTCGCAATCATTTGCTATTTGAACGGTGCAACCCCCCCCCCATTTTTTTAATCCCAGCATGCAAGGCGTGTGCTATGTGAATTTATTGTCCCAGCATTTTGCGTTTAACTACTATATATAATCATAAAATAACCAGTCACTCTCCTGAGGACGAACAGAGCACACTGTTCGGAACGTCGAAATAATACCACGGTTCTTCTCAGAACCACACACTCTCACAGAAGAGATTACATGGTGTCACCGCAAATTCATCTTCTTTTAGTACTTCCACCATGCATAGCTTTAAGTCTTACAAAAAATAACCAGAAAGGGAAATTCATATAATTTTGGTAAATTATTGAAAGATGAACAGAACAAAAAATTGGCAGGAGCGGGGTCCGAACAAGCGACCTCCTTGTTACATTATTAATAGAGACCAATGATATAGTAACCCTATATTAGGGTTCATCTGTGAAAACATTTTATGAAAAGGTTTTTCAACTGATTTGAGTAGGTATGGGTGTCAACATTTACCAAAACAAAGTTAGGTGGGGTAGGGGGTGGGGAAAGTACTTTTTCTCGGGGTCAAAGGTCATTGACCTTTTCTAATAGCACTAACACCTGTAACTAGGCAATAAAATATAGTTAAAGGGTGATATTGGTGTCAAAATGCAGAGAATCACACCGGAAGGAGACCCAAAATAAAATTTGAACACTACGATGAAACCCTGACGTTCCATTTTTAGGTTAAAGGTCATTGACCTCTTGTAATAGCACCGAAAACTGTAATTATGCAATGAAACATAGTACATGAATGAGATTTGTCCCAAAAAACAGGGAATCCTAAACAATCTATCATATTTTGAACTTGCTTCTTAGGTGTAGGCCTTACATAATGCCAATACTTAGGCGTAAGTGATGGATAATAACTACTACGCATCAGCTTGTGTCAAGGTCATTCACTAGATTCTGTATCTGAACAGCAATATATATGTATACAAACCTCAAAATACACACATGTCATTTGTCATAATGTTCTTAAGTGCACCGCATTGTACCGCAAGATGATAAATGTCCACTTTGACTATGAACTAATAACATTGACCCTCAATTAAGAGGTCAAAGGTTAAATAATATAAGAGGTGTATAACCAGACTAAACTATGTGCAGCTGATGTGAGTTTAAAAGACATTCATCTCTGCTCGCGAAGATGAAATACATAAATTTAGATTATTAATGCCATATGCATTACATTGGACTGCAAGAATACAAACATACAAGATTGTAATTGTCCCTCGGGAGAATCGTTTGATCTCCTCTATAGGTAAAATGGAAACAAACGTTCTTTTTGCTTAGGAGGGCCTGAAGCATTTAGATCCTAATAAATCTTTATCGAAGGCTAAATGACAAGAGGACAAGAAGAAATGGGGCTGGGGAACTGGGATTAACAAGGTAACCATCAGAAAAAGGACTAGGGAAGATGGAGAAGGAGGTGCCGCCCAACAAGTTCGCTTGGGGGTGTGAATTCCTGTACGTAAATGAAAAGGAGACAACAAATCAATAATATAATAATAATAATAATTTGGGAGGCTAATCATCTTTACTCGCAGTCATGCATGGGGTGCTGAATTGTGAAGGATGCGACTTCAACGTGATCGAGTAGCAGGCTTTCATGGGTGCCCTTGGCTGCCAGCCACATCAACCCATGATCACGGAGCACAGCCTGAGATCGAAAGGGTTTGATTTTTTTGAAGGGAGGAAAACCGAAAACCCCGGAGAAAAACCCTTATAGCATAGGAGAGAACCAACGCACAACTCTACTTTCATATGACCCAAGCCGGGATCGAACCCGGGCCGGGCCACGTTGGTGAGAGGCGAGTGCTCCCTATGTTACTCAAATTTCCTTCCTGGATGTTTAGGCCATGGGGTTGAATGTCCGCAGAGTTTTCATCCATACTTTCTCGCTGCTGAGATGGACCAAGTCTCTGCGGTGGCCAAGTGATTCAGTGCCCTGTAAGATCGATCATATCAGATATTATGTGGTTAGACAGATTGAAGTGGAGACCCACTGAGCTCTAGTCCACGAGGGACGTCGTGTCGGACGATGTTCTCAATGCCACCCAGGAGCTGCCAGTGCTGGACTCCGGACCAACTGAGGAGCTGAGCAAGGCTATTGACTGTCTGTCGACCGGACCGGCCAGGCTTCAGGAGAGGAAAGCATACCCCTTGAGGTCATCAAGAGCGGGAAGGATGCACTGCAGCAGGACCTGCATGAGCTGCTCTGCCTGTGCTGGATGGTTGAGGGCTCTGTGCCGAGGAACATGCATGACACCAGGATTGTGACTTTCAATAAACACAATTGCATCTGCAGTGGTTGTAACAGCTACAGGGGTATCTCCATACTCAACATTATCGGCAAAGTCTTTGCAAGAGTTGTCCTGGCCTGACTGCAGGTCCCACCAGTGCGAGTCTACCCTGAGTCTGACACAGTGCGGGTTCAGGGCAGGAAAATCTACTACCCACATATTTTTCCATAAGACAACAACAGGAGAAATGTCGCGAACGGATCAAGCCTCTCCCCCTCACCTTCATCGACCTGATTCATCGGCCTTTTACCTCGTCGGCAGAAGCAGGCTGTTTAGCATCCCGTAGAAGGTTGGCTGTCCTCGGCCCCGGAGACTGCTTACTATCGTGGAATCCTTAAAGGGCACGGTTTTCTTCAACCGAGCAGTATCTGAGCTGTTTCCCAACGATCAGCAGTAGAGTAAAGTAGGCCTGCGTGCTCACTCCGACACTCTTCTGGATCTTCTTCTCCACGTTCCTGTCCTATGCCTTTGGAAAAAATGACAATGGTGTGTAAACCTGCACACGTCTGATGGGCACCTCCTCAACCTCGCCAGACTCTGGGCAAAGACCAAGGTCCGAAGCGTCACCATCAGGGAGGCCATATTTGCTGATGATGCAACCCTAGCGACCCACATCGACCCAATGGAATTTGGTCTCACCATCAATTTAGAGACAAAGGTGATGACCCAGGGCACTGACATTGGTGACTACATCCTGAACCCAGTCAGCCAGTTACAGTACCTCGGCTCAACGATCGCATCAAACCTGTCGCTGGAGCCAGAGATCACCGCCAGTATCTCCAAGGCAGTGGGGTGATGTACGAGCTCCAAAAGAGGGTGTGGTCCAACAACAACTTGACTGACAACACCAAGATGCAGGTTTACAGAGCATGCGTTCTCAGCACCATGCTCTACTCAAGTGAGGCTTAGACACCCTATGCAATTCAGGAGAGGATCAAGGCTCAACAGTTTTCACATTCGCTGCCTCAGGATTGGATCCTCTCCACCGAAGTGCTTGAGCATTAACCTTTTTATATGAGTTGTACCCGTTTCCATAGTAACTAGCATTGTGATATCGTGCTTAGCAATTAATATTGATATGCCCAGGACAGCCATCTATCTTTGCCCTCCTGACCCAGTGCCGCTTGCCGCTTGCATCCCAAAGAATCTGCTCTACGGTGAGCTCGCGGTCTTTCCCCACCGCTTCAAATATTCATTCAAGCGTAACTTGAGAGGTGTGGGAATGGGAATGACTCACTGAGGACCATGGAGCCTGGAAGTCAGCCGTTCGAAGCAGGGTCAAACCATTATTACCATCCTCCAGTAGAAGAGAGTTGACCGCATGGCCAGTTCCATAGACTCATGGAGCAGCCACAGCCTTCGTCTGCCCATCCTGTTACAGGGACTGTCATTCCCGCATCGGCCTGCACAGACACAGCAGGAGATTCAGTACCTAACAGTGCCACTCAAAGCGTCCATCTATTGTCTTATAAGAATATAAAGAAGCAAGGAGGCCAACGCCGACAATGAGAGTTCTGTGCACTAGTACAGTACAAAGGACAAATGACATGTGTGTATTTTGAGGTTTGTACACATGGATATTGCTGTTCAGATACAGTTTCTAGTGAATGACCTTGACACAAGCTGATGCGTAGTAGTTATTATCCATCACTTATGCCTAAGTATTGGCATTATGTAAGGCCTACACCTAAGAAGCAAGTTCAAAATATGATACATTGTTTAGGATTCCCTGTTTTTTGGCACAAATCTCATTCATGTACTATGTTTCATTGCATAATTAGTTTTCGGTGATATTACAAGAGGTCAATGACCTTTGACCTCAAATTGGAAGGTCAGGGTTTCATCGTAGAGTTCAAATTTCATTTGGGGTCTCCTTCCGGTGTGATTCTCTGCATTTTGACACCAATATCACCCTTTTACTATATTTTATTGCCTAGTTACAGGTGTTAGTGCTATTAGAAAAGGTCAATGACCTTTGACCCCTAGAAAAAGTAGTTTCCCCACCCCCTACCCCACCTAACTTTTTTTTGGTAAATATTGACACCCATACCTACTTAAATCAGTTGAAAAACCTTTTCATAAAACTTTTTCACAGATTGGCTATAAAAGTGATTAATTTCGGGTTACTAATAATAAACTCAGCGATGCAGTTCGTCGCAAGCGTAGTGCCGGATGCAGGTCAACTTCAAGGTCAAACTTCGAGAATCGCGCATGAGCGGTTTGATCACAAAATCTATCGCGCTATTTTTGACCTGTGTGAACACGACCAAAATGAATCGCGAGTACGAACGATTCTTCCATTGTGTTTCAGAAAACCGATCCACATACCAATTGTCACCATGCAAAGCTTCAAATCTTTCATGAAAAAATGCTTATTAATGTACAGTGTTTGTAAAAATCGGGTAAACACTTAGGTCAGGAGATGCGTTGTTAAGAATGACCAAAGTAGGCCTACGTCGGTCAAAATTGGATATATAATTGTTAAAACAGTTATAAAGGAAGAACTGAAACCCACCGGTTCTTAGTTTGCACAGAGTAAAAAACTGTCCATTGCAAGATACATCAAGAAAGCGTCCGTTCTTTTTTTTACTTATGACCAGACAGTTCGAATACCCTGCCCCGTTCGGTTCGCCATTGTCCCAGTTGAGATACACCGGACACTTCCCGCTGGAGGTATACCGGTAATCGCCTTCTAGCTCCCGATCATTTTGACCGATCCAGTAAATATTGTTTTTACTGCGGGTGCATAAAGGAAAAAAAAGAAGAAGGAAACGTAAACGATTACAAGGATTTTTTTCGGACGATCTAAGATCTGTATATCAATTTATAACCGTCGTAGGGTTACCCCAATGCCAAATTTATTATCTTCGAAAAAATCAAAATACAGCAGCTGCTCATATCATTACAAACACCAGTAGGCCTGAACACATCACCCCGGTTCTAAAAAACCTCCACTGGCTACCAATTATACAAAGAATCACATTCAAAATATGTCTCCTTACCTATAAATCACTCACTGGATTGGCCCCTGACTACATCAATGAATTAAGTAGCATTAATACCCCTGGGAGAACTGGCTTAAGATCATCTTCTGCACCAGCACCAAAGATAATGGGGCGATAGAGCTTTCTCTGGAGCTGCTCCACGCCTATGGAACTGCCTCCCATATAATCTTCAACAACATACCGGTTCCTTATCCTCTTTTAAATCTAAGCTATAAACCCACCTTATCAATAAATCTTTCTCTTAGTTGATGCATCTTAGTATCTTAGTACCTGGTCCAGTAGATATGTCCATCATATTGTTTTCGTTGTTTAGGTTTAATCAATCTGATTACGTTGTAGCCCGCGCTTTGTAACTTGTAACAATTATTTAATTTAATTATTCATGTGTAATACTTTGTAGCTGCATTTAAGGCTATGTTCTTTGTAAATGTTTTTGAAATTATTATTTTGTTTTCGTTCTTTGTTTTGTGCGCCACGAGTGTCTTTTTGAAAAGATGTGTGCGCGTTATAAATTCATAATTAATATTATAAAAAATCGTTAATATTAGGCTTAGTGCAAAGTTTTGATACAATGTTCATTATAAAAACCGGAGGGGCGGGGTTAAATCAGTAACCTCCCTTAGAATATTTTTTTTTTCTGAAATATAAGATATTTTATGTATAGTGCAATTTTTTGTTCTAATCATTTTACTTGAGTTATGTTTCGAAAGCCAGAACTTACGGGAAATTGTCTATGTTCCACACTTCAAGAAACAGATTCTCGTCGGCGTCCTCGATGTCAACCACCGACCAGGAACCATTGGGGAGAGACCGGCAAAAATCCACAGCTCCCTGGAGGGTAAACTTCTGGTTGATGGCGCTGGCGTAACAAACCCCAGGCACCAAGGGATTACTGAAGGCGGACGGCAGGATGTCACGGCAATCTGGTGAGGCAACGACGGATTAAGCTATAACTATAAAAACGTTAAATAAACAAATCATTCAGAAAATAGTTTTTATTATGAATTCTTTGTTCAACCAGATTCGGCAATCCAGTATTACTAAGCATGTAAGATGCAATCGGCTTACAGTTGTAAGCAAATAGAGCGACTAGCCTGATTCACAATGTAGGGCGAGATGAGGAATGATGCGAATACAATAATTAACCAATTAAACACAATGCTTTGAATGACGAATTTCGATCCTTATAGCAACAGTATCTAAAGATCTAAAGATCCTGCTAGGATAGAAACGCGTCAGGCTCTCCTTAGTCCAAATATTCTATACATTTCACGTCGTTAATTTGGCTGATTGTATGCAGTAGTTTATTACTAAAATTAATATTATAACAAATATTTAATTCAATATACATATTAAAATAAACTGAAATAACCACATACATAAAATGCATTACAGTCTCCAGAAGATTTCATTGTCTCCCCATCAGACAAATGGTGAAAAAAAATGAAAATCCATATAATGCAAAATATTGAACTGAATCGTGATTTTTAATGCTTACCATCATAAACCTCCGTAGGAGTAGGGGGGAAACCAGGACATACAGGTACTGTTTCTGTTACAAAACCAGATATTTCATGATACAAGTCAATACAAAAGGTAATCGTGTCGTAACGCTAGATATTAACAATCCAATGAAATATTAAACTTTATTGCTAGACATACCAGATGTGATTTTCACTTTGCATAAGTAGTTGTAGTTGCTATCACAGCGTCCAGCAACAAAAACCCCGCCATCGTAGTTGTAAATTACGCAGTTTGCTCTGCGGCCTCCGTCAGGCTGGCCTGCTTTCCAGTTGAGATACACAGTGCGGTTACAAATGTTGGAGCTATCGTTCACATATCTCCAAACATTCTCGGTCTTCATGTCATTCTGGCCGATCCAGAAGTGAGATGCCTGCCTGTAAGGCAAACAACAATCTCTCTGCTTATAATAATGTTAATCATTAAAAGAAGAACAAAGAAGATTTGATTGGAGCGAGATACGAACCAGTAACTTCCTGAACACCGTGCAGGCGCTCTACCAACTGAACCATTCAGCCCTACGTTGGTGGTTTCCTAATAGTCAATTATCTTTGTTCGTTTGACAGTCAGAAGCCATGCAACCACGTACTTAGTCTGCTACATCCCAGGGATCATTTCATCGATACACGCAGCAAATGCTACAACCTGAGAACAGTACATGCATGGGGGATCACTCAAAGATGATACAGCTTTGATTAAAATAGTCCTCAAATCAGCACAAGGGAAACTGACTGGTCACCAGTGTTCACTGGTTTTCAGGAAGTCGCGGTTTCGAATCCCGCTCCTGTCAATTTTGCTTTGTTCAAAATTTTAATAACTTAAAATTGAAAAATTAATAACGAAAAATTTGATGGAGCGGGACTCGAACCGGCGACCACCTGAATTCCGTACAGGCGCTCTACCAGCCCTTAAACTTAAAATTGAGTCAGTTTCCCTTGTGGTCATTTGATAATAATATTAATCGTTAAAAATAAAGTGCAAAATAGATTTAAATTTGAAGATCAATTCACTAGAAAATGTAAAAACCATGTATCGATCAATACTTCAGGTGAATTGTTCGAATATTCCATGGCATCACCGAAGGAAATCTACATTGCAATCACATCACGTGAAACGTTTTTAACGATACATGTAATGCAAAGGCTAGCAATTGGCTAATCAACCGCATGATTATTCTACACATCCTCACATGCAGGTACCCATTTACTCAAAAGATCATCTGCATATTTGCAGTTTCTTGTTGAAGGACGTAATAGATGTGATTTTCATGGATACACCCACACAACTTTGCCACGGTCCTAACATTAGATTAACTTTTTTTTCTCACGTATGTGAGATAAGGACATTATGGCTTTTTTAAATGATATTTGAACACAACTTGAAGACGACAACAGATATTATAAGTCGGATTCCGGATGCAAATGATCACTCCCATTAAATACCTCGGTTTTTGAATTTTACATTTATATAATAACGGTATTGACATTAAAGACTTGGCCTCTTCAAACTTACAACTCGCCACTCTCCTTTAATTCTCTTATAGCATCTTGGATGAGCTGGTTCTCCACCGCATCTTCTATGTCAGCAACATCCCATCCTATGTTGTCTCCGAGTCCCCGACAGAAGGTCCTAGCATCAAGGAATACTCCATCCTCGTCACTCGCCAAGTAGCAGACTCCGTGTTTGAGGGTCGGATTACCGAATGCTTTGTCGTGGATATCGCTACAATCGATGTCTGGTGGCGATGCTATTAAGGGAAGACACATGGGAGGAATCATGAGCTGACTAAACTACCAGTAGTACGACTCGAAATTGTCGGTGTATACATCTTGACAATGTATGCGCGGGGTTGTCAAGTTGGCTATAACCTTTCGTCAAGGCTTATATTGCTTTAATAGCTTAATGGGTTTTTATTCTAATGTAGCCGCAAAGCTATTAGAGTCTGATACCAAGCGGGCAAGTGGCGAAGCTAAGAGGCCGTCCCGAATTTCATCGTCTATCGGAATATTATTGTAGCGCAATTACAATTTGGAGGGTGGTAGCTGCGTGCTACCGTAGTTTTTCAAGGGTAATGGGTGGCAAGTGCATTAGGCACTGAACTCACAACTCAGTGGCCCGACCGGGTTCGATCCCGGCTTGGGTCATATACGAGTAGAGTTGTGCGTTGATTCTCTCTCTCTTCTACTAGACTTTTCTCCATCCACGATTTACCTGGTTTTCCACTTTCCACAATGCTGAAACACGTTCGATCTCTGGTTGTGTTCCACAATCCAGGTGCCCCATCTGTATATTCTTCCGATATAAAATTGGTAGACTGTCCCAGAACGAGCTTGCTCCCCTGGCATTCATCGGTAAGACCACCCCCTGACTTTGGCCAAGAGCGACTCTGGTAAAAGACCGCCACCAATCGATGGCTGAAGTCGAATGGGAGCAATCGATTTACCACCAGAGAACACCTATACACCTATTATAGGAGCTCATGAGAAGGTATCTTCCGAGAATACAAAATGCATACAGATCACCGCACTAATGTTTAACAGTTTAGCTATGCCAGGGTATTGACATTTGGAGGGTTATGAACACCTACTCCATTATTCAAACAGTCCAAACGTAAAACAGAGCAGATGCATGGTTCAACTCGTAGGCGGCAGCGCCTACATCAATTACATCAGCAATTTTTGAGCCGGCAACGTCAAGAGGAGAAGTGGATGATAATGGTGCTAGGGTGGTCGCCTCTGGGAAACTCGATAACATGCAACTAGTCGAGCCAGCGAGAAACGGCGCCAATACCTGAGCAGGACAAATCGTCCCATGACCAACCAACGGAGGTGCTCGTATAAGACGCTCGTAAAACAAGTTGAGAGGATTGTGTCGGGTCTTTAAACAAGGCGTCCACATTTATTAAGACAAACATGTTAAGTATGTAGGCTTGCAATTCGTTGGGTTGACGAGTATGATGGGTGATCGTAGTCGCTAGTTTGCAAGGTACAGCAGATAGTTCGGGGGCTGGAAACGACCTAAAGTACACGGAACAGATGGAGCTAATCGGGAACTCGTCGAGAAACAAATTACTACCAGAATTAGGGCAAGGGATGCACGAGTTGAATGTTCTGTGCTGTAACATAAAGGGCGTAATAGCTTCGCCATGTGCCATTTCGCAGTTTCGGTCCAGGAGCAGGCTGTCCGGGCACGACCATTGTAACTAGAATAAGCGTGCGTGTAGCACTCAACACTGAGGGATTCCTGAAGAACAAAGAAAAGAGGGCTGACATGTAGAGGATGACATACAAAACCGATTTCAAGAAAGAAGAAAGCAGGCCCAGGACAACCAGCGTGAAGTGGGCCAGTGGCGGGCTATGATAACTAAAAAAAGAAAAATAAACAAGGCGGCCCGGTGAAGCTGGACGGCAAATATGTGAAATAACTGAAAGGGGTATGTGTGGTCATCGAGCACGTGGAGAACAGTGAAGTTGCCAGGGTTGTTGCCTAACTTGCCTTACACACGCTAGTGAAGACAGATGGTCTTCCGATCCAATGTTCTTTCAGTCCAGGGGATTGAATGTGTGTGGTGAAGGAAGGCACGATGACAAGCACGCTACAAAGCATCAATGAGGGAAAACCGATAAATCAAAACACGTAACACCAAAATCAAGTCCGGGACCACCTTAATGGTCTATAACTCTATAAAGGTGGAGCGAAGAAGAGGTACGCCGGACCGTCGAGACTGAATAGAAAAGTAACAGTGCGACGTGTTTTTTAAGGACGACAGCTACATCGGGCGCACGGACTGGATGAAGTACATATCCTCAACACGGTGACAGAGCCCCATCAGGGAGAGACAAAGACGATTAAGAACACATAAGTCGTTAGGTACAGGGCCAGTTGATGGATGGTAGCATCAAGCAAGCGAGCAGCCCTAAGGTAAAAAAAGAGGATGAGTAGAAGTGACTTTCTTATTGACTACCGTCGCTTCGATTGGTTGACGTTGAAGGAGGCATATCAGATACCTACGACCGATGACTCGTTGGACACATTGATGGGATCGAACTGGTTCTCCAAGCTGGATCTGCCAACGTTGTACTGGCAGGTGGAGCTGGACCACGAAACTAAACAGAACCCAGCATTCGTGGTGAGACGTGGTTTGTAATTCTGGCGCGTAATTCCATTTTGGATTGTGCAGATCACCATCGACGTTTAAAGAGCGGCTGATGGAGCGAGTATTGGTATAGGCATACGGCGGGAAACCGTTCTGGGCTATCTGGACGATAGACAGGGATAGTGCAGGATGAACTACAATCCCCTGAAGTTGTTCTGAGTGGTAATAAGTGACAGCACCTGGATTAGTAAAGAAGTGCCAACTAGAGATAAAGTAGACGTTCTCTGCAGGAGATGGAAGTTAGAGAATGGTATCCAGCCGATCGTACCCTTAGTCTATCCGAAGGAGTAGGGAGGACACCTTAACCAAGCGAAAACAATGACAAAGGTACGGGAAAGGTTCTCCTGGCAATTGATGGGAGCAGAAGTTAGTGTGTAAAGGGGGAGCAAAATCATACATGTGGCATGTGAAAAGCAAAAAAGGAAAGGCAGGTCCCATTCGTCTATGAAACCACAGGGCAGACAAATTGATGGATAATATATAGGGAGACATCTTACTTTATTAATTTGTAACACAGAAAATAGAAAAACCGGAATGCGCTCCAAAGTTTTTCAGAAGCTTTTATCCGTGTGGTGTCTAACAAGCTCAAGAAAAAAACTTTAAGAGGCATCATAATTTAAGTTCTATTTGAAAATGGTTAAGGCGGTGGGAGTGAAGGTGGGGTGGGGGTGGAAAAAAGCCGAAAGGGACAAGGGGAGGAAGAAAGGGGAAAAAGAGGGGGAAGGGAGAGAAGACAGGTATAGGGGGGAAGGGAGAGAAGACAGGTATAGGGGGGAGGGGAAAGAAAAAGGGAGAGGGGAGGGGAAGAGTAGTGGGTGAAAAGGAAAGGTTTAAAGGTAAAGGTGGGGTGTAGGTGGGGGGGGGGGGTGGGGTGAAAAAAGGGAAAAGGAGAAAGGGCTTTGTGGAAAAGGGAGGGGGAAGGGAGAAGTAGAAGTAAGGGTGGGGTGGGGTTGGTGGGTTAGGTATAGGAGAAAAGGAAAGAGAAAGGGTTGAAACAAGAAAAACAGAAAAGAGGAAAGAAAAGAAAAGAAATGACAGGGATAGGTAGGGAAAGATGGAGGGGGCTAAAGGGGGGGGGGTGGTGTTATAGGGGGGGTTTGGTTTGATTCGAGGTCAGAGGGTGGAAAGTGGGCGGGTGGGCAGATGGGCCAGTGGATGGACAATAAACCTATCATCAGCTGTGGTAGGTCCAGGTTAGGAAAGAAAAGGGAACTTGAGAGGATATAGGGAGGGGAAGGGTGGGTAATTAGACAGACCAACTGTCTACAAAGTGCAATATATCACAGGAACCGAGACAGAACAACTTATACAATATAAGATGACTTGCACCGTAGAGCAGTCTAAAGTCAGAATTACCGTATGGGTCCTGATGCGTCTGGCGGGGGGGGGGGGGGGGGTTGGAAAAGGAAATTTCAAAGAACAATTTTTACGGTGATAATATGCTGATCCCTTGTTTTGTCCTTTTAAATGGAGGGTTCAAAGCATATTTTCTGTGCGTTGTTTTGCTGCACTTCACCAGTCACCTTTTAGCATTTTTTTGTTGTTCTTAGACCAGTCACTACAGGCGGGGTAGGGTTATTCAAGATATGTGTAGAAAATCTACATTGGAGCCAAAAGAAAACTGCCATCTTAGTTGTTTTTATATGAATTATAAATAGAGATGACAGAATCCAAACGGCTCAAATTTGCGTATACTTCCCTGTGTTTGGTGTAGTGTACTCTTGTTCTTCCAATAGTTCAAGCAAAATTTGCAAATTCATTGCGTCTAATTGTCTGATGGAAACATCTTGGGCCGAATTCTGCAACTTAGCTCGAACAATTTTGTCTTTGATGTTTTGTTGGCGTTTGTATGCCAATAGGGGTGGTTTGGGAAAAGGGATGCGGAGGAGGGCATTATCGTTTATTAAATGCCAGTGTTTTAAGAGTGCACTTTTGAGAGAGGAATGACGGATCTGTGGAAAAAATGGCAGGACGAAGACCAAAGGCGGACCTGTGTTTTTAGTGATATTCAATGAACCACCCAACATGGAGACTCTGTCATCAAAGTGGACATTTGCGAAATGGTTTACTTCCTCTGTAGCATAGCCACGGTCAAGAAGTTTCTGTTTGAAAAAATCAACCTTTTCCACAAAGTCCCTTTCGTGTGTGCAAATGCGTTTGTATCTCGTCACTTCACCCTTGATGACGCCGCCAAATACAGATTCAGGGTGAGCAGAATCCCGAGCAAGATATTGAAAAGTGTCGATTTTCTTGGTCGAAACCCGGGTATCCAGCTTTCCTTCTTTATGAAAACGTTCACCTTTATATATGACAAGGTCAAGAAAGGTGATTTGATGATCGGAGATTTCTGAGGTGAATTTCAAAGTTGGGTGCAGATTGTTAATCATTGTGACGAAGTCCCCAGCCTTGGTCCTAGTGCCATTAAAGATAATCAATACGTCATCCCTATATCTCATATATGCCACTATTTCGGGGTTGTTTGGGAGTATTATATCTTTTTCATATTTGAACAAAGTGATATCACAAATTTCAGGACTGCAGACACTTCCCATTGCCACACCGACTCTTTGTCTGTAGAATTTATTGTTAAATTCAAAAACGTTTGCGCCGACAATGAGTTCAAGCAGACTTTGGGAATGTTTCCTTGTTGGTTTGGGTATAGAGTACAATCCTGGGTTAGCTTGTTCCAGTGCATCACAAACTGAGCTTATTGCTTCGTCTTGTGGACAGTTGGTGTACATCGAAACAATGTCAAGAGCAATTAGAAAATTATCCTGTCCCACAGTCAAGTTGTTTAGTTTAGAGAGAACCTCAGCGGAGTCTCTCGTGTATGTGCTTTGACGCTTAACTATTGGGAGCAGGAAATAATCCATATATTTTGAGATTTGTTGAGTTGGAGCCCCGCAACCACTGATTATTGGCCTTCCCACGAACCGAGTTCCTTCTGGAGGTTTTTTGTGAACTTTCGGTAAGAGGTAGAGGCAGGGTGTTTTGATTTCGTGGTTTTCAGGATTCAAACAGTCAAACATATCTTTATTGATAACTTTATCTAGATATAAGTTATGTACAGCCTGGCCGACCATACGTGTGATATCACCTGTCAAATCCTCGTTAACAACCTCGTAATGTAGCCCTGATAATTGCCTAAGACCTTCCTGTATATAGTCTGATCTGTTCAGAACACAAATCACGGCCCCTGCCTTTGTCAAATTGTAAAGTGTCGAAAAGAATGCATATGGGTCGAGGCTTGTCTTCGATATGGTTTTGGAGGATCTGAAGAAAAAAAATGACCAGCTGCAATTGTCGCCTGCTTTGTCGCGTGGGCAGTTCCACGATGACGTCCAAATCACCCGGGCCGGACGGGGCACCCAAAGGTAGGTTGAAGTTGGCCACTTGAGCCGAGCATGCTGAAGGAAGTGGCGAGGAGGAACAAGGTGTTTCGAATGTTGCATCTATGCTGAGGTTGGAAAACATATTACCTGGCCCTCTGGATAGGCAGTGTGGCCAAACGCTTCCACTTGCCTGTACACTGAAAACCCAAACTGCTCTCGGGGCCGGACAAGATAAATAATTGATTGTTTTGCCCCAATGTCTGGATTAACGAGAGGAATTATCTTGGCAATATATTCAACTTGACCAAGCTCCTCTTTTTCCAGTCTACTGTAGGCCCACAACCCACTCCATTTTAGCCCCAATGACTTGATTCCGCCAATGTCTTCAAACCACTCACTAAATCTGCTTCGAGCAAGGACGTACCGACTTTCGACTGTGTATACACGTCATTGCTGCAGTATTTTCCGTTGCCTCTCATAGGTTAGTATACCTTTGGGACACAGATTGTCGAAAAAGAGTGCGAAAAATGAATTTGAAACACATGGAACACGGTGAAATACAGGCGTTTCACAATAGTGCGCCACCATGAGTTTGCAACGCGTTGGCCAATTTGTCGACTAACTGCGCATCTTTCCACATGCGCAGTTTGTCGACAAAGTTAAATCCGCAAATTGTGGCATATTATTGTGAATCGCCCATATTTTTTAATCGACATTGTTTGACCACTGGATTAAAGTGTAACTAATATAAATCTTGACCAGTCTTGACTCAAGTCGTTACCGGATTCGATTCCAATTGTGATCCAATCTGATATGACTTGAATCGGCTATGACTTTACCACCAGTGACACCAGATTAACCATTGTAAATCTCAAGAGGGCGCGATTCACTAGTCTCTAGAAAAGTGTGTTGATTTTGTTGTCATCGCTTTGTGTACGAATACTCGTCGTAAACACAACCGGCGTAAAATAAGTGCACACAAATGCCTGGTACACACTGTACCGTGACCGGTTGTGGTGGCAGGGAGGGCATGAGTTCCACAAGAACAAACAAATGCAAAATATTTGCGAATTGACCATCACAAGGGCGATTTACAAACGATCATGGTGGCCGACGGCAAACAGCATAGTGTTTTTTGCAGGAAGTTTCCACTTTGGCAAGCGAGACCTAGCGCGTTATTCCTCTCCAAACATAAGAAATTCACCTCACTTTGTGTTTTCGGTCATTAAAATTGGGGTGGGCGGCAATGTCAATCTAAAATTGTTTGTAAATTGCCCAAATTTAATGTTCACATAATGTCTTGCGTCTTTGTACAAACGTTTTCTGGAGACCGGTAGTTTGCTGCCCTCTATCGACAGCCCGCTCCCAAAGTCTCCCATTGGAGTTAAAATATAGCTATTACACCTAAACCATGTCGGACATTCGTACTTTAATCTATGTCTCTTTATTTTGCGACTTCATCTTCAAATCAGCTCTTTAATGACATTCCTATCTGCCCTGAGACCCCCCACAGCGCTTCATGTCGTCATTCGTAATGCATAAAGCAACATATTAAATATTCATCATCGCGTTTCTTCTGTTGACCAATTAGATTGGCCTACAAATTGCGACTCGGCCATTAATACGTTAGGTATTAAAAATGGTCTGTTAATATTAAAAGAGTGTTCCAAGTTATTTTTTTCAAAAATCTGTATTGTTGCGTTAACATCATCTATGAATGATTTGATCATAATCAATTTTGATTACTGTAATAAAATTTTGGAAAGGGATGAAAGTGCTTTAAAATGATTGCTTAATGCACAATTAATGACTACATAAATGTGTATGCAAGTACTCAGTTTTGACCCAAAGTATAAAAAAAAAAAAAAAAAAAAAAAAAATCAGTACTTGCTCAGCCACTCCCCCTCCCCAAAATAAAAAAACCTCGGACACGATCCACACAACAATGCGTGTGACGTCATGGGCAGAACAAATTGTACTGTATGATTTTGCTGTTGGATTTTAACAACAAACGCGGGGTCGGCAGGTTAGCGATCTGTAACAATGAGTAGCGTTCTGCATATAACGCAAGGTTATCCGTCGCGATAAGTGGGAGCTAAATTAAGGGCCTAAAATGCCTTTTGTTTTTACTAACAATAAAACAAAAAAACAAAACAATGATAGATACCTTGAGTTTTATAACAATACAGATGTATTTAACTTCATATGATTTTCAATTACAGTAAGCCTTTAATACCTCTGTATTATGTATTGCATACGCATTTTAACGTACTGTGCCCAATGTAGACACGTACTGATCAGAGTGTTTTTTTTTTTTGTGCACATGTACATTTGTATAGGTGTATCTACGTAGCTAACCTTTACAAATACGTTTGCGCGGCGTATAATGAATCATAAACTGAATGACGAAAATGCTTTTAAGAACCTAGTCATCAAGTTCGCAGAAACGCTTAGGAACTGCCAAAAACAAAATTGACTCGTGAAATAAAACCAACTTCATTCCATCGAACAAAAATATATTTCGACTCCTCGGTTATTTGTATTCCCTTCAGATATTATTTTGTTCCCTCGAAATCATCATGTTCCCTTAAAATTATTGGAGGTGACGAATTGCATCATATTTATGGAACGAAATAATTCGATTGATTTCGTTAATTCAAAATAGTTTCATAACTAGTCTAAACAAATTGGGAGGATTCATATGAAGTATTATTGATCGTTTCGAGGTAATGATCAATCATTTTTGTCATTCCCTTTCTGTGAAAAACAAAATCCGATTTCCCGAAATTATGAATTGGGCTTTTATTTTGTAAGAATGATGTATTCGATGGACCACAACATGTGTTGGTCAAATCGTGATCCATATTGCGACCTAAAGCCCTTCAAGTCCTCCATTTAAAGTCACCACGGTGAATGCTGAAATATTTCCTGTATCGTATCAATTCCCTGTCACAAAACAAACCAAAAACTAATCTTCACTTATAAACTCGCCATGCTTCTGCACATTTTTCATACGACTTCTTAGGCATTCCCACAATATTTCAATGTTCATGGACTGTTTCGAAAGGTTTATTTGCATATTGATACAAAATAAAGTCATAAAATATATAACACAAAACTGTTGCGGGCCCGCCAGAACTGAGTTTCCCGGTGAAAAATTATAAGCAGAGCAGCATTTGAAATTTCAAGTTAAAAAAAAACTGGAGTAACACCGCCTCTTGATGACATTTGATGATACTAAAATTTCTGTCGCACCATATAAGGCTACCTAATCGCGGGTCTTTTTATTTCTGCTTCGAAATAAGCCTATTGTGAAAAAACCTTAACCGTTCAATTTACGGCATGACTAATTGCTCTGCCATTCTTCAAAATTACAAAGACTCCATCAGGTACGTGTAGTTGCAAGTACTTAACCCTTTCAGCCCCACATTGTTTATTACCATGCGTCCTGTGGTGCCCACATTGTTTGCGCACAGTACAGTGCCCTGTCCCACGTTTTTTTTGCACACACACAAAAAATGCAGCTCAGAATAAATGTTATTTTCAAACTCGATTTTCAGTATGAAGGAATTATCATGGAAAAACCTTTATGCACAAACCTTGAAGCCACTGAAATGATCGATTTTCCCCACTAATTGATTGATAGCCCCCCCCCAAATATTTGTCTAGCCCTATCTTTTTAAATACTGGATTTTTCAGTTATTAATCGCCAATTACATAAAAAATGCGTTGTGTGGGCTATAATGTGCATGTTTTTCGACCCCCTAATAAGACATAGCCGAAGCGAGTGTTAGAATAACCCAAAATATTGGGTCTTCTAGCCCCCCCCCCCCCCAAAAAAAAAAAAACAAATGGCTCTTCTAGCCCCCCCCCCCCCAAATTTTGACTCTAGAACCGCGCCTGCTTTGTGGTTTTATTAGCCTCTGTGAGCTGAATGCGGCTGCCGGGGCTGTATACTCCCCAGGGCGTTGAGATGGTTTCAGGAATGTAAATTATGGTCCGATGACCAGGGATAATAATTGATTTGCGACATGAGCATCATGCTTGGCGGATACCGGCTCATTTTAAGTGTCCATTATTATTATTATTATTATACAACATTTAGCATGTGGCATACAGCTACAGTGAAGTGTGCACGCCAATATTAGCCGTACTATACATGTTCATATACAAATACACAGTGGCATTTTTACCATTATCCTGAAATGCGTTCTTTTTTATGTATTTTCCGTTTGCATGATTTAAAAAAAAAAACAATTTCTTGTGGATAAACTTGCAATGTTGATATACAGGGTCCATATAGTGGTATGATATTTCTATAATATTTCCTCTTTCTTTTCAAGCAACCCCCCCCCCCCCCCCTTAAAAAATAGAAGGACGCCCATGCCCACTAGGACGACTATTGCACTATACTTCGGCTACAACTTCATGCGAACTCGTCCAGAAACGTCACCGGATGTGGAACGAAATAAAACAACTTTCAGCTATATCCGAACAAGGCTGAAGATACTATATGGGGGAGAATTGTGGTCGGAGAAATAATATAATTCAATAATAATTATATACATTTTTCAAAGCTCAAAAGTCAGTCAGATTATGTATTTGGAACAATGCCGCCACTGGTGATATGACTGTGCGCGCTTTCGAAGCAAGTACATGTTATTTTATCTCTGACCGTTCAAACTGAAGATTTTAACTTGAAAAGTGGTCTTTCACCACTTTCCTCCACGATGCGTGCTGTTTATGCTCCTCTTGTAAAGGTAGTATCATACTTTGGTAGCATACCGAAACAGAAATCTTCACAGATTATAACTTATAGGATATAAAGCTGCTGGTGGAAAATAACCGTTACAATTGTTTTGCATAAAAAACTGTATTTATCCAGAAAAGAGTAAAACCAGTGAAAAAAATATATGTTTGATCTTTTAAAGATCAAAAATAAAAGAGAAAAGTCTTTTTCACTGTTTTCTCAAAAAGCGAGCCACGCATGGGACTGAAATTTCCATAGATGACTGTTACTGTATCTTCTTATTGCATCTTCATGGATTGCTTAATAGTAGTAAAGATGTTATAGGCGCCCACCACTAAACCACTAAGCTAGTTGGGGTCAGAATGGTGGTATGACATCTTTACTTTAATAGTAAACATGAGGTGGTGGATTCAAATCCCTCCAGAGACAAGAATTAATTACCTTTCTTCCCTGAGAAAACTAATTATTAACAACGCCGAAATAAACATGAACTAAGACATCATAGGCCCACAGATAGTGGTGTTGAACATTTTTGCATCATGTTTCAGAAACATGATTTGTTTAGTGTTTAATTAAATACATATAATTTTAATGCTAGGTATTGCACGTAACCAATGTGAGACGTTGGAAAATCGGTCTTCAAATCAACAGCGGACGCGCACGCACGAGTACGCACGCGCAAAACAACGCGCAACGTTTTTGACTTGAAGACCGATTCTCCAAAGTCTCCCATTGATATCATATTGGTATATTAACTCAAGCATTCGCAACCATTGAAAAGCGTGTTTTACTGGCCTTATTCAAAATACACACATGTTTCTTGTGTTGTTGTTGTTCTTTTAGATTATATAAGAATTATAAAACAAGTCGAAATAACTTTCATTGTGATCACTATAATCCTAGTCGTTTCTTGTGTTTTACTATGACAATTTTGTGTTCAATACACTTTTTACACTTAATTTTTATCCTGTTTAAATTATTATTTTATATTTTAATCACATTTTCATACTGCACCTTTTCTTGTTTTATTATACACTCGGCGGGCAGTATGCTCTGTTTTAGTACTTCACATTTTAGTCTATCTTCTTGTCATGTTTTATTCTTGTCATAAGTAGGAGAGTGATTTTACTTGGTTCTACTTCATTTCTGTGCTTTTAATTTATAGCTCGTGCTTGTGCTTTGTATAATTATATTTTAATTTTTATTGTTGGTCTGTTCAGTAAATTGTATTGGATTTTACTTAATTTTCTTTCTTTTCCTTCATATTCCTAGATATTTGTTTTCTTATTGTTTTTATTCCTACCCGGGGAGTGAATTTTATAATGTACGTTGATGTTTTTGTCACAACACTAAACTTTGTTTGAAATAAATAAATAAAAATAAATATACCCATAATTTGGCTTCAGAAATATCGGGAATCGGGAAGATAACTTAACTTGGTGATTTTAGAAGAAGAATGAAACAGGTCGAAATACCAACATGGCTTCAGTATAATTATAACTCGAGTTTAAATGGGAGGGAAAAATAGTGAAGAGAACTTACCAGACTGTGTCTTGCCTGGCACTACCATCAGAGACAAAGCAAGTACCAACCAGCTAAGAGACTGCACACCCCACATGATGCTCATACGGCCAGGTGGCTTGAACCAAAGCTGCAAAGAGGTTGCCCGGTGGTTCACTCGGGTGCTCAAACTGCATGCAGGAGCCCGAATTCGACCCGTTCGTTCCTCTCTGTACGTGCAGTATACTCCCGTCCTTCCCAATTAAAATGGCGCGCACAGTGATACCTTTTTTACGAAAAGTCAAATTGCGATTAGGGTGAACCGATTGAAAGCCAGTCAAAAGTGACCACAGCTAAACTGTTCACAGTGAGTCCGTTTCACTGACTGCATGACAAACAAGTAGCGTGACTGATCATTTTCGGTGAAGGTGAAGTCAGGAAACGGCTCCTCATCAAGTAGTCCTACTGAAAGACAGTTCTTTTGAAACCGAGCCAACATACACGATCCACTGCACGACCAATCGATACCCTGTGCATTAGTGCCATACACGATCTGCGAAGCTGTGCATTAATTAAGCTGACCGAAATACCAATGGGCCTACTTGTGTAGTATGGATACATCAGAATTGGTGCATTTGAGATAATTTGCACCAACTGTATTATTTCTGATGGATGGAAATGTACAAGTTAAAAAATGCACAGAATTAAACATAACTGGAAAATGTTGTGCATAAGTCTATTTGAAACTTTACCAATTCATGTGAAACGTCGGCTGCCGTTCCTAACATTTCCTGATAAGGCTATGCCAACCTGCAAAATACAAGATATACATGGCGTGAAGGTTGTCTTTCATGGCATTTCCATTATTTCTGTGTTTTATATTTTACATGTAGTGTTTGTTTACCTTCTGCTCATATATGGCGAAAACAACGCTAAGCTGCAATTTGTTGTCTTTCAGAATGGGACAATCTGTTAAAAATTAATTTGGATGTTGAATTGAACCATGCAATATAATGTGAAATAACCTTTAGTTTTGACACCTTATTAAACAAAAAAGGAACGTAGTGTATAAGTCATTGAAAAGTGAAAAAAGACAAATTTACTGGATCGGGATTCGATCCGCCGGCCTCTTGAATACCGTACAGGCGCTCTACCAACTATGCCATCCAGCCCTACGTTGGTGGTGACCCCAATAGTCAACCATCTTTGTTCGTTTGACAGTCAAAGCCATGAAACCACACACACACGTACCGCCATATATATATATAGTGGCAGTTATTCAAAAGAGAAAAAATGAATAGACATAAGACCATTCCATATTGAATATATCAGAATGGCTACCATAATTAACTAAGTAAAAAGGCGTCAACCGTCTCCCTAATATCCGAAAAGAACTCCTGATAGGAAAATTGCACCATTGCACAAAACAAAACTCCTGGTCCATCATATTTATTCATCTTCTAATAAGAACTACCCCAGAAGACAAAAGACATAATGGAACACGTAATCTCGACCAGGGACAGGTTCCTTATTTCAAAGAAACCATTAAAAAGTCAATAAACTACTTAAAAATAAAGAGATTACGAAAAGCCTATTGGAAAATGGAAAAAGGCACAAGGCACTGCCTGTATTAAACCTATGGTTGTCGTTATTGCTCTGCAATATATACAATTCTGTTTTAATGAATGGTTGCAAGAAAATCAATTTGTTCTCTTATATGCTACCCTGCAATAGTGTCGTCATTGCAAACAGAATCTTTATTTCTCAAACCAATATTGCAAAACCTAAGAAGATTAGGAAAATCTTGCTGCAGTTGCTGTAAACAGTCCATTACATGAACGTGTATGGGTCATTCCATGTCAGACCAACACACTTTTTTACCTTAGGTCTTCCGATTTTTATAAAAATTGGTATGCAAGTAGGTATCAGTGAGTAATGAATGCATGCCAATTTTTAGTGTAATCCCTCCACCCATGTGGCCAGTACGCATGCGCAAAAAATACGGAAATTTTCATGTTCTGACACTACCTTTGCACAGGATTAAACTATAACTCGGTCATATTTCAACAAAAATATGCAAGTGTGGTATCAAAATGACCAGAATTAGATGCTCTAAGTGATGCCACCCTAATAATAGAGAATAAGTAAAAGTGGATACCCATGACCTTTGACACACGAACTATGACCTTTGACCTAGATTTTAAAAAAAGTATCATTCCAAAATTTAACGAAACAACGTTTGCTTGATAGAACAGGTCTTTCTCTACTAGATTCCATTGAAATTTCGCTGGGCTTTTGAAAATTGACGATTTTATGGCATTTTTTCTGATTAATGCCGTTTTTGATTTGATGGTTTTCGTTTTTGTGTGTGAACAAAAAATATTGACAATTTGATTTGCGATTCAAAACCCTTTTTTGATTTAATAGTTTTCGCACTACACATATTTAAAACTTTTCTTACAGGAAGGTTGCTCGGACAAAATAGGAAAATGTTGTGCACAACTCAATACTGTTTACACTCCATCAAAAAGTCAATTTGAAGACATTTTGTTCTTTCTTTCATTTTTTATTCAAATCATTCTTGTTGTGTACAATTATATGGGAAACTCTTCCCAAAGCCCTTCCATTGTTATAATTGTTAATATTCTCCTTTAAGGTACAGTACAGGATTGGTAACATACCCAAACAGATTTCACAGATTTACGTAACACTTTCGGGATATGAAAATGGTGCTAGTAAAAGCATTCTGTTAAAATAATTCACCCTGAAATGATGTATTTATCAAACAAAATAGTCAAATAAAGACCGAAAACAGTTTTGATCTCGGGATAAGATCAAAACCGAACTTTATGTTTGATAAAAAAAATGAGTTCGGTTGTCTCTATTTTATGTGTGACTCAGATATCCAGTTGAGCTGAAATTTTCACAGATTTATTATTCCATGTTAATGATGGATCAGACAAGGTGTGAGTGCTGTTTTGTGATCTTTACCAATCATGTAATATACCTTTAATGTTGAACCTTGGTTACAGTACAATGGCTGCCATTGTTTGAATTCCAACACCTTTCAAGGGGAAATGCAATCAAACAAAGCCCAAACAACAAGAATAGTTGATAAATAAATGTGTTGAAGCTCACGTGCATTCTCCCTATTGGATTTTATTTGGTGCAATAATAATAGCCTAACTAATTATATAATAAATAATAAATTATAATGGCAATATTTTGGCACGTTATCATCTTAGGTTAAATAAGTATAACAATTTAACGACAAATTTTACACTTTTACAATGACCTATTATAATCATAAGTTGAATTAAAAATTAAAAAGCGCACATTATTTTAGGACCCTTTCAAATCAGACCCATTTACTCGTTATATCACTGCAGATCACATGACAAGATCGGAGAGGGAATTGTGGGGGCATTTGAATGATGACTGAACAGACTGAGTGATATGTGTCAAGTTTCAGTAGATTTGACTTAGATGTATAAAGTGATCTCCATTCACTTGCGTATGTTGTTTGAGCTTGTTTTAAGCTAATTTCACTGTTGGGAAATTCGTGTAACTGTTTTGGATGAGTTTCATGGTTTTGATTTTGTTTGTTGTATATATACAGGCTGACATCAAAGTTCTAAACATCTAATACTATTTTCATGTTTTTATCCGGATCATTTAAAGGCATCGTACAGGATTTGAAAGGCCTCCAAAAACCAAAAAAAGGGACGGAGAAAGAAAATGGACTCAAAAGATTTATTGTATTTTTAAAAGATCGTTCATCCCAACGATCTTTTTAGCATTTCGAAAGCGTGGTGTAACTGTGAAGGATTTGTTGGGGGATTATTTTGGCCGTATTTCTGCTATCCAGATGAACAAAGCTTAAAAAGGTACATCAAATAACGTCTGTAAGGAAGTTTAAGACCTTCACTTCTGTTTAAGTAGCAAATTCAGCCATAACGCGCATCTTTGCAAATCCTGTATGCTCCCTTTAAGTAATGTGAATGATCAGAAATTGGCCCATTATCTTGGCTCTGCTTCCATAAGCGTACATATAGGCGCTTACGAAAGCAACAAACTCTTTTCTTATAAACAAAACTCAGTTTCACGGTGTAGGAATTTCCAGTTGAGTGCATGCATTGTCCCCTGTCCTGCTTTATCAGAATAGATCGTAGAAATTCTACCCTTACCCTGTAAGCGTATAGACTGAGAATTATAAGCACTGAATTATGCGGTAAGCTAATGCATGAATTTGAGCTCTGTTGGCGCTGTTCTTAATTAAAGTACATTATAAACATCAAAAGCTGTAAGTTAATTCTTAAATGCACGAGTAATCACATTCAACATTCAACACATTCGTTAATTTCCAACATGTATAGCAACATCGAAGCTCTTATTTTAAAAACTGCTCCAAAGCTTGAGATTAATATTAATACAGCTTTAAATTATTTCGAATACATTACGCTTTCTAGCAATTAAAGGTTACCTGAAATCAACAGTCATATGACGTTGAATACATCTGTTTTGCTTTAAAACTTAACATGTCATTGTTTGTGCAAAAAATAAATAGTGTACGGAAAAAGGGAGGTATTTACACCTATAATTTAGTACCCCAATTTGCGCGACGAAAAACCTTGCCACGTCACCGGCAGAACGCCACGCAGTATACAAGTCGCAAACCTACCGACCCCGCTTTTTTGTTCAAATCCAAGAGCAAAATCAAAATACAATGTGCGTGAGCCAGCATGAGTATTGTGGTGCAAGTCTACTTGTTCTGCCGGTGACGTCACACGCATTGTTGCGTGGATTGGTTTATAGGATTTTTTTTTTGGGGGGGGGGGGGGAGTGCACACAGATACTGATTTTTTTTAACTTTGGGGTCCAAATGAAGCACTTACATAAACGTTTGAATTTATATAGTCATTATTTATGCATTAAAAGCAAAATTCTGAAAGCACTTTCACCCCTTTACCAAATTTTATTACAGGTGACCTTTAATAGAAGCCGTACTAAGCATAAAGACTTTCTTGTTAAAGGTATGCCACAGAATTGAAGATTCTGTTGACACTGTTTTCGCTGTTCTTATTTAAATATATCATGAACATCAAAAGCTGCAAGTAGATTTCTTAATGCGCGGGTAATAACATTAATAATTTAACACTCGTAAATTCCCAACATTTCCACTGATCTCACAGTGTAAAGCTACATCACAGCTCTATTTTTATAAAAACTTCTCCGAAGCCTGGGATTAAATTGTAATACAGCTTTAAATTCTTGAGCCAAAATATCAAGAAAGATACAGTAACTGTCATCCGTTAAATATCCAGCCCCATGCGGTGCCCACATTTTGAGATAACAGTAATAAAGTAACGCACACGGATTTGTTTTTTATAAATCTGTTCAACTTTTTGTTTGATCTTTAACAGATTGTTTTCAGCGATTGGTTTATTTTTTTCTGGATTCAGCATTTCAGGCAGAAAAAAACCCGGTATGTTTCTAACATCATTCACCATCTGTGGAGATTTCTGTTTCGGTATGCTATCAAAGTATGATAGTACCTTTAAATCGCTTCGAATATACATCACACATTTTAGCTAAGTTGGTAGAAGCCTTACTAAGCATAAACACTTTCTTGTTAAAGTTATACAATATAATTCAGGATTGTGTTGGCACTGTTGGCGCTGCTCTTAATTAGAATATTATAGGCCTACGGACGTCAAAAGCTGCAATTTAATTTTTAAATAATAATAATAATTGCACACGTTCGTCAATGCACAACATTTCTTTTGACCACACAATAATATCAACATCAAAGCTCTAATCTTAAAAACTGCTCCAAATTCCGCAGTTTAGTGATTTAATTTTAATACAGCTTTAAATCGATTCGAATACATCACATGCACTTTCTTGCTTAATAGAAGCCTTAATAGGCGTTAATTGTATATATGTATGTGTTAAATGTTCATTTGCCACAGAATTGAAGAAAAAAGACGAAGAAGCAATTTTCCAATTCTTGTGTGAACATTCATTTTTCAAGAAGTTCTTATTGATTAAAGGTAATATCATACATTGGCTTTTATCAAAGATATACAAATTCATGGGCAAACATACATGTATCAAGGAAGATACAATAGCATTAACCTGTGTAAATTTCAGTCGCATACGGTGCTCACAGTGAAGCAAACAGTGAAAAACGGCCATTTTATTTTGGATCTTTAAAATATCAAAAATAATTTATGTCACTGGCTGTATTCCTGACAGATTTCTGTTTCGGTATGCTACCAAAGTATGATACTACCTTTCATACCAATGTTCCTGTTAAATATAGCTGTCTATGAATGGCAAACACTGCATCCATCATCAGCTGAGGCCATATAGTCATATCAGGCCAGTAGTATAGGGTGTCACTATGGATGGTTTGACCTTTCACCTAGTTTCGAGGTCGTTGACCTCAAGGTCAAGTGACCTTAGATAAGGTCAAGGAGGGAGATAAGATAAGAAGGTCAAGTAGGTCAAGTAGGGAGATAAGAAGTCTGGCAGTCTGGAGGTGAAGGGTCAAGTGGTCACATGACGTGCGTGACGTAGTAGAGATAAGGTCTCGGAAGGCAAGCTGAGGTTGAAGGTCAAGTGGGGATGGTAGGTTGTGTAAGAAAGTGCGTGCACCTTGAAGGACGTACGGGTTGTCTTTGAACGTGTGTAAATGAATACGGAGGCAGTGAGCATGCATGGCGTAATGTCGAGTTGTGTTCGATATCTGTGCATTGTAATAAAGTACTAATGCGATTTTTACAAGGGAAAATAAAACGGTTAGAGTAAAACTAGTAACAGACCGTGAAAATAGGGAAGGTCTAACTGAAGAGCGTGTAAGTATGATGCGATGAAATGATAGGATGTAGGTGGTAGGTGGGGGTTGTTGTGGTTTACTTTACTAAAACACGCCACATCGAAGCGAAGCGTAGGTGTGGCTGACGGAGTGAGTCTTAGACGAACGGAGCCGCAGGACATACTCACGTTAGTGAGGGTGTTTTTGCTTTAGCTAAAACACGCCACGTAGTGGCTGACGTAGTGAGGCGAAGACGAACGGAGCAGTTAAACACATGTTTTGCGTTAGCAAAACAGCCACACCGTAGCGTAGCGCAGGTGTGGCTGACGGAGTGAGTTGAAGACGAACGGAGCCATAGAGATCACGTTATAGCCTTTACCGTGTATAGAGGTGAAAAGTTCGCGAACTTTGAAGATAATGGACGGCCGTAGTTTTGAAGATAACGGTCGATTTTTTTGGGAACGTGCCTGTTCATGACCAAATTAAGGAATAAAGGTCGTAGTTTTCGCTGAGGAAAGGCTCGGAATTACGCCCTCATCTTCCCTGAAAAGGCCACACCCCGGCTTCTTCCGAATCATGCCTATCATGGGGAGCTCCTCAATTTGAGGAGTCTCGCCCATGAGGCAATGATGACGGAGCACCGGAAGGGAAAGACGTGGGCGCAAATTTGCGAATCCTTCCATACTGACTACGTCCACCCTTCCATGGAAGGAATGAACATGACTCCTATGTATACCTAGGAGTCATGTTCTAGCCACCACCACAACGCCACCGCAACGCAACCATCACGACCACAACGCTACCACCACCACCACCACCATCACCACCACCACCACCCAGTACCTAATTTTGAACTCGACATGTCCAGACGTTGAAACCGTGTCTGGACATGCCCGACAAAGCCAATCAGAGACACTGATGTAACGCTACCGATTTAGAGATTCCAGCGGACATTGCGCAAAAAAGAGGCGAACTGATACATATAAAAAGGTACCCCCGACGGCTTGAGACCATTCGATTTCTGCAGCCGTAAAGAAAGCCTTACCACCGCAAAACACCGTTGAGACGATGGCCGGTCAGCACCTTCCCGACGGTCCCGTACCACCACCCGTGCCTCTACCCGGGCAGCAGCAGAACCAGACGCCGCTGACCCCCGAATATGCCTCGTTGGGGTGGAGGGAAGCCTTCAGCAATACGGAGAAGAGGCCGTACTTTTACAACGTGTACAGCCGCAGTAGCGTCTGGCTGTTACCCCAAGTCCCCTTACCACCGCCCGACCAGCCGGAGGAGCCTGTCCAGCCGGAGGAGCCCGACGTCAGCCTGTCGCAGGACATCTTGAAGGCCGCCGTGGAGGAGCTGTCCGGAGGGGAGGAGGAGGAGGCCGTACCGGGAGACCCAGCGACGGCCGAGGCTAGCGGCCAAGCATCTGACGGCCAGCCATCGGACGAGGCGAACGGACCGTCTTCCTCAAGCGAAGGCCCCAGCGACTCCGGGGTGAAAAGGAAGCGCCGATTCCCAGCAGATCCGGACCAAGAAGAGAACGAGAGAAAAGCAGCTCGTTTTCATATTGGGGGTGAGCGCTTCGCCTTCGTAAAAATGTTCAGAAACGTACCCTATATTAACATTAGAGAGTACTTTTATAGCGTAGACTCATCCCGCTGGATAGCGGGTAAAAAGGGTCTTAACCTGACCGAGCCGCAGTGGGAGAGACTGAAGTCTCACTCCCGCGGTATCGATCTAGCTCTTTTGAAACTTAATTCTTAAAAGACAGAGCGAAATCTGGGGGTTATCTAAACTGATTTTCCATTACTATTATTATTTTGTCGTAGATAATACCTACGAGCGACATGTCCCGGCGTGTAAACGTCGTCTCAGAAAAATAACAGAGAGGATAATTATAGATATGGCATCGGACGGGGTAGTGAACATGTGGCGAGAGCTACAACTTCCGTGCGAGGGATGTATTGAGAACTATCCTAGTCTATTTGAACATACGTGCGCGGCAGAAACCCCCGATGTGATCATGCACGATTATACAGATGATTATTGTTACAAGGAAGTTTTAAATAACATGTCGATATCCACCGTAATAGGGGTTGTGACAGAATTTATGGCGTTGGTGGGGGTCGTCTTCTTTCAATACGATGGGGTCGAGTCTGATGTCTGGGCTATGGCGAACGAGATCATGAAACTGATGAAGGCGGATCCCAGTCGTCTATTGAAACTTTACGACCAAAACCAGCGGTTTAACAATAGTCATCTCGTAATACGTGAGTGCGTGTACAGACTTAGACCGATCGTGCACAAAGCTCGCAGTATAGCTTAACAATAACAGCTTTTTATATCGTTGGTTGATGTTTGTTCTTTTAAAATGAACCCTTATATTGTATAAAGACGAATTATGTGCAGATATTGAAAAGAATAAAATCTATACTTGATGTAGAGAAGGAAACCAAGAAAAATGTGTTTGTTTTCTGTTTACCGCGTTGCGTGTATGGATGTGTGACAAAGGGAGACGGTGGTAATTAAAGACACGGACACTCAGCTTTAGCGTTCATCACATTTTAATTCAAGAAATCGCCTCGTAGGAATTATATGGGGGTCATTGTTCCATTATTATTATTGAAGCCGTAAACAAGACCAAAATATATCTATATCTATATATATATATATTTAATTTTGACTCTAACATGTTTATTCAGCGAGTTGATTCGTTATCTTAAACAAATTTCGGGTAGGCTGTCGAAACTGACTCCTTCGATTAAACAGTGTCCGTGAGGTTATCATTCGTTATGTACATAATAAAGCTCGGCAGCCAAATTGGGAAAGAGATAAACAAATACTGTTTGAGATTAATCGGCAATTGGCAATAGCGAGGTTAAAGTTTAAAATACATACACAGTCCTATTAGTCGGGCATTCGGTTATGGTAAACAAAAGTTAATCATTAGAGACAAAGTTACAACAGGAGGGAATATACGTATTCTGTAACCTAGTCTCGTTGATGTAGGGTATTACAAAAGTACAAAGTACATATAAGAGTATACGTATAAGGTTTAAACATTACAATCTACGTTTACTTATTATAAGTATATTTTATAAAATTGTACGCCCCCATTATAATTATATATATATATATATATGTTTCAAGGTAAGGTGCAAAGATCAAATAACGAGTGACCGATAACGAAACGGGATTTTACGGGGTAGGTCCGGCATACGCCCTCTATAGTTCAAAGAGACCATAATAAAGCTTTTGAAATCTGCTGTCTTAAAAACGGTCCGTCGTACACTTCGGTGCGAGTACGAGGAAAGTGGGTCTGTATAAATTCATTTACGGAAAGGTCATTATCCGATAAATCGGTGGAAAACAAGTTCAGAATCTTCATCATACTCCATCCTCGGCACCTATGCATTAGGAAAAAAATACAATATTGGCCGCAGACGGTTGAAAAAATGCCTTGCAGACGACGGGGGTTGTAGACAGCGCCCTCTCTGTTTTTGGCCAGTAATGACCGGATGGACGGTAACCACGGCGTCCTACCGTAAGAATCAAAGTACTCTGCCGTTCCATCCCTGGCGATGTAGATGGCCACCCAGTGTCGTCCAGGTTTCGTGGAAGGATCCGTGTTGACCACCAGGGCGCTCGGACGAGGTAGGTACTGTCGTGGTAATTCGTCGCTGGCAAACACGCCTCTAAAGTAGTGTTTGGTGAATCGGTCTCTGCTCAGTATATTGGCTATCTGGTGGGAGTCCATGATCTTAACTGCCGTAGTCGAAGAGGATGTTTCTTGCCTGGTCAATTTCCAAGACGTTGTTGAACTCGGCGTAAATAACGACGTTGAGGGTCTCGTCCAGAGGTCGGGCGAATTGAAGCTCGAGCCTGAGGTTACCGTGCTTCACCAAGCTGTAATGGCTCCCGCAGGACATGTCAGGACTCAGGTCGAAAGCGTACAAAGCGTATCCACCAGCGTAGTCGGAGAGACTGATGTCGTTTCCCTCGTTTTGGTACATTTTGTCGGTCCCGGAGAAGAGGGTGTGATAGGCTCTGACGTAATTCGCGTGGGCGGGATCAAAGTTCGGCTTGAGCGGCGAATACGGTATCTGGTCTCCATCCATATGCACGGTGAGGAAGTTGGCGTTGAAGTGCTGAAAGTTGAACGGGTTTTTGGAGTATCTCCCGTTGAAGGCGTCGTTACCGACGCAACCTATCACGATGCGGTGAGGTAGTTGGCCGAGGAACACGTGATCCTGGGTGAGTGACAGGTTTCCGCTCGGTACGGACACCATCTTGCATATGACTCTCCGCAGTGGGTACTTGGCCGTGCCTCGCTCCAAGGCCTTGACGTGTCCCAACATGACGGACGGGCTTATCTTGACCTTTCGTATAAACAGGGTGGCGTTCATTATCTTCAGCTTGAAGGAGGGGTTGGCTCCGGAGGCCATGAGGCAGAAGGCGTCGCTATTCCGTATGAATTTCAGTTTAAGGTCCACGCCGTTGAGCAGCATCTTATCTTGAAAGAACAGATCTCCGTGGACGGGGCCTATCATGTCCACCACGCGACCGCCCTTGGTGCGTTGACGTCGGGTTTCCAGACCCTCGTTAAAAGCTTCCTGATCGCCACCTTCATCTTCGCCTTCGGCCGGAGTTAAGAAATCCACGTTATCCATGTGGCCGGCCGTGTCCTTCGCGAACATGGAGGCGGTTAACTGGGACCTCTTGGCTTCGCCGTTGTAGCTGAGCAGAGTCTCTATCATGGCTCTGTAGGGGTAGGTAGGCACCGAGGAGGAGATGAGCCGCTCGTTTAGGGTGACGTCAACTTGGTTGAAGATAGAATGGAGCAGGAGGTTGGTCGGTCCCACCGGACTGTCTTCGGCGATGGCGGTTCCATCTCCATTCACTATCTTAGCTTTGACGTAGAGCTGCGTCTGAGAAGGATCCATGTATTCTTCGCCGGAGCCGGGGACGAAGAATTCGATAGGTCCGCCATCCGAAATGCTGGAGATGGGGTGGTACTCGACCCACTGACCTTTCTCCACGCTGGTCTGCGTGGGCGGCACCGTAAACAGGTCGAGTTCGGACTTGGTGCATTCGCTGGAGTGATCGTGTAGCAGAGCCATCGCTAATGTCTTGTCGTACCGCCGGGGATTAATCGAATATGTCCAAGGACCTTCTCGCTCGTTTGTTCGACGAAGCAGTGGTGCGTCTCCCCTTAGTCTTTCTTTTTATACCTTGGCGGCGTCCTTTCGGGGGTGCAAAGGTTTCATTCGCGGTCCCCAGCGCTCGTTGGGCTAGGTTACGTCCGGCACTCTTCAGTCTTCCTTTAGCGGCGGCTCTGACGTCTTTACCCTCGAGGGCGTCCTGGGCTATTCCGACTCCCGTCCGTAAGGCCTCGCGTCCCAGGGTCTTGGCCCCCTGTTTGATCAGGGGGAGGGCCGATTTAAACAGACCTCCGAGAATCCCGCCGAGACCCGAACCCCTCTGAGTACGAGCGCCCTGAAAGACGGGAAACCCGCGGCCTACCTGGCCCGTGTAGTAATCCACGTATTGACGGTGGTGGGGAAGATAATGATTTCTCATGGCGGCGGTTACTGCGTTGACCCTCTCAGCGAAAGTACGACGGACGACGTCTCCTCAGATGTAGTTTCGTGATGACTTTCCCACCCGTGAATGGGATGTGCTTCCCGGTGTCATCTCTTATATCTATCTCGATCGTGTTGAGGGACGATTGCTTCAACGGTACGTAATGCGGGGTGTCGTACGTCTTGGTGATGGTCTGGCCGTACTCTCCATCCACCGTCACGACTCTCAAAAGGGGCGCCCGAATCCCTCCGACCGTGTTGTATTCCACGATGTCCGTGTAGACGAACATGTGCTGTACTGGTTTCACGTCGATGGGCCTCAGGGATTTGACCTGTCCCGAGAGTTCACTTCCTTGATTAAATCCGAACAAGTCGGCCATGCGTTTAGCAAAAGCGAGGTGAATTCCGTCGTCTATCCTCATCACGACTTTCTGAATGAATCTGTTGTACTTTATCCTGATCTGGTCGCCGTGTGATATGGACGGCGTAATCCTGGACAGCATGTCGTCCATCCTCGGGTAATATCCTTCGGGGATTTTGTGAACGTGCACCTGGCCCTCTTCTTCATCGGCGGAGCAGAATATGTGGTTGTGGCCCTCTACCACGTTCAGCCAGCGATGGGGGTAGCTGAATTCAGCCAGACCAACTTCCCACTCGCCGTCGAAAGTCATGGTGGTAGGTAAATTCACCTTATAGTGCGTGACCGTGTTGGTCGGGAACACGTCAAAGCTGCTGTTGCTCGGCAGCGTGATGTAATGCGAATCCATCATGATGAGAAGCCCGCCAATGTCTGTCGCTGGTGTAAGCGGTACGAGGTGTTTTATACCGTGAGCAGGTCGCTAACCCAGCTATTAAATTTGTCCGGATAGCCCAGCCATTTTACCATGTGCTCCGTGGCACCCCGCCTCTTTCTGGTACGCAGAACTTTTTCCACTTGATAGACGTCATCCGTTTTGATCACGCTCTGTAATTCGTGCTCGTAAAACGTGCCCAATAACTCTTCCCCGCCGTAGTCTTTCAACTTGTACACGGGTGGATCCCGGGGGATTCTTTGGCTCACGGTAAACATCTCGGTGGTCCAGTTGGGTAGGTATCCCTTACGAAAAGGTCTGGTCGCCATGCTGATACGGACCGTGTCTCCCACGTCAAATCTATAGCGCCTAGAACTGGGACCCCGACCCTGGTTGCCGTACAGCGTACGACGGATGTCCTCGGCGTTGGAGTCGTCGACCGAAGCGGGGGTGGTTTTGATGCTTCGGTGAAAGGCGTGATTGTAAGAGGAGAGGAGACTGGGGAGGACGTCCATGTAGGCCCGGGTATTTTTGGCGGTAAAGTATTTCCACATCTTCGTTTTCAAGGTCCGATTGAATCTCTCCACCACGCTGGCCTTGGTCTCGTTGTTGGTCGTGAAGAATCGTATACCGTTCTCCTTCAAAAGACCTTGCACCGAACGGTTGGTAAACTCGGTACCCTTATCCGTCTGGAGCACACCCGGTCTGCGTCCTTCGCTAAAGATACGCCGGAAGGCGCTCACCACGGTCTCCGCCTTCTTGTTCTTGAGAGGTTCCGCCCACGCGTACTTTGAGAGAATATCGATGCAGGTGAGCAGGAATTTGTACCCGTCGTTAAACTTCGACAGGGATGACATGTCCACCAGGTCCGCCTGCCACTGTTGGTCCACGCCGTAGACGATCACTCTATTTCGCTTGAAACGTCTACGGATCGGTCTGTGTAGGGTGTGTGTAGGTTGTCGACTCAACCAATCTCTCACCAGTTTCCTGTTCGCTTCGACCCCTTCTTTTTTTACGGCGCGGTAAACAGCATCCACACCACCAAAGGCGGCCGGACTGCTCGGGTCGTAGTACACCTTTCTGAGAGCCGTCTCCGCCATCCGTAAATTCGGAGTCCTGGAGAACGACGGTGCTCTTGCAACATATGATCAAACACCGAATTCTCTCGAAGGCGTGTCTGCAGTCGCTAGGTACGGGACACTTTGTCGTCATCTTTCATCCGTCGGAGGTGGGGGAAATGAGGATGAGTGAATGTTACTGTTTCTTTAATAGGGCGTCCAATGGTGGCCTTTCGAGACCGCGGGTTTCAGGGGCACGGTATTCTTCTTCTTCTTCTTCTTCTTTTTCGTCTCTTTCTCTACTTCCTGGAATAGCGGCAAATGCGACGCCTTGGCGAACAGGGTTGGGTGGGGTGTAGGACCCTCCGCATCCATCTTTTCATCCTTCGGACTCGGTTCGGAGGCACCCGCGCTTAATTTGACAGACCCCGTCCCCGCGGGATGTAGGTCGGGTTCATTCTGCGTCTTCTGCTGAAGCGTCAGAGTCAGGGGGGCGTTCCTCTGCCTGTTGAACTCCACGTAACGACGGAGAGCCTGGTGATACAGCTTAACTTTATCGTGGTCCGACACGTCACTCCTGTCCAGCACTCGCTTCATTTCTTCATCCAGGTCGTGCATGACCCTCGTTACCGGCGTCTGTTCCACTCTCTTGGTTCTCTGTAATTTCTCCAGGGTATCCTGCGGCACGAGAACCATTTTCTTGGCGTGCTGCATGACGACTATTTAAACAGCAGTCCTCCGAGAGCGCTGAGAACGGGGGTGAGGAGGGCACCGAGAAAACCTCCTTTCTGACTCAGCGCTTTTTTCTTCTTCTGTAGACTGACCTTTCGATTACCCAAGGTGCGTAGATGGTGCTTGTACTTTCCGAGCCGTCTCTTGTCCGTGGGCGTTAAGGGAATGTTTCCGTTGAGCACGTTGAGGGCGCACTCGCACAGGCAGTGAACGAGTTCTTTATTGGCACCGTGGATGATCCCCTGGCGTTGCTTGGCGGTGCCCTTTGCCAGAACGTGGAGATAAGGCGCGTGACGTCTCAGGCGGGTAGACATTTTCGAATGATAGCGAGGGGATGGAATCCCTCGTATTTAAACCTTCGGGACGTACACGACCGAAAAATCGGGCGGCAATATGTTCGTCCTCAGTCGAAGGTCTTCCCCCGTCTCCGGCTTGAGATCGACAAAGAGATAACCGTAGGGCCTGGTGGTGGCGTCCCGATAGGCTTCCACGACGAATTTGGTCCTGCCGGGGTACATCTGTTTGGCGAGGTGGGTGATCTGCGAGGCGTCTCTGGGGTTTTTAAACAGGACCATATAGTGCGAATTCAAACTGACCGTTCTCATGGCCTTTCCCCTGTGAAAGAGATTCTGCAGTATGAGTACCACCGAAAGGTTCCTGTGATGACTTCCCTTGGTGAAGAGGTCAACGACCCGGTCGTTGTTTCCGACCTCTGACATCAAGTCGTCGATCACAATAAGGTTTCTCTTCGCTCGGTCGAGACCCGATAAAAGATCGTCCGGAAATCCTTCCACAAAATGCAGACGAGGGTCCAGGCTAGCCAACTGATCGTAAACATCTTGATATTCCCCGTAACACCACACTATGCGCTCCGGAGGGGGTTGGATAGCGCGGTCGTCTAAAAGAAGCTTCTTGACAAATTGAGTCTTGCCCGATCCCGTCGGTCCCGCAATGACGCAGGTAAAAGGATGTTTCAAGCTTCCTTCCATGAAGACGACTGAGTGTCGGTGTAGCGCGGGGAGTTATTTTATCGGTAGGTCTAAGTCTTCCTTACTACTATTTGAGTCTTCACTGGTAGGGTATACACCTTTTGACTAGACTTTTCCCGATTCATTATTTTTATTGATTTTTATTCTCATTATAAATCAATGGAAGGGGACCCTTTAAATTATACTTTTACTCATAAAATAATTGTATATATATATATACATATACGTATAAGTATGTATAAGTATAAGTACCTAAGTATTATTACGGGCAATCACTTAAGTTGACAGACACCTCGATAGGATAGATAACGGTTACGATAATCGGAATGTAAGCGAGTAAAGGTACTACGGAGTACAAAGAAAAAAAAAGAAACGAGAAAAAGAAAAAAAGGTATAAAAAACCTACGCTAATAGATAAGAATAACGGGAATAAGGGTAACATAGGCTGTCAGTAACCGTAAGGAAGCGTGTTATAGTCGTTTAACCTCACGCGTTTAGTATACACCACTCTGTAATCTTTGCGTTCTTTGCGGGTCACGACCCGCCCAAACTTTACGCGACCTATCCTGTGGGGGTCGTAGACCCTGCGCCTTAGAGCATCGGCTCCAGCCGCCGCATCTTCTTCGTCTTCGCGGTCTCGCTCCGTCCTGACCATACTCTTTAGCGTACCGTAATTGACGATACGCGAGTTTCTGAAATTGAGCGTGATGCCTCGGACCTTGCACGAGGTCAACTCGGTGCCGGTCTTTGTACTATGCACGGTGAAACCGTAATTCTTGGGCCCGCCGGAGGCGAATTCGGTGATGTAACTCCCTTCACCGTAGTCTTTGGCTAGCTCGTCGGTGAGGTCTCCTAGGTAATCGCCGGTCGGCGGCACGTACTCGTTAGAACCTCCCCGAGAGACGAAGATGATGCTGTCCGTGTCGTAGTAGAGGACCCTTTCTCCCAACTTCTCCAGGAAGGAGTACAGCTTCAGTCTGGCCTGCGCCGTTGTGTAGGCGGCTATGGCCACGTTAGTGTTACCCATGGGTTCCACGAAATCTTCTTTGTGCCTCCATTGTACCTGCACCATCTGCTCCGTGACAAAATTCACCTGACTGACCACCTTCTTATCGTCCAACAGCAGGTCGTAAAAGGGTTCCGGCTCCTTCAGGTAGGACGTCTTAGACATGTTCTCCCGCTGCCCAAACTTTCCCCAGAAGCTGTTGAGCATCAATTTCGCCACGGCCCTCAAGCCCTCGTTCTTATTAATGGCCGCCGGGTCTAGCCGGATGCCCTCGTGTTCCTCGTACTCTTTGATATACCTGTCTTTCTCGGCGTCGCTGTCGCACCATTTGGGCCATCCGCTGGCCTCCTGTTTGAGCTTTAGGAAAGTGTTGATATACCCGGCAAATAGCCCACCCGTCTTGGTGGACGGGTCGTACTGAGCCGTTTCCTCGAAATGCCACACCTCGTGCACCCGCACCAACCTGTAACCCGTGCTCAGAGCCTTCTGTAATTCAACGGACACCCAAGTCCCTCTTATGATCCTGTCTTCCTCTCGGTGTTCGCAACGCTCGGTCTGGAGGGTGTCGCAACATTTCCCGCACAGGGCGAACATGAGTTTACCTTGAGCGCGCCGGGGGAGGATCGGATGGTAAAGGCCTCTGGGAGGCGCCAAGTCGGCCTTGATGAAACCCTCGTATCGGTTCAGGTCGGCGTCGAAGTTTTCTGTTATGATTTTCGGATGCCCGAGCGGAAACTTTCCGTATTTGCAGACCCAGGGATAGAGGCTGCAGACGTCCACGTACATGATTTTCTCCCCCGGCCCTGCCTTGTGGAACAGCTTCGTGGCGTTGGTACGGCCCCCGAAGAAAGCATCCCTGGGAGACAGCGGCGGTTCCTCCGGTTCGGCTTCGACGAAAGCGGCCATGCGGGGGTTGTCCTTGAGCGCCTTGGCAAAATCGCATTCCCACATTTCTTCAACTCTGTACCCCGCTCTCTCCAGCGCCTTGGTTCGCTTGACCGTCTCTTCGTACCTTTCGTGCATAGTCAACGCCGACGAAGGTGAAATGATGTCCCCTCGCCGATAGCACTTTGGACACCCGTGCCACACGCAACCGTGAAATTCAAAGATGGTCTTCTCGTACAATCCATCCACCCTATATTTGCCGACTTTTGCTTCTCTGCCGTTGAGGGCGTGCTGAATTCTGATATTTCTATCGAAGGACAACCACTTCAACCAACGGATCGCCACCTTTGAATGGGTGTCCTGCTTTCTGTACCCCAGCGCCGGTATGATCGCGATGGTCTCCGGCCGGAGGTAGTTTCGTCTGAAGACGGTGCTGCAGGCGCTGGCTATGGTGATGCTCCTCGCAAAAGGATCCACCTCCGTATGCAGCTTGAATATGTGACGAAACTGTAGACACCCTCTCCTCAAGATATCGACATCGCTCCTGCAATAGTCTAATATCTCCTTCTGCAGATCGAACGGCCGGTCCTTTCTAGACTCGTACCACCGGAGAAACTCCTCTCTCTTCTTCGCCGCCATACCTTCGGGGTCGTAGAATCGCTGCTCGGGGAGTGGACCGACATAATTCTCATTGGCTCGGGTATTAAAGAAATGCGGGAAGAACCCTTTCTTCATCTCGGTAAGACCAAATGCGGGGGGCAACTTGGCGAGTGGCATGTTCAAGAAACTCAGGGAATCGATAAACTTCAAACCCCCAGCCTCCATAGACAAGACCTTCTGTCCATTCATGATCACCGTAGGCAACACGGCCTCCTTGAACAGGTATCTTAAAATGAACTGGGAGTCGTAACCCTTGAAGTTGTGGGCGATACAGATGGACCCCTTGTGTCTCTCGTCGCCGAATAACCATGAGCAGAAGTCTTCCAGAGTGCTGCGTCCCCTGAATACGCGCTCGTTCGTATCTCCGAGACTACAGCGTTGGCACGGCATGGTGGGGACGAAACTTTGCGTGTCCATGCAGACATCGCATACCTTCTGAGCGACGCAGAGATTTGGGACGTGCTCGTAGACGGGACCTAAGGCATTCTCACCAAAAACCTCGTCCTGCCGACACTCGAAATCGAAGAAGATGTAGGTGGACATTTCCTTCGTCTGGCCCGTCTGATCTTCGGGTTCTTCTACCGGCGCAACCCCCTCTTCCTCTTCTATCTCTCGAACCAGCATTTCATCTAGGCCGATCTCGTCTTCGGGTTCCGCTGGCTCAATCGTGTGGAGGACCTCTTTCGGTATCGGGGTCATGAAGCATCGATGTTCCGAGGGCTGGTACTTCTTGCAGACGGCGCAGTAGATTTCGTTGCAGACGTGGTTTTTATCTCTCCTGTGATGTTGGTACAGTACTTTCCCGCAAGTACATTTTCGAATGGTCGAACAGGTCGAGTTACCACCCACTTGTACGCGTTGCGCCTTACCCCTGACTTTTCTCGTCTTTAGCGGTGTCTTCTCTAGATGCCTAGCGAAACACGCCTGACTCTTGAACACTCTCCGGCAATCCTCGCACTCTATCCATTTCTCAAAATCACAGTCGGGTTTCCCCTTATAACAACAGTGGCACTTCTTGATGCACCGATGCCTCTCTTGACCTGAGAACCCCTTGAAACAGATATCGCAAAAATAGGCTCTGCCCAAAAACCCGCACATAGATGTTATAACCGCGTAGTGGTCGTTATAGAAATACAGATATAACTTCACGGGGGCATCTTCACCCTTAAACCATACCGCGTTAAAGACCTCCGCCGATAAGACAATCAGCTGGTACCCCTGAGGTTGTAGAAATTCCGAAAATTTCTTGAGCTCGTCGAGACCGCAACGACCTTGGGGTACGCCCGCTTCCTCGTGCAATTGAATGGCAGCCAATCTCTGCTCTCGCCAGCCTTGCCTTATGCTATTCCAAGGCACGCGGGGGTCCGCGACCTTATCGTGCTTCGCCTTGGCGGTCACGACAGCACGCGCGCAGCAGAGCTCGTCGCGGTTGTTGATGATGATGACGCTCTTTTTTCCTCCCAGCCATTGTTCCAGCGGTTGGAAACCACGGCCGAGACGGGCTCCCCCCTTCTTCCACTTGACCCTCGTGATCGTAACGATCACGTTACCGTCTAGGGATACCGACTCGTTTGATTGGAGAACCCTTTCTAATTCGGACAACAGGGTTTCGACCGTAAAAAGATCTCTGTGTACAAAATCGAGCCAGAAATCTTCGTCCAACCCCGGAAACCGAATCGTTACGCCCACTAAATCTTGCGGCTCAAAACCACTCATCATCTGATCGATAAGAGAAGCAAACACCTCACCTAAGGTTTGTATTATATTTTCTATGCCTACAATAGGATCAATGTCATTAAACTGTACGACGTAACGGTCGCCTTGGGTTTGAAATCTCTTTACATACTTAGATTGAACGGATACGATTCTATAATAGTCTTCGGGTCTCATCCGATCCGGACCTTGTTCGTCCCCACTGTCTTCCTCCTCGTCCTCGATGCGTGGCGGGGTTCGATAAGGATCTGGGTCATCATCGCCGAGTATGAGAGTGTCGTCGTCATCCTCAAAAGGTAAGCCCTCCGATGATGAAAAGGAGACGGATTTACGGGTTCTTTTAGCCGCTGGGGGTGACTCATCCTCCCGCGCGTCGAGACGCCTCGTCTTCGTTCTTTGCACGACTGGGACGCCCTCATCGACGGGTGATGAACCATCGGGTACGATAGGGTTACCACCGCCGCCGTACTGGACAAGCTTCTGCGTATCAACAAAGCAAAACCAATAAAAAATAACAAAAAACAAACAAACAGAATCGAACACCGGTCAAAGTTTATTCAATACGGGTACAATTCGAGATAACGAGAATGGTTAATGATTCACCCGCACAACTGTATCGTACCTCCTTTTCATTGTATCTGCCCGGTTGTGCCGCGATGGTAGCGTCGTTGGAGGCGCTATAACTCGTACTCGGTAGACAGTCGAGTGGTTCTCCGCCCTTATCACCCCGAAGAGGAGCCTATACGCAAACAAACAAATAACGGATATCAACCACTAGGTCAAACCCTACCTGTACGAGCCATAGTCAATAAAAACTTATATTTGACACGACAGTATATCGTACCTCTTTGTTAATACATCTGTCTGGTTGCACAACGGTAGAGGAAACGTTGGGGGCCTGGTAGCTCGTACTCGGTACGGGTTGATCAAGACTTCCATCAGAATTCTCGCCATCAGATTCAACGGTGATCATTTGCGGGACAGCGGTTTTCAGAGTAGGGGAGTCATTCGTGAGACTATGGATCTACATCGAATAAAATGTTTCAATATCCTCATTAAACAGACAGCTCATTCAGTCATAACTAAAAACCGTTCACGTAAAACCTTTAGCAAAAAATACGTTAAAGTCAAGAAAAAACGACATACCTCTTCTTCAATCTTTCGAATTTCCATCAACGTCTCTTCAGAAGGATCGGGACTATTAAACGGGTAGTACTCGTTGTCCACGTCCTGCGATACATCTAACACACCTTCATTTTCCGCGAGGAAATAGTAGTTGTCTGCAATCTCCTGCACAACGATCTGCTGACTGGCTGTAGGATCGGGCGATAAAAACAAATCCTCATCTGCGTCCTCCCGCTGGTTAACTCGATCGCTCTCCATATTCATTTCCTTTCTTGCAGACATTTTCGTGAGGTCTCGGTTACAATATGCACGAGGAAATAAACTTCCACACTATTCGATCTACTACATACAAGTGACAACAATTATTTCGATACATGTTTAAACTAGCCTTCCCTTCACGCCCTTTGTACTTACACTATTGATGCAACACGCAACACTCAACGTTACGCCATATTCATTTACACACCGACCCTTCATCGCTCCACTTATCTCCAAGTTCAAAGACAACCACAACCTACCATCCCCACTTGACCTTCAACCTCAGCTTGCCTTCCGAGACCTTATCTCTACTACGTCACGCACGTCATGTGACCACTTGACCCTTCACCTCCAGACTGCCAGACTTCTTATCTCCCTACTTGACCTACTTGACCTTCTTATCTTATCTCCCTCCTTGACCTTATCTAAGGTCACTTGACCTTGAGGTCAACGACCTCGAAACTAGGTGAAAGGTCAAACCATCCATAGTGACACCCTATACTACTCAGGCCATCACAATCAAACGCATTGGGAACGGGCAGGCAATGTTTGAAAAGCAGAAATTGTTATTCGTTGTTTTCCCGAAAATATACATTTCAATAGTCAGTGCTATATTTTTCAACAAGATGTTGAAAAAAATTGATGTTCGCCCTATCAAAAAAAAGAAACAAAGAACAATAAAATACATTAAACTGTCGATTAACTAGATGTTCAATTTTCAGACACTTCAATTCTGCTTCAAATGGCCATCCGGGTTTCTACGTTACTGCGATAGTTTACCATCTCAGAAACATGGTTTTTGAAGATAGGGAACTGCGGGTTTGAAGAAATAGGGCACTTGACCTCCTGGTAGGACTGGGGGCTTCTAATTGTGATGCAGTCGAGTAAGAAAAGGGGTCTGTCAGCCGCTTTGCAGATGGATTTTTTAGTAATGGTTTCTTTGATTTGAGTAAACCATACATTGTTTTAGGGGTGGTCGAATGAGGATGAATATATCTCAAAAATGAAATGGTCAACCCACTATAAAATGAAAAGAAAATGAAAGGTGACATGTTCATCATAATTTTTCTGTGCAACCTAAACACCTGTGAGAGTTCTGAGTTTTTTGAAAAGAATTTTGAAGAATTAGGAGTTATCACTGTTGTCTAGGGAGTTTATTTACTTGGGTGCAACCCGAGATAATTCCAATAATGTGTAACCACGGATGGTCATTTAAGCTTCGATCCGTGGCTGTCCGTATTTGTTCTTCTAAAACGCTGCCTTACAGAGATGCAGTGTAAATCATACTCTCGATTTTCATCACTAGATCCTTAATCTGCAGAACCTTGCCACAGAGCACGCAGTTTTCCTCATTCCCAGAGGTCAAGAAGCCGAAGCTCCGGCAGCCAGCCTCCATAGAGCAGTCCCGTGCGCACTGGACTCTGGTCTTGACAGGGTAGCTGGGAGTTAGTACGTCTTCTGGGCGACAGGTGGCGTCCGCAGAGAGGAACAGGAATTTACGAGGTCTTGGTGCGGGCATATCTGGTGTAAAAAGGTGCAACTTTAACATCTCGCTGATATTAGGAATAGATCAGCTCACTTATTGGAGGCTTTGCAGGAACACAATTGGTATGTGGAACGGTTTGCGAACCTACACAATGTAAGGCCGTGTCCCAATTATCTCGCTGCGACCGCAAATAACACACTTAGATACATAATTTGCAGCCGCAGCCAGAGAATTTGGAATGAATATTCGTTCGTTCTTTCCCACTTCTTATTTTGTCGTACTTCTCGTTAGGTCTCAACGTTTCGACTAGCCTGCTATAGTCGTCACCAGGACCATATTACACTTAACCAAGCAAAGAGCAATGGATTTGAATTATTGTTTTTATTTCGTGTTAAATGCTTATTTTGACGTTTTCCCCTAGAGAAGGATTGTTGAATTCCATCGATTTGCACATCATTATTTCATTTCATTTGATTTATTACCAAACCATTTCAATGAAGTCAAATCGCGGTTTAATTTACTGAAAACAATGGGAGACTTTTGAGAACCGGTCTTCAAGTCAACAGCGCACGCGCACGCAATTGTGAGCATGCGCGCGTTGTGTTGCGCATGCACTGTTGTGCGTGCGCGTGCGCTGTTGACTTGAAGACCGGTTCTCAAAAGTCTCTCATTAAACGATACAAAATTAAGCCTTAAAATTAAGGAGAAATATGTACGGACTTACTGTTAGAGGAGGTCCTTTTTAGCTCTGAAATAAAGAAGGATAAATATCGAATAGAACAATAAAATACTTCTCGCGTTTTTAGAAATCAAAACGATATCAGACTATATACCGGTAGCAAATTACCACAAAATCGGTATCATTTCCGTCAAAACCACATACTTTGCGTTTACGTTACGTGGAAGCACGTTAAAGATCACATGAAGCTGGCACATCATAATAATGGATTTGCGGTATACATGGATTCAAGTTCAAGTATTGAATAGACAGCTAACAATGAGCCCATGTACCTTCATTGAAATAGACAAACTTTATCTAAGAAATTATCAATTTTTGATGAGAGAATGCTTATTAAACATAATGCTTTACCGAACTTTTGAGTGGCATTTTTTTTATTTTTGTTTTATGAAAAGCATCGCTTATCCCGCCGTTAAGTTCTTTTTGACTTACCGTCAATATTCACACACGCAAAATGAGGGCACATAATCATAAACATAGATTATCATCTTACCTAATCGCTTCTTGCAAGTGACAAAGTAAGCAACGGTGCAATTCATGTCACTCCACTCGCCTCCCTGATCCATCACGATGCAGTTCTCCGATGTTCCGCCGTTTGGTTGGCTCGGTCCCCAGTTCAGGAACACCTCGGCACCAGAGGGAGTGTCACTGGACGAATACTTCCAAGTTCCTTCAATATTCCTGTCGTTCTGGCCAACCCAGTAGTAGTCGTTCAAACTGTAATGTCATAATAATTGGGAAAGGTTCATTACTAACTGACAAAAAAACTGCGTAGACTTATTCCATTTTCTGAGATTGCATTTCTTTCTTCGTGTCTTTCTTTCTTTCTCTCTTTATGTCTTTCTGTCTTTATGTATTCATGTTAATACCTTGCAGCACAAGAGTAGGTGATCCTCAACTATGCAGAGAGCATTTGAAAGTAGAACCTTTATCTTCAAGATTTTTCAGAAACAAAATCACAAAATCTATTCTCACTTCATAGCTATATATAGAGATCTCTGCTATAAACGAGTCATTGAATTCCTTTCATGTGTACGAATTACCGTTTTGCAATATATTTCGAGATATGGACTTAAATGGTGTTTGAGACAAGTAATTGTTTTCTCACGGTTTGAAATCGTTGTGCCTGGCTGCCAACATTGCATTCTCCGCGGCGTCCTCAACGTCGACCAGAGACCAACCTTCCCCCTGGCAATACTCGACGGCTGATTCCCAGGTAAGCTTCAGGTCCGTGATGAAATAGCACATGCCAGGTTTAGCCACGCGGCCAAAGGCGTCTGCACGAAGGTCTGAACAGCCTTTAGAGCAAATCCATAATAAGAAGCAATTATTTTGGAAGAACATTGTTCATAATTTCACAATGTGCGAGTTAAAATTTAAATTTTGGGTTGTCATGATTTATTTCGTCAGTCCGGATAAGGAAGTTACCTGTCATTTAAGGTTGTAAGGTACTACCGCCACATCCACACAAGAGATCTTGCGTTGGCTCAGGATCTGTGCAGTGAACAACGGTCAAAACCAGAACCAATACGTAAGAATTTTAGTCTGTTTCCACACAAGAAGGAGAAAATTAACAAACATGCAATTTCAGCAAGTATAACTTAAAACTGCAAACCCCCGTTGGGTATTTGTTTTTTTACCGAGAGACCTATAGTTATTATTATTATTATTAAAACGTATGTCTCAATCCTTTTTTACAGGTAACATCATACTTTGGTTGTAATCAAAGAAATACAGATTCATGGGAAAAAATATCAAGACAAATAAAGTAACAGCCATCTTTGAAAATGTCAGTCCCATACGTTGCCCACCTTTTGAGAAAACAGTGAAAACCGCCACATTATTTCTTTTCTCTTTTATTTTCGATCTTTTAAAAGATAAAAAATATTTTAATTGTTTTACTTATTTTTGGATAAATACACCATTTCAGGCTATCAATTTTTAACGGTATGTTTCTACCATCACCATCTTCATACCCTGTAAATCATACGTAAATCTGTGAACATTTCTGTTTTGGTTTCTTACCAAAGTATGATGTTACCTTTAAACAACAGCCGGTGATGAATGAAATACAGCCTGAAAGTGCAAACATTTCGAAACAAACAACAAGAAAAGATTCATTTGAGCATTTTTGTTTAGGTTTCGATTATTGTGTTTATTTCATGGAAAAGTTCATCGTACTTTCCGTTTGTTTCGATCACGATAGTATCTTAAAGCCCAACTGTTATTATATTATTTTATCCATAAGAAAGTGCCTTGTGAGGCCACAGTGCTATTTTCAATTAAACACCAAACTCACCCATTTTGAGTTTACACAGTGTGAATTGAGTGTGACTGCAATCTTCGTCATGAAATTCCCCACTTCTCCATTTTATAATGACAATGCAGTTCTGTTCCCTGGTGCCGGCGGGTTCGTCCCTGCCGGTGTCCCAGTTGAGATACACCGGGCACCGCCCACTGGAGGTATACCGGTAATCGCCTTCTTGCTCCCGATCATTCAGGCCGATCCAGTAATGATTATTCTTACTGCGAGCAATAACATGATATGGGCACATTTAAACTTCTTTCTTCGAGGTTTGTTAATACAAAGGTGTTCCACGGTGTATCATAATGAGAAATATCTTTGACAGTATCTCAAATTTTACCGAAACTTGAATGGTGACAGTTTGTTCATTTATTTTCAGCGATGTGGGTTATGTTAGATTTTTGACTCCAAGGTAGGTTTTCGAATCAAGAAAAGAAAAGGTTAATGTGGCTTTGTTCATATTTCCATTCAAATTTCTCGTGTCTGTTTAAAACTTAGCTTACGGAAAGTTGTCTATGTTCCACACTTGAAGAAACAGATTTTCGTCGGCGTCCTCGATGTCAACCACCGACCAGGAGCCATTAGGGAGAGACCGGCAGAAACTCAGGGCGCCTTCAAAGTTGTGCTTCTGGTCGCTGTCACTGGCGTAGCACACCCCGGGCTTAGCGGGGTTTCCGAAGGCATCCGAGTAAACATCCATGCATTCTGAAATAGTTTAAACGAATCGGGTAATTATTACAAGGTTTGCCTCGTAGATAAAATGTCTCCTCGGTTGCTCTGCCCACCACTGTTTACTGAACTTCCTTGCTATTCTATGCAAAACACCACGGAAATAGATATTTTGATCTGCCAACTTCTGTATTGCCATTATGATAAGTATACATGTATAAACCCATGATAACTGAAACAAGATAACATGCAAATTAGGCTTGCTCTTCACCAACATGGATGAGCGCTGCATACTCGGTGCTTGAGCCAGCGCATGATTTTTTTCAAGGGCACTCAACTAGCACTGAGTATACAGTGCTCACCTATGTCGGTGAAGGGCAAGCCAAATTTGCATATTTTTTATCTCCCGACCGAAATCATTAATATTCATGAAACAAGATAGTAGTTTATAAGATTGAAATCAATTCGGGTTCGCGGAGCTTACTGTCATGGACCGCCGCATTGCTGTCTTCGATGACATCGGGACATGAGGAAACAGTTTCTGTGAAACAAATAATAACTTTAAAAATCATCAAAACTTATTTCATAATCGTTTGGTCATTTGCTGACAACTTGAAAATATTTCTTCTTGCTTATTTTTTTCCCCATTTTTTTCTTTATAAATGTTGAGTTTAGAAAATGATGTTATCTGTATAAACACATGCCTGGCCTAACCATGGTTTGTATACACCGATCCGGCGGCATGATATACAAGGCACCATTGCTGTGTTTCCGCCCGCTTTTTGTGAATTCACGCTCATTAAATACTAGTGCAAACCAACGGCGTGATTTCAACCGTAAAAGAAGCCTGATCAAAGCGGGATCAAAGCGTGAGGAACTGTCGGGAAATAATTCCTCCCAAAGCGGCAACCAATTCGTATCAGAGCTTATCAGAGCGTAACATTACTTAGGAGATCGTGATTTTTTTTATAGTAAACAAATATTACGGCGCTTTGCCGTTAGTGTGAACTAGGTATAACGGTACTCTATAATCAAGGGTGGACGTCTACTAATCATGTGATGTACACCTTGCAGTCTGAAGTGCGACAGAGGGTAAACTATTTTGTTGCCGGACAAAAGACGGGCGGGACACCTCAATAATTACGGACAGTATACCGTGCCATCGCAAACTGATAATGTGAAGAGGTCCCATTAATTAATTGTTTTTTTTTTGCTTGTTTAACCAGCATGTCTGTGTTTTCTGCTGCTTAAATTCACGCGAGCATGTTACGGAGCCTCTTGTGAGACGTTAGAATTCCAGGGAAAATGCTCAGACAGCCTCATTATTACCCAAACCGAATTTGACTTTGCACAGAAAGTTTATCTCGACGTCACATCTGTTGTCTCCGAAATTCCCGTCTTTGTCGTGATGAAAAACCACGCAGTTCTGTCTACGGCTCCCGCTAGGCTGGCCTGATGCCCAGTTGAGATATACTGTGCTTTTACACTTGTTGGAGCTATCGTGCGCATATCTCCAAACATTTTCGGTCTTCATGTCATTCTGGCCGATCCAGAATTTATTGGCATTCCTGCAAACACAATTAAAACTGTTATTATTTACGTGTATAGGAGTTTGGAAATTAGCCGTGCAGTCGTACTGTCGATTCTAAATGCAATTAGAGGGAACATATAGGATTTGCAAAGATGTGCGTTTGGGCTGAATTTGGTACTTTAACAGAAATGAAGGTCTTAAACTTCCTCACAGGCATTGTTTGATGAACCTGTTTACGCTTTGTTTATCAGGATAGCGGAGATACGGCCGAAATAAATGTGCCCCCTCCGAACCCTTCACAGTTACACCACTCTTTCGAAATGATTAAAAAGATCGTTAGGATCTTTTTCAAAGACACTTAATCTTGATTTCTTTGAAAAAAAATGGTGACTGATTGAACTGTTAACGAATTGTTGAGTCCATTTTCTGTCTCAAACTCAATCGTATTTTTTTTTTAAACCTTACAAATCCTGTACGATGCCTTTAAGCCAAGTCAGGATGCACGACACATACATGTATTCATATATTGTGATACTAATCTTGACTTTGTGGGGTATTCTCGGTGACATCATGTTTGTAACGTGGGTCGGAGAGGAGTCAGTGACTCGACATTTCGAATTCAACTTTCAAAGTAACTTACAACTTGCCAATCTTCTTTAATTCTTCTATTGCATCTTGGATGAGCTGGTTCTCCACCGCATCTTCTATGTCAGCGACATCCCATCCTATGTTGTCTCCGAGTCCCTGACAGAAGGTCCTAGCATCAAGGAATACTCCCTTCTCGTCACTCGCCAAGTAGCAAACTCCGGGTTTGAGGGTCTGCTTACCGAATGCTTCGTCATGGATGTTGTGACATTCTAAATGATAATAAATTTGACTCTATTTAAGCCATCTGTTTACCTTGACACACCATCTGACCAAACATCAACACTTATGTTTCGGTTTATGTTAAAGATGATTTTTTTTTTTTGAAACTATACTGGTTCTGTTTAACTATTTGTTACCATGGTTCAACGAATACAGACTTACTGGGCATGGGTACGTTCTGGATACAGGCAATTTAAAAGAAACTTTAGGTTCGCAGTTTTACAGTTATTTTGCCATGTTTTTCATTCTGCCCATTTCCTACTTTGCCTATTTTACATGGCGCCAATTAACAATTCGCCCGTTTACCACTATTTAGATGATATCAAAAAGATTTGAGGGCGAAGTGGTAAATGGGCGAGGTTGTAAGTACCAGGAGAAGTGGCAAAATTGGCGAGGTAGTTGACAGCGGAATGGAAATGTGCGGAGTGACAGACACCCGGTCACCATTGATAGTCCATTGCTGTTAACACTGAAGTTACTCCTATATGGAAACGTTTCCAGGGAGGTTTTTTTCTTACAAACCTTGTGAGATATACACAACTAGTTTGAGTTTACACAATGTGAAGTGGTAACCACTACAGTCCCAATCCAGAAATTGTCCACGATCCAATTTGGACATGACCACACAGTCCTGACTGCCGTCATCGTTAGGCTGCCCGTCGAGCCAGTTGAGATACACCGGAGTCTGCCCGCTGGAGGTATACTGAAAAACGTCTTCTTCCTCCCGATCATTTTGTCCAATCCAGTAGCGATTGTTATTGCTGTTGAGGTCGAGATGGATGAATTATACAACTATCTAGTCAATAATAAAAGATTACCTGTCATTATTGTTTTTTCATAATTAGAGCAAATCAAAGCCGATTGTTCCATGTCTCTCAAAAACGCAAAAACCGATTTGAATGAATTATTCTTGTGTATAGCTTAAATGATGCCTTAAAAATGATGATATGTTTTTATTGTTTACTGTTATGACTGTGATTGTATTAAAAAGCCCATAAAGGTTGGCACAATTCAATTGGTTTACTGTTTTTTATAGCCAGAGGTAACTGTCTGTTTTAAATATTTATTTTTCTAAGAACGTGAACAAACGTGAAATTGTCTTTGTTCCACACTTCAAGAAACAGATTTTCGTCGGCGTCCTCGATGTCAGCCACAGACCAGGAACCATTGGGGAGAGACCGGCAGAAACTCAGGGCACCTTCAAAGTTGCGTGTCTCGTAGCTGTCACTGGCGTAACACACTCCTGGCTTAGCGGGGTTTCCGAAGGCTCCCGTAAATATATCCTGGCAAGCTGGAAAATAGAACAATTACGGAACCCAAATAAGGGGATTGGCAAACAAAAGTCGAGGATCGGAAAAATATTTATTTTTTTTCCCCAAGGAAATAATATTTTGTTCCTATGAAATCATTTCGTTCCCTCATCCATCAAAAAGTTTACATTTCCCCAAAAAATATGTTACTATCTCGTGGGAACGCAGTAGGTAATTATTTCGAAGGAACTATATACTTTTCACTTTTTGTTAAATTCGATGCCCATTTTGATCGACAAATTCTGCGCATTGTGATTGGCCAATGTGTTGCAAATTCTAGGAGGGGCACTTTTGTGCATCGCATGTATCTTGTTGAAAGTACAATGATTAAAAAGTGAACAAAGAAAAGTTGACTAGAGTGGGAATCGAACCATTGATGCTTGTACTCGTCCCTCAAAGTGATTCCAATCAACAGGTTCTTCCAGTAATATATTAGGGCGCCTTCTGTAGACATAGAAACTTTAGGTCAAAGTTGACATTCCTCATGATTCCATTGATCCGTAAACAGATCCAATGTGATTTCCCCTAAATCAATGTCAAAATTAACAAGGTCATATGTCCAAATTTTAATCATGTAAGTTCCGACACAATCGGTATGTTTATAGATCAATGTAAGATGAGAACTTCGGGATATTTGGGGTTTATTTTTTGTGAAGTTTCATTGATTTGGTGATCGGCAAATTCAAGTTTATTATATTGCTACATGGGGATTTGCGAAATATAAATGCTCGTGCATACATTTATTTAATTTTCACATCTCAATAATTTATTGTGTTTTGGTAATTGTTAAATACGGGCGTTTTACAATAGAACGCCACCATGGGTTGGCCAATATGTAGACATTACTGTGCATCATTCCACATGCGCAGTTTGTCGACAAAATTAAACTCATGGTGGCGCACTTCTGTGAATCGCCCGTATTATTGTGTGTAATGTTTTGTTATTTATTTTGCAGTGAACCACCAATACACCAATACCACCAGCTTTACCAACTCTACTACAATACTACAAAATGATTCTTCATGTACAGTAAATCTGCCTGCCACTGCTTGAATAAAATAATATCTACCTCATGTCATCAGGTCAATGGAAGACTTTTGAGAACCGGTCTTCAAGTCAACAGCGCACGCGCACGCAATTGTAAGCATGCGCGCGTTGTTTTGCGCCTGCGCTGTTGTGCGTGCGCGTGCGCGTGCGCTGTTGACTTGAAGACCGGTTCTCAAAAGTCGCCCATTGTAAAGCGTTCATGACTATGCGACCAAAAGAAAATATGTCGACTACAAGAATGACATATATTTTTTAGAGGGAAGCAAAATGGGTCGTAATATTTAAAATTTATTTAAAAAAAAAAAGGTTTTAAAAGGTTTTACAAAGTCGTGAAATTCAAACCGCTATACGGTGTATCTCAAAATAAATATAGATACATGTTCTTGTAAGTTGGGTGTCAGTTCGTGGTGTTGGCGACGAAATGACGCGATTTATTTCCCCTGAATTGTAGTTCCACTTGAAGATAATGTAGTTTCTTCGACCTTGGAAATAAATCAGATTGCGACACGATTTCATATACCTGTCCATGTGTTGTTAACTGAGTAAAAAATAACCTATTTATAAATAATGTATTTGTATTTCGAGGACCTCTATCTGAGACAGAAAATAATGGTGGGTAGCCTTGTCAGTCAGATAACATATAAAATACAAAAATACAAGTAGCATTATATTCACTTACTAGAGTTTAAAAAGAGCATGAGCTTTCGTAGCAACAACTACTTCATCTCTGAGACAGGTACAGGTAGAAATCAGACCACCGAAGCTATAATGATGAATTACATATTTCTCAACCAATGAATAGCAAAGAGGCATTCACTCTGACACCATGGCTCCATAAAAATTAATTGCATATTGAACTTGGTTCCTTTATAATGGGCAACCCAAAAAAGAAACGACTGAGTTTTGATCTCGAGATCAGATCAAAACCATTCTTTACTTCATTCTTCAAGAAAAATTGAGACGGGTTTTTGCTATTTACTCGAGACTCATATGTCCGATTGAGCCTAAATGTTCACAGGTTTATCATGTCATGTACATGTTTGATCAGAAAAAGTGTGAGTGATGTTTCATGACCTTTACCAATCATGCATTGTGCAATCATGCATATACCTTTATTCTACTAGACAGACTACTGAAGATAGACTTGTTGTCCTTCAGTTCAAAACTGATTGCTTAAAACATTGTCCACTTGTTGCTGGGGTCATGGTATGGAACAATTTAAATGTTAAGACTAGATCAGCCCCCTCCATTGCCTCATTTAAATCCTTGGTTAAGTATGATATTTTAAATTCTTAATTGTTTTTTCTTTTAAATTTAAACTCCGCTCATTGAAGTTTTACTGTAATTATTAACACTTTCTACTTTTGTTTTCTCTGGATTTTTTTACATTTTATTTTATTATTTTGTTTGTTTAAATCATTCTTTATATGTAACGCAATTTTATTAGTAATTCGTATTTTAATGTTAATTTAAACTTGAACGTATTATTTTTAGCGATTGTGTTCTTTTTACAATTATAGTTTTAATGTTATTTTATTGTTTGATTGTTTGTATCTCAGGGCCCTGTGGGAGACCACATTATATGTGAACAGGTTACCCTGATAAAAGATAAGAAACAAATAAAAAAATAAAAAGCTTTCAAGCAATTCAAACCAACATTAACTTGGCAAGACGTCAGGAAAGTAAGAGTTAAGCCCCTTTGACACCGGCCCTACGTAGAGTTTTGTAGTGTTGCGTATCGTGTACGCCGATATAAGGCTGCGTTTTCAAGGTGAACCTGCGTAGATGTGCGTAGTGTGACGGCGTATGGTTGCGTACCCAGTGCAATGGCACCGCGTACCTACCAGAATAATATGATCGGCGTACAGGCGTGTAGTATTGGGAATATCAGACTTAGGGAAGCGTATTTATTCGCCGGCATGACGCACGGTAGCGTAGTGTAGCGTAGACTTGCGTATAAACTGCGTACTTCCACTGCCCAGTGCTCTACGCGAAGACTACGGAAAGAAATTAAACATGTTACATTTTTGCGTACATGTCGTGTATTCCGTCTTCTTACTCGGTGTATTGTTAAGTAGACGAGCGTAGAAACAGCGTAGGAGTAGCGTAGGGCAGCGAAGTCCCTATGCAACGCTACGCAACTGTACGTTAGGCCCGGTGTGAAAGAGGCTTTAGGCGGAACATTGTAGAGGAATTAAACACAGACAGCAGACCAGAGCAAAGGATGCAATGACACAAAACCATTCAAACGATTTAAATCGAACATTTCACAAACAATCAAACAAATACGCGCAGACAAAACATCCTGCGCATGTCCTAGTCTGGTTCCCAGACCAAGAATCTCCGAATATTGTCCGTCAATTTATTGTCAATGGTAGGGTCCAGTATCGGCTAAATTCAAAAAGGAGGGTCAAGTGACCAATACAGATTATTTATTTTTTTTTTTTTATTTTTTATTTTTTTACTTTTTACGGATTTATCCGAAACATTACGAACTCTTTTTCGTCCAACTTCGGATAGTTACGTTGACTGTCGACTTTTTCCGAACTCTCACATTGCCCAGATAAAATTGCATGTAATTACAAGAGTGCAAAACTGAATTCTAACATGGAAACTCGCCAGGCTCTAAACCTAGATTCCTCGCAGTCGCAAACATGACAGCTGTGTCATGTTTTATTTTTCATCCCAGCCTATACCTGACCTTATATATTTAATAAGAGTCTTCAAGGGATCTTTGGGCAGGGAACCAGACCACACGCGTCCATGGTTTTCAATTGGAATATCCCAATCGTCAGAAGACAGAAAAAAATAACGTTTTAAAGGTTCGAGTGTGGTTCTGGATGGCTATTTTAAGAAATAAAACGTTAAAACGTGGTCATTTCAATCTGTATATGAAATTATTTACCTCCCCAAGAGAACCCCTCTCCAAAGATGCTGTACAGCATTGGATATAATTCTCAACCATCTAAATGTGAGACAATAGAACTACCATAAACCACACAGTGAATGGGGTTGCTTTTAATATCAACCCACGCAGCCAAATGCCTGTCAATCTATAATTATTAGCCTATTGATATGTCAAGGATTTCTCCGCAACGCAGTAACTGCCGGAAACCTGACCAATGAAGCAATCATAATAAATAAAATATGATATCATATAGAAAAAATTGCCAATATTATGGCACCAACCGTATTAAATCCGCTGGAAACGGCGCGAGTGTGTATTGTATTAAGCTGCACGTGATTTTTAGTGGGCTGTTTATGGCTAGTTATACATGTATAGGTCAGAATGAACCATTTTGTTGTCTTTTTTATTTCCACTTTATTTCCACAGCTTCCTTCAGTCACAACCATGCAGGGTAAACACCACGCGAATGTTAATCATGAGAAAGCTCACGACTAGATCAAGCTTCAAGCAAATAAGTACAAGTACAAGTACAAGTACAACAAGAAATAAATAACCAACAAAGCAATCAACTAAACATATGCCTAAACATACCCCTTTGAGACAATAGTCTACAGTCCCGCGATTTTCGCTTTAAAGGTACAGTACAGGATTAGTAACGTACCGAAACAGAAATGTATACAGATTTCCTTTTAATTTTGAAGATAGTGAACATTGAAGATAGTGCTGGTAGAAACATACCGTTATTTCCGGCTAAAATGGTGTGTTTATCCATAAACAAAGACTGAAAGCAGTTTCGATATCAGGTTTAAATCAAAACCATTCTGTTTGTTTTATAAGAAAGGTTTAGTCGGGTTTTCGCTATTTTCTCGTGACTCGGATGTCCGATTGAGCAAAATTTTTCAAACGTTTATTATTTCATGTAAATTATTATTGTGAACAGACAAAGTTTGAGTGCTGTTCTGGACCTTTGCCAATCATGTATCATACCATCAATCGTATCAGCTTTTGTCTCACTGTGGAGTTACATGAGTTAGATTGGGAGTTTGGGAGTTAGTTATTTAGGGGTTGGGATACGAAGGAGAAATCTTATCAAAACGATTGGAACACATTACTTGGAATCGGATGTATTTTTCAGAAGCTAACACATTAGTTTTTTTTTAACCTAATGTTTTGACAAATCTAACATATTTTTTTAAGACTCGGGTGCATTTATAACAAATCTAATCAAGTTTACAACCGAACATATTCAAGTTTCGGATGTTTTTCCGAATCCGATGGGTTTTTATTTTCAAAAATCGAACATGTTTCCGATTTCGATGTAATTCCAAAACCCTGACATGTTATTCGATTCGACTGCATTCTCAAGTTCCGAATCCCACACAAAACAGCCTTAGGCATAAAACAGCCGTATAATTTGTACTCATGACCCCACTGGTCATGAGCTGCTTCGATGATCAACTTGCGAAGCCTTTTGGGAACAAGGAGCTGAGGGACGGTACCCGGATCCGAGACTGACCTATACAGTACACCATTACGCTCAACGATCCGTAGCCACTCCTTCAACCACCCTCGCACTTCTGATGAATGTGACTCAGCCCACGGAATAGGCTGACCCGGTGTCCAACGCTGCTACCAGCACCTCCAGATGACCTTCAGTGCTTTGTCTTCTTTCAGGAATTTCCCTAATGTAGCAAATGAAAATGATGGGAACACAGCAGGCCCAGAGCCTTGTTGGTTATCAACAGATGCCTCACACATGGATTCAGAAGACAGTTCCGAGCAGCATCCGCCTCGATCTGACAACAATCATCGGTCTCAGGTGGGGACTCATTCTGGGGACGCCTGCTCAGGGCGTTCGCACACTTGTTGGATCTTCCACCCGAAAGGACCATCCGCCTTCCCTGCTTCTGATTGTGCTTTGGCGGTGATGGCATGGGGAAGTGCTGCAATTTTCGCGAAGTCACTCACAAAGCGCCTATAATAGGACGCTAATCCCAAAAAGGATCGCAGTTGACCAACGTTTACAGAAGTTGGCCAGGTGCGCACGCGCTCTGTCTTGTTTGGGTCAACTGCCACTCCCTCACTGTTAACAACGTGTCCCAAGTGCGTCACAGAGGGCTCTGAGAAGTTCAGGTCCCCGAAAATCAGTTCCATCAATCTCTGAAACGTGCTTGGGCTATTAGCCCTGGGGAAGTCTAAGGAACTCGTAAAGCCCCAAAGGTACTCGAAAGGCTATCTTCTCGATAGAGTTGCTGTGGAGTGCCACCTGAAAATAGTCATGGGTCATGTCTTATGAGGAAAACAATTTCGATCCACCCAGCGCTTCTAGCGTCCTTGGTTGTCTTCGCGTTCAGGCATCTCGATACACAGTCTGAGCGTCCCGTTTTTCTTACGCACAAGCACCGCGGGACTAGCATAGGGGCTTGTGGAGCGACGGATTACACCACGGTCTAGGAGGTCCTGAACAAGCTGTTTGACCTCATCTATCTGAGTAGGAATAACTCTCCTGTAGGGGAGGTTCACCGGCGTGTCATCGCTTTAACGAATCTGTTGTGGGATAAGGTCACAATAGCCCAAATCATATGGACCATTAGAAAAGACATCTAAGTGCTTTTTCACCAAGTCAGCTGCCTTAACGGCATCCTCACCATTAAGGTGTTTGAGTGTCAAGCCAGGAGGCAGCAATATAACTGTCCCGTCTTGGAACGTGTAGGACTCTCGCTCTGCATCCAAACCATGCATATCCTCATGGGAGTCAAGGGCGTCGCCAGATTCCTTGTCAATACCACCAGGCTCAGTATCATCAATAGCCTCAATGGCTACGATACGGTGCACAGAAACATCAAACCCCCCTCATTTTGCTCAAGAAAGACGTGTTCTTTTGGAACAACAGCAGACAGCGCTGCAACTTGATTACCCAGAGGAATAATTAAGGGTTCACAACTAGCATTTGCTATGTATAAACTAATATGAACACCGTTTACCTCACTGATGCCCTCCAGTATTTGACACGGAACTGACGATCTATGATCAGAGCCTGACTCTACCTCACCCAGACTGCCAGTCTTAGACATACATAAAGGGACTGCCTGTAGAAGGAACTCTGTGTCTCCTGTTAGGCTTGGAACCTCGGCTACCTCACAATGTACACGGCATACCATATTCTGGGGAATGACCAATTACGACTCTGAGTGAACACCTCCAAAGGGGTGACACTAGGACATATGGGGGTCCTACCACTTTCGCTGTGAAGATTTAACCAGTGGAGGGCAAACTCCCAATGAGGATCAGGTTCGATGGAGCCAATTGTCCTGACTTTTCGGGCAATTTGACGCAATATGTTGCAACCCAAAATCACTGGGTAAGGCTTGGTGGTTGCATGGCTGTTAGATGCCGAGTTCTCCTTAGAAACTAGGAAACTAGCGCCAAAGCTCTGACCAAAAACCTCCAGGGTAGCATCCAGATAGCCCTGCACGGGGACTTCAAGGTCATTGGCCCGAACCAATCTGATTACCTTGCCTACCGGTTGGATCCGGTCAATAGTGCTGGCGATATTCCCCCGATAAAAGCTTGCACTTATCAATGAGGTTTCTGCCCCAGTATCCAGTAAGCCTTTAGTAGGGATGCCGTTTACTACAATATTCACACTGGGGGATTTGGAAAGAAGTTTACGGCGAATCTCACTGCAGGGAGGACTTCCCTGAGACGTTGTCTGGACACTGGGCAATAACAAACACCCACCCCCGTCACATCGCCCTTTATGGCGGAGGTTATGCATTTCCCGAACTTGATGGTTTAGTGCCATCCGCTGGGTTTGCCCCAGGCTTGTGACCTTCTAGTCTCTTTCGTTTGAAACATGTTTCTACCAAGTGCCCTGATTTGTTACAGAAAGAGCATTTCATCTTGCTCCTTTATCTGCGCATGCGCTGATCTGCAATGAAACTATCCATGCTCTGTGACATGCTAGTTAACTTTGAGCACATTTCGGCATGTTGGGTGACCAAACATTTGACCGACTCGGTTAGCTGCTTCTGGCTTTCAACCAGCGCAGACATAATGGTACCATCATCAACCTTAGCGGTAGCCTTATATGCAGTGACAGCTTCTTGTTCGTATGGAGGGCCCTCATCATCAGTTTGCTTTGAATCTGGAAACAAGTCCAGCATTAGCTCACGCAACTTAGAAAATGACATTTAAAGCAGCTTGCGCGACTCGCGCCTGACCGAAACATCTCGCACTCCCTTAAATAATTGCTCTTTTGGGATATTATCCCGTAGTTCACCCAACGCATCCTGCTCCTGCTCGTCTGCAGCGGTTGCTACCATACGGTCATATAGACGCACAAGCGACCGGCTAAACTCGGTCAAAGTTTCCCCAGCCAACTGAACGCGCGAGTAGATAGAGGGTTCTCGTTAGGGTTTGGACTGTTTCGGGCGAGCCGAAGCGCTTTGCTAACAAAGCTTTAAGTTTAGGGAAATCATCCCGATCATCAGGAGGGTTGCACAACACCTCCTCCTTGGCCGTTCCCCCAAGAAAGTCTAAAGCGGTTTCTAATTTCTCCGCTTTGTCCAGACCCGACTTTCTCATGTAAGTATCAAGGTCAGTGAGCCACTCATCCAATTTTTGGTCACTGCCTTCTTGAGGTGTCCATTGAATTTCAACAGCCTGACTGTGGGAGTCCTCTGCAGTTTTAAGTTCTGGAATGCACATGCAAGGGTAGCTGCCAGAGCCTGATTGCTCTGCAAGATGGCCTCCGCCACTCCTTCTGGTAGGGGCATGATGATTTTTGTTTGTTTGGATAAGGACTACGATTGGGCCTTGACACAATAAGAGACAGCCTATGCCCAGCGGGTAAACACTTCAATCAGCATGCCTGTCAGACGCGACATAAAAAACACACAATGAACGGTGTACGCTGTCACAAAAATTATGTGCATACAACACAGTTAGGCCTACATGTAACTATATGTAACTAAACCTGAATTCAATAATACGAGAACTGCATGTCTACGGACTGTCGGCAATTTCGAGCATGACAAAGAAGTCTCAGCTATTATGTGCACACATGTCAACCTTGCTATATAGGGTTAATAAAGGAAAGCCCCTTCACAAAATTGCAAAAGGAAAAATACATCACAAGCGCATAAACCATTCATGTACATGTAATAGCACATGATTTAAATGCATACAAAATACTTATCGGTGATATGCATGCACATTAAAAACAATTATAATATTGTAACAGGACCATGACCAGATAATCACTAAAGCAGCGTAGGGGTCACAACAAATCATCAAATCAACATCACATTGAGAGCATCATCCCATCCTGTCTATACGACGCCATTATTTCCTGTAGTTGTCTGACCTTTGTGAAATGACTGCAGGGAGGGGTTCTTCTACCGTTGAAAGGAGGATGGAGGAAGCGACTCACAGATTTAATTAATCACACCAGGATCACAGTAACTTGATTGCGTATTCTTGCTTGGTAGTACTGGTAAGTTTTGAATTAATTCAACCCAAGATTGTTTCCCTATAAGAATATAATAAAAGAAAAATAAATACATACTTATAATTATAAAACCAGAAGAGTATGTGACACCATAAATTCTGATGTAAGTCTCATCACAAACTAATATTATGGCCGACAGTAATTTCAACAAAAACCAAGAATAATGCCTCTTACTCTGACGCTGACAGAGGAGAACCCTTGACAATGGCCTATGAAGGCAATGTATAGTAGGCCTACCACATGTCACAGTATAGCTGTTTCACATGTAACAGCCAACACCACACTGTCAACAAATACATATCATAATACATGTACTTAAACTTACAAGGGCATAGCAATTGTACATAGATAAACAGGCATTGATAGTTTCACTGAGGCAACGTTTAATACCAAATCTCCCCACCATGGCAAATTACGTGGGCAACAGAATCCTTGCTCGTATCGATACTTCACCGTACTTATATTATCATACGTAAGATGCAAGGACAACTTAATGTACATTGTGCATATAGGCTCATGTGACACACAGAAAAAATTACAAATCCACATACAACGTATCGTCAAAACCCCGGAAAAATACACAAAATAAAAGCATGGAATACTGATCTACAACATCGGGAATAATGAGGCAACATTATAGAAACTCACCAAGGGGACCGTATCCTCAAAAATATCGGTCATTTCCGACAAATCATGACATGATCATGGAGTAAGTGGATTGTCCATGTTGTTCTGAAAACGTTTCCCCTTCGGCCCAGCTTAACCCCGAAGCCCACAACTTCTAAGACCGTGTCACCCCGATGCAATATATCACTACACCATTCATAAAACTAACAAGTGGATTACCCATATCGAATGACTAGATCTACGTAACCATGCAAAATTAATTATTTGTAAATGAAGTTTACAAAAGTTTACGTATATGCACGAATATAAAAGAATGTGTGAAAATAATTGCCCTATTTTATCTCTGGCGGCCCAACTAATGGTGCACTGCCGCACAAAGGTCATATGCAAATGAGAATGATGTCATTGCTTATTCAGGGAAATCCCAGGTCCTCACATTAGGCTTACGTAATTTCATCCGATTTTTCATTTCATCCGATTCTGAAAAGCATCCGAAACTTTTGACCCTCTAGTCTCCCTAGATCTAAACGAAGCCATATCGGAGTACTGCCGATGTATAACGTTGATACCGCTGATCGCTCCGGAAGCAAATCGCCAGACATTTTTTAGCATGTTCAAAACTTTTTTACTTTCACGTGCCGTTGCTAATATTGTTGCCCATGCACTACCGATACCCGGATACCCGGATACCCGGATACTTGACAAAACCCGGCCCAAAGAGGGTCAAACATTTCGGATGCCTTTTTTCATAATCGGATGAAATTACTTTTTACTGTTTTGTTGGAATTCTGAACTATATAATGCATTCGAATCGAAAAACATGGCAGGTTTTTTGGAATTGCATTCAAATTGGAAACATCGATTTTTAAAAAATGGTCGGATTCGAGAAAAGTCCGAAACTAGAATAAATTATGTTCGGTCGTTAAATTTGATTAGGTTTTTGAAAATGCATTCGAGTCGTAAAAAATATGTTCGATTTTTAAAACATTAGGTTCAAAATCGTGTTAGAATCTGAAGAATATATCCGATTCTATGAGATGTGTTTCAATATTTTTTACCCGATATCTGCTTCGTATAAGGAGATATACGTTGTATGTTGTAGTGGTTGTACCATGTTCACTTGTAAGATAGTGTGGTTCCAAAAAGAGCTATTAAAAAGAGCTACATAATTATATGGAGACAGAAGTTAGAGTTTCTATGCATATCTACAAAAGAACATCCGAAGAGAGACGACCAGATTACATTTGTCGAAACGTTGAGTACTTTTTAGAACCAGACTTCTACAAAATAGAGTACAACCTCCCTAACATCGGATCGGCTGTTGACGTTTACGGATAGCTAAACGTACGCGTATGCGTATCCGTTCTCATGCGAAACCCCCCTATTAAAGAAATAGAACGTTAATAACACGCGGCTATTTCAATCTGTATATAAATAACCTCCCAAAAGAACCCCTCTCCAAAGATGCTGTACAGCATAGGATATAATTCTCAACCAACCAAATGTGAGACTATAGTACCACCATAAACCACACATTGAATAGAGCTTGAATATACACGCCTATTGTTATGGCAAGGATTTCTCTCAAACGCTGTAACTGCCGGAAGTCAGACCAGTGAAGCAATAATAATAAATAAAATATCATATCATATAAAAAAATTCCAATATATGGCTCCAACCGAGGTGACCTAGACTCCTGAGTATTAAATCCGCTGGAAACGGTGTGAGTCTGTATTGTATTGTATTGTATTAAAGGGACGGTACAGAATTGGTAAGACAAAATACACTTCAAGATCACAGATTCACATAAAACTTACACGGTATAATGGTGATGATAGGAGAAAACATCCAATGAAATGTTTTTGTCTAAAATGCAACATTTGTTGAGAAATAAATGAAACTATTTTCGGATTGGAATAAATCGCTTCGACGCGTTTATTATGAACGCATAATATCGTTCAGATGTGTAAACGGGTTTTCACTATTTTATCGTGACCCAGATTGCTGATTGACCTCAAACTTCTACAGGTTTGTCAGTTAAGGTACATGATGGATTACATAATGTGCTTTCACTGTCAGCAACGGTTTTGTCGCAAAAACCAGTTCTGTACCATCCCTTTAAGCTGCACGTGATATACAGTAGTCTCTTTATGGCTTGTTGTATAGGTCACAATTAACAATATTTTATTATTTTTAATTTTCACTATTTTTCAACCAACAGGTTCCTTCAGCCGCAAACAGAATAAACACCACGCGAGTGTTAATCATGAGAAAGCTCACGACCAGACCAAGCTTCAAGCAAAAGACACTAAGAATTAAGAAGTTCATCAAGAAATAAATGACCAACAAAAACCAGCTAAACATAAACGTGAATCTTTGGCGTTGTGGTCTAGCTTTTCCCCTCCCTCCACTCATTTATTTTCATAGATATGGTCCATAAGATTATCCCACCACAAATTACCCAAACATACCCCTATAGTCTACATTCCCATTATTATCGCTTTAAGGGTATAGTAAGACTCGGAAAGACTCTTTAAGACTCCAAAAAACCTAATCAAATTATTAGGGTTTTGGGTTCGAGCTTTTTGGCTGTGGGAACACAACAAAAAGCGCGACTATTTGGGTCTCGATTTGAAGTGTGACCCAAATAGTCGCGCTTTTTGTTGTGTCCCCACAGCCAAAAAAAGCAACCCAAATCGTATCGGTACGATTTCTATCGAACTGCGTGAAGTTGACATGCATCCTGTGCTAAACTCGCGTGCCCGCCTTGCATGATGGGATATAACAAACCGGTATATTTTTGGTGCATCTTTCACACAGCAAATAATCGCGACTATTTGCAAAAAGACGCACTACTATTGCGACTTGGAGCCCCCACACAAATAAGCGCGACTATTTGGGTCGCGCTGCAAATCGCGACGCTTTTTTTGGTGTGTGAGAACGTGCCTATAGTCCGAGGACAAACTATGACTCGACAACGGCAGTCTTACAGAAATCTGCTTCTTCACAAAAAATATAATTCTGAATCGCGACTCGACGAGGGATGGCCGGTGTGCTATCTGTTGAAGCCTCAGTCGACTAACTAAACGTTCAATCGTAATAATCTTAGTACATAATAGATCAGTCAAACATGACGAAACAGTTAACCCCAAATGGCGAGTCCGTTGATAATTTTAATATTCTGCCACCTATGGCAGTGTGACGATTGGGTGGACCTGCACAAGTCTTTTTTGTCCGGAAATAGGTGAAGTTGTTGACCTGTATTTTGTGGTAGAGTTGTAGGAAAGTTGGCGGAGTGAGTGACAGGGTGTGTGGCCAATCTGGGTCGGGCAGGTCACTCGGATCATGCTGCTGGGTGCGTGATATCCGGGCGGCGACCAATCACAGTGGTTGGGCGGTGCCTGGGGGTCACGACATCGGCATGGTCTGGCTGGCGTGTTCGGAGACAGCGGGCCGGGTATGTCATTCAGAGTTCTGGTAGCAAAGGGTACGGACGAAGCAGTAACGAGCAGATCATTATTAGACGACGAGACGTGTGTGTTTCGCTGTATTTTCCACCGGACTTACATTACTTCTCCGACTCTACTTCCGCATATGTGTAACTTGTTGAGTGCATTGTTCGGTGAGTGATCTAGTGTTAATCATTGCGCTGATAGGTGTATTGCTTGTGTAAATTGCTTGCTTAAGATTGTGGCGGCTAATCGGGAGTTCACAGAGAACTATAATGGCTCAGACAGTCGATCACAAAGATTGACTAAGGGTTAACCACAGAGGTTAACTGATAGCCGTTCGTATTAGTCGAGTAGTCCAACTGGTAAGGGAACCCAAACAGAGACACTGCGAAACAATCGGCGTGCTCGCGCCTGCATGTTTGGTTGCAGCTTTGCGTATAGTTGAAACTGAATCGATCACTTGAGGGGTACACTCAATGAGCACAAGGTTTGTTTAAAGGGATATTAAAGGTTTGTTAAAGGGCAGAGCAAGGAAATATAATTTCCACTAGAGAATTATCAGGTGGTAATAAAGAGAATTGCCCAGGAGGCAATAAGAGAAGTAAACACAAAGAGCTGTGTTTGAGTCCCTTTGTTCCAGTGTCCTCCCCCAGAGTTACCCTGCTCCGCCCCAGTACAAGTGCCCCGAGGTAATAAGTAACAAATCGGGCGGTATATTTCCGCCAAACGAGCTTGCATCCCTGGGCCCAAGACTGCTCGTATCATTCCCCGGGTCTGAGGTATGATTTGAGTTCGGAGTTGGAGAACTTTCATCACAGATGGTGAACCTCTCTCCATACTTCTGAATTTGAATTGGACTCGATTGGGAATTCCGCCACAGCAGTAACGTAACACTTATTACAACTAGCTACAGACTGGCTCATGACAGTCCTGTATCATGTTCCTCTTAGAATGCGGGATTATAGCTGCGTTTTGTGCGCTATAAAGGCCCTGTCACTAAATTAAAAAACGGCGAAAAAAATCGATAGAGCTCCGTCGAGATAGCATTTGAAAAATGTCTGTCACACCAAGCCGATGTGACTCGCCGGAGCGATACCGAGTATTGAAGTCGGGTACCAACATTCGAGTACCGAGTTTTCCGAGTACAGACAGTGCCGAGTATGGGCCGAGTCCGGGTACAAAGACTTCGAGTACATCCCGAGTACATTCTTAAACATTGCGTCATGCGTCCATTACAGAATGTGATCCGTTTGTGTACATGTACACAACCTGTCCCATACATACGATCTGTTCTCGCCTTGTACGTTAGAAAATGCCCGTGTGATGAACGCTGGTATTTTTGTAGTGTTCTAAAGGAATATGACAAATTAATGAAAACAAAATCTGAATTTTCTTTCGAGTATTTGCAATCTCAAAATGTTTTTACAGCCATGTTCATAAAGCATGCAGTTAATTTATTCAAATTAAAGTACCTTTTATATTGAAATTTAAATACAAACGTGGACCGTGTTTCAAAATTCAAATTTCCTGTAGACTTGCCCTTGGCATAAATTATATCTTCCAGTTGCATATCATTTGCGTAATTCTTCCACTATAGTGGCTCAAAGTAGAGTCGGACTCGAGTAAATTTTTGCTGGGTTCTATGACTCGGACTCGGACTCGGACACGAGTCAGATTAAAAACATGACTCGGAGTCGGACTCGATCCTACTGACTCGGACTCGACTTGCATGATTTGTGACTAAAAATCGCCAGCTAGAGATGTGATATGGTTCATGGTTTATACAAGTATGTAGTCTTGGTCCAAGACTGTAAAAGCTCGAAAACGGACCCCATCGTGCCACTGCGCCCTCTCGTGACTTCATTTGACCCACTTGCTCGCATTACAGTCTTGGGCATTTCCTATAAACCGGGGCGTGGCCTTTGTATGCCAATTAGGTACCTTATTATGAATATTCATGATTTACGTTGAAATGCAAAATAGGATGCCAAGCGGGCGTGGGAGCGTCACGGTTGGAGCTGCTGAAATGTAAACAAACCCGAGACAGTCTGCGTCCAGACAGTCTCGGCCATAGACATTATAAAATAAAACTTATAGCTATTGTCTCAGCGCGTGGTTTATAAAACAGTCTGAGCTGCATGATTCCGTGCTTGTTGAATCGCAGACACAACATGGCGGCTACATTCAAATCCATGCGGTAGTGTCTCCTTTGTGGAAAGCTAGAGTTAATTACGCACCCACAATTCATGTGTGTGTACCACCAGCTTTCATGTTGTAATATTTACCATAATAGAAATAGATCGTGTGTATAGTAACAGTGTTCAATGCCCTCATGCATCAGGCATGTTCGACTATGCGATGAATAGTAAGTATACTATCATGACAACTATAGCAAGCAGTAGGCAACGCAGACATTATTTCAATTCCCCATGACAATACCACAGCGCACCGTGACTATTCCCGATCCCACGATCGACACCGAAGCATAGTACAGTACTAGTCATATACGATACTGCATTATCATGGTACACGGAGGTCATTCGTTACAGGTCATCCATATTCATTAAATACCAATTCAACTGGATTTTTGCGGGCGCTGATTGGTTCCTCCGGAAATCCGAAGGAAAAATAAAGAAAAAGTTAACAATTCATAGGAAATTCCCAAGACTGTAATGCGAGCAAGTTGGTCAAATGAAGTCAAGAGAGGGCGCAGTGGCACGATGGGGTCCGTTATCGAGCTTTACAGTCTTGGACCAAGACTAACAAGTATGCTGATTATTGGGATCAGCACATGATGAGTCAAAAAGAACTTGACCGTGATTGTGATGTTTTTTTAAAGAAATAAAATAATGCCGCTCAAAATTTAGGTAAAGCATATAATTACTTAACATGCATTCTGCCGTGCTTATTTAAAAAAAAAAAGAGTAAATTAACTCATTTTGCAAGCTGTCCACAGAATGTTAGTTCTTGGCTGAATTGCTCAAGTATTCTATGGACAGCTTCAAAATGAGGTCCTTCATTAAAATAGACATAAGTCCTCTTTTATTATTATCATTAAGATAAATTCTAAAACATACTATTGAAGCAGTGTGATCTAATGCATTCTGTAAACATGTTTTTGCATTGGTTAACACAAAAGCCTCCGTTCCTATACGAGATGAGAATTAGACATTTGTGTTAAATGATGTCCATTTTGATGTCAGCAAGCTAACATTTGTTGCAATTGTGCAGTGTTTTGAGTTTTAGGGGAAATTAAGAGGTGAGTTAATGACACGGTGAATAACACCCTACTCACCCCACATAACTGAAAGTTAACGGCGCATATGCATTTACTGCCGAGTCAATGCAAAAGTGGGCGACATTGTGACTCATTTGCTCAGTGAAAATAGCAATCAAAATTTAAGAATATTCGAAATTCGAATGAGGAGGAGTTGCTGATTTGTAATAAGAATTTCTTTGAATGGTAAAGATAATTATAGAACTTTTTTAAACCATTACTTCGAATTTGCACCTAAGCCCACAACGTATTAAATCAACTTTCTTTATACAGATGATTCAAAGAGTGAACAAAATGTCAATTTGAAAGAAAACTCACCCGTCTGTGCATCGCCTGGCGTTGTCATCAAAAACAAGGCAAGAACCACCCAGCCGAATGACCGCACATCTGCACCCCACATGATCCTCATCATCCGTGGTGGTTTGAAGCAAAGCTCCATGCAGACCACAAAGAGACTAGCAACTTTGCCAACACGGTAATTAGGAAATTTTGTTTTGAAGTCAAAGAGAAAGGCATAAACTTGTCTTGATCAGCACGCTTATCACTGGTATCAAATCTAACACACCTCCACCATGCCTGATACCGCAAAGCACTGTTATATGATCTGATGGCATCAGCAACACTCCAACCGACACGTCATCATACTACGGATGCGTATTTAGGACATGGATGAACAATGTTTTGCAATTTCGCCGTGGCGGATAGGTATTTTAGCTTCTTCGTGCATAAATAAAGATATAAATTATAATCGTACTATCGTACTAATAGTAGTTATAGTGTAGACCTACATGTACCACTTAGAGAAATCATTTACACGCATTTGCCATGGGCATTATTTATTTTTATGAAATAATGCACACATTTTAAACTGATAGATTTTACTTTCGTTCCAGTTTACTACAAAAAAATATTTATTAAATCATTCTAATGTTACTAAATACAGTATAGTACCGTTGCCTTATTTGAAATTGTATACACCCTCAAATAAAATGGACTCGTCTCTATGGCAACCACTATGCAAAGCACGCCCGTACGTGAATAAATGAATAATGGATAAATCGTGTCGAGCTCCCCCGTAACCATGAGTCTCGCGAGAAAGTAGAGCGATTTCACCAGAGTAGCGTGAAAGAAGAGACGATCAACGCGACTTACAACGACTATCCTGATAGTCTTACCTCTGCAGGGATGGTAACAGGGCCTGGAGCTTTCCCTATGGAAATCTGCTCTATCAGGTTGACCCCAGCGTACGGGGGGGGGGGGGGGGGGCATCGAGCTCTGTGTTGATCGGCAGTGTGTGGGAGGCTTGTGATTGCTTTGTCGTTGAGCACTCTTTCGAAGCGTTCGGCACATCTTTCAAGGTTTTGCTTCTTGTCGGTAAGCAGAATTGAACCGTCCGCACTGAGAAGAGGAGAGGGCCAAGAGGACTTTGGACCATAGACTGATTTCAGTGCTGCAACGTAGAACCCTTTTGTGCTATGTCTGTCTGCGTATCAATGGTTCCTGTTTGTTCAATGCACAGGATCACGGATTCTGCGGATCCGGATCTCATTTTAGCGTATCCCGCATAGGGCGCGGATGCCTAAATATTGAATCCTTTGCATTAAACAAACAGGCCCTTTGAATTCATCGGCCTTGGCACTAAGCAAGGATGATGGCAAATCCCACACCGGCCTCGCGCCGCTCTTCGCTGCAGCTTGAAAGTAATACTGTGAGCAGTCCAAACAACCAACCCAAAATGACGTATTTATCTTAGATATTAATACCCACACTGTGCGAACAGTGTGCATTTCCGAAAATTTCCTACCCATGTATTCGGGCGACGTGTTTGCACCCGGTCGTTTCCGGCGGCAGTTTACGCACAACTTAAACGGGCAAGGAAGCGTAGCACCCAGTTTCCCAAATATACGTAGAGCATTTACCAACATTGGAAACTGGGTATGGTGATCCTATTCACCGTTTACTACGTTTCCTACATTTATAAACCCCACGGAAAGTGTCTGCATTTCTCAATGGGTTGACTTGTCTATACTGAGGAATAGGATGTTTCACCTCATTTGGGGTCAGGGGCAAAGATCCCTTGGTCCTTGGTCAGGGCATGGAGCTATAGCTCCATGGTCAGCCTGGGACAGTACTGACAATTGTCTAGCTGTGATTCTACGAATCAGGCTCCAGCTTCTATATTGGTGAGTTCCGTTTATCCATGCTAGAAAACATGTTTTATTTATCTTAGAAGGATCATTTAGCCTACGTGTCAAAAAATCTTAAATCATTTAAACTGCAGTCTGATTGCGAAAGAAATTTGGGAAAACACAAGAAAATTTACAACAATTCTCAGTCAAAAATTAAAATTAAAAAAGTTAAAGCCTAATCACTGAACTGAGCCATATTGAAATTATATTCGGCCTCTATCGTAATATTATTAAGTAAAACCCATAATTCCACAGGCTACTTTCAGGCATGAATCATCATGGTGTTTGTTTTAGGAAGATTGAATCGCCAATCTTCTAACATTATTTGAAAATCTAGGCCTGTACATCATATATTATTCTATGAACATTTCATCAATCGGTGCCTTTTCACCCGTGTTCAAGAAATAGCGAGTGTCGATTTTGATCTGTTTTAAATCAGTGATTGTATACCGGTACACTGGTATTGTTCTTTATCTCGATGTTGCAATAACAATTTTTGAAGAGGTTTGTGAATAGAATATGCGGCAACGTTTAGATTGTATATTTCTATACTCGTCTCTTCATTTTTTAACAGACTGGACAGACATAACTTGACGCACATAGTCGAAACCATGGAGGAAGGAAAGTCGACACTATAAGCATATGGAGGAAGAAATAGATTCCTCCATGCTATAAGCAACTTGAACATTGTGTGCGAGTGAGTAGTGACTCTCCGAAGAAGTATGCTGTATTTTCGTGGCCCGCGACCGTGCAGAGGCAGTGCCGTAATATATATTCAGTGGCTAAAATGGAGACGCTGTTATTTCGTCATATGAGGAAGACGAGCAGTAAATAAGGTCTACTCAACCACGATCGACGACCGCCGCATTGAAAACGGGCAACAACATTTTGTCTAACTTGTGTATTCAGTGCAAAATGTACAAGTTGATAATTACTGGTCACTCTTACATTGTATTCTAGAGCCGTGACAGTTAAACCTTTACTCTAGTATATTCCTTTTTTCTATCATGGTAACCGTAAAACCATGGAGGGATCCTCAATGGTAGAACCAATCCCATTTTTATTATACATTACACATTGCCAGACCTCGTTGTTCAAGGCCCCCGGCCAGTAACTTGAGCCAAGTCAGTTCTAGCGTTATATAACATTATGCAATTCACAGAGCTAGAACAAACCACACTGTACACCACACTGTACATCATTATAACGCTATGTCTTAACCCGTGGTAGATCTTTATATACGTCCATGATGGAGACAAACTTGATAACTTCATTGCATGCTATATACATGTACCTTAAAACTATGGAGAAATTAACTTTTAGAGTTAGGAGGGCCTGAAGTTTCAATTTTAGCAAAATAAGGTTCCTTTGAGAAAGACAGATATCTTGCAAGGATCGAACCGTCAGGCCATCTCCTGTCATTTTATTTATCCCAAATCATTACTTTGGTTAACTTCGAGTACTTGCTGCAGTTTATTACTTGTATTGATAATTAATTTTGTTGTTCACGGCACGAAGTTATATACCGGTAAACAATTAAAATATATAGGCCTAGATGCACAATAGGCGATCGTGCTTTGACAATTCAACATTACTGTCGTATAAAATAACAAAAATGGAAAATTTAGCGTTGATATCAGAAATTCCAACAGCATTTTAAAGATTGGATTGGGTTGGTAATGACCAAAAATGAAAGAGTTCTATTTCAGTATAAGAGTGATATGAGAAAGTTCAAAGGATTTCAAAACCTTATCTGATTTCGGTTCCAGCAACTGGAAGCCTCATAGTACTTATTTCTCCATGCCATTTCCTCATGACTCTGTGTTGAAGGGTTAACACGTTTTGTGATTCCATCCGTACCATTTATGGAGGAATCGAGCCTGGTTTAACTGCTCACCAAAAGGCTGTTCAACATCTGTACTGTTCATATATACCCTGACATTATGTCCTTGGCAGTTTTGCACATTTGGTGTAGGGGAATTATTTCAAAATGTTGTTGATTACTTGGTCATGCCTTGGATGGAATAGGCCTCAGTTAATTACAGAAATAATCTAGAAACAGAGCAAATAAAAGTAAGTCCTTAAAAGTAGTCCTCATGGCCAAAGCACTTTACAGCAACAACAAAATATAACTTTATGACCTCTGGTAAAACTGCCCAGTCAAAAAAGTCAACTGAGTGCATGGTCACAAAAATCTTCAATAACTTTAACACAAGTGAATCAAAAGGCTTGATTCTTTGAAACTAAGTCTTAAATCTTTTCTTTGTACATACAAAATTGTAATGGTTAAAATCAAATCAAAAATATATGTTTAAACTCCCTCTCCTACACATGCCTTAAGATATACATGTAATGATGGCGGCTTGCTAATGTTTTGGCGGCTTGATGTATAGTTGTTTTTCTTACCTGTGTTAAGTTGAGGTCTGGGAGCTATGGATGTTTTAATATAGCATGTTGGTGTGTTGTTTTTAGTTTTTATTAACTGTTAGTGCGTGTAAATGTAAGTCTAGTCATTTTTTTTTCACATGATATTTCTATAATTTGTTTATTTGAACGCCTTTACATTTGAACTTATGCGCAATAGCCTACAAATGAGTAAAATTATTAGGGCCTATTAACTTGTCATTTACTATTGTCGTGGAATACTAACCTTTCTGCTCAGTTCAATATCAACGTAAATGTGAAATTCTATTTCGAGTTCTATATTTCCTCACAAGTTATAACAGTTGTTTAAAATGTTTTGTATACACAGAGTATCACCTTTTAATGTGCAATTCGTTGACTAATTAGTTAACGGGTATCATTACCTTGATGTGACTTTAATACGCATCATTATCAATTCTATAATCCTCATTATGGTGTACTTTATATTCCGTCGGTCGAGTGTTGGGTAGTACGGATCCAAAATAAATATTTCTAAATTTGTAAACCGTTGCATCATATGTGTATTTTATTTGCCTCTCATGCATCTAAAAGAAATTGTATATTTGGAGAGAAAATGAACTTTAACCTGAAGTAAAATAATATTTTAAAAGAAAGAAATGGAATTGATGAAAGTGCGAGCGAGAGGGAAGGGTGATACTGCTGCATTGGCGGCCCATACAAACACGCATTTTGAATAGGCCTATGCCTATATTATTTTTTAATTTTTTTATATATTAAAAAGCAACCATTGAATATAACAAAGTCTTGATTTTTGGAAAGTAAATATCAAATAGGCCCACTGTCGGATATTAGTCATGATATCAAATTTTCTGTATGGTTATATAGAAAATTATCAAGAATACATGTCATGCGCAAACATTTTGTTTTTGGCTGGTTTAGATTTGTGTTTCTTTTTTTGTCAGTCGTTCCAAACGGCTATTTTTAATAAACAGTTCGCGTCCCGTCCTTTAGATCCTCGAGTTTGTTAAGGTGTGTCATTTTCCAGGTTACACTATCATGACAATAATTAGCCAACAATTTCAGTATTCTGTCATGTCTGCGTGAACTATAATAAAACATTAAAATTAAATTAAAGCTGATTTTAAATGTACTTTAATTCAATCGATGATTTGGCAAACTATAGCCTGGCCACTCCTGGCGGCCCCTTTTTCTGAGACTGAAAACCCAAGGGTCCATCTGAAGAAAAACAAGCGGAAATAATTGTTGTATTTCTTACAATTATTATTATAAGTACAGTGGGCGAATTCTTTTGGAAAGTCAAGACGATAATCGGAAGGCTCGTGACAAGAATGGAGAGAAACATCAATACTTCAAAAATACTTCTTCGGATGGCTTCCTGCAACACTTATTTAACAAAATTACTGAGCAAGGATATCGAAATATTGGATTTAAACATGTTTACATTTCAAATGAGTTCATTTTTGATATAAAATCACACAATTTTGCATTTCTAAATTTTGCCCCAACGATGGAAAAATTTTAGGGTTGAGTACTTTGTACTCGTACGCATTTTCGTTGGGGAAAAATGAGAAATTCATGAAAAATTTAACTTTGATAAAAATGTTCGAATTGCTTAAAATATTGTTGTCCAGTATTTATTATATTAAAAAATGAAGAGTTATTTTATTTTCGGACATGTTAAGTATTTAAATCATATTTTATTCGATTTAAAATAATGACTAAACGTTTATTATGCAAATATAAACGAATAGAGGGCGCTTTTAATTAAACTTGTGTCAGTCTGCAAGAGATTTGGTAGCTTACAAATCTTAACTCCCAGTTATTTCATCCTCGGATATACTTGTAATTGCTCACAAAAAGGGCATTTGCCATCATTTGATTGTTAAAGTAATCTTACTCCATTGCAGGGAAAATAATGAAGGGTGCATCATGCGAATTATAAACCTACAACATTAGTGGAAGGACACGTCAAGTTTAGGAATTATTACAAGTTGCGCTTTCACAACAAAAATCTTCACAGATCTTAGTGTATAAAGATGGTGATGGTAGAAACATACCATTAAAATATTTCTGCATGAAATGCTGTATTCATCCAGAAAAGAGTAAAACCAGTGACCAAAATAGTTTTGATCTTTTAAAGGTCAAAAATAAAAGAGAAGACGTAGAAATAATGTGGCCGTTAACACTGTTTTCTCAAAAAGTGGGCACAGTATAATGGGACTACCATTTTTCACAGATGACTGTTAATTACTGTATCTTCCTCGATATTTTTGCCCAAGATGAATCTGTATTTCTCTGACAAAACCCAAAGTATGATATATTACCTATTTACTTAATGCACTCAGAACATGTATATAGTTAAAGGCATTGCATACGTTTGGTAATGACTCTGAAAATTTATGGCAATAAAAACTTACTTGGTGAGAAGTACAGCTGCTTTGGATAGTATAATGCATATTGAGAAACGTTCAATTCGAAGTACCGCGGTTATGGAAAAATATGTCACTTTTTATCTCCAAAAATTATGAATCTGAGAAGCGTTATGGCCGTAACGCTTCTCAGCTATTGACTAACTGTTATCTGGCGTGAAATAACCGCTCTAGTTTGTCGCCAAAATCTCACAAACGCTACCACCTTTTGAATTGAAACTTTCACAGGTTAGTTTTATGGTATATATATACAATTATATTGGTTTGAAACAAACAATAGGCTCAAATTAGCAAACGTATGCAATCCCTTTAAAGGCGCGATAGGTTTTTTTTGTTTTGGGGGGGGTGATGCCAAACTTTATTTTCCAGTCCCAACTTGTCAGTTTAATACAAATCAAGTCAAGTCAAACCTTGTTTTTTAATATACATTACAAATAGGCGATCATGTGAAGTACATGCAGGAGTTCAATGTTTGCCCTTCAATTTTCACGGAGCACTCTTATTTCTTAATCTTCGGCTGTCCTCAAAATGACTACGCATACCAAGCCAAACTTTCTTCCAAACTTTCTTTGATCTTAAAGAAAAGACGTAAGAAATACTGTGGCCGTTTTTCACTGTTTTCTCATAAAATGGGCATCGTATGGGACTCAAATGTTCACAGATGACTGTTACTGTATCGTCCATGTTACTGTATTTACAGTAACTTATAGCCAGGAAGCCTTGACCCTATTACCTGAGTATACACTGTAGCCCACTAGCCAATGAAAACACAGCATTATAAACGAACGACCGTTAGATTTTATTTGTGCGGGTAGCAAGTGGAACGTTTGTCGTGTCGGTGCAGTTGGCTCAGGAATTCTTCATGATTCGGTGAAAACACGGTGAGTATTTTCGTGTTTTTGTGTATATCCACGCTTTCTTTTAAGTTTCTTGTATTTATATTCATCATAGATTCATCTGGTCGTCTTTCCTTCATCCATGGGTCTAGTAATGACAGTTATCACACGCAGGCCAACTCATGGAGGAATAAAAATACTGAAACCTACACTGTACGTGGTACTACCACTTGTACTAGTTTTCCAGTCTACAATTGGCAAAGTTATGGTGACTTATTTGCACGTTACGCCTAGATTTCGATGTATACAGTTTTATACATGTTTTCAACTGAAAATAAAATCAAAATTAGTTTTGATTAGAAGGCACATCTTTTTATGACAGGTTTTTTTTTTAACTTCTGTCTTCCCTGGGCAGCACCTGCCAATGTATCTTTTACTCTTATACTTTTTTTAAATGTCCAAAGATTTAAAATAAATAATGATGTTGACTGAAATACGGTTCCACAATTGTTTAGGTCCGGCGAATTTGTTTTTCCCTGACTCATGGTTTCGGGTTGTTAAAGTTTGGGATCATGGGCTATATCGATTAAGAAAAAAAGATTTCATGTCATGTTGTGCAGTGTGTACTTTCAGTTTTGGGAAAATACATCTAAATTCCAACGCATATATTCAGTTTGCAATGTATAATACATTATGAGAAAATATACCTGATGCATGGTTTTCTTGTACTTTACTCCTATGGTAAAGGTTTGTACTAGAGGCGTGAGAGAGAGCTTCGATGACCTTCGTCAAGTGGACTGCAGTAAAGGATGGCTACAGACTGTCTTTCATAAATGAGCCTCTGCCATGGGACATCTGATTGCAAAATGTGCTTCATCTTGCCTTTGTAAGTTTTATTTTGAGCACATTTTTGTTTAAATATTTATACTAAAATGTAGGTCGAACGAAGGTTCATTAGCCCCAAGGTTGGCAATGACTGAAGGCCCTATACATTGTTTAAAAACTAATGTAAAAAGGAGTTAGGCCCTATGTAAAAATCTAAATGTTGGTGACTACATTTTATATTCGTCTTTCCTATCCCTTACTAATGGTCTAGCAGTAAACAGCAACACACAGGCAACTATGCCTACATGTATTGTACGCTGAAACAATCCCATGCAACCTTTTCCCCAGAGGGCACATAAGACATGCATGGCATGGCAGGGGCAATGTAACCACTGTCCTTGACATGTGGTAACTAATAGGACCCAGCTTGACCATTGCAGGGATCTTGGACCTAATGCATGTATACCATACAAGTTTTCTTCTGGCTCCCTTGTAAAGAAATCGACACCTATGGTCGATTGACATGCCGTACTTTACAGTGTTCATTCATTCCATGGCATCATGGCATATGGCATATGATGACATAGCCCTACATGGTTTTCAATGTGTATGGATTTGATGACCATGGGTGGTCTGAGTTCTGAATCTAGCTTCACTTTTCCTTGACCAAAGGAGTTCAAACAAAATGAGCAAAACCCAGCAATAACTGACCTATTATTAATGCATAGGCCCTATACTCTGTTGTCATTTTTCAGATGCTGTGAGCTTGAATCATCAAATGGCGGAGAAATTACAAAAGAGAAGACTTGAGTTGCGCGGACTGAGCGGTTTCTCTATGGCTCGTTGGTGGAGGAGTTACCGGTGGCAGTTAAACCAGCTGGATAGTGGCTCAACGGAAAGTGCCAAACAGAGCAGACCACTTGATTTTTTATTTACGTGTACAGCTTGTTGTATACGCCTCTGTGGTCAGATGTTTACAACGTAATTACTGTAAATACACAATACTGCGAGGTTTGAATTAAATGTCACTGTCCACTTTTGATATGACAAAATAACAAAATGCAAAAAGTCAGTCAGTTTCCCTTGTGGTTATTTCACGAATAAAATGCAAAAACATTAGGTACAGGAATTAGGCCTAAAAAAAATGTTGTGTTGCCCTCAGCGACCGACCGTAAAATGCCAAAACTTTGGGTCGGGATTTTTTTTTTTTTCTCTGAGTCCTGAAGTATAAAAACTCACCATTTTTGACAGAAAATGTAAGATTTAGCAGTAAAAAAGCGTGTCTCCTCAAAACGACACAAAACCGTTGATTTATAAGCCCTGGTGACCATACATCTTGTATTTATTCTTAAATGTTTCAAAGTCTGCCAAAAAACAAATCTAAAAAAAAAACAGAAATCGACCGGCCGACCCAAATTTTTAATTTTTCCACTTGTCTTGAGGGCAACACAACAATTTTTTTTAGGCCTTACTGGTTGATGGGTCAGCCAACCATCTGGAGTGACTAATATTAATTGTAATAATGAGTTTTATGATTTTAAAATATAAAAAGGTAGGATTATTTGTTGATGGACCTTGCAAAACGGTAGTTTATGAATAGTATTTGAAACAGTTTAACCTTGAGTTTAAAAGTTTCTAGAGCCTCTCCCGTTTATGCAACAGACGGCCGTTCAAGGAAATTGTGAAATGTTGCATGACTTACAAAGACATGGCTTCTGACTGTCAAACGAACAACGATGATTAGGGCTGGATATAATTAATTTTAATATGAATCCAGCTCTTGTCAAATCTGACTTGCTCCACTTTTCAATGACTTAAATTCAGTGATAATTTTCATTGTGGTTATTTGATGATTGTACAGATTAATTAAGAAATTGCCTTTAGCTGCACAATACAGCCATGGTTCAACACGTGGAATTTCCATGACATGTCAATGTTTACATTGAGCAGATTCACAGCGATTTATTACAATATTTGTTTTCATGAAATAATGACAGGCTTCAGTTAGTAATGTCTGCAAACAGATGTTCATGTAAATTGCCCTAGCTAAGTGCGATTTTAAAGATTAATGAATAAGTTTCCATGAAAAATAAAAACAATGAAACAATAAAAGATTGTCTATATAGTATTATTTTAAACTTGTGTCGTTGTCAAAGAAAATGAAACATTCCATTATTTAAGGCATTAGCAACAGAGCAACGAACCCAACATTGGATTAAAAGAAAAATAACAACTCTCGGTTAGCCACCCTATCAACATTTCAAAGATTGTTTCCCATTAATACAATTACAATAACAAAGTATTCCTGAGCATTATAAATAATCGGCTTTCCAGGGCGTTTTCAAGCCTTCGGAAACGCAGTAAGCCCGGCGGTAGTTTCTAAGGCAGTTTCCGTAAGAAGGTAAATTTACGGAAGCGAGGGGTGCAAACACGTCGACCGGAAACGGCCACAGAAACGGCAATCGGAAACAGACAGGACACGGTGCGGAAACGGGCCGGTTTCCGGTCAATATCGAAGCCCGTTTCCGCATGCGGAAACCAAAGTTTTTGCACAGTGCCAATTGCTGTATACATATCAAGTACTATGCAATTCTACATATAACAGTTCTGGAAAGTCGACTGCCGCGGGACAACTTGACTGTAGACAAGTTAACAGCAAGTGCAACTTGACTTCTAGACGAGTCCATTTCATCTTTGCCATCTCCAGCGTGTCTGCCATGGTCCACCTGGCGGCTACCAGGGCCGAACTGAAGCTGTGGCCGGCTGCTAAGTCTGACCTGTGACCCTCGAGTGGCTCTTTGTTCCAATTTGCTACTATAACAGAAATATTTTGGCACTTAATTTAGAAATATATTTTAGCATTCCAAGGTCGTACATTGTCCCCGCATAGCGTTCATCACAGAAGCAGAGAGGGGTCCTGCTGCTTGTCTCAGAGTCGTGTTGACTTTGCAACTTTGGTGAATTAGATTTTATTTAAAATATAGACCTGCGAGAAAGTACACAATAAATTAATGGGGTGGATTGAAATCAGCGGTCTTAAAGCTGTCTTTGTGTTTTAGCCGGTCTTAAAGGGCTTAGAGCTAGTTGGTCTATAAGTTAGTCCATTTCAATGGAGCAGTTTTACCGCCTAGCTGGTCTTATATGGGTACCTGCTTAAAACTTTCTTCGTTTGGAATTTCCTTTACTTGCTTCCAAGATTATGAACATTCTTGTTGTCCATGTTGTTTTGCAATAATATCAATTGTTGAAGATTTAAAAGCAATATTCTTTGGGGGCCAATAGAGCGGTTTATTGGGGACATACTGAATCATTTGTTTAATATGATGATAATGAACTATACCAACCATAGTTGAGTTTCAATTTTCATTTTCGGATTTCTATTGAGATTAAAGCCGTTTAGCAACACGTGTGATGATGTGCGCGCACACTGTTCATACTGTTCACGTTATGCACTGGTGACCGTGGAAATTTGTCACCATTGGTGAATCATTATTTTACTCCACAAGGGGTTGACAAAGACTGGCTTATTAGAGTGGGCTGATTTCGTTGTCTTACCCAAGACCCGCTAAGAGAGAAAGTCAGCGTCAGACTGCATCCTTAAGCACACCATTAAAGACGTTTAATGCAATCCGCCCATGATGTTGTATTTTTCTAAACACACAGCTTACACGGCGGGTTGATGTACGATGTTCAACACCATAAACAGCAACAGCAGCTGCAGCAACAACATCAACAAAAGCGAGCATTTCATCTTCCTTTACCTAAAACCAGACAGAAATTTCACGCAACACAGTGAAATAGGGTACTGATCTTTTATTGCTTTCCATTTCATTAAGACAAACTCTAAGGCAAAAATCTGAGTAAATCATTTCAAAATGAAATCAAAATAGTCATCTTGTGTTATGAATGCATTGTAATGTAACGCGATGTCAACATATCGTGTAACATGACACAAGACAGCGTAACGCCCTGGTGTGTAGCTTGACGTATGTCAATGTATAGTAATCCAAACGTTACGCAACGTTATGTCATTATAGATTACAATATTTTGTTAGCAATTCGAAATTGATAATGAGAATCTGACCATACACCTAGGGTGATGCTGCATTACAAATGAAGTTACATATGTCAATATAGTGAACTGTAGTGAGCTGTGCCAGTGTACTAAGCTGAAATATTTTGGACACTCTGAGATATCAACCTTGTCGGGCATTCACGAACTTCTTGTCTTTCGTGGGAAGCATGTTGCAACCCTTCACCTGACCAATTTTTCGAACATGTTACCCCTTTTTCACGTATACATATACAGCTCGCCTAACTACTATACATTGAATAACCATATACAGTGCAATCCAATAAAAGAGCAAAAAATAATGAGATTATATTTACATCATTTGGTATGCAATAAAAGTTGATTATCAATAATAATTAAAAAATGAATACAATACAAATAGAGTATACATGAGTAGCAATAACTCAAAAGTTCAATACAAGTAATAAATCTGCTACAAACTGCTCATCTGACAAAATGACCTGAAATAAATGCTTGAAGTTGAGAGGGCCTGGCGTGTTTCGATCCGAGCAGGATCTTTCTCAAAGATGAAGGACAAGCACATTCAAGTGAAAGAAATACACATATGAATGGATGAGAGGCCAGGACAAAAGAAGGGCGTGCTGGAGGATTGGGTTATGTGAGATTGGTCGGACAAAAATGGTCAGATAGGCAAGATCAAAGGTTCTAGATTGAAAAGAGGAGGGGGAATGGGGCTGTGGGAATAGGGATTAACAAAGGAGATAATTAGAGGATTCGAGATCAAGATGGAAAAGTGGAGTACGAAAAGCATGTGGAATTAGAGAGTACCTGTATAAAAGAAAAGGAGACAACCAAACAAGAATATTAGTCATTTCCTTCAAGTAGGTTTAGTCCGTGTTGCTGAATAGTTCGTAATAAATTATTGTTATCAAAACTTTCTCTCTGCTCAGCAGTCCCTGCGGTGGCCAAGTGATTCAATGCCCTGCAAGATAAAATTAAAGAATGTGTGGTTAGGGAGATTGAAGTGGAGACCGACTGGGATGTCAAGTTTCTCAGTTTTGACTGTGGACCTGTGACCATAGAATCGTTCCTTAAATGTGCTCTGAGTTTCCCCCACATACTGGATGTTGCATACCCTGCAAGAGATGAGTAATGACCATTAGGCATGTAATATTCTCTCTGGTCCTATGGGTGGAGACATTGCCAGTGAAAGAATCAGACTCATGAATATGGTGCTGGAACACTACGCATTTTAAATTACATTTGAACGTCCCGTTCTGGATGGGGGAGATACATTATTAGTGAGTGGGACCTCAGCCCTGACAATCAGGTCGGGGAGTTAGCGGGGACGTCTGCAAATCAATATGGGCTTTTCTTGGTGGCACTGAGAAGACGGTCCGAGGTGTGAAGAATGTGATGGCTTTCATTTATTAGCAATTCTGCGTAACGGGATGAGAGGGATGGAAACTAGTCACTAGAGCAACTTTGTTATTAGTACACGCATCATTGATGGGGGCTTTCTAATTTGGGGAGAGTGCAAGTGCTTTCAATGGCACTTCGCAACCTGCGAAAACTGTGGCATCTTTCAACTTCATATAAGTGCTTTTTCAGTTCCGGGGTGTGTTCGGAAAAATCAGAATCATTACAACAGATTCGTCCGAGTTTAAGGGCGTGACTATACGTCATACGAGTCTTGCAGTGTTTGGGGTGGCATCTGGTGGCATGGAGTTAATGTTGGGTATATGTGGGCATTAGAAAACAGGTCAGTTATTAGTGTGTCCTCTTCCTTGCGGATGGTGACATAAAGGAAGTCGGCCTCATGGAGGGAGACTTCTGCTGAAAATGTGATTGCCCATGTGGAAATAATTGATGTGTTTAATGAAAGAACCTAAGCTTTTCTCATCACTGGTCCAGATAAAGAATACATCATCAATGTAACGCCACCAGATCCATGGACGGAAAGGTGCTGAGGCTAGCATGCGCTCTTCCAGTTCTGACATGAAAATGCATGCAAAGGAGGAGGCCATGCATGTTCCCATAGCCGTGCCATGTACATGTACCTCTACGTGTAGATAGTTTTGATCCACGAAGGAGAAGTTATTTTTAGTTAGTACAAGTTTCATGAGAGATTCAAGATCACGGATGGGAGGTGTGGTGTGCCCACTCCAGGAAAGAGTTGGTGCACAGGCTGCGATACATTCCTCTTGAGGGATATTAGTGAAGAGGGCTGTGACATCAAATGTCCCAATGATGGCTGTACTGGGGACCGTCCTGGTGCTTGACCGGTTCACTCCTGAGGAAGTCAGGAGTGTGATGAATAATTATAACAGGAGATGCGAGGAACCAAAGACTTGAGAAAACTATCGACGAACAGAGAGCTGTTAGTTTTATGACACTGAGCCTAAACCATACTTCCATTTATCATTATTTAACAAAGAGCAAGATTTTGTAATAAGCCACTGTGCAACAATATACTGAAAATAGTTATAATACATTTAAATCTCATACATCGAATACTAATAAAAAAAGTCAATGTTTAATGATTATTGTAATAAATATACCTGTAAAAATATATTTAAAAAAAAGTAAATAAAGAAACGTTGTTGCTGTTTTACGAACTTGTGTCTTGCTATAATTATGTACCACTCCAAATGAGTAATATTATACTATAATACAAACTGTATAAGCAAGCACGAAGAGCTTTGCTTTATTAATCTCCCTTTTGCCCTTATTTTTCATGTCAAGGCAGATGAAGTAAATAACCCTTTGGACCCTAGCTTAGCTTCTCTGAAGGATGTGTGGATTTTAAGACCTTTAGGAAACCAAGCTTGGGGCTAGGTCTGGGACTAAAAATGGCGGTAGCAAAATAAACCCAAGCCTCATTTCATAAAGGCCACTAGTCAATTTCATTAGTACTTTGTGTTTGTTCATGCACCATACATGAATCCTTAGTTACATTAGGACAACACTTAACCACATTATTACTGATTTATCTTATCTTTTATTGCACACGAAATTGTATCAAGACACATTATTAGCAATATTGCACTTTAAAGGTAGTATCATACTTTGGTAAGAAACCAAAACAGAAATGTTCACAAATTTAAGTATAACTGACAGGGTATGAAGATGTTTGTGTGGTAAACAAATAACGTTCATTTTTTTTTACCTGAAATGGTGTATTTATCCAAAAATTATTAGAACAACGATCGAAAATCTATTAGATCGTTTAAAAGATCAAAAATAAAAGAGAAAAGACTTTAAGAAATCACTGTCACTATTTTCTCAAAAGGTGGGCACCGTATGGGACTGAAATTTTCACAGATGACTGTTACTCTATCGGTCTTGATATGTTTGCCTTTGAATCTCTATTTCTTTGATAAAAACCAAAGTATGACATAACCTTTAACCACATTGTTCATCTATGCAGATATGTAAACTGTAAACGATTTTCAAAATCAAGACTAAATCTACGAATTACCAATAGTAAGCCACTTTCTTATGAACACACATTAATGTGTCCTAGAATTTAGCATATATATTACACATCATCGGGTTATGCCTGGTAACGTCAAAATACAACGAATCTCACAATTTGCAACATTTTATAAAGAAGGTAAATCAACTAAGTCCCAAATTCCATACGATGTCGTATCTGACGTATTTTTCTCAGCAGCATTATGACAATTGATATGAATTCCTCTTGTGTTCGTCAAAATGCTAATATCATGACAAAAATTGGCAGAATAAGAATTTAGTCAAGGAGAATTAAGCTTGCTACGATAGTTTCTTGTTAACTTGATTTCATTGTTAACGTTGATTTAAGAACGAAGCAAGTTGTGAGTAAATCAATCATTAAGTTGGAATCACAGTCAAACGGACTGCCTAATAAGTATGTTATGGGGTGCAGCATTGTAATCGTTATGTTTGCCTAGCGTTATGTGATTGGGAGACTATTTCTTCAGCCTCTCTAATCCACTCATTATTATGAAAGCAAGCTCAATTTTATAATTATAAATTCGTTTAGACCACCTGCTCACGAATTTACACTTGATAGTTGCAAAAAAATATTTCACGTTCTGTATAGGCACGGCAATGAAACCAGAATAATGGTGAAGAAAACTCCGGTGATTTATAAGGGTTAAGCTATAGACTTCCAGTTCTGTGCACTAAGGCATAAGTGGTGGCTTTCCGTATTTGTTTTTCTAAAACGCTGCCTTACAGCGATTCAATGTAAATCATACTGTCGATTTTCATCACTAGATCCTTAATCTGCAGAACCTTGCTACAGAGCACGCAGTTATCCTCGTTCCCAGAGGTCAAGAAGCCGAAGCTCTGGCAGCCAGCCTCCATAGAGCAGTCCCGTGCGCACTGGACTCTGCTCTTGACACGGTAGCTGGGAGTTAGTACGTCTTCTGGGCGACAGGTGGCGTCCGCAGAGAGGAACAGGAATTTACGAGGTCTTGGTGCGGGCATATCTGGTGTAAAAAAAAGAAACAAAGCAAGATTAATATCTCGTTGATATATGGAAGAGATCAATGCACTCATTGGAGGCTTTGCATTGCCACACCATGTAGCATTCGTTCATAAACTTCGGATTTCTGATTTAAGTCTGGTTAGGTTTCAAGGTTTCGACTAACCTGCTATACATGTAGTCCTCACCAGGATTAGATTATACTTAATAAAGCAAAGAACAAAGCACGTGGACAATTAAAAGAATCGTTTTTGTTTTTCTCGTGTTGTTAATTCTTATTGTGACATTTTCCCTTTCTTGCGGATTGTATTATTCCACTGATTTGCATTTATACGTTTGACTTCCATTTAAAACAGAATTAGGAATAAATATGTACGGACTTACTGTTTGAGCAGGTCCCAGTTAGCTCTGAAATTAAAAAAAAGGAGAAAATTAATCAAATAGAGCAAATTAATACATCTGGCTTTTTTGAGAAATCAAAGAGTGCTCAGACTGTTGCAAATTAGCACAAAATCGGTATCCTTTTTGCTCAACAACCGAACATTTTATGTTTAAGTTACCTGCAATTGAAAATGAAAAAGTAAAAGATCATTTGAACTGGCAGACACAATCATAACGGATTTGTAGTAACACCAAAACATGGATTCAAGTTCAAGTATTTCATGGACAGCTTGCAAAATAAGTACATGTGCCTTCATTAAAATAGGCATAAGTGCTCTAATAAATGATCAATTTGTTTCGTTTTCTTTGTCTAATATAAGCATGGGAGAATGCTTTTAAATGCTTTACCGAACTTTTGAGTATCATTTGTTTGTTTGTTTTAAGTATCACCAATCCCACAGTCAAGTTCTTTTTGACTCACCCTCTACTCTGGCTCTCAATAATCACACATGCAAAGTGAGGACACACAATCATTAACATGGCTTGTCATCTTACCAGTTCGTTTCTAGCAGGTGACAAAGTATTTATCGGTGCAGCTTCTGTCCCTCCACTCGCCTCCCTGATCCATCACGATGCAGTTCTGCGATGTGTCGCCGTCTGGTTGGCTCGGTGCCCAGTTCAGGAACACCTCAGCATCAGGCGGCGTGTCGTTGGATGCATAATTCCATGTTCCTTCAACCTCCCTGTCGTTTTGGCCAACCCAGTAGTAGTCGTTCAAACTGTATATGTCATAATAATTGGGAAAGGTTCATTACTAACTGATAAAATATTGCCTAGACTTATTCCATTTTCTGAGATTTTATTTCTTTCTTTGTGTCTTTCTTTCTATATGTCTTTCTTTCTTTATGTATTCATGTTAAGACCCTGCAGCACAAGATTAGGTCATCCTCAACTATGCAGAGATCATTTGAAAGTAGAACATTCCTCTTCAAGATTTTTCAGAAACAAAATCACAAAATCTATTCTCACTTGAAAGCTAGAGCTCTGTCCTATAAACGAGTCATTGAATTCCTTTCATGCGTACGAATGACCATTTTGCAATATATTTCGAGATATGGACTCAAATGGTGTTTGAAAAAAGTGATTTTTTTCTCACGGTTTGAAATCGTTGTGTCTGGCAGCCAGTTTTGCATTCTCCGCGGCGTCCTCAACGTCGATCAGAGACCAACCTTCCCCCTGGCAATAGTCGACGGCCGATTCCCAGGTACGCTCCAGGTCCGTCACGAAATAGCACATGCCCGGTTTAGCCGCGTTACCAAAGGCATCTGCACGAAGGTCTGAACAGCCTTTAGAGCAAAACCATAATAAGAAGCAATCAGTTTAGAAGAACACTGTTCATATGTTAACAAAGTGCGAGTTAACATTTTTTGGGTTGTCATGATTTATTAAGTCCGGATAAGGAAGTTACCTGTCATTTCAGGTTGTAGGGTTCTACCGCCACATCCATACAAGAGATATTGCGTTGGCTCACTATCTGTGCAGGGAACAAAGGTCAAAACCAGTACGTAAGAATTTTGTCAAAGAAATGCAGATTCATGGTCAAAAATATCAAGGAAGATACGAAGATACAGTATCAGTCATCTGTGAAAATGTCAGTCTCATACGGTGCCCGCGTTTTTAGAAAATAGTGAAAAACGACCACGATATTTGTTTGTTATCTTTTCTCTTAAAAAAAAATAGTCATTGGTTTTACTTTTCTTTGGATAAATACATCATTTCAGACAAAATAATATTAACGGTATGTTTCTACAATCACCATCTCTAAACCCTGTAAGTTATGTAAATAATTATGTGAAGACTTTTGTTTCGCTACGCTACCAAAGTATGATTACTGAAAGTGCAAACATTGAAAAAAAAAGTATTTTAGCTTTATTTTTTCGGTTTCGATTATTGTGTTATTTTTACGGAAAACGTTCGTCATATTTCCCGTGTGTTAAGATCGCGATTTTTTATTCCATCCATAAGAAAGTGCATTATAAGGTCACAGTGGTATTTTCAATCACAAACCAAACTCACCCGTTTTGAGTTTACACAGTGCGAAGTAAGTGCGACTGCAATCTTTGTCCTGAAACATCCCAGTGTTCTGTTTGAACATGACAATGCAGTTCTGTTCTCTGGCGCCGTCAGGCTCTTCCCTGCCGGTGTTCCAGTTGAGATACACCGGACACTGTCCACTGGAGGTATACCGATAATCGCCTTCTAGCTCCCGGTCGTTCTGGCCGATCCAGTACCCCTGATTGTTACTGCGGGCAACGACGTGATGTTAAAGTTAAACTTCTTTCTTCGAGGTTCGATAATACACAAGTTGAAGGTTTCCACGTTGTATCATGATAAAAAAAAAAATCCACAACAATTTCTCATTTTTTTCCGAGACTTAAATGATGACAATTATTTTCAGCGATGTGGGTAATGTTATTTTTGGGGCATCAATGTAGGTTTGCGAATGAAAGAAAAGTTAAAGCAAAAGAGGAACGAATTATAAGCCTTGATGAATTATGAATATATATGAATTATATATTATGAGAAAGATTTGTCTTCTAATGAGGACTAGAGCAGACTAGTTGAAAGATTGAGACCTAACGAGAAGTGCGACCGATATAGAAGGCCGAACGATATAGATAGAAGTGTGAAAGTACGAACGATTATTACATGGTGTTTCCCCAAACCGATCCACATTATATAGGCCTATTATGAATCATAAATTTCGCATACGAGCTTATAGACAATAATATCAAGAAACCCCTTGGAAAAGAGCCAACTAAATGATATAATTCCCTTTCAATACATTTCTTCTTTTTTTATTTTTGCCCCAAGTATTGCTTTCAAATCTAGATCAACATTATGATTAGAGTGGCTTTTTCAACATTTCGATTCAAATGTCTCATGTCAATTGAAAACAGAGCTTACGGAAAGTTGTCTATGTTCCACACTTGAAGAAACAGATTTTCGTCGGCGTTCTCGATGTCAGCCACCGACCAGGAACCACCGGGGAGAGACCGGCAGAAACTCAGGGCGCCTTCAAAGTTGTGCTTCTGGTCGTTGTCACTGGCGTAACACACTCCGGGCTTAGCTGGGTTTCCGAAGGCATCCGAGTAAACATCCATGCATTCTGAAATAGTTTAAACGAATAGGGTACTTATTACAAAGTTTGCCTCGTAGAAAAAGTGTCTCCTCTCCTCTCCCGGTTACACTGTTCACTGAACTTCCTGGCTGCTCTAGACAAAACACCATGGTCTAGATTTAACGCATCAGTTCGGAAAGATTTTGATCGTCCAACTTAGATTATTATAAACCAATGATGACTGAAACAAGATTACATGTATATGCAAATTAGGCTTGCCCTTCACCAACATGGATGAGCGCTGCACGTGCACTCACAAACACTGAATATGCAGTGCTCATCCACGTCGGTGAAGGGCTAACCTAATTTGCATATTATCTTGTTTTAGTTATCCTTAATAATCAGGAAACAAGATAGTAGTTCACAAGATTGAAATCAATTCGGGTTCGCGGAGCTTACTGTCATGGACCGCCGCATTGCTGTCTTCGATGATTTCCGGACATGAGGAAACAGTTTCTGTGAAACAAAGAATGAATTCCAAAACCTTCAAAACTGATTTTACAATCGTTTGTACCTTTGATTTCCAATTGAAAACATTCGTTGCTGTTTGATGCTATTTGTATAAGCACATGCCTGGCAATACCAAGGTTTGTATCAACCGATCCGGCGGCACGATATACAATCCGCCATTACTGCGGTGTCCCCGCCCGCCATTTATTTTGTGTGGCAAGTTGGCAATAAAAGAATTCGTCGCACTCTATGCTGCAGGGTGTACGTCTACTAATCATGGGACATACACCCTGCAGTATTAAGCACGTTCACGCACACCAAAAACAGCAAATATTTGGGTCACGCTGCAAATCGCGACCCAACTAGTCGGGCTTTTTTTTGGTGTGTGTAAATGTGCCTATAGAGTGCGGCGGAGCGTAAATTCTTGTGTTGCTGGACAAAAGAAGGACAGGACATCGCAGGAATGGTATAATGATGTCGTCGGATGGGTGTATAAACATACCTAATTGCATCACAAACTGATAAGGTGAAGGAACCCATTCATTAATTGTATTTCTTGTTTAATTGCCACCATGTCTTTGTATTTTCTGCGGCTAAAATCCACGTGAGAATGTTACAGAGCCACTTGTTACACGTTCGATTCCCAAGGAAAATGCCTAGACAGCCTCATTCTTACCCAAACGGAATTTGACTTTGCACAGAAAGTTGTTATTGATGTCACATCTGTGATCGCTAAAAGTTCCTTCATAGTCGTGACAAAAGACCACGCAATTATGCCGACGGTCCCCGTTAGGGTGGCCTGATCCCCAGTTGAGATACACGGTGCGGTTACACTTGTTGGAGCAGCTACATGTATCGTTCACATATCTCCAAACATTCTCGGTCTTTATTTTATTCTGGCCAATCCAGAATCTATCGGCAGTCCTGCAAACACAACCAAAACAAAAAAGCTGTTTGGAGATATATACTGTGCAGTTGTGGTGTTGATTTTATGATGTAATTAAAGGTAGTATCGTACTTTAGTGGCATACCGAAACAGAAACAGAAATCACAGATTCACCTATAATGTACAGGGTATTAAAGATGGTGATGTACAAACATACCGTTAACAAAATTATGCTTGATCTGTTAAAGATCAAAAATAAATAAGAAATATCGTGGCTATTTTTCATTGTTTTCTCAAAAGGTGGGCGCCGTATGGGACTGAAAATTTCACAGATGACTGTTATTGTATCTTCCTCGATATTTTTTGCCGATGAATCTGCATTTCTTTGACAAAAACCAAAGTATGATATTACCTTTTAGCCAAGTCAGGATACACGAAATATCTTGTGATACTAATCATGACCTTGTGGGTTATCTGCAGTGATATCATGTTTGTAGTAGCTTTAAGAAGAGCCAGTAACCCGATGTTTCAGGCAATCTGTGCTCTGCCCTTCGTTAGGAGACCTTAAGATCGTTGTTTCATTTCAGTTTTATTGTGATCATCATTGATTAGAATCCACTGTCATACCTATTTCTTTTCATCATGATTCAGGATTTTTAGTCCCCTATACATTTTCCTGCAGGTTAGAACCACTATTAAGGAGATAGAAAACAATTTTGGGGTTTGCCTTTTATGAAGAAACACCGAATAACCATGTAGGATTTGATAAATGGTTTAATCTGCTGTCTCGAAAAAATGATTCAGCTCAATACGGGCGTTTCACAATTTTAGAGAGCCACCAAGAGCGCAGCAGGGAGAGGCCGATTTACGCGGTGCATGGTGTGCGTTTATTTCATGTGTTATCACAATGCTTTATGTTTGCGTATCTTTAGGATGCACAGCACACACATCCAAACTGGAAAACATTGAGAAATACCTATGGATGAAAGATATGCGGTGTGTTAAATGGCGAAGACGATTGAACGTATAGGGGAAAAATCTCCAATGTCGACAATTTCCCATCATGCACCGCGTAAATCGGCCTCTCCTTGCTGCCCTCATGGTGGCGCTCTAAATCGTGAAACGCCCGTATTAGTGCACCACAGTTCTTTTTTTTCATGTTTGATGTTAAGATTGAGCTATATTAAAATTACTTTATCGCTAGCTCGGTGTACAAAGTGATGCCTGCTGGGCGCATCCATGTTTGTGCACAAACCTATGGAAGCACAAAATTGTGTACTTTTTGTGTACGTTCATTTGCATATCTACGTTGTGTTCTATACAGGTGCGTTATTTTAATATAGCTCTATGGGTGTTAGAAAATTCAACTTCCATAACTTACAACTCGCCACTCTCCTTCAATTCTCGTATTGCGCCTTGGATGAGCTGGTTCTCCACCGCATCTTCTATGTCAGCGACATCCCATCCTATGTTGTCTCCGAGTCCCCGACAGAAGGTCCTAGCATCAAGGAATACTCCCATCTCGTCACTCGCCAGGTTGCAAACTCCAGGTTTGAGGATCTGGTTTCCGAATGCTCTTTCGTGGATGTTGTGACATTCTGAATGGGAATAAATTAGACGAAAAAATACAGTGAATCAATTATCTCTTTGAAGTTAACCAAGACTGCTCAGGTCGCTGAAGCTTAAGCAAGTGAGGCCTATTCCTGGCCAGAAGAATCTTACCAAGATGCTGGGCACAGAGAGCAATGCCACTCCTCGAAAGGCATTGCAATCCTGGCGATCTCCAGAGAGGAACTATAATGCCCCTCATCCAGTCAGACGGCATCTCACCAGTGGTCCATATCGAACCTAGTATATGTCATGCAACACCTCAACTGCACGGCCCCACTAGCTTTTAAGAATGTTGCGTGAATACCACAGACCCCCGCCGCCTTCCCACTTTTCAGACTATTCACTGCAGCCCTCGTTTCCAAGAGCGTGGGTGGATCACGGTCGATTGGTGGGTCAGCAACCAGTGGTGAGAAAATTCAGACGGGTAACCGGTGGATCAGCACGTTACAACTGCTCTAAGAGGGATGCCCACCGAGCCCTCATCACAGACTCCTCCGTCAGCAACTCGCCACTTGCAGACCTGGCCGAGATTACCCTCGAGACTGACTTAGAGGAACGCAATGCACGAATCCCTCTGTTTTAAGCGGCCCCATATCCCCCGTCGGTAATGTGACTCTCGATCCGCTCACACACAGACCGTACATGCGCCTCCTTGTCAGCTCTAAGGAATCGCACAGCCAAGCGCCTCAGCTTCCACGCCTCTTGGTTGCCAGTCAGTCTAGCCTTCCGACTCTTGTCTATCAGTCTGAGCCAGTGGCGTCACCAGACTTTTGAGTCTGGGGGGGCACAAGGGGGGCACTAGCAATTGTTGGGGGGGGCAAACGTTTTATATACTATATTTTTTTTTTCACCAACCCAAATTTCAAATGGGGGGGCACGAGGGGGGGGCACAAGGTTTTCCAGGGGGGGCACGTGCCCCCCCTGGCCCCCCCTTGGCGACGCCACTGGTCTGAGCGTACCGTCAGAGACAAAGCTCCTCCTCGCCACTCTTGGAGCTCCAAACCTCTCACCAGCAACCGACAGAGTAGTGGCCTTGAAGAAACTCCACATCACCTCAGAGCCCTCCCGAGTGAGCATTAACCCAAGCCTATCACGAAGCACGTGTGCAAAATCATTCGCCACGGCTCAATTCCGAAGACGACTCACTTAAAGCCCAATTGGCTTAGATTGAGCCATCCTCATGGACTTGAGCCGCACTCGGAGAGCTGCAACAAGCAAACGACGATCAGTGTTGAGGAACTGCGTACCCAGAAAAACCAGACAGTTCTGAAGAATCCGCAAACGATCGTCCACGAGAACATGATCGATGTCCTTCGCAACAACGCCGATAATGGCATACCAAGACCAACGATGCCGCTCCGGACGCTGATACCAACTTTCCAAGAGCCAGCAACTCTAAGTCCCCAACCCTTTGCAAAATAAAGACGCCTATTCTGACCCCTAATACCAGACCCCTGGGGACCAATATACGTCTCGCACACTAACCTGCCAGTGCCAGTGAAGGCATTGAAGTCTCCCATAACCAAGACAGTGTCTCCGCGTAATCACCCATTCAGAACAGACTCGAGCTGGGTATAAAGGTTATCTATTAGGGACGTTCTTCCTAAGTGAATTTTGATTAATGTTGATACATTTTGATTAATTAGTTTGACGAAAGCACCGTAGTTTTTGGGATAGCAGAAAGATCGGTAACGAATGAGTCCAGGACACCTGCAAAGCTCTTCAGTTTGACTTCTTTAGATAAAAGCGACGCTTGAAGCGGGTTTTGCAAGGCACGCTGACAACATTCATTTGGATCGCACATAAAATTCTCACTCTGCTTTATAGCAATGATGGTTGAACAAAGATGAGGTCTTGGTTGTCTCCCATTTTCTATCAAGAGCTGTTGAAGGATTGAGGAAGAATGGTGTCATGTATAAGCGACACTTGGTTTGTGCCAGCCCACTAGAGAGCTGCTATAGTTGCAACTAGCTCTCTAGTCACCTTTTTCATCTGTTTCAGCATAACTTTAGGTTGTACTGTGGCCATTGAAAACACCAACGACTGCATTGATGCGGCCACTAAGAACACCAGGCTGAATGTCAAATGTTGGTGGTGGTTTGTAGACTGAACGTACTGAGATTCCCGTGATGTCTATGTGTCGTTTGACATTATAGCAAAATAAAACCTGAAATCGTGATCAAGCAATGTGCTAAAACTAGAGAAATGGTTGAGAGATACAAGGATTTGAATTTGGTTCACACCTTAAATGCCATGTCACCTGACCCCTGATGACATCACAGTGCCGAGCAAGTGGAGTAAATAATGCACTTAAAGGTATAATACATGATCGGTAAAGTTACAGAACAACACTCACACTTTGTCTAATCCAGCATGACATGTGAAATAATAAACCTGTGAAAATTTGAGCTCAATCGGACATCCGACTCAATTTTTCATAAAGATAGGTTTTGATCTTACCCCGAGATCAAAACTGTCCTTGTTTTACTGATTTCTGGATAAATACACCATTTTAGGTGGAAATATTTTAACGGCATGTTTCTACCAGCACCATCTTCATAACCTGAAAGTTATAGGTAAATCTGTGAACATTTCTGTTTCTGTAGCTTTACTATGAAGTAAGTGCGATGGATGACCGGCGTACTATGGAGAACACTACAGCTTTTAATTCTTGTCAGATGATTTTCGATTTTTCATTCTAAAATGATTTGATATTTTGGATTTATGGATTGTATGTTAAATCGAAGGAATAAGAAGAAGACAAAGAATAAGATTTCTCTTGCGTTCTCGCAGTAATCTTTGGTCAAGGTTGAGAACCACCTAGTAATGTGAACGCTGAAATGTAATATGTAAACTAATGGGCAATGTATATCTATACTGTTCAATGTTATGAAACATTTAACAAGATTTTTGTTTCCATGTGGTTCCCGTCCGGTCATCAAGCTTAAACCTCAGAAAAGTGTTCCTTTAGTACATCTCACCGTATCTACTCATTTTCAAGCGATTCACTGAAAACTTTGCTGCAGACATCTATCAAAAATGGTGCTGGACATATCTATGACGTCACTTGTATAGTTTTGAGCAATTTTACATTGTCGAAGGCTAACTTCATTGAAAGCAATTTCATACCTATTACCACAGTCAAAAAATAGCAGTGTTGGAGTACTGGTACTAATACTCGTACTCGAGTAAAACTCGAGTACAGGCAAATACTCGGCCCGTACTCGATAAAAAAAATACCCGAGAATAAATGTACTTGAACCGTACTCGATTCTATGTACTCGAATTTTTAGAGTTCTCGACCATTTAGGGGCCGTCCATAAAGTACGTACGAACGAAAGGGGGGAAGGGGGGGGGGGGGGATTGTTACCGATGCGTACGCCATGCATACAGGGGGGGGGGGGGGGGGGTAGGGGGGGTTAAGGCCAAAGCGTACCGTACGCAAACGAAAATTTTGCATAGCATTATCGCGCGAAAAAAGAGGTAAACAACGTGACAAAAGCACCGGGATTGTTTTGTTTTTTTCATTTTTTTCCTTATTCAACATAAACAAAAATAGTAAAATCCATCTACGGTAAATGTATACAAACCTGTTAAACTTTAGTCATTCATTTCAGAATTTGAAAGTGAGGTCCCAATAACGGTAACGGGCCGGATTACGGTGACATTGTAATGATGATAAAGCAGGGACCACGAGAAGTGAAAAACCTAATGTGGAATGCGTATGCGTATGGGGGGAGGGGGTTGGTGGGACCATTGCGTACGCCATGCGTACAGAGGGGGAGGGGGGATCAAACAAGTCGGCATTTCGTGCGTACGTACTTTATGGACGGCCCCTTAGAGCAAATTTCATTTATGTTACAATTTCACGGTTGATAATTTTGCCGATTTCCGATAAATTGTACAATGGTAGTATGAAGATCATCGGGAATGTAGTATCAAATGGAGTGATCAGCACTGTGTCATTTTCAAGGTGTGAAAAACATTAAGTTTGAGAAGAGTGGCACAAAATCCAATTATAAACATATTTGTGAAACAAAAAGCATTTTTTGCATTTATGTCCGTTGGCACTGTACTCGGACGCGGACTCGGACTTTGGTACTCGCACTATGCCCTGTACTCGACCTTAAATATACTCGTGCTCAATACCCAGGACTCGGACTCGCCAGCAATGTAATCAGACTCGGACCAGTACTCAAAGTTCTCTGTACTCGAATCTGATGACTCTACTCCAACAGTGAATTATAGTATAACTAGAATAGTGTGATCAGGAGTTTTTCGGTAAAATTGCGGCACAACCGTAACCATCTTGTCGGGGACATATGCAGCTACATTGTAGACAGTTTTCAGCTCAATTTGTTGAGTATTGAGAGAGTAATTGCCAACTCTAGCACAAAGATGTATCTGAAACCGTTGCCGTGCTGTCATTCTTATGCAGTCTCGCTTGCTGTTTCGCACAGTAAGTGGTGCTATACTTGATTTTTCGGCAGTGAAGAATCTGTAGAATTGCAGCACAACAGTTATTATCCTGCAGGGGTCATCTGCAGGTACATTGTAAACAGTTTTCAAAAATGTATCTGAAACCGTTGCCGTGCAGTCATTCTTATGCAGTCTCACTTGCTGCATCGCACAGCAAGTGGTGCTATACTTGAGATTTCGGCAGTGAAGATTCGGTGGAATTGCGGCACAATCATTACCATCCTGTGGGGGACATCTGCAGCAACATTGTAGACAGTATTCAGTTCGATTTTTTCAGTATTGAGAGAGTAATTGCCAAGTCTAACACAAAAATGTATCTGAAATCGTTGCCGTGCAGTCATTCTGATGCAGTTTCGCTTGCGGTATCATACAGCAAGTGGTGCTATACTTGAAATTTCGGCAATGAAGATTCGGTAGAATTGCGGTACAACAGTCACCATCCTTAAGGGGACATTGGCGGCTACATTGATGCAGATTCGCTTGCTGTATTTTGATATTTCAAAATTTACCTTTAACTCAATCGGATGTAAGGTTACTACACAATTGGAGTGTGGAGATTGCCCATTGAAGGTGCTGTCACGTGAGTGACGTGACATAATATGATGACGTCGTGATGATGTCATGACAATTTTCTAATTATCATACTTAGATACATAGGCCTAAATTTGAACTCAATCGGACGTATGGTTTGTTCATGGCCTAAGAAGTTCGTCCATTCAATTCGCTTAAAGAACTTTCGTTGTGAAAAGCCAAAATTCCGAACAAATAAGTTGATCTTATTTATTTCATTTATTTTGTCACGACTAGTCGACTAGTCCTGACCAGTGCCGGGTATTCGACGCATCGACTACTGCAAAATCGATTAGTCGTCAGGCCACAGCTAGTCCGTTTACGACGGTAAATCAAATTTAACCCGAGCATCTTCATGTTTCGGATGTTTTTGCAAATCCGATTATTTTTCAAAAACCTAACATGTTTTTCTATTTGAAAAGTGAACAAAGGAAAATTGACTGGAGCGGGATTCGAACTGGCGACCTCCTGAATACCGTACAGGCGGTCTACCAACTGAGCCATCCAGCCCTATGTTGGTGGTGACCCCAATAGTCAACTATCCTAAAACCATTGTGTAATACATAATTCATGACTATATAAATGTATATATCTATGTAAGTTCTTAATGTTGACGAAAATGTTACAAAATCAGTACATTATATGTCCCCCAAAAACAACAACAACAACAACAACCTTGGAACCAATCGACGCAACAATTGCGTGTGACGTCGCCTACTGATCTAGTATAGGCTCAAACCACAGTATACTGCGTGGCGTTCTGCATGTGACGTAAGCAAGGTTTTTCGTCGCGAAAATGGGGTGTTAAATTATGGGTCTAAAATACCTCTTTGTGTACATACAATATTTTTTATCACAAACAATGATAAAGACATGTTGAGTTTTATAACAATACAGATATATTCAACTGCATATGACTTTTGATTACAGTAAACCTTCAACACTCTTGGCATACAGCGCGCGACCAATGCACATGTACAGCACGCAATCCCACCCATCCTTCCACACACATAGCTTGTTTGTAGAGTCCGATCGCAGTCTATTCGGCCGCTACGTGTGCTCTACGAAACATATTAATTACCATGCACTACACAATCATGCATTTACACAGTGGGTGCACGTCCAGACTATACGTTACCATATGCAAATTGTCTCTTTTCAATATTTATAAGGCACAGGCTTTCCAATTATTCAATTGGTCCTACATCGGCTACGCAATGATTAAGCATATGCAAAACGTCTGTACTGTCAAATTGGTGTGATATATTTTTGCATATATTAATTATTTAAATTAGTGCTGCGCCGGGCGTCACCGTACCATCATCGCGTTTCCACGAGTACAGTCGTGAGAGCTTGCGACTATACATGAACAGGTGTGGTGCGCTATGTAAACTGGAATCAGGTAAAATTCGGGCAGAGACCACGCATGCACCGTAGTAATTGTACACGTTCGTTCATGATATTTCTGATAAAATGCGAAAACAATAGTCCAATGCATGTAGGAAAAACACTATCGCGACAGATTTTAATCAGGTTTAAAATCCTGTCTCTTTCGAGCTTTCTTACAGTAATGTTGTATGTACCCTTTAAAGGGCTTGTACAACATTGATTACAAACCAAAACAGAAATGTTTACACGTATAACTTCACAGGGTATAAAGGCGGTAGTGGTAGAAACATACAGTGATTTTTGTTCTGCCTGAAATGGTGTATTTATACAGAAAAGAGTAATACCATCCACCAAAACATTTGTTTATCTTTGCACAAGATCAAACAAGAGACAGTTTTTGAAAACGGGATGTTTCCAATAAATGCTCTGTGTCAAACAACAAAACAGGATCAGTGATGCCAGTATTATTCCTTACACTGAGGTAATATTATATTTTGGTTTTTATCAAAGAAATGCAGATTCATTGGGCAAAAATATAAAGATACAGCAACAATAATCTGTGAAAATGTCAGTCCCATACGGTGCACACTTTATGAGGAAACAGTGAAAAACGCCCACAGTATATTTCTTAAATCGTTTTACTGTTATTTGTTATCTTTTAAAGATCAAAAGTATTTTGGTTATTGGTTTAACTCTTTTCTGGATAAATACATCATTTCAGGCAGAAAAGTTAACGGTATGTTTGTACCATCCCCATCGTTATACCTTGAAAGTGATAGGTAAAATGTGAACATTTGTGTTTCGGTATGCTACTAAAGTATCTTAGTACCTTGAAAGATAAGTTGCCGTCCCTATTCTTTTTAAATACATATAATTATTGCACGGTTGGCTTTCAAGAGGAAAATCGGTGTTTCGACAATAAATCATCACTTATTTTTATTCAGCTTCCTAGAGTCAATCTTCCATGAATAAGTAAAGTCGTGTATCAACCTACAGGCTTTATGTTTTCATTTCATGAAGTGTTTATCGAATTAGTGTCAACAAGTGAATTTTTCAGAGGATTTAAAAAGCCAACCAAACTGGATACTTGTATTGCTTGAATTAAGTATAAAATCGTTTGAAGTGTACTTACCAGTCTGTGATTTTCCTGGCGTTGCCTGAAGAAGCAAAGCGAGAACAGCCAAGCAAAGAGACTTGATCCGAAGGACCCAAATCGCCCCCATCTTCGGGCAGTGTTCAGTCAAAATCAAACTATTTCCCACTGCAGATGGGCTGCAGAGAATTGTTCTAGAGCAGCATGCGTTTACGGTCACTCACGCACGGGTCGATGGTTGGTTTGTGATTGAATAGAAAAAGCTTGGTACCAAACGCGGGCGGGGCCTGTTTTTTTTGTGTTTTTTTTTGGGGGGGGGGTTGTTTTTTTAACCAAAGGCTCAATTAAAATAAAAAAGAAGAAGACAGCAACAGATTCGCCAATTCATTATCTTTTCCACTGAAAAGCTCGGCGTACCGGTCTAGGTTTGTACCCGTTCTCGCCTTGTTAGTCATCTATTCTCTTGTGTACTCGGTGGATGCCAGTTCCCATTGCGCAAAGTTGTCACGGACAAAATACTCCATGGTACAGCGCCTTAATGATCTTAATTATATCAAGGATGTGTAAACATCAATGCCAATTTCATAATAAATTATGGATTGATTGTTGTCGCTGGAGGTGGGTTGTGTGGGTGTATAGGTTGTGTGTGTGTATATAGGTTGGCATGATCTTTACGTCATGATGAGTTAATTTGCTTGTTTTATTTTGTGATACAGATTTAGTTTCCATGACTACCTGCCTGTTTTGTAAATGGGGAGGGATAGGAGGATTGGGTCAGGAGCAATTTGTATATTGGAGATTCAATATTAAAGCCGCCATTTTGGATTCGATTCGTTCTCATCAGAAACAGCAAATCAGGAATCGTTTACCCATACACATGAATCGTGCGTGTTTTTATCATTATAAACACCCATCAAGACATTAGTTAATTTCTGGCCCAAGTCGTTGGTAAAATTATGAGAGTTTGAGCGGCTCGCATCTAAAATGTATCAAACTTTGTGAACGAATGTATCATGTCTCATATGGACCAATATTGATTGATACGGGGCCTTTATAATATGCCAGTGGAAAAAGCCTTGACCATGACCGAGGCTGTGAAGCTCTTCCATGGCGAGCACGCGGTCCCCTCCATGCACTGAGTATGAGCAAGGGCAAGGGCGGTGAAGGGCAAGCCTAATTTGCATATTATCTATTTCCCGACCAAAATCATGTAAAATCTCTGATTTATATACTGCGGTAGGCCTACACGCCGCGAAATGGGATTCGATTCACCCCGCTGACCCCATCAGATAGCTCGGTGGCCTATAAAGCGGTATGGCATCTGCAACTAGTAAGCAGGAGGTCGTGGGTTCGAATCCCACCTGAGCCAGCATTATTTTGTTTTTAATAAACCATTATAATAAAAATTGATGATCCTTGGGGTGTGGCGGTATGTGCGTGGTTTCATGGCTTCCGACTGCCAAACGAACAAAGATAATTGGGACACCACCAACATAATGGCTGGATTGCTCAGTTGGCAGAGCGCCTGTACGGTATTCAGGAGGTCGCCGCTTCGAATCCTAGTCAATTTTTCTTTGTTCACTTTTCAATGACTATAAATTCAGTCAGATTCCCTTGTGGTTATTTGATGATTAAACAAACGGTGTCAAGATATTAAAAGGCAGGATCAGATTTTAGTCATCCCAACGTACACGACTAGTACGTTTAGAATGAATTGTCAACAGTGCATTATTTAAAGGTACAGTACGGGATACCCACACAGAAATCTTCGCAGATTTCAATATAACTTCCCGGGCATGAAGATGATGCTGGTAAAAACATACCGTTTAAAATATGTTTGTCTAAACTGCTATATTTATCCAGAAATTAGCCAAATATAGACCCAAAACAGTTTTGATCTCGGGGTAAGATAAACAAAATTGATATTTTATAAGAGAAATTGAGTCGGGTTCTCTTCATTTTCTCGGGACTCAGAATGTCCAATTGACCTCAAATTTTCGCAATTTTTTCATGTATATGCTGGCTCACACAAAGTGTGAGCGCTGTTCTATGATCTTTAACAATCATGATTGTGATATACCTTGAGTGTGCATAGTTCCTACGTACATGCCCTCAGAAACCCGTATACTTACATGTTTCCTCTTGATTCTGGTCTCTGTATTCTTGTACTTGAAAATAAAAGGGAAAATAAGAGGGGAAATGGAACTAAGAAGACACAAAGATGTCTCCCAATATTTTTTCATAATTCATCATGCCTCCAAATGCAAAAATAATATACATGATGTAAAAAGGTGATATGACTGCAATGTCAGAAAATTGAAATGTATTGAATCCATAAACGTAATCAAACGTTTACAGCAACCTCAGTACCAAAGAAGCTTTTCTAAATCATCTTAATTGCTTTGAAAATAAAGACACTCGCTGTATTTGCAATGATGGCACTTGCGGGGTTGCATAAAAGAACAAATTAATTTCTTGCAATAATTCATTAAAAGAGAATAATGTTTATTGCAGAGTAATAATGATAACAATAGGTGCACTTGTGTTGCCCATTATACATTTCCATTTTCCAATTGGCTTATTGTGATCTCTTTATTTTTAAGTATTTTCTTTATTTTTAAGTAGTTTCTTGAAATATGGAACAAGACCCTTTGTTCAGCTATAACGTTTTCCGTTATGTGCTCTTGTCTTGTAAGGTCGTTTTTATTAAGAAATAAATAAGATAAATTATGTATACCGGACGAAAATATTGTGTATGGCAAATTGGCAATGATGTACTGGTACTGGGTTTGTAAAATGGATTGTTCAAAAGATTATATTTTTTGTTTGAGAAAACGAATTTAGAATAATGTTATGCTAAGAAAATACTTTTTCTGATGTCAGGGGCACGGATGCTACATGTATGCTTTAATTGGTAATTTTTGTGACAGTTTTGATATTCAGGGTAGTTTATACAGCATTGTATATTCATTATATCTGCCTTAACTGACATTTATAAACTATGCATTTGTTTTGGTTAAGGTATGACAAATGAAAAGTTATTCCATATAATGCATGGTTTAAATTGGCAATTATAAACCTAATATAATATTCATCGGGGCCAATTTCATGGAGCTGCTAAGCACAAAGATTTGTTCATTATGTCTTTCACAAAAAACAAATCACCGTTCAGAATTCCATTTGATATTCATGGTCAGTGAACAACAGTCAAAAAAAAAACACGAGCGATACACAACACATGGAAATTTGGTTGTTAACCCTGACAGAAATGTCATGCTTATCAATTCTGTGTGCTAAGCAGACTAGCTTGCAGCTGCGCGACGCGCGGAATTGACCAATCAACATTCTGCTTCACGATCCTGACGGAAAATGTATGGTCTCAAAACAGATCTGATTGGCTGATGTGCCGCGTTGCTTAAAATGTGCATGGACGCATGTATCAGACGTTCGTACGTAGTGACACGGAGTAGAACATGTGATACTCAGACTAGGAAAGATGTTTGGCCGCCCGGCGTTCTCATTTTCGTTCAATATGTTTGAACGGGGAAAGAGGGAACAAACACCCACACTACAATTTGGGACCTGTTTGTTTCAGGAACGCAATAGGTGATCCGGAAAGCTAAAACTGGTTCAGATCACATTTTAGCTTATCCTGCATGGGATGTGGATTTATAAAATTCAATATGGACACCAGATCCGCGGCAAAACGAACAGTCCCTTAAAGGGTCTTTGCAATAGGAATATTATGGCTTGAACATGCGCCAAAAATAAATTGTTACTTTGGCCTTTGATTTTACCCACTTCCTCACACTGTTTCAGGGTAAACAACATATTTTTTTGTTTGTATGCTTATTAGAGTTTCCATATTCATGAGCAAAACTGTGATGTCATCTAGGTACTTGAGAGCAGTAATCCAATTGCTTTGTGCAAAAAAAAGTTTGGGTTGTTTTATAGGTTTTCTGACAAACCTTTCCCCTCAATTGGTTTTATTGTGCTGAATATATTCCTTTCACTCAACTGGTGGTGTAAATTTTTTGACAAACCATTTCTGTGGGTCATGTTTGCCTCTTAATCTGTTTATGTTTTTTAATTATATTTTGGCTGTTGGTTCCCTACATGAGTATGCCTGAAAATTCCCATTTTGCAAAGCCGTTCAAAAGAAAACCAAATGTTGGTTTGAAACCAAAATAAGACTTGCCATTCAATATCTGTCAGTATATTCTCTATATGAAGGCAATAAAATAAGCACTGCGTGAACTCTTTAAGCTCATGAGTCTGCGAGGGTGTCACTCCAGTTTTTCGAAATTAATTGCCTTTTAGAGGCTTGGATGATTGCACCATGAACTGATTGTATGCAAAATATTCACTGTGATATCAACATGAAAAATGGGCTTCATTTTTGTGGCTTAAAAGGCGCATGCTCGTCGATGCAAGACGGACAAAATTCGTGCCACGAAAAGTCACATTTGCCCTTTGCGGTTACCAGCTATTACAATCCCGGAGGGCGAGCGCTAGCCGGTCTAAAAATTACCCTGTACGCGTATTACACTAGTTTGTGTGTGCGTGTTATGCATTGTACACGATTGATATAAAGCATAGATATCAAAAGAATAAATAACTAGATGGGAAACGTGTATCAGACGCGCATTCAGTGTGGGGGCTGCCATTAGTCACGTGAATGAGGCTAAAAAAAATAAAAATGTGTGTAAAGTTCGAATGGCTATTCAAGTCTGAATGGGAATTTACCTCGAGCAACTTAATATGGATATAAAGATATAAGCCCTTTACTCTGCTAATTAGATGTTGTTTATTCCATTTTACCATTGCGCGTCGTCACATTCACGTGACTATTTAGCGCGTCCATGAGCAGCAAACAAGTTTTCTGCACAAGTAATGGCAGGCGCGCGCACGGCTTCCCATCTAGTGTTTTATTCTTCCGATATCTATGAAATAAAGTTGCTGCACGCGCGACGGGATGGTTATGAAGTGGACACCGCATGTCTGCATGAACTGTCGATGCCTGTTCATTGTACATGTATGTGTACGTAAACTACGTATAAAGTACATGTAGGCCGTTGCATCTGCCCTCGAAATGTGTTCACTGTTAATTGTGTTGTGGGATGTTTCATGGAGCAAGAAAAAAATTAATTATCACCCCGTTTGATAGATTTTGAAACAAAAAGTGAAGTTTTCCACATCCCCGCAGCTTTTTGTGAAAAAATCGATTCAAATTTACCGATTGAAGTCAGACCAAAAACTGTAAAAGTAAACAACTACCACCCAGTCGGTAAAGCCATGGAGGAATTCTATGGTACAACCACCGCGAAGAGCAGCAGCAACATACTTTTATGGACAATTATGGTGAATTGCAGGAACACTATCCCAAAGTAATCTTATTATAACCTTCTTCTTATTATAAGAAAAAAATACAGCATTTTGTGTACTTCCTTGCAGACCTATATTTTATGTGATATAGGGAGTAATTCACCAAGATTACCAAATTATAAGATAAATTTCACTTTTACTGGAATTATACGAGCCCCCACGTTGATATACTTTTGTGTATGTCGTTATGGTCAGTTTTGTAGAGAGTGAGGTTTATAATTATACATGTAGTATGTTGCAAGATAAATAGAAGCTGATACAGAGACTTGAAACTTCTCAGTCACTTCTCATAAAAGGAACTGTTTTCTACTTAGTAGACTACATCATGCAGCATATAATGTACATGTACATGTACAGTACATGTGCACGTCTGAGGGCGAAAGTCTGATTTGACGTGGCGCAATTGGCCGCCATTTTGAAAGTGGGCAAGCAGTGGCCAAAATCGGCATAGGCCTAATCCCGCCTAAACCCTACCTAGAACGAAGATCATTAAATTTAGTGTTTTAGAGATTGTTCATGCTCATGGACTGGAGTATGATCTTTTGATAGGAAGGGCGGTTATGAATGTCAAATTTCTCCATGCTTGTACTAGTTAACCTCAGCTTTTGAAATTGCTAATAAATGTTACTGTTAAGTCTTAAATTTAAATAAAGTAGGCACAGGCTAGGTCTGGAGTCTGAAAGAAATCGCCTACTTTTGCCTAAAATATTGATGTGTGAACAATGCTTTCTAGACAATATGCTATTTTAGTGTTAGTGATTATTACGATTACCATATTTCATATGTTGTAGTAGGCCCTAACCTTCTTTTTTGCTAATAAATTTTTTACTTATTTATTTTCATTAATTCCAGATGCAAAATTCAAGATAAGATCCAAGATTCAAGATTCAAGTTTCAAGATTTAAGTTTTAAGATCTAAGTTTTATGATTCAAGTTTCAAAATTCAAGTTTCAAGATCAACGTTTCAAGATGGAAGATTTTGGTTATCACCACCAACAAATGGCCCTTTTCAGGACCACCAAATCATCTAAAAAGAGATTATATTCAAGTCTGTTGATTACTGCCAAAAGATAAATTCTATTTTTATTATTGCATTTTTTTTTCACAAATGTTTACCAAGATTACAGGTCCAGATTTTAGGAATGAAGACACGATTCAAGATTCCAGAACTGAGATGCAGGATGTCACTCAGATGCAAGATTTAAAGAAAAAAAGAGAATAGGAAATTCAACCCCCCCCATGTTTACTACTATACTCCTATACTGTACATTTTTAAAAGTATGAGTTCATTTTTTTCCTGGAGTTTGAGTACAAATGTGAACACTAATCTCCTGGGAATATTTCCATTTTGCATTTCAGTTGAAGATGCACTTGCCTTTACAAATGTGTAATTATTTTTGCTTTGACATATTTAAATAAAGCCTACAATAATTTACCGGAATATACTGTGGTATCTGAGACAATCCATAGAACCAGTGAGATGCTTCTTATCTTTAATGTATGATAGTTTGTACATTCCTATTGAAATTGTTGAATGTCAATATAAATGTTCCAATCCCGCTCCGGTCAATTTTTCTTTTTTCACCTTTCATTGACTCCCAAATTCATTCTCATGTGGCTATAGTTCATGGTTATATTAATTAAAAAAGGCGAATGCACAATTGCTGATATTTATCCACCGTTATTTGTGTGTGTGCAGTTTTATCCACGTTTATGCTCGTTATATTGTTCATCTGTCATAACCACAGACAATTATTTATTAAGACTCATGATTTTATTCGTTAGATCTATTTCTTGTTATAAATTGGTGTAATCTCTTTGGTTGGTCACATGCAAATTATTCATGTATAGCTGTTTTTTGTTTACATAATATCTTTTATGTATTTAATATACGCACGTTCCGCTATTAGGGGCATACTCGTTTTAGTAATACCCCATCACCAACTAATATATTTTTTATATTCTAAATGCATGTATTAATATATTGATTTAGAACCGGAAAGAAAAAAATGCAAGATTTCTGTATTGTCTCAAGTTTGTGGTGCAGGTCGGCTTATTTAATGCTTGGATCCGTTTGTAATGAATTACAACGGTCAACATAGAGGAGTGGATATACGTCTTCAATCTCATATTTCACTTAACCCGGATAAAAACCCAATACCCTCCTTGTTTCACATTAAGACTGACAATTATTCAAGAAACAATACTATTTTACGCGCAATCGAGTTATGACCGGCCCTGGCACTCGACTTGAAAAGTGGCATATCCTAAACTAAAGCTAAATTCGAGTGGAGAGGGGCAGTTTTAATGTGAAGGATTTTTTGTCAATTATTGCAAAACTTTTCAAATTACCCTAGTTCATTCAAAAAACTTACTATTGATGACTAGCATTCTTGACGATTAGGTTGAAACTCCCAAAAAGATCAGAGAAAATCAACTTTTAGTAATGCGTTTTCTGAGCGCTCTGTGTACGTGTAAAAGAATAGGCACATTTTTACACGCTTTTTGCCCACTTAAGACGCCATCTTTGATTCTCCATGTGTAGCCGAGCGCGCGTCACGCACGGCACGGTGAGTGCGCACTCTAGTTTTCTAAATATAACTCTATGGTTATTGCACAGAGCTTAAGCGAGACGGGTGCGCCAGACTATTGTGATTGCCAACGAGCTACCTAGGTTGCTAAAAAAAAATCACGCCTGAGTGGGTTTGCGACTTGGGGCCCAAGTCATGAATATTGGCGTGAATATTTGCGTCAATATTTGCGACTTGAGGCCATGTCGTGGAGACACTGCGCTCATTTACATTTAAATCGAAGACACCTATAAATTAATTCATTTTGTATCACTTTATGTCTCGCGGGAATTATTTCAGATATCATTATAGATGATATTCTATTTGGAGAAGAGAAAAAAAACGTGACGCCAATAACCAGAGCTATAAAAATGAAATGCCTTTTTAAAGGTACAGTGTAGGATAGCTTGAATTTCTGCATTTATCCATATATTAGTCAAACCAGTTTTGATCTTGTTAACCATTCTGTATGTTTTATAAGAAACATAATATCGGTTGTATATTTTCTCTTGACTAAGATGTCCGATTAAGATAACAATTTTTACAGGTTCATCACTTCCTATACATGCTGTATCAGACTAAATTTCGGAGCTGTTCTGTGACTTTTACCATTCTTGTATTATACATTTAAGTAAGTGCAGTATGTTCAAATAATGATTGTATATTTAACTGTTATAGTAGGGATATATTTACTTTTTAGCGATAATGCACGGAGAAGTAAGGAAATTAAATCATGTTCTAAAATCTTGAGTGCTGCAGCTTGTCTTGTAAGGTACAGAATTTAGCAGAATAGTCATTCTCAATCGTAAGGTTTTTGTTAAGCGTCTGTCAACCTCCACCAATCCAATTCTGTGCAAAAATTACAGACGGTGAAAATTATCATGAATGCAGCAATTACCATGAATTGTTCCTATGAAAGTAGGCAATTGGCATTTTGGACTGCTTAGCTTCACAGATCGTGTATGGCACTAATGCACACGGTATCGATTGGTCGTGCGGTGGATCGTGTTGGCTCGGTTTCAAAAGAACTGTCTTTCACTAGTGTTCCTTCGTTTTGAACGTGCGCAGTACCGTAGTACCGTAAAGACCTTGCCATTGCCCAATGAGAAGCTCTGCACAACAAGCTCCGCCCAATTCAGACGGTTGCATTCATTGAACATCATACATATTCATGTTATACAAATAGCTCTTTATGAAAGGCAGAAAACCCCGTAATATATACCTGTGTAGTAAATACATGTATACAAAGTTTTACTCATGCGCAGAGCTGCAGTAATGTGCACCTGTAGCTGTATTTAATACCGTATTGTAAACCTTCACTGTAGGCCAACTGTATTAAATGGTCCCCATTCGGCGCATTGCGGTACGAATAATGAAAAAGGAACTTCACTTGTGAATAGGCATTGAGCGCGTAAAAGAATGTCATTTGAATGATGGTTGTTTGCCGTGGCTCTGTCGCGACCCTCATTTTATATAAAGGTATTAATAATATACAAAACAGTTTGTTGCTTAATGCTGTGCAAGTAATAATGTTTATTGTGCTCTACCAATGTATAATTTTTTTAGTCCAAGAAATTAGATAATGAAGTCATAAAACAGTTATTTCGGGTTGCTGTAGATGCCTTCAAACGTCTCGTTCGACGAATACACTGAACTAAAAGCTGTTTCATCATGGAAAGCATATGCACTCACTTATATATGGCATTTATTTCTCTATCCTATTAATTTCTGATGTTTATAATTGTTCCTGAGAAATGTTTCGAATACGAGTGCACATTTTTCAACATATAAACAAATTGTCCTTAATTTCGATGGATACAAACAAAACTTAATATGTGTCTTCCAATGCTATTTTCTCGACTTTTACTGTATTTTAGACTGACAATTTTTCATGCTGCGAATTCTTTCTCCAATTCGTGTTTTGTTTCAACTTTGAAGACAGTCAAAACATTTAAGCCGACTTTTCTCAACCATTGTCATACCGGTACTTTCCAACAGTTTCACTATCTGTAAAGAACAACTTATTACAGTCGTGCACAAAAATCGAAATGCACTGCAGCCGACCGTAGCGTATCGCTTCTGACTATGCACAGCCGACTTGAATACCATTAGGACACAGTGCGTTATCTCATCTGAATGTGAACAGCCTTCCTGAATAGCATCAGGCCAGTACGTTATCTCATCTGAATGTGAACAGCAGGCCTGAATAGCATTAGGACAGTACGTTGTCTCATCTGAATGTGAACAGCCTTCCTGAATAGCATTGGAGCAGTACGTTGTCTCATCTGAATGTGAACATCCTTCCTGATTAGCATCAGGCCAGTACGTTATCTCATCTGAATGTGAACAGCCTTCCCGAATAGCATTAGGACAGTACGTTATCTCATCTGAATGTGAACAGCCTTCCTGAATATCATTAGGACAGTACGTTATCTCATCTGAATGTGAACAGCAGACCTGAATAGCATTAGGGCAGTACGTTATCTCATCTGAATGTGAGCAGCCTTCCTGAATATCATTAGGACAGTACGTTATCTCATCTGAATGTGAACAGCCTTCCCGAATAGCATTAGGACAGTACGTTATCTCATCTGAATGTGAACAGCAGACCTGAATAGCATCAGGGCAGTACGTTATCTCATCTGAATGTGAACAGCAGACCTGAATAGCATTAGGACAGTACGTTATCTCATCTGAATGTGAACAGCAGACCTGAATAGCATTAGGACAGTACGTTATCTCATCTGAATGTGAACAGCAGACCTGAATATCATTAAGGCAGTACGTTATCTCATGTCATCTGAATGTTGAACAGCCTTCCTGAATATCATTAGGACTGTACGTTATCTCATCTGATTGTGAACAGCCTTCCTGAATATCATTAGGACAGTACGTTGTCTCATCTGAATGTGAACAGCCTTCCTGAATATCATTAGGACAGTACGTTGTCTCATCTGAATGTGAACAGCCTTCCTGAATAGCATTAGGACAGTACGTTGTCTCATCTGAATGTGAACAGCCTTCCTGAATATCATTAGGACAGTACGTTGTCTCATCTGAATGTGAACAACCTTCCTGAATATCATTAGGACAGTACGTTGTCTCATCTGAATGTGAACAGCCTTCCTGAATAGCATTAGGACTGTACGTTATCTCATCTGAATGTGAACAGCCTTCCTGAATATCATTAGGACAGTACGTTATCTCATCTGAATGTGAACAGCCTTCCTGAATATCATTAGGGCAGTACGTTGTCTCATCTGAATGTGCACAGCCTTCCTGAATATCATTAGGACTGTACGTTATCTCATCTGAATGTGCACAGCCTTCCTGAATATCATTAGGACTGTACGTTATCTCATCTGAATGAACCGCCTATAGCTCAATTCAGACAGTTGCATTCATTAAACATCATACATAATTATTATTTTATGCAGTTATACTATATTATTTATATTTATATTTTTGCCACACTCGCAGAAACCCAGTGCAGTTATAATGCAAACTATAATAGTCGACCGAAGAGCAGGAGTAAACCTTCACTTTACTGTTTGGTCCCCATCCCATTGCTCGTACATTGCAGTATACGAACAATGAAATAGGAACGTTGCTTGTGAAAAGGCTTTGAGCGCGTAAAAGAATGTCATTTGAATGAGGGTTGTGTGGCGTGTATGTCGACGCAACTATTCGTGTCAGTATTTGAGAAAGGTATATTTAGGCTACTAACAATCAAACCGTACCGCCCCAATGATATTAAGGAAGGGTGTTCACATCGTACTGCTCTAATGCTATTCAGGTCTGCTGTTCACATTCAGATGGGATAACGTACTGTCCTAATGATATTCAGGAAGGCTGTTCACATTCAGATGGGATAACGTACTGTCCTAATGATATTCAGGAAGGCTGTTCACATTCAGATGGGATAACGTACTGTCCTAATGATATTCAGGAAGGTTGTTCACATTCAGATGAGATAGCGTACTGCTCTAATGCTATTCAGGAAGGCTGTTCACCGTCAGATGAGATAACGTACTGTCCTAATGCTATTCAGGAAGGTTGTTCACATTCAGATGAGATAACGTACTGCTCTAATGCTATTCAGGAAGGCTGTTCACATTCAGATGAGATAACGTACTGGCCTGATGCTATTCAGGAAGGCTGTTCACCGTCAGATGAGATAACGTACTGGCCTGATGCTATTCAGGAAGGCTGTTCACATTCAGATGAGATAACGTACTGGCCTGATGCTATTCAGGAAGGCTGTTCACCGTCAGATGAGATAACGTACTGGCCTGATGCTATTCAGGAAGGCTGTTCACATTCAGATGAGATAACGTACTGTCCTAATGCTATTCAGGAAGGCTGTTCACATTCAGATGAGATAACGTACTGCCCTAATTATATTCAGGAAGGCTGTTCACAATCAGATGAGATAACGTACTGGCCTGATGCTATTCAGGAAGGCTGTTCACATTCAGATGAGATAACGTACTGTCCTAATTATATTCAGGAAGGCTGTTCACAATCAGATGAGATAACGTACTGGCCTGATGATATTCCGGAAGGTTGTTCACATTCAGATGAGTCAACGTACTGTCCTTACTCATAATGCTATTCAGGTCTGTTGTTCACATTCAGATGAGATAACATACTGCCCTAATGATATTCAGGTCGGCTGTGACATTCATACGGTTCCGTCAGCTACAGTGCATTTCGATTTTTGTGCACGACGGTAATAATTTGTTCTTTAAAGATAAATAAAACTGGTGTACCGGTATGACAAAAGTCGGAAAGTTGAAACAAAACACGAATTGGAGAAAGAATTCGCAACATGAAATTCTTTACTCCCCCGAGTCTTAAATACTGTAAAAGTCCAGAAAATAGCATTGGAAGACCCAAATCAATTTTGTGTTTCTATGCATCGAGATTAAGGACAATTTGTTTATATGTTGAAAAATGTGCACTCGTATTCGAAACATGTCTCAGGAACACTTATCAACATGAGAAACTAATAGGATAGAGAAATAAATGTCATATCGAAAGTGAGTGCATATGCTTTCCATGATGAAACAGCTTTTAGTTCAGTGTATTCATCGAACGAGACGTTTGAAAGCAGCTACAGCAAACCGAAATAACTGTTTTGTTACTTCATTATCTAAAAAAAATATACATTGGCATAGCACAATAAACATTATTACTTGCACAGCATTAAGCAACAAACTGTTTTGTATTTCATTAATACCTTTATATTAAAATGAGGGTCGCGACAGAGACACGGCACACAACCCTCATTCAAATGACATTCTTTTACGCGCTCAATGCCTATTCACAAGTGGAGTTCTTTTTTCATTATTCGTACCGCAATGCGCCGAATGGGGTCCATTTAATACAGTTGGCCTACAGTGAAGGTTTACAATACGGTAATACAGCTACAGGTGCACATTGCTGCAGGTCTGCGCATGAGTAAAACTTTGTATACATTTATTTACTACACAGGTATATATTACGGGGTTTTCTGCCTTTCATAAAGAGCTATTTGTATAACATGAATATGTATGATGTTCAATGAATGCAACCGTCTGAATTGGGCGGAGCTTGTTGTGCAGAGCTTCTCATTGGGCAATTGCAAGATCTTTACGGTACTACGGTACTGTGCACGTTCAAAACGAAGGAACACTAGTAGGACTACTTGATGAGGAGCCGTTTCCTGACTTCACCTTCACCGAAATTGATCAGTCACGCTCCTTGTTTGTCATGCAGTCAGTGAAACGAACACCACTGCGAGCAGTGCTGTTTATCTGTGCATAGTTACTTTTGATTATAGCGTTCATTCGGTTGACACCAATGCCAATTTGACTTGAATCGTCGTTGGAATATTTCCGTTATATCATTGTATAATTATATTTTTTGAGGGTCATTATTCTACGTGCTGAAAGGGACAAAAATTGGGCTTCGAGTTTCTGCAGGTCGAGCACCCGAGTAAACCACCGGGCAGCCTCTGTGCAGTTTTGGTCCAAGCCACCTTGAGCATCATGTGGGGTGCGCATTCTCTTAGCTGGTTGGTTCTCGCTTTGTCTCTGATGGTATTGCTAGGCAAGACACAGTCTGGTAAGTTCTCTTCCCGATTTCCACCACCCCTTCAAACTCAAGTTACAATTATACTGAAGCCATTTCGGTATTTCGACCTGTTTCATTCTTTTTCTAAAATCACTAACGAAAAAAGTGTGTATTGTGAATACGGAAATGGCCGGTAAAACATTTCCATCGACGGTTGCAAATGCTTCAGTAAATTAACAACCTTAAGTACATAATATCTAGCATTCCAAGTTATTTCAATATGTTTAACCGTAAAACTAAATTGGCACCCCAGTCAAAAAACATACACAATTTGACGACCTGTCGCCTTACCAACTGCACGTATCAATACCAGTCTCCTTAATTGCATGCATCAAAAACAAAATCGTTTTCTGGCCCGAGTCTCTACATGTATACTGCCTCACCATTTTTGTATCTACCGGTGTGTCCACGTCACTGCGTTTACATTGATAAGTATCAATACTATTGCAACTCATTAATACACCCATCCAGTAGGTCACGCCTCTTGACAAATTGACCAATCACAACGTGTTATTTAACCGCCATTTTGTCCGACATATTCACAACGTTATGGATTTTGTATTCTTTACTACACACTTTTCGTTGAGTCTACTTTTGTTTTGTATATACAAGGCAATTCTTTCACGAACCCAACTAATATCCTTAACCATGATCAAGCGGCGTTTATAAATTCATAATAATAATGACTCTCGATGACTCTCGATGCCCTGGCTGATAGTAAACGTGGATTTTTTGCCTTTTCCAAAACCAAACTCCAATGGAGTGAAGTGCTTTCGGTCGTTGAGGGTATGTAATTCTTCGCGTGTGGGAGATCGTTAGTCTGGTTCCCGGACCCAAAAAGCTCCCGACTATCGTCTGTCAAATATAGGTTCCGATACCGGCTACGTGTACTGGATGGTCACGTGACCAAAAAAAGTCAATGTTTGACATTTTAGGGACTCGTTTTCGTCCGACTTCGGATAGTAACGTTGACTGTCGGCTAGTTTCGACAGGGTCAATCGAGGGAAAGACAGTTAATTTAAATATGTAAAATTCCGTGCCACAGCTAGCCCAAATAGAGCATACTTATTGTCCAAATACAACAGAGTACTCTTCCTATTATGCACTTTTGAGGAGTTTGTTGTTTGTTTTTCCCCCACTCTTTGGAATCTTTGCATGTGCTTACAAAAGTGCAAAAATGATTACTAAAACGGAATCTCGCCAAACTCTAAAACTAGCTTCCACGCCTGCGCAGACATGACAGCTGTGTCATTTTCTATTTTTAACCGTAGCCGACTTGATCGGATTATTATAGTTGTCTCAAATTTATATCGTTAGACCCGTGGTTTAGAAATTGTTTACTACGTAGTCATGTAGACTGCTGAATCAGATACATTGCTAGCGTTTCAACTTGATCCTGAACCTTCTTGTTCGAGCCACCAATTAGTTGGGAAAATCGATGTTAAGTGCATTATGCAACTACCTAATGGAGTGTTTGTAATTTTGAAGAATGGCAGACCAATTAGTCATGCCATAAATTGAACGATTAGGTGGCCTTATATGGCGCGACCAGGATTTGTGTATACATCAGCAAGAGGCGGTAGTGTACCTTTTTTTTCCTTTTTTTTTTAGATGTTTTGAAAAACATTGTTCTGGCGCGAGTCCGAAACGGTTTCAGGATTTTCATTTTTGTTGTTTACACTGTTGTCTGTATTTTGCATCTACTAAATATCCACAAAAAAACTTAAAAACAATACATGAACATTGAAATATTGTGGGAATGCCTTAAGTCGTTATATGAATGTATATAAACATGGCGAGTATAAGAGTGAAGACGCATTTTTGGTTTGGTTTGTGACAGGGATTTGATACGATACACGAAATATTTCAGTTTTCACTGTGGTGACTTTAAAGACAGGAATTGTTGGTTCTTGGGTCTCAATTCTGATCAAGATATGACCAACACATTTAATGGACCATCGGATACCATTAAATTTACAAAGCTGAACGTTTGTTTGCTAACTATAATAATGATAACATGTTGAGTGTGATATGCTGGTTTTTAATGCCTTGAAACAAGATCAAAGCCAAATTCATAATTTCGAGATTAACTGAATGGTTTCACAAAGAAACGAAATTTGTTTCGTTCCCTAATATTTTGTGTTTACCTCGGTGGAAAATTGGAGCCCTGGGCAAGCGCTAAAATTGCGCCCCAACTTCCAAGCTCTGATGCCAATGAAAAAAAAAAGGAAGAATCCAGACAATTTGAAATTGGGATCTATCTTTGTTTGATCATTAGGGATTTGATTTCAACTAAATTAAAAAAAAAACTAATTGTTTCCTACAGGTTTTCGTTTTCTTTTTTCTTCCCCCTTTTTTTCCCATAGCAAGTTTTGGCGTCATCACTATATTTAATTATCAATATTTATTGTTGGGCCACTTTGCCTCATTCAATCTTCATCAAAGTTACACCGAGCGAAGATCCTATAGCATAATATTATCAAATAAATTTTGTTTTAATGATGTCATCGAGAGATTGATTTTTTTTATTAATTGTATTTACCTTAGACTTTGTACACAGGGTTTTGAGTCGAATATAACAATTTGGAAGCCTGTGAGGCGTTGATATGGATATTTCCACTAGGCTAATTGCACAGACATAACGAGCTAGAAAATCAAGCATTTTGCTGTTTCCACCGACAATCATGCACAACCATACATACTAAATACCGTATGTGCGCCGTCATATAATACTATTCAGCCATTTCTGCGTTTGTCATATGCATGTGTTTGTATTTTTGCATGTATCACTGGACCAGTTACGGCACTTCTGACGATTTATTACGACAAAAAAAGGTACTACCATACGTTTGTAGGTGAAAAACCAAAAACGAATTTTCCACACATTTATCTATAGCTTACAGGGTATAAAGATAGATCTGGTAAAAACATACCATTTCTGCCCAAAATGCTGTATTTATCCATTATTATGAAGAAAAAAAATCACACATTCACTCTTGTTCTACTGCTAGTGCTATGATAAATTGAGTGGAAATTGTACAGGTCTGTTTTTATATCATGAAAAATCAAACTATGAACAGACCGCAGATATTCTATAAAGGTTACCAATTAAAGTTTGATACTACCTTTAAGACACCGCTGATATTGCTATTTCTGTATTGGGCTAAATTTGTACAGTCATGTTCACGGAGCAGAAAGTTTAGCATTTCGCTGTTACCTATAACATAATAATCAGACTGGAATAAGCTCGGAAACTGACTTGTGTTTCTTCAAGTACAAACACATGTATTTTTTTGCGCTGCTCAAAAGTGGCGCCCGGGGGACGTGTCCCCTCCCAAATACGCCACTGGTTTACCTCGAATTTTTAAATTTCGTTCGTGTTTACAAAATCACATTAAAGTCACATTAAAATTGAAGATATTTTGAACCCATGAAACTAAGTAAAAAAATGATTCTACTTTATATTTCGTTTCTTAAAAATAATGCGATTCGTCACCTCCGATTGAAATAAACTTTTTAGGGACGGAATAATTTCGAGGGAACATAATAATTGTTATTAAGGGAATAGAATAATTCAAGGGTCGAAATATCATTTCAAATGAATACTTCTTTTAAATTCAACATTATTTGGCATTGTATAAAGGCAACATTGGCCAATTGACGAGGCATACAAGTTGTAGGAGGCTTGCCCGGTCACAAACGTTAACGTCCGGACAAGAGCCAGGGTCAAAACAATAATGCGACGGCATACCAACCTCTGAGTGAACTACACCGCTAACGTTGTATCGGTAGACCAGCATGTAGAGTCTGTATAGAGCCCTACGGAATAACAAATTGAGATCGAGGCGGTGATGATAATGGCTCTCAATACTTCGTTCGTACTCAGTAAGATCGGATGAAGGAGCTTTGCAGTGTAAATGTTCTCATAAAATCAACATTAACATGAACGTCCTCAACCGACGTCAACGAGCGGTCTAACTGATGAACGCCAAGGGAGCAAGCTCAGTCTGGGGTTGTCTACCACACCCGTCTCGATCATCCAGGAGTCCCATCCCTGTTTCATTTTGCGGCTTTTCCTGGTCACATACTTCTCCCTTGATGTAAGATACCTCACTCAGGTTATCTGGATAACATTCCCAGCAAATAATGATGCCTGAGGTTACCCCGCCTGCTGTTGCGTTGTGCATTCATCTTCGACATCGGTAGTATACATTCGGACCATGTTCCACCTCCAGGTGCCGCCACGACTTCGATATGGCAGAAATCCTCCACCACACTTCAGACATTCAATCATCTCCTTTAATATTGTTTTTCTATTGGTAGAGCACATTGATAATCTCCATCGGTACAGGACAACAGGCTGTGAACAATTCTGTCCAAGTTCATTGAAGAGAATGCTATCGTCTACGCCACTTTTTTACCCTCTCCACTTCTTCTAGTCGCTAGGCTAACGGCATATACTGTTTCTGACCTAACGTTTTCGTGTTTTGTAAGTGTCTCTCCAGTGGACTTGTGTTGTGTTGCTCTGTTTGCAACACTATGCCAACTTCTCTTCCAAGTCCCGTTGTCGCTTACGAGGATTAATCATCAAGGAAACCATTCATTATAAGTCCCGGTTGAACGTTTCTATCAATCCATCGGACTTGGGGTTATATGACGTTGTGCGTGTCTTCCGGATACTCAGGATGCAACACAACTGAACGAAGAATAATTTGTTTTACTCAAAATTGCGTCCCTGATCTGAATGCAACTCGATGTGGATAACGAACCTGCAGCTGAACCCCGACACAAACTCTAGCCACAATCTCTCACCATATCTACCATCCCGTCGCGTTTTGGGTACGCTTCGACCCAATTGGCTTAGTTTCCGACGACTAATACGTACTTTATTTGTCTCGGGAGGGGCACATTATGTCCAATGCCTATACATGCTGGAGGCGCACCGACAGCGTTATGCTGAAGAGAAGCTTTCCGGGCCTTGGCAGGTGACTGACCCACGACCTCATGTCTGCTCCCATCCAATGCAAGTAGCCTGCCTCTACCTTTTCACTGTATTTGCCTGACCTATGTGTGCTCCTTTGGGCAAGCCATATACTTCCTTTACAATCTCTTTCCAATAGGCTTCGGGTATACGATCAATTGTACTTTCATTTTTCAACTGCCGCCTGCAAAGAAGCACCTGTAGTCTACAATGCAATGTAGAGCCTTCACAAAAGTAGACTCGTTCTCTTCTGCTTCTGCTCTGACACAGCTATACACGTTGTGCCTGTTGTGCCTCAGACTCAATCCATCAGCGTTTCGATGAGATCTCCTATCTCCTTTCGAAGAGATGAACTATGGTCATGTCTTACTCGCTGAATGACCTGCATTCAACGAGAAAAGCTGCCCTTGTGTGTGCCTGTAATTCATCAGCCAGCGTAGTACATTATGGTCAATGCTAAATACGACGAACTGACGCCCATACATGATCTGACGAAATTTATCTAACTTAACGCTGTAGTTTTGGAAGAGATCACTCGCTCTAAACAATTTATTTATCACCTGGGAAAGTACCGCTAACACTCCACAATATGGGTTATTTGTGTCTAGTATGTATTCCTCCTCCAGAAAGGCAAATATAGGAGCCTACTTTAACTATGTTAAAACTAATGAAAGGTGGCTTAACACTCCTCGCTCCACTCCTGCCCCGTCTCGGTCAAGCGATGTAACGGACTTATACCTTGAAAGAGTGACATAACAGACCAACTTTATTTAAACCGCCAGTCAGAGGAAGCTATGGACCTCGTTGACATCCTTCGGCGTCAGCCACTCTTTCAAGACTCACCTTCAGAATCCCTGGGTCAGTTGCAATGCTATTATCCCCACAGGTATGTCACACTTCTAAACTCCTTGGACTCTAGTTTCAATCTTGCATATCCTAGGCGCCGTAAGAGAACTTCAAGAGCTTTAGTTCCAACTGCAACATCTTTCCAAAGACGAAAATGTCCTCCAGATAGACCAGAACGGTTTCCCACAATTGGTCTGCCAAAACTCGCTCCGCCCGTCGCTCGAGCGGCGATGATACGTTAAACAAACCAAATGGCACCACGCCCTAGCAATACACACCACTTCTCAAAAGGAATGCTGATTATTTCTGCTTAGCTTCATTGTCCAGCTTACCTGCCAGTAATCTGTAGAATGATCCAGCGTTGAAAATCATTTCGACCCATAAAGGGGCCAACGAGTTATCGATCCTTGGGATCGAATACACGTCCTTCAACGTTAAGGCATCTTCACCAACACTACGTTGGCTGGCCAGGGCTGTTTGGAGGCTTGATCACGCCACGTTTCCCTCAGTGATGTTGTGCTTCACCCAATCTGTGCAAAAGTCTAAAAAATGCAGCATGACACAGTTTCCTTGACAGAGTGGTCCATTTTGTATGTTATTATTATTATTCATGGTTTATTATACCCTCATTCAGCAGCCCGAGGGCTGAATTGCATGAAGTTTACAATTAAAAAAATGTTTAAAAATATTTAAAAGGTATACATTAAATATGAAAAGTAAACGGATCGCAATTAAAATAATAAAGTTAAATTAAAATTAAACAAAAAGTAATCGTTTAAAGAAAAATATAAAGTAACCCCCCCCCCCCCCTCACACACATACACTTAAACAAAAAGAGCCATAGACTTAAGATCAGGAGTCGTTCAGTAATCGAGTCAGGTATGGAATAGGACTGTTTTTAAATATATTTGTGTTAGCGTGAATTCTATCTGATATCCGGGTTGATCTTAGAGTCATCGAGTGGCATCTATTTACTTTTGGAAACCAGTCTACAAATTTGTTTGAGCGGTACGTTTTAACAATGAATTTTTGGCATAAATGCAATCGCCTTTCACTCAAAGATACCAGTTTTAAAACATCAAGTGCTTGGCTATAATTATTGTAGGCAAGTCCTAAGATAATACGGCAAATGCGTTTCTGGATAGATTCAATTTGATTCGACTGTTTCGATGTCAAAGATGAATGCCAAACCGGAGTAGCATATTCCAAGATAGAACGAATGTAACTCTTGTACACAATAACCAGTTCATTAATTTCCGAAACATGTACAGTTTACGATTAGACCTGACAATTAAATCGGCAACATGGCTATCCCATTTTAAATTGTTTTGGAGTGTAACTCCCAAAAGTTTCACCTTAGAAACATACTGTAACTGCATGTCAGATATAAAGTAGACCGATTCAGTGGGGTTTTTCCTACCAAAATAAACCTGCATAGCTTGACATATAGTGGGGTTCAATGAAAAGCCATTGTTGTCTGCCCACTGGTTCAAATTGTCAAGATCTAATTGTAAATTAGTTTGTTTATCGAGTAATCTATTTTCCCCTAACGTCAGACCATCGACGTATTTCCAACATTTACTAAAACCAGAGTCAACAGCATTATTTATACATGCAAGAAAAATCACAGGTCCTAACTTACTTCCTTGGGGTACTCCACCTGAGAGAGTTTGCCATTCAGAATATGTTTGTTTGTATCTAACTCTTTGCTGACGCTCTGTCAAAAAACTAACAATCCAATTGACAATAGAGGGGGAAACTCCAAAATCAATAAGACTATTAATAGCAAACTGGTGGTTAATTGAATCAAAAGCTTTACTAAAGTCTGTGAGAATTAAAGTACTGATATTGTTGTAATTATTAGCTCCAGAAACCAAATGGTGGTAAATATCAATTAAACAGTGAGTGGTAGAAATACCTTTTCTGTTACCAAACTGTCTATTATCAAGTTGTAAACTCATCGACTTCATAACCCATTTGCATATATAACCTTCAGCAATTTTGGCCAACAATGGAGTTAGAGAGATGGGTCTCAATTTCTGCAGTGTGGGGGGACTAACTTTAGGAATAGGCACTACATTAGCCTGCTTCCACTGGACTGGAACAAAACCTTGCTGAAATGAAGCATTTAAAATGCTAGTAACAGGTTCACTGAGCTCGTAAGCAAACTCTTTGAGGATTTTAGCTGATAAATGTGTTCAGATTATGTATTTTTAGACCCCCGAATGGCATGGCTAGTGTTTGGAACTCCAACCTCCCCCGACAAGTCAGACTTAGCTTCTTCTACGCAACGGTGGAATCTGTTCTCCTTTATGGCAGTGAATGATGGACCCTGAACCCAACCCTGCAGAAAGCTCTATACGTGTACTACACTAGAATGTTACGTGTAGTGCTGAACATCAGTAAGAGCGCACATGTAACCAACGAGGCTCTGTATACTAGTGTATCCAGGGTGAGCGACAAAATAGCTGCCAGGAGAATGAGACTTGCCGGACACTGTCAAAGACACCAAGAGCTGCTTGCCAGCGAACTGGTGCTGTGGGAACCAGCGCATGGGCACCGGGCACGAGGACGTCCCACAGTAACATATCTGGACGTTCCCAAGAAGGACGCAGGAGTGCAAAGCACCAGCGAGCTGGCAGGAAGTATCGAAAACCGGAATGACTGGAAGCGACAGTAGAAGGCTCGTCTGAGGACGACCTAGATATTAGGTCTAGGATGACAAGCATGACGTACAACATCAACATTGATCTTGATGTGTGACCAGTACGGAAAACGCCACGTCGTGTTCCGGTCGCTATGAAATAAAAGCTGCACGACAAGATATGTGACCTAGTGAAACGAGATATCACATGTTGGTCAACGAACAGAAGACCAATAGCTCTGTCTTCCACATGAACAACAAGGATGCAGGCCGTCGGCTCAGAGTCAAACTCAATGGAGTCCTACTCCTCTTCAGTGCAACACCCACTTACATTGGAGTGAAACTCGACCGATCACTCACCTTCCTCTATCATGCGCATAATGTGTTGGTAAAACATCCGCAAGAATATGCCTTTCATGCAGACTCTGCGGCCATGACTGGAGAGCTAACTTCAATCTCCACTCCCCGCTCCTCGTCGCTTGCCCTAGCCTATGCTCCCGCTGAGTACTGCGTCTCTGCCTGGGGTCGTAGCTGACACACCAACAAAGTAGATGCACAGCTCAATTCTGTCCTTCACATAATCACAGGCTGCATTAAACCCACTTCCACCACCAGCTCCCGGTCCTCGCAGGTATCTACTATAAGAACTGTAGACTGGACAACCATTCGGGATTCAGCCAACCATCAAGAGCACATCATCTCCAATCCAGCCACGCCCAGTCTCTAATTTATGCACACCACCCAGTCAACCAACAGTTTAACCTGATGCAGCTGAGCCAATTTGACAGCAACCATAGATCCAGTCCAACCCAAAACAACTTCCCCGAGCACAGAATATCTTGTTGAAATCCACGCGTACTCGATCCAGCGGATTCAATGATTTTGTAGTTTGAAACGTTACAATGCAATCTATAATATTGTCATGCAGATTTCGAGACAAAAAAAAGAAGAAACGGCAAGCAAAATGACACTTTTAAAATAGATTCGTCATTAGACAGACAGATTTGATGCTTAATTCGGTTCTATATTTATTTAACATACGCCCACGAATGGATTCATCAAAATTATAATTCAACCAAACTAGACACTCTGTAGCATAACTCCTCCTTTCGTGTCCACCATCTAGCTCCTCTGATTGCCTTCAAATGTTCGGCCAGGCTCTTGCGCAGTTGAGGGCCTTCTCATTTGCACTTGTCATATCTTCAAGGCAGCACTCGTCCTCCAAGAGTAGGCATCGCAGTAGATGCTGCATTATCTGCTCTGAGAAACCGCATTCGCAGGTTGTGTCAGCCGCATCAGCACAGCCCCACTTGCTCAGATTGATATGTCGTGTTATTGAAAACAAAGCATTTCACCGGAAGTTTATTATTATTATTACAGAAAACAGGAAACTTGGATTTTGTTTGCAACAATGTCCTTTCTTTTTGGCAAGTCAAGTCTGAGACAAAACATTGTTCAAACTATTAGTATCATTACCAAGTTTGTTAACTGTTCAAGTAAAAAAAAAAAGGACATGTCTATGATGTTAAAAAACATCGCCCTCTTGATTTTCCGATAAGTCAATTTATACAGAGTACGTGGCCGACATTAGTGATGCTCCAATAATCTTGTGTTTCAAGAATCTTGTGCGACATGTGTCATTACTTATCCAACATCGCGTAACAGTGTCAATACCTTTAGCCCTTTCTCCATGAATGCTGAGGTCCTGCGCGTGTTAATTACTGGTCCCGCCTGTACTGTAGGCAGCAAACGATCCATCCCAAGAATGCATTCGAAGGTTTCCAGTTTACCGAATGTAGCAGCAATGGTAAGTCGTCCACCCAACAGAAATATCCACCTATCCACTGCCGATACATAACTATCTAGCGGATATCCATCCGCGCTTCGTACATGTGCCTCCATGTTAGTACTTGCCGATCTTCTGACAATAAAGTTGAAAAAGGGCTCATGGCGTAGCCCATACACCAACAGGTTCGCTCGGTTTCTTCGCTGGCACAGTCACTTGCACACAAACACACAACTACTGTGCACGAGTCAACTTTACCGTGCGGTAAACCATGGTCCGCTTCTTGGACCTTGTTGCTAGTTGCTTTCCATAAGGCCGCATGGTTACCTTGGACCCGTTTCTCGACCTCTTTCTCTTCTTAGACGAGATGCAATTCTGGGCAATATGGCCATTCCGCCGGCATTTGAAGCGGTGGCATTCTGCCTGTAACAGGCGCCGTACCGTTTCTTTCCCTTCTCGTGTAGCTTGTAAATAGCTATTGCGCTACAATAATCACTAAAACACGATAATGCAATGTCAGCAATGCGCGCAGGCACAAACAATTCTTTTTAGACAATGACGTAGAATACAAATTGAAATTCCTCACAAGTTGAGAACTGTCTCTTTGCTTTGCCACATGTTCAGTACACGTTGTCGGTGGTTTTCAGCTTTATAAGTACATGAAAACATAGCCGCACTTGCCTTGATGAAAAGCTACCCATCGCAGACCTTATTGAAATGGAAACCCAATGTTGTAGTAGTTATAATGGTACTGTGGTGAGGAGTCATGTAGTTCATGACTCCTCCTATTTTTTTTTCCATAGTATCACCACCAAGCAACAGTTACCCCGCGGTGTCTTGCAGCGATATCCACGACAAAGCATTCGGAAACCAGAACCTCAAACCCGGAGTTTGCTACCTGGCGAGTGACGAGAATGGAGTATTCCTTGATGCTAGGACCTTCTGTCATGGACTCGAAGACAACATAGGATGGGATGTCGCTGACATAGAAGATGCGGTGGAGAACCAGCTCATCCAAGACGCAATACGAGAATTAAAGGAGAGTGGCAAGTTGTAAGTTTTAAGTCAAATTCGAAAATAAAGCCGTTTTTATAATGTACAATTCAAAACCAAAAACCCAAAAGTATTAGTACATCACTTGTGCTGACAGTGAACATTCCAATATTTTAATGGAATCTGATTTGAAGTGGTTTCATTAAAACGGTCAACATAATCTATTGACCTACAAATTGTGAGAACACATCTTACAAAAAACATATAATAAAAAAAAGTAATAAAAGTAATCTTACAAAAGAAAATTGAATCTCGTAATGTCAGCACGGTGGCTAAAATATGTCACCGTGTTGATGCTATCTCCCCATGGGAGTAAAATAATGGTAACCTACCTACCTACCTATGTGTACAATAATGATTGATTTTAAGCCAATAATGTACGTATATAACATTCGCATAACCAGTTTCCTGGAAAACGTTTCACGTGATATGCAATTTTGATTAACATCGTTGATAGAATGGGCTATTCATTAAAGTTATCTATCAAAAACCGAATTGATGAATTATCGTTCAATACGGGTTTTGTGTTTTCTAGGAAATTGTTCTTTAAATTTAAAACTGTATAATAGTTTGATGTCATTTTTAATTTGGCAATACATTTATATAATATATAAGCTGGGAGAATTGTTATACTTCCACAGGCGGGCATCTCAATTCTGGATGGGCCAGAATGACATGAAGACCGAGAATGTTTGGAGATATGTGAACGATAGCTCCAACAAGTGTAATGGCACAGTGTATTTCAACTGGGCATCAGGCCAGCCTAACGGAGGCCGTAGACAGAACTGCGTGATGTACTACAATCAAGGCGGGATGTTTGATGATCGACGCTGTGATGGCCATAACAACTACTTGTGCAAAGTGAAAATCACATCTGGTATGTTTGATATGTCATCTTGTATATTTGATATTATTTCCATCGGGTTATTGATTTTACTTGTGAGTTACTACTCCTGTGTATTGACTTGTATTACGAAAATGTTTGTTTTTATACAGAAACAGTCCCTTCGTGTCCTGGTGTCCCTCAGGAATCTTCTACGGAGGTTTATGATGGTAAGCATTATACATCACGATTCTGAACAGTAATTGGCATTACAAGTATTCCCATTTTTTGCCCCAAGTGTCTTATATGGTGGTTTTGTATAATGAAAAGTTATCGATACTGTTATGAATATTACATCCATTGGCTTTTTATTTTGTGCTACAACTCATATTGAATTTCCTGTTTTATTGGTTTAAATTGTATTCTTTTCTTCGTGCATGTCGCCTTACATTTGAGGCGGCCTAATATATTTTGTTTCTCATAACTTTAAGCCAGCAATTGCAGCAGAGTAATACTTAATAGTAGTTGATCGCTAAATTTGGTTTTATAGCTATTCTTCCTACAAAACCAATTCTCTTGATATTGTTTTAATATACTGACGTGTTTATGCTTTCATCCGTCGTTTCCTTACCAGATTGCCGTGACATCTTGCCGTCCGCCTTCAGTAATCCCTCGGTGCCTGGGGTTTGTTACGCCAGCGCCATCAACCAGATTTACCTTCCAGGCAGCTCTGGATTTTTGCCGGTCTCTCTTCAATGGTTCCTGGTCGGTGGTTGACATCGAGGACGCCGAGGAGAATCTGTTCCTTGAAGTGTGGAACAGGGACAATTTCCCGTAAGTTCTAACTGTTAATAGGTAAAGAAGACTAACAAGCGGCTAGAAATCAGGTGTACCATCTTACAATGAAGAAAATGAACACCTTTTATGGGAGGTTTAAGTCCCGTATCAGTTGAACGATCATTACATAATGTAATTTTGTACTCAGCCTTTTATTAAAGATTTTATAATTATTGTATGGAAACATTATACAATTCATTAATATGCAGACCTCAAACCTGGGAGAGAAAAAATGAGAAACATATTACGATTTAACCTTTCAATGTTGTTCACACCGTATGCACTCGTAGAAAGAATAATGATTACTGGATCGGTCAAAATGATCGGGAGCAAGAAGGCGATTACCGGTATACCTCCAGCGGGCAGTGTCCGGTGTATCTCAAATGGGCCGGGGGTGAACCCAACGGAGCAGGGAATGAGAACTGTCTAGTCATGAGGAAAACAAGCAACGGACGCTTTCATGATGTACCTTGCCACGGACAGTACTTTACTCTGTGCAAACTCAAAACTGGTGGGTTATAATTCTTCCTTTTAAAGCGTTTTATACTTAACTGTAACTATACATATTTGACAGACATGCATGAGTCATTCTATGTCAAACAACTTCGCACATTCCGTTTTTTACTTCTGATTTTTACAAACATTGTGTATCGTTGAGTCTAATTGCAACCCAATTTTAGTGGAATCCCTCCAACAATGTTACCGGAGTGCATGGACATTTCCTGTGTTCTGACATCATTTGTTTTTACTTAAACTCATTCATATTATCACAAAATAATTATGAAGTTTGGGTATCAACGAAGATTACATGCACTTAAGTGACTCCACCTTTAAGTCAAAACCAAAAGTATGACATTTACTCTTCGACGCCTATTTAAAAAAGAAGAAGAAGTTTTGTTCCGAAATTTCACGCAACAATATCTGCTTGATAAGGTTAATGAAACCCCCTTCTATCTTGTTGGATTGTGCAGACCCAGAGCCAACGCGAGATCCCTTGACGAGGTGTGATGGCAGTACTCTATTACCTGAACTCACAGGTAATTGTTTCAAATGAACAAACAAAGTAAATCAAAAAGTGAAGAAGGTAGATATCTTATAACTCATGGTGAAAGTAGCCATTGCATTTTTTATTTTATTTTTATTTGGATTTGCATTTCAGCATGCTCCGACCTCCGTAAGGACGCTTTTGGTAGCGCGGCCAAACCAGGCAACTGCTATTTCATGATGGACCTGGAGCTAACCTGGGAATCGGCCGTCGAGTATTGTCAGGGGGAAGGTTGGTTTCTGGTCGACGTTGAGGATGCCACGGAAAATACTATACTATCTGCCAGACACCGAGATTTCAAAACGTAAGACGCATTTTGCTGATGCAGCATCATAGTACAGGGCAAATCACTTGATATCAACAAGCCAAATATCTCAGTTTGCCATTAATAACTCCACTTACCCATAATTATCATACCAGCAGTGAGAAGACCGAGATTTCAACCTAAAATGGACTGGTATTACCCCTTTGTTAAATGGATGTGTCTGCTTTGTGTACAAATTCTTTCAAAAAACCCTGACTTAGAACTATATTTTAATTTAAACCAGCCATAGTGATTCCCGCACATTTATATGTCTTTACGCCGGCACTCTTACAGGGTTAGCAAATAAACAATCATTGCATCCACAGATTGAACAACTACTGGGTTGGTCAGAACGACCGGGAGGTTGAAGGAAAGTGGCCGTATGCATCCAACGACACGCGGTCTGGTGGTGAGGTGTTCCTAAACTGGTTATCGGGCGAACCGAACGGTGGCACATCGGAGAACTGCATCGGGGTTGACCATGCGGGCAAGTGGAAGGATGTGGACTGCAACCGGGCCATTTCCTTCATCTGCAAGAAACGCATAGGTTCGATTAAAATGATATCACATACAGTTTTTGTTTTTCTACACGGAAAATCATTCGACTATAATGGCAACTGGTCGAGGTCAACTCTGTGCTAAGTTTCAATTTGACATTACACAAAATATGTCGAACAACTCCTATGTTTGGAATTTTAGGTGAATATTGTTTAGGTAAATATTTTGAACATTGTATAATGGCACCGGATTGCCGATAGCCTACAAGTAACGATTCGAAATAAGACTAAGGGATAAACGAACAATTGACAGAACGAACAAACAAAAACTACCACTTGTACTTGATCTTATAATTATAGAAGCTTTGTAAAATTCATTTTGGTCAGCCCTAAAAGGTTAATTACGTCGAATACATGTTAGTTTGATTATTATAAACGGTTCTGTTCAATACCCGACAAGCACAAATTTCACGCTCACTGAAGATCCACATTGTTTTGATCAAAAAAAGAATGCTTCCATAAAAGTGCATGTCACTTCAGTTTTTAAAGAAATAACGACTTTTCATTGAAAATTAAATAAGCAGCACAAAACGTCTGTATTTTTGGAAAAGCATGTCAGTAGAGGATAACAATGGTTTTGCAATTGCCGATATAGTTTCGGTCGTTTCAAAGTGTAAACGTCACGATTTAATTGTGTTCCAATATTGGTCGCTTGAAAACTGATTTCAGAATCTTACGAAACAATCAATACATGTATACCATTCAAATAGTTTTAGTTGACTCTGTAAAATTATGTGCATGCAGCTTAACATAAAATGTAAATCATCATATCAATATTTGAAAAACAAATCGTCAACAAATATGAGAGGAAAAATCTGTGGTCAAAATGCATTTTTAGTATTGATGGAGACCAAATCTACTACAGCTCCATAATTTTCAAGTTTTTATTTTTATTCACCGGATTTATCCCTGACCAGCTGCGCCGTCCATCGAGCCTCCTACGGGACCCTGTACCAGCATTTACGGTGAAACATTCAGTGACGAGACCCTCAAACCCGGAGTCTGCTACCTGGCCACCAATAATCGGAATGGAGTATTCCTTGATGCTAGGACCTTCTGTCAGGGACTCGGAGACAACATAGGATGGGATGTCGCTGACATAGAAGATGCGGTGGAGAACCAGCTCATCCAAGATGCAATAACTGCACTGAGAAATGCCGGCTTATTGTAAGTTGTGAAGATAAAGAACACTTTGACTTTGTAAACTGTATCTTCTTTGTAGCCCAGGGTGATATGATTGGGATATCCTTTAATCATGAAATAACTACAAGGGAAACTGTGTGGATTATTTCTTATACATTGAAAAGTGAACAAAGTAAATTTTAGTTGCGCGGGATGTGGGGTAGTCTGAGTATAACCCACTCTAATCCGTGCCGCCACATACAAACGTCTGATACATGAGTAGTGGGGGGGGGGGGGGGCTGTCTGGTACACATTGACCTCTGCCCAGAAAACAATAGAGGTCACATAAATATGTATAAGGTTATAAAATGATGTCATAGAGTCATAGAAGTATAATATTCATAAGGGAGATGGCTCAGCGGGAGGTCCGGAAGTAAATATAAAGGGAAATGGCTCAGCGGGAGGTCCGGAAGTAAATATAAAGGGAAATGGCTCAGCGGGAGGTCCGGAAGTAAATATAAAGGGAAATGGCTCAGCTGGAGGTCCGGAAGTAATTGTATAGTTTTTATAATAAGATAATTTCGTGTATATAATTTATATCGTTGGCTCACCGTGATATCTGAAAATGAGTTGGCGATATATACATTTAGGACGTGTACACAATAGGCCGTTCGGGGCGCCGTGTAAAATAATGAGCAACCGTATAGACTAATCCGTACACAATAGACCGTGATTGCGAGGCGTCCTTTTGTTACATAAATGATGAGTCATAGTGATCTATAATTAGAAACGTGAGTCACGATCTATATTGAGAAATTACGTCATTGGTATTACCTATGGGTGACACCACAGGAGGTCCGGAAGTTAACATAGATCCGTTATAATCTCTATACACAATAGACCATGCAACCCACCGGATCTAATCTCCTGGCCATTGTACTGTACCTGGCATCGGCTTTAATCCCCACGGACAATGAGCTGTCCACTCGGATCACACCAAGAAGGCACCGGCCTATAATGTGTCCATAATAAAGCCAGTTGGGGAGATTGATATCATAGGTAAAATGGTACAAATCTATGATCATGTATATACCTCATGTAATATACGCGCCACTTCCGAGTGAAGTTTATTTCTATAAGGAGAGGGGCTCGCGCTCCAAGACTATCCATTTTACTCCGTTTTCAATAATACTATAATCGTACTCGTACATTTAATTTGCTACAACATTTTGTGCAATAAGAATATAAAAGTAGGCCTACATAATTATAAACATAAAATAATGAGACACTTTAGAAGCAATACTTTGCTACGCTTTACTTTCAGTTGGTTTATTCTTGTTCACCGTGGGAAATCATGTTTCCAAGGTAATACGCAGTTTGTTTTTTGTAAATAAGAGTGACTAATGGAATAGTATAATGCTAAATGATACATTATTTGATCATTCTAATAGCCGGTCTGAAACTATTAATCTTTAATCATCATCATTGTCTTTCTCGTTATCGCCATCTTCATCCTCGTGTTGGAAGAGACCTTCAAATTAAGCCTGATGTTTAGGCATAACTCTATTAAAGGCTTCGTTAAGTGTCATGCCTTTATCTAGTTTTTCTTTGAGATCTTCCACAATTTCTTCATGAGTATTATTATCTTCCAGGTACAGGGAACTTGGCAGAAACTCCTTGTAGTTGTTGAAGAAGATTCTCTTGACAGCCCAGAGAGTCTTTCTATTGGCCTTTTCTCGGGCTTGACCTTCGCTCAAATTCTCGTTGAGATACTTTTCATATTTTTCAGTCCACATCTCTTCGGTAGCACCTTTAGCCTCTTGCAGCCAGTCTTGAAAGGTGACATTGTCTTCCAATTCCAAACTGGATTCATCTTCATCCGATGAGTTATCCGTTTCCTCCCCCGTTTCGGATTCCGAATCATTTTCCGCAGCTCCGTCAACTAATTCATACTGCGTAGACTCAGTTTCTTCTATTTCCGAATCGCCAATTTCACGATCATCGTGGTTATAGTTTCATCCATAGGCGATTCACTCTGACCATGTGCACTTTCTGTATGCCTCCAAAGGTTATAACTCCGTACAAAGCATTTGCCACATGTGTGGTCAAACATAAGGTTTGACTGCAGAAAAAGTATTCATGCTGATCGATTTAAGGTTAATCTCCTAATGACTAGAAATGCACGCAACCGTTGAATTTATATAAATAGTTATTTCCCCGCGCGATCGATTGCTCATTTGCTCATTCGCTTTGCTCATTTACCGTCGATTGCTCATTTACTAATTCGCTTGCTCAGTTACTCATCCGATTGCTCATTTACTCATCCGATTGCTCATTTACTCATTCGCTTGCTCATTTACTCATTCGATTGCTCATTTACTCATCCGATTGCTCATTTACTCATTCGCTTGCTCATTTACTCATTCGATTGCTCATTTACTCATCCGATTGCTCATTTTACTCACCCGATTGCTCATTTACTCATTCGCTTGCTCATTTACTCATTCGATTGCTCATTTACTCATTCGATTGCTCATTTTGCTCATTCGCTTGCTCATTTACTCATTCGCTTGCTCATTTACTCATTCGCTTGCTCATTCGCTCATTCGCTTGCTCATTTTACTCATCCGATTGCTCACTCCCGTTATAACCGTTACCATTGTGTAGGGATTATCGATGTTTACTTCCGGACCTCCTGTGGTGTCACCCACGGGTAATACCAATGACGTAATTTCTTAATATAGATCATGACTCATGTTTCTAACTATAGATCACTATGACTCATCGTAACAAAAGGACGCCGCGCAATCACGGTCTATTGTGTACGGATTAATCTATACGGTTGCTCATTTTCACGGCGCCCCGAACGGCCTATTGTGTACACGTCCTAATGTATATATCGTACCTCATTTTCAGATATCACGGTGAGCCAACGATATACATTATATACGCGAGATTATCTTATTATATAAACTATAAAATTACTTCCGGACCTCCCGCTGAGCCATCTCCCTTTATATTTACTTCCGGACCTCCCGCTGAGCCATCTCCCTTTATATTTACTTCCGGACCTCCCGCTGAGCCATCTCCCTTTATATTTACTTCCGGACCTCCCGCTGAGCCATCTCCCTTTATATTTACTTCCGGACCTCCCGCTGAGCCATCTCCCTTTATATTTACTTCCGGACCTCCCACTGAGCCATCTCCCTTATGAATATTATATACTTCTATGACTCTATGACATCATTTTATAACCTTATACATATTTATGTGACCTCTATTGTTTTCTGGGCAGAGGTCAATGTGTACCAGACAGCCCCCCCCCCACTACTTACATGCGTGCATGCAAATGTTATGCAACGCGGCACATCAGCCAACCAGATCTATTTTGAGAACATTTCCGTCTGGATCGTGACTGCCAACCTCCGTCCGAATTTTGGAGCATGCACAAAATAATCATGGTCTGAAATCGACAGAATTTGCTTCCCGAATATCGATCGAATGTTGGCAAATTTTTGCGTCTCCGAAATTCACTTGGCATTGCAAATCGCAAGAAGTATGAACACTACAACAGGCCGGGCTTAAAACCTCTCCAATGCAGTGTCATAACTGGACCAACATCATGCGTCAATAATGATATTGTAAACACTGTTTTTACAGGAGTGCTACTAAATTCTGGATTGGTCAGAATGACATGGAGACTGAGAATGTTTGGAGATATGTGGACGATAGCTCCAACAAGAGTAACCGCACAGTGTATCTCAAATGGGCATCAGGCCAGCCAAAAGGGGACAGAGAAGAAAACTGCGTGATATACCAATACAGTCACGGCGGGATTTTTCGTGATGTAAAGTGTGATGGCAATTATAACAACTACTTATGCAAAGTTAAGATCACATCTGGTGAGTTACTTGGAAAAGTGGAACATGTTTGGCGGAATCGTTTCTATTGTAGTGACAACTATAGTTACTTTTTATTTGTTCATTTTATTTCAATTATTTTACGGGGGTTGGGGTCCATACCTCGGGTCGGTTGATCGGTAGCCGACATATTAAGCACGTTCACACACACCAAAAAAGCGGTACTATTTGGGTCGCGATTTGCAGCGCGATTCAAATCGTGCTACTAGTGCGTCTTATTGCAAATAGTTGTGATCATTTGGTCTGTGAATGGTGCTCCCAAAAATACCTGTTTTTTATATATTTTTTTATATATATCCCCTCATTCAAGGCGGGCCCGCGAGTTTAGCACAGGCTGCCTGGCAACTTCACTCTTCACTGCGTACGAGCAGTTTGATATAAATCGTACCGGTACGATTTAGGTCGCACTTTTTAGCCTGTGTGGACACAATAAAAAGCGCGATTCAGAGCGAGACCCAAATAGTCGCGCTATTTTGGTTTGTGTGAACGTGCCTTTTAATGGGCGAGTGATTGGGGTCCAATTTGTGCCAATAAAGTCAGTATTCCACTACAAAACAATGTCGATAATAAAGGCGTCGTTAGAATTAATTTCTCAACTGCCCAAACTTTCCCCAGTCTGGTCACTTCAGAAAATTATCTTGAAAGAAGATAATTTAATTATTGTAATTTTAACAGTTCACATTGCAGCGCAGCCTTGAAGATAATTGACAATTATAAATTGCTTCTGTTGATATTCCGCATAATACGAGAATGTATTCCAAGTACCCCATAGAAATGAATACATATCTTTAGAAAATAATCATTTGGAGACTTTATTAATATTCCGAGTACTGAAAACCGTTCAATTTGTAAGGATTGCGTCCATATGCATAATTGTGTCCACCTACATTCCATGTATATAAAACAAAGTGATCTGCACATCTTTGTTTTGCAGAAGTAGCAGTATCTTCTGTTCCCGTAACCACTGGGACTCCTGATAGTAAGTATTACCACTTTGCATCGGCTGAAGTACAAGTCGCAAGAATCAAAATATTATGGGCGTGTTTTCCTTTAGCTTTTCCTGTGTAATAATAGGGGATTTGCACTCGAAACGAAGATAGTGGGACGTTGTGAAGCTATAGTGTTGTTTCGTACCCAAGGCGAGATGTTATGGCAGCCATGACAAATGACACTTTAGGCGCACATTACAGTATTCACAGCTTTCACATCATAAAATGAACAATGTTTGTCATGTGCAAGTCGGCAAAAAAACGGTGGCGCAGGAGGGACATCGCACATCACAAATATCTTAAACAAAAGGCGACATAAAATCGAACAGGGAGATATTGGTCTCACGGCATAAATCTAGAGGCATAAAACTTGCCACAATATACCGCACACGTGATACGTGCTGATCTAACGGCCAAGGGAGATTGTGTTCCTCAGCAGATAACGGCGGCCTTTCATAATGATGATCCCACAAGCGAGGTCTGAACCGGATCTGACAACCCCCCCCCCCCCCCCCCCCCGTAGTTGATCATATTCCAGGAAAGAACATTCCAACTTTCATCAAATAGTTATATTCTAAGAATGTTTTTAACCTATTTCCATTGATGTTTTTGTTTTCCAGAAGATCCTGAAGCAAACTCCTGTACAAAATGTAAGTGCACACTGTAATTATTTAGTTCTAGTTTTAGCAATATCCGGTACTCCTAACCAAAGCGAACGTTTACTTGCTCAAGATCATAATAGGAAGTTCTCCTTGTAAGTGAAACAAAAGTATTGTTATAACTTTAATACCAGATATATCCCCATCACGACCCGGTAAATTCCTGTTCCTCTCTGCGGACGCCACCTGTCGCCCAGAAGACATACTAACTCTCAGCTACCGTGTCAAGACCAGAGTCCAGTGCGCACGGGACTGCTCTATGGAGGCTGGCTGCCTGAGCTTCGGCTTCTTAACTTCTGGGAATGAGGATAACTGCGTGCTCTGTAGCAAGGCTCTCAACATGTATGCTTTAGTGTACAGAGCTGGAAGCGAGGTCTACAACAAAGCATAGGAAAGCTTGACTTGAATCCCATTTAAACAAAAACCGCAGTGTTTTCTTTCAGCGTATTCTGCTTCATTGTTGCTTCAATATTAGTTACGTGTTATTCGTGAGCAGTATGTCCTATCAGTGTTGAGCTCGCTCACATGTTAGTGGATTGGATAGACCTGATGGGAAATACTAAGCTATATTTTTTTTTCTCATGAGCACATCGTGGTTCTCATACTAGCAATTTTATAAAACATATTATGCGCGACTGTGTCAAAATAAAGGACTCTCACAATTTACAGCATTTAAAATGGTACGTAAACTTAGTCCCAAAATATTTCATACGATGTCGTTATGTTGACAATCCTGTAAAGTACATTTAAGCTCGTGATGTGACATGAAGTATTTTATCAGTGTAATGCATTGCTGTTTGTTGGTCCTGTTATATATACAAAATAGTAATTGTGAAGTACTGTGGTTACATTTTTCTTGAAGTAAGGATTTATGTAGAGTGCACGAACAAACTAGGGAGAGTACGAATGAAATTAACTCTGGGCCTTTACACAATGAGGCTTTAGGGTACACTTTTGATTTATTTTTTGCCACCGTCATTTTGTGTCCTCCGTGAAATAAAGGGCTTCGGGCACATGGCGAAGCTGGAGGGTTCTTTTTCGGTTTTCCTCATGTGGTCTGATCCCTTCGTATCCCGTATCTTTTCATGGGCCTCGAATGGCGGTAGAAAAATAATTTCTAAGCCTGGTCTCAAGCCTGGTTCCACATATCCCCACAGGTTAGCCGAGTAGGTGTCCAAAAGGATTTATAAATCTTATTGAAAAACAGAAAATAAATGAAGCAAAATACATTTTCTTTTTCATTTCATGTTTGAAATTTAGTAATAAAACCCTCCTTTGGTGTGGTAAATAGTTATAGCAGCACACAAGTACGTTGTATAATTGTACAAATCACTATTTATTTGTGTTTTATGGTTAATGGAAATGTACGATTTTTTTTCTTTATGGATTTTTCGGTACTCATTTTTACAGTAACAGTACAAAACACGACACCGAATACAGAGTATTATTATGTCAGACATATTCGTTTATGAAACCCCCAAATAGTTGTCACGTCTACTGTTAAGGTCAAGAAGAAAATAACAATATTTGAATTTAAATAACACACTGCTAAAATATATCAGTCACGAAGTCGAATGCGTGAAAAATCGATCAAGTGTATGACTTCAATGTTGCTGATTGGACACTATTCTTGTTACCGGCATTACATGTACGAGATTTCAATTCAAAGATTTATCTTTTTTTTTAGATTACCATTGATGAAAAGTCGCTTACTAGAAAGTCTTATGTCCGACGATAAATGGAAGTGTGTTTTATGCTCGGTGCTTTTTAGTTATTGCTTTGTATGTACAGTATACTAACCAGATTGAAAAGGATTTGTTTTAATTATTCGATTTTTTCATGTTTATTGGATTCAATTTATCATACTCTGTATGCGGTTATTCAATGCATAGTTAATAGGCGAGCTGTCAATGTATACGTAAAAATGGGTAAAATGTTCGGAACTTGGTCAGGTGAAGGGTTGCAATATGCTTCCCAAGAAAGACAAGGAGGCCATAAAAGCCCAACATGGTTGAAATCTCAGGGTGTTCAAAATATGTCAGCTTATTACACTAGCTTAACTACAGTGCACTATAATGCAGCAACACCCTCATTGTATGGTCAGATTCTCATTATAAATCGCGAACTAGAAACATATGTACTGTACGTGTATTGACGTTGTGTTGCGTTACGTTTCCGTTACTATACAATGGATTACGTCACGCTACACACCGTTACTTTACGTTAAGGCTGCGTTCGAGCGGTTACTCCCGGTAACACGAGTGTGATGCGCGCGCAATACTCTCCGGTGCAGGAGTATACTCCCCAACGCTGGAGAGTATACTCTCGCTGACCCGAGTGTCGTACTCCGGCCGTTCGAGCGCTCAGGAGTATACTCGTGTTAACACGAGTAGCTCGCTCGAACGCATCCTAAGTGTCATATACACGGGTTTACACCATGGCGGCAATCTTAGATTTTGATCACAACTTCAAAACGAGGCACTTCCACGCATGCGCACTTTTCGAAGTGTAAACCCGTCCATTGTCGAAGACAATACACGGGTTTACACTTCGGCGGTTTTGATCGCGACTTCAAAACGAGGCACTATCACGCATGCGCACTTTTGGAAGTGTTAACCCGTGTATTACGCAAAGTAAACGTTACGTTACATTACCTTACGTTACATGCATTCTGAAAAGGATTTGATTTCAATCAAAATCTGATTTCATTTAGTAATGTTTTTGCTCTGATGTTTGGAAATGAAAGCAATAAAAGATCAGTACCCTATCTTACTGTCTAGTATGGATTTTTAGTTGGGTTTCAGTTAAAGCAGTTGTTGTTGTTGTTGCTGCTGTACATCATACACATCAACCTTGCAGAATGTGTGTTAAGAAAAATACAACCCAATGTTGTGTACTTCCCGCAGACCTATCATTTTAGACTATGGACAGATTCAACAGATTTGCAAAGGCAACTCGACTCCCAGACAGCTAACAACCCATGGCAGACCCATGGCCATGGCAGACGGCCAAATGGACCCTGGCAGGCAAGCTGCGGTGGAATTGTCTCGAGTTGTCCCGCAGTCGACTTTCCGGCATTCATGTGTAGAACTGCACAGTAACCGCCATGTATACAGCTATTTCCCCAGGATCCACCAATGATCAGAACGGTGAAATATTTGAAACTGATTTGAAGCAAAGAAACGTGAAAAAAAAGTAAAAAAGACAATGACAAAATTGAAAAAGGTGAAAAGAACAGTGAAGTTCATGAAAAATAGACAAAGACTTTCAAAACAGATATGTATCTGTTTATATTAAATTTTAGGACATTCTCACAAACGCACCCATGTAAGCGTTTGTAATCAGCGCGCATGCCTACTGCGTGTGCATGAACAATGGCTTCGAAGTCGCTCTGCTGAAAACCAAAATTAGCAGATGTGACGAATTTCCGCGGTACATTCAAAATAAATCGCTAGCCGCGGCAAAGGTGTAACAATATTTCGGACATGACTGAACTAATAAAAAGGGAAAAAATACCCTCCTTTTTGCCCAGGCGGTTAGCATTTTAACCGGACGGATATATATTCAGCATTACCTCCATATTGTTGCATATTTCCTAGATCCCAGTTTCCGGGGGCGAAATACTTTTCCGCAAATTGTCTGCCAATGTTCAGCCATGTCCTAAATACGCATCCGTAGTATAATGACGTGTCGGTTTGAGTGTTGCTGATGCCATCAGATCATATCACAGTGCTGAGCGGTGTCAGACGTGGCGGAGTTGTGTTAGATCTGATACCAGTGATAATCGTGCTGATCAAGACAAGTTAGGCCTTTATCTTTGACTTCAAAACAAAGTTCCCTTATTACTGTGGTGGCAAAGGTGCCAACCTCTTTGTGGTCTGCATGGAGCTTTGCTTCAAACCACCACGGATGATGAGGCTCATGTGGGGTGCAGATGTGCGGTCATTCGGCTGGGTGGTTCTTGCCTTGTTTCTGATGGCAACGCCAGGCAATACAGAGACGGGTGAGTTTTCATTCGGAATAATGAAGTTTTTTCTCAATCTTTGAATCGTTTAAGAAAGATGATTGGATACGTTGTGGCTGACGTGCAAACGTCGATAATGGTTTTCAATAACACCTAGTGCACATGAATTGTAATTTTTCCACCATTGGAAACAACTCAGTGTCCTTTTTCTAATCACCAAATAATCACAAGTTAAACTGGATTAGATTTGTCATTGAAAAGGGAACAAAGAAAATTGATTGAGGCGGGATTGTAACCAGCGACCTCTTGAACACTGTACCGGTGCTCTTACCAACTGAACGACCCAGCCCTCTGTTGGTGGTGTCCCTGATAGTCAATCTGTATTCGTTTTTTTTTTATTAAAGTATTAATAAATTAATTAAAATAAATCCAGTCAGTTTTCATTGTTGTTATTTGATGATTATTTTGATTAAGAGTTCGCATTGCTAATTCTGAATTATATTTGGTATATTGCAGTTTGTGAGTGGTTTCGTGGCTTCTTACTGCAAAGATAATTGACTATTGTAGCCTAGGCGAGATTAAACAAATGCCTTATTTGAAGGCAGAAGAGGAAGTTTTGAGTAGAATCTGGAAACAAGTCGATTTAACCTATTTTGGGTGTGCTGGATTTAAAAAATGGCTGTTACCAAGCTGTATTTTGAGGTTAAAGGGGTCATAATAGGCAACATTATATCCAAATATGAAACAATCTCAATAAAAAAAAAAAACTTAAAATAGAATCTGGTAAAATTCAAATGTCACCTGTGGGTTTGCTGAATTGACAAAAACAATAGTAGCTTGCAAACTGTATTTTGAGGTTAAAGGCGTCCTTTTGGCAAAAAGATCCCCCCCCAAAAAAAAAAAGAAGAAGACTAATGTGGGTGTCCTGAAACCGGAACAATTAAACTTTCCAAGCCTGTTATTTTACATAGTAATCTAGCTGTTGCCCCAAAATACTATTGTTTGTAAAAAACATCCAAGTACTTTTAACTAGTAGAGGCCTGTAGCCTACGAATATTACCTTATTTGGGTATCCTAAATAAAAAGAAATAGCAATTACCAAGCTCTATTTTTTAGGGTCATTTTGACATTATGATTATACTCCACATTCTGGCCAAAAAACAAACAAACAAACAAACAAACACCCCAACAAACAAACAAACAAACAAACAAACAAACAAGAAATGACGTAAAATCTGGCAACATAGACAAAAATTACCGAACTGGACAATTTAAAAACATTGGAGGTTGATATTTTCAATGCACATTATAACAAAGACTGCCCATATAGTAAATTGAACCCGAAGTTCCATTCATTCACACAAGCTAAGTTTGTATCCATCACCCCAACCTCGTCTCTGTCGTATAGATTATATTTGTTAATTGACCTGTAAAAACAAGACTTTTAAATATTTTACAACTGATTTCTCCAAATAATGTTGGGAGTACGTCAAAGAGGAACATCATAAGAATCATCTCCTAAATGCTCTAGATATTGCTTAATGTACACAAACTGTCCTCTAGAAGAATCAATAAACTCAATTTGTGATGTACTGGAAGCAACTTAAATGGGATTGTACGGTATACCCAAATCTACAAAGAAGATATGCAAAGTTGGGGTTATGAGGATGTGCGATCTCTTGTTCATGATATTTGAAGAGGATGATATCACATGATTATTTCTAAACTGCAAATACTTTAACCATTAACACGCTGATTTCTTGATTGTGAAATTAATTTCAAAACCATTTGAGTCGACACAAGTTCTAGCAGACTTTTCTGAATCATAAATCTTTTTACTAGATTTTACGGCACTTTTTGAACTACTTAAATTGATACTTTTGTGCCAATTGTTGGGATAACCTTCCTAAAATTACCCCCTTTACATAAAAATGCAGCTTAGTAACGGCAATTTTTTGATTCAGGACATCAACATTAGGTAAGATTTGTATATTACCCTGGATGATATTTCAACGTACCTTGTTTGCTAAAATAGTGGATTGCGGATTGTATGCCAAAATTACCCCTTCAACCTCAAAATGCATCTTGAAAATTATTATTTTAATTTCTAGATTGAGGACACCCGGATGATGTTAAATTGGTATTTTACCATAAGGTTCCTTCTTGTTACAAATGTGATTGTTTTGTCAATTCGTTGAGGAAAAATAATTGTGCCGATATCCCCTTAAACAAAAAAACAGCTTGGCTAAATCTATTATTTTTAATCAGCAACCCCCCCCCCAAAAAAAAAGAGAAACGTTTAATCAGCTTGTTATCTATTTCTACTGAAGCCAAATGCCCTTTCATACCATAAATTTCACAAATTTCGCCCATAAAAACACGCACAGCAGTTGGAGAACCCAATATTTTGGGTTCTAATCACACTCGCTATTGCTATGTCTTGTTAGGGGTCGTAAAACATGCACATATAACATATTGTCACTTAATTGTCGCTTAATAACTAAAAAAATCCAGTATTTCAAAGATTTTTTTCAATTGGTTTTTTAATTTTTTTTATGGGGGGGGGGGGGGGGGGGGGGGCTACACAAAAATGTTAAGAGGCCACTTACCCACCAGCCCCCCAAACCCCCCCCCCCCCCAGCCACTCCCCCCTAAAACCGCGCCTGCATAATTCTCTATCTTTTAACACTTCCCCTATTTTATAACTGTACAGTGTGTCCCCCAAAAAATGTTTTTTTTTTTTTTTTTTTTTTTTATATTAAAATAAAATTGTATGTGTGTAGGTATTTCATTTCTCGTCTAATGCATTCAATATCTCCCAGGCCATGTTTTGATGAAATTTCAATGCAATTCATTCATGCATCACTGCGCAATTACTGATTGTCTGGAAAAGCCCATTTTGCTACCATTACAATTGAGTGACAATGGTGGTCATCTTAACATTCTTACTTGTGATCTGTAAATCTCCCCTCATTGTGGCCGCCCACATTCACTACACACAGATCACCACAAAGATGACCACAACTGTCACTCATTTGCAATGGTAGAAAAATGGACTTTTCATGACATTCAATAATTGCTCAGTAATGCATGAATGGGTCGCACTGAAATTTTTTCAGAATTTACCCAGTGGGATAGTGAATGCAATAGACAAAAAATCAAATAGCTAAAGACAAACAATTGCTTTTCAATTTTTTTTGAAAAGGGGTATCTTTTTGGGGGGATACACTATAGAATTCCGACTCCGACACCCATTCCCATTGCAATGGCAATCGCAATTTCAACTCCAACTCCAATTCCGAATCCAATTCCAATTCCAATTCCAATTCCAATTCCAATTCCAATTCCAATTCCAATTCCAATTCCAATTCCAATTCCAATTCCAATTCCAATTCCAATTCCAATTCCAATTCCAATTCCAATTCCCCTCCCCAACGTCGGCATGCCCTCGCTGGCTATACCTTGTTGCTGTGTGTGCAAAAAGACACATACTCACATATGTAAACATACACAGTTACGGACTGTATGCACGGTCAAACCCACATGTGATCACCAAACTGATGTCAACATTTGGGTGCAAATAATCTCAATTTCGTAATGTCTAACGGACTAGAAGATTCACCAGCAATTACAGAAGAAGTTAAGAACTTAATCGACCACAAACTTGCATTTACAGTGACATTAAGTGTGAGAAAATAAACAGACACGTCTTTGTAAACCAATGCTTAAACATGTACGATGGAAGAATACAGAACTTTCGTAAAGATTATCTCACACTTTGGTTTTTGTCAAAGAAATACAGATTTATGGACAACAAAAACAAGGAAGATACAGTTACAGTCATTTGTGCAAATTTCAGTCCCATACGCGTAACCCGTACGTGCCCGCTATTAAAAAAAAAAAAAAAAAAAAAAAAAAAAAGTTAAAAACGGCCACAGTATTAAAACAAATCATTTCATCATCATTGTTGATCTTTAAAAGATCAACTTTAGTTTGGGTTATTGGTTTTACTCTTTTCTGGATGAATACAACATTCCAGGCACAAAACGATTTTACAGTATGTTTCTACCTGCCGTCACTTTCTGTATAACCTGTATGTTACAGGTTAATCTGTGAAGATTTCTGTTTCGGTATACTACCAAAGTATGATATTACGTTTAAAGGTCTTTTCTGAGCCGCCCCATACTCACAAAAGAGAAGTCACATGGTGTCACCTATTACTTTATGGAATGCTTATTTGTTTGCTGATTGGGATAACATTCGCATTAACAGTACAAATAACCTTTTTAACAGTTTTGGACAAACACATTTTGCATATTAGCTCTGCAATTTCTTCGTGGTGTGTGTACAGTGTATGAATGTTTATGTGTCATGTCATTGAAGCAGTGACGAGGCTCATAGCGGTTATTTACGACAATTTAGCAGTAGCATAGACACGTAGTCAGACCTGGGGTATGATTCTTGTAGCTGGGTCGTACTACCATATACGTTTTTGCACAAATACATAGATACATATAATGTATAAAATGAAAACCTGGGGGATCGCCGTTCCTGTGCCTTTAACGATTAATTTAACCGAGCCTCTTGCCTTGTGTCACAGCGAATGCTTCTTTGCAGATAGGAGTAAAACGCGCCCACGTATGTAGCAATTATAATTTGTATCTCGAAGTGTTTTAATACATGTACGGGTGCTTATTCACCATATTGAATGGTAATAGGATCTCCATACCCGGGTCTTTGACGATTAATGAACGGCAGTGCAATCTGAACACGAAGAGGCCGTATTCATGGACAGAACGCCTCCATAACGATATAGTGCGATTTCGTCTATTTCATTGTATTGCACATAATGACAGAATATTCATTTTGAAACTAATTAAATGGAGCTGCGTGTCAGAGTGAATGCTTCTTTGGTAAAATTGGTCGGGAAAACGTATTTTCTATGTCATTTATCATTATCGTCTCGATGGTCTGCATCCGCCAGTAACTGCAATAGATAGAATTCATATAGATACAAATAGACTGATACAGACAGTGTTTTTGTATTGAATTCACAGAGAAATGTAACAGTAGATGCAGTGGTGTCCTATTCTGATGTATTTCCAAGATGAAAGAAACCAGGAGTTCCTTGTTAAACTAATAAATCGATGAATTATTTGACGGCATTTTCGATATTTTCATGTGAAATAAGTTTCGGGAAAATAAATCGCACCACGGGACATGTCAAAAACATGACGTTGCTAAGGTAAGGGTGGCTTGAGATCAACGCCGGAACGGGCTCAAGCCCCCGAGAACCCCGCCCCCTACCTTGGGTGTGCCACTGTCTTGTCAAGTACTCTTTGTTTGAATTGTTTGAATCTTTGTCAGATCTCCATTTCAGGCCTTTGGTGATTCATGTAAAGAACGCTTCAATAATGAAATTGAGTGATTTTTTCTTTCTTATTCGATTGCCTATTATATAAATGAACATTCATCATATACATGTAATTGAAACGAGTATCATGCCTCGTGTCACAGTGAATGCTTCTTTGCTGAAATTGTCTGGGAAAGCCCCACACACATCTCGGGCAAGTACAGGTAAAAAGCGCCCGATGTATAGCGATTCATTTGTATTAATTTCGCAAGTGCTACAGGCTGGTGCTTATTCACCATATTGAACGGTTGTCAGATCTCAATACCCGCGCCTTGGACGATTAATGAACGGCAGTGCAATGTGAACACGAAGGGCAGTATTCATGGATATAATGCCTCAATAACGACGTAGAGCGACTTCATTTTACTTGTTTTGTATTGCATATAAAAGAATATTCATTTTGAAACTAATTTAATGGAGCTGCGTGTTAGAGTGAATGCTTCTTTGCTAAAATTGACCAGGACAACGTATTTAATGTTCCATTGATCATTATCGGCTCAAATGGTCTGCATCCGCCAGTAACTGCGAGACTTTATCGAGATACGAATAGACTGATACAGACTGTTTTTTAGGTGTTCGGGTTCAAGCCGAACACCTATTGTAATTGTTCGAGTTTTATTAGGTGTTCGGGTTCAAGCCGAACACCTATTGTTATTGTTCGATTTTTTTTTGTTTTTTTTTCATTTTTTTTCATCCCAAACTTGTCAGCAGGACTTCTTGGTGACAGGTACAAGATATCGACATGAAACTTGGTGGGAACTTCGGTCATGATGCCAAGTTGTATTTAGAAGATTGACGTCATGATGACGTCATCGGGTATCAAATTACGAGCGTTTTAAAGAAAAACTTTGGTGCTCCATAACTTGTGAACCAGATGACCTACGATATTGATATTGACATATGTTACTCAACACGTAAATCTCAACAATTAATATATTCAGTGCTGTGTACAAATGACCTCCACTTCCGGTGTTACCGGAAGTTGAAGTTTGACTCAAAATAACTCGAAAACGGAAGGATTTGGGCACAAAAAACCTCATTGGGTCAAAGATAGAGAAGGTCTTGGGCTTTCAGAAAACATAAACGATGACGTCATACGGGCTATATAGCGCCCTCTACGGTTGATTAAAGATATACAGTGATTACGTAATCCGAAAGTGAACAATGAATTTTCACCAAATTTGGTATGTGTAAAGCTCTATTGCATCTTGACATGTTCGTGAAGTTTCAAATCTGTGACGTCATTCAACCGGAAGTTATGCTCATTTAAAGGGAAAATTATGTAATTATTCAAATACTGTTTACTCAGTATTTACATGACGTACATCGGTGAAAATTGTAAAATATATACATCGTATGCATTCAATGACTTCTGTAAATGTTCAGTTAGCTGTGATGAACTGACCGGAAGTTATTGTCCAGCCAATGTTATGTATATTTAAAGGTGACACCATTTTCTATACTCTATCAGTCAGTGTACGAATACAGCAATCAGTATGATCAGTATTTTTGTTCAGTCACGCAGTTTAAGTGTACATGTATTTCGATATGCCATTACATCAGGGACGATTGATCAAAATACGTTCCAATATGTTCACATAACAGTTCCACTACGAAATAAGACCCCGAACACCTAGTGGTTGTTCCCACAACCAAAATGTCTAGTTTACTTTTTATTTTTCTTTCCCCAAACTTGTCAGCAGGACTTCTTGGTCACAGGTACAAGATATTGACATGAAACTTGGTGGAAACTTTGGTCATGATGTCAAGTTGTATTTAGAAGATTGACGTCATGATGACGTCATCGGGTATCAAATTACACGCGTTTTTAGGAAAAACTTTGGTGCTTTATAACTTGAGAACCACATGACCTATGATTTTGATATTGACATATGTTACTCACCACATGAATTTGAACAATTAATATATTCAATGTTGTGTACAAATGACCTCCACTTCCGGTGTTACCGGAAGTTGAATTTTGACTCAAAATAACTCTAAAACGGAAGGATTTGGGCACATAAAACGTATTTAGCTAAAAGATAGAAAAGGTCTTGCGCTTTCATAAAATATAAACGATGACGTCAGGCGAGTTATATAGCGCCCTCTACGGTTGGTTAAAGATATACAGTGATTACGTAATCCGAAAGTTAACAATGGATTTCTGCCAAATTTCGTGAGTGTGAAGCACAAATGCACTTTGACATGTATGTGAAGTTTGAAATTTGTGACGTCATTCAACCGGAAGTTATGCGCTTTTAAAGGGAAAATTACTTAATTATTCAAATACTGTTTACTCAGTAATTACATGACGTACATCAGTGAAAACTGCAAAGTATTTACATTGCATGCATTCAATGACGTCTGTAAATGTTCAGTTACTTGTGATGAATTAATTGGAAGTTATTGTCCAGACAATGTTATATATTATGTTTAAAGGTGATGCCATGTATATATACCTCCATGGTATATAACTTCTTATCAGATCTTTAAATCAATTTGTTTACTCAACCATTTAAGGTATCATTAACTAATTGCCTGCTTCAGTGTTGATGTGATTACAAGAGACTCTGATTAGTACCAGATGGCAGTCACTGCAAGGTGATTGGAATGTGCTTCATTTATGTTGTCTGAGTGGAAACACATGATAGCCTCCACACAGGAGTTTGATACACCTCATACACTTTTAAACAGTCAATTTTAACCATACAAATGCCCAGACAAAGTTCCCACATCGTAGATGTGAAGTGAACATTTACGGCATCTCTTGATTTTATATGAATTTTTAAATATTTCTCACATTAGCCTGTTAACTTTGTACACATACGTGTACATGTGTTACGTGAAAATATGGTCTTTTACCAAAAAATATGATGATCGATTGACTCTATTTCCCATACACTATATATAAGTGTCGTACATAATTCACTGTGTAGAACATACATGTACATGTACATGTACATGTACATGTAATGTCCAATTGCGTGACTCAAAACTTTTTTTAGTTGTTTACATCTTGCCATAGATTTTGCACGTAAATCTTATTATATATCATTAAATACCAGCACCAAATCTTAATCGAAATGCTATCGATGTAGGTTGCGGAGTATTTAACATCATTTTGTCAAATGACAATGTGTTCCATAAACACTGCAACTAAATCTAAGGGCTAAAATTAAGGTTTTTTTTTACGTTGAGATATGGTCACTTTTAAACCATAATATGTCTTAATCAAACAAAATAAAACTGCAACATATTTACATCATATTATTGTCCAGACAATATTATATATATTTAAAGGTGACGCCATTTCCTATAATCAGTCAGTCAATGTACAAATAAGCAATCAACATGATCAAAGTATTTGTACAGTCACGCAGTTTATGTGTACATGTGTTTCAGCATGCCATCATATGAGGGATGATTGATCTCATATATTCCAACATACGTTCATATAACAGTTCCACTACGAAATGAGACCCCGAACACCTAGTGGTTGTTACTACAATCACAATGTCTAGTTTATTTTTTTTTTTCCATTTTTTTTCTTCCCAAACTTGTCAGCAGGACTTCTATATGACAGTTACAAGATATTGACTTGAAACTTGGTGGGAACTTCGGTCATGATGCCAAGTTGTATTTAGAAGATTGACGTCATGATTACGTCATCGGGTATCAAATTACACGCGTTTTTAGGAAAAACTTTGGTGCTCTATAACTTGTGAACCACATGACCTACGATTTTGATATTGACATATGTTACTCACCACATGAATTTAAACAATTAATATATTCAATGTTGTGTACAAATGACCTCCACTTCCGGTGTTACCAGAAGTTGAATTTTAACTCAAAATAACTAAAAAACGGAAGCATTTGGGGAAAAAACTCTGAGGCTAAAAGATAGAGAAGGTCTCTGGCTTCCAGAAAATATAAACGATGACGTCATGCGTGCTATATAGCGCCCTCTACGGTTGATTAAAGATATACAGTGATTACGTAATCCAAAAGTAAACAATGGATTTCCGCCAAATTTAATAAGTGTGAAGCACTAATATACCACGACATGTATGTGAAGTTTGAAATCTGTGACGTCATTCAACAGGAAGTTATGCTCTTTTAAAGGGAAAATTACTGAATTATTCAAATTCTGTTTACTCATTGTCTCTTGTGATTACAAGAGACTCTGATTGGTACCAGATGGCAGTCATTGCAAGGTGATTGGAATGTGCTTCATTAGATTGTCTCAGTTGAAACGCATGATAGCCTCAACACAGGAGTTTGATAAACCCCATACACTTTTAAACAGTCAATTTTAACCATACAAAGGCCCAGACAAAGTTCCTACAGTATAGATGTGGATTGAACATTTACGCCATCTATTGGTTTTTATATGGATTTTGAAATATTTCTCACACTAGCCCATTAACTTTGTACATATACGTGTACAACAAAAAATATGATGATCGATTGACTGTATTTCCCATAGACTATATACGTACATAATTCACTGTGTAGAACATATGTACTGTACATGTTATGTCCAATTGCGTGACTCAATTTAACTTTGTTTAGTTGTTTACATCTTGCCATATATATTTGCACGTAAATCTTATTATACATGTATATCATTAAATACCAGCTCCAAATCTTAATCGAAATGCTATCGATGTAGGTTGCGGAGTATTGCACATCATTTTGTCAAATGACTATGTGTTCCATAAACACTGCAACTTAATCCACGGCTAAAATTAATTTTGTTTACGTTGAGATAATGGTCACTTTTAAACTATGTCTTAGTCAAACAAAATAAAAACTGCAAAATATTTACATCATGATCATATGCACTCAATGACTTCTGTAAATGTATTTACTTGTGATGAACTAACCGGAAGTTATCGTCCAGACAATATAACAAATTTAAAGGTGACGCCATTTTGTACACGCTGTCAGTCAGTGTACGAAGTGCAATCAGCATGATAAGTATTTGATCAGTCACGCAGTTTAAATTTAGTGTGTATTTCAATATGCCATTGTATTAGCGACGATTAACCACATACGTTCCAACATAATTTGTATGTTCACATAACAGTTCCACTACGAAATGATACCCCGAACACCTAGTGGTTGTTCCCACAACCACAATGTCTAGTTTTTTATTGAATTCGCTGTACAGAGAAAAGTAACAGTACATACGGTCGTGTCCCATTCTGATATATTTCAATGAGGGTAGGAACTAGGTGTTCCTTGCTATAAACTGATATACCGATATGTTCATGTTAATTACAAACTTAGAATAAATACATCGATTCATAAGCCCACTGAGCATGTGCGGTGTGTCATAGTATTTTTTTAGACAAAAAATACTATGAAGGAAAATAATGCATGATAATATTATGTCATGATACCGTACCGAGCTGTCATGATCTAAGTACAAAAAAAATAAAATAACTAGACATTGTGGTTGTGGGAACAACCACTAGGTGTTCGGGGTCTCATTTCGTTCTGGAACTGTTATGGGAATGTCTGTTGGAACGCATGTGTGGCATATTGAAATACACTTAAACTGTGTGACGGAGCAAACGATCATGCTGAGTGCAGTGTATTCGTATTATGTACACTGACTGATAGCGTATAGAAAATAGTGTCACCTTTAAATAATGTAAAATTTCCCGGACGATAACTTCCGGTTAGTTCATCACAAACAACTGAAGATTTGCAAAAATCATCGTATGCGTACGATGTAAACAATTTGCAATTTGCACTGATGTACGTCATGTAATTACTGAATAGACAGCATTTGAATAATTACATCATGTTTCCTTTAAAAACACATAACTTCTGGTTGAATGACGTCACAGATTTTAAACTTCACACACATGTCAAAGTGCATTAGTGCTTCACACTCACCAAATTTGGCGGAAATCCGTTGTTTACTTTTGGATTACGTAATCACTGTATATCTTTAATCCACCGTAGAGGGCGCTATACAGCGCCTAAGACCTACTCTATCTTTTACCCAGAGAGGTTTTATGTGCCCAAATCCTTCCGTTTTCGAGTTATTTTTAGTCAAACTTCAACTTCCGGTAACACCGGAAGTGAAGGTCATTTGTACACAACACTGAATATGTTAATTGTTGAGATTCACGTGTTGAGTAACATATGTCAATATCAAAATCGTAGGTCATGTGGTTCTCAAGTTATAAAGCACCAAAGTTTTTCCTAAAAACGCTTGTAATTTGATACCCGATGACGTCATCATGACGTCAATCTTCTAAATACAACTTGACATCATGACCGAAGTTCCCACCAAGTTTCATGTCGATATCTTGTAACTGTCATATAGAAGTCCTGCTGACAAGTTTGGGAAGAAGAAAAAAAAAAAAAAAAAAAAAAAAAAAACTCGAACAATAACAATAGGTGTTCGGCTTGAACCCGAACACCTAAAAACCATTGGTTAAATTTGCCTAGCTTTGGGAGAAATTATTGCCCTTGAAAGCAGGGTCACCCTAATTTTGAAAAAAAGTTTCCGTTTTCACCCTAAATGGGTAAGCCACTCTGTAAGTACTCCGAGTACTTCAAGGTCCCAGTACTGGGCCGATTCCGAGTACATTGCTGATTCTACATCCGAGTACAGAACATGCACAGAACTAAGGCACAGTGCTAAAATGGACTAAGTTTCTTAAATATGTTGGACGTTGTGCCACTCTTATCAGAAATACTTGTTTTAAAAACCTTGCAAATGACACTGTGCTGCTTACACCATTTGATACTAAACTCCCGATGATATTTATACTCCTATTGTACAATTTATCGTAAATCACCAACATAAACAACTGTGAAATTGTAACAAAAAAATCAATGTGCACTAAATGGTCGAGCATCCCAAAATTCGACTACATGGAATCGAGTATGGGCCAAGTATATTTATTTTTTAGTACTTCTTATCAAGTACGGGCCAATGACATTTTATTTTCGTGTACTTTCAATCGAGTACGGGCCGAATATTTGCATGTACTCGAGTTGTACTAGAGTACGAGTACTCCAACACTGGCCTAGTAAGCTTACCGTGGAAGGGCCACGCCATTTTTTTTTCTAAATGCGGGGCGAGTTACTATAGCAACGGTGTCTGGCCACGGAGACTTGCTACTGTCCATACAAAATACATTGTCTCTATATAATAAGCATAACCGATATTTATGGACAGACGGTACCCGAGACAGATAAATGAAGCACAATTTTATTTGTGACATAATTCAGCTTGGGGTTCAGGAGCCCTTTATATTTTTATTTTATTTTATTTATGATAATAATAATTCTATTATCTTATTCTTTTTTATATTCGTCTAATTGTCTCAAGATTAAAACAAAATACACATATAACAGGGTATGTTTACATTTTCTCCCAAATGTGTTAGACAGTATACACTGCATTTCATCACAGGAATAATTCACTATGGAGCGGTTGTTTAAACTCACGAGCATTAATCCTTAAATGGCGAAAACCCTTACCATGTACAAAAAGCTACCTATTAACCTTTTAATCACAATAACTCAAACTATAAATGCAGGTAATAACTTGACAAGCCAACCCAACCGTCATTACAACAATGAGATTTAATATTAGGTGCAAACATCCCAATGCTTAAAATAATGTCAAAAAGTATTTTTGTGGGGAAATACCGCCAACCAATAGGAAACAAAAACAGGGACGGTGATAGGGGAGGTGGATGGGATTTTTCGTTGTCTGACCGATAGGTCTAGATACGTAATGGCGACTGTGCTGTACCGCTGTCACAGCACTATACACTGTACTGAACCATCGCCTTTCTTGCATTGTTTATGCACACAACTTTCCATCAACCACGTACACACTCATCCTGTACACAAAGGCATGGCGTGAGACTCATCAGCCACGTTGCTATGTAAACACTGATGTAATGGACGATCGCCTTACACTTCGGGGACCGCGCTCCATAAAAAGCAGATTAAACTTGCGCTTAATCTGTATATTATGTCTGAAAGAACGGAGGCAGCCAAGCCGGTGATGATGCTTCCAAGATCAATTTATTTTACAAACTGTGGTCGGTATATGGGTGTATCTGGTACTATGTGTGTGTGTGGTCCTTTAACAAATAAAATAAAGATAAACAAGGAAATTAATGAGTGTGCATAATCCCAGATAAATATAACTTTATCCCAATTAGCATAAAATAGGACATCGCGTCTGCGATGTCTGACGACACGTATCCCAACGGCTTGGAATTGAGAATTCCTTCTACCTCGATCGATACTGTTCGCATGACGGGCTCATGTAGAGCCTGATTGAGGACAACTCTCAGGCCAGCCTTCACAGACTTGATCTCTCTTTCCCACATACCTCCGAAATGTGGGGCCTTAGGTGGGTTGAAGGCGAACTTGACTCGTTGTTTGGCAAGCTCCTCTTGCAGTTTCGGTTCCATCGCTGAGAACGCTTCTTGTAGCTCAGAGGCACCTCCCTTGAAGTTGGTGCCACAGTCGGAGAGTGCCATCAGGTAAGCGTCAGTGCTGAGGCTCTCCAGCAGGTCTAGGTGCACCGCCCTGGTTGTCATGCATTTAAAAATAATGCCCCAGCGCTTCTCCGTGCGTCGACCTATCTTGATGGTCATGGGCCCAAAGCAATCTACTCCAGTATAATAGAATGGTGGCTTGAACAACCGCAAGCGTGCTGGTGGAAGATCACCCATCTTTGGTGTGTCAGGATTGGCTCGCCACTTCTGACAGTCGAAGCATTTGCACCGGTGCCGGCGGATGGCTTCCCTACCACGCAGAATCCAGAACTTGCGCCGCATCTCTGCAAGCACACGCTCGGGTCTATGGTGGAGCAATCTATCGTCGTACTCTTGGATGAGGGCCTGGCGTAAACGACCTCCAACATCCTGTGGATTAGTCATACTCTGGAGCAAGCTGTATAAGCTGTATAAGCTTGCTGTCACGAGGAAGCTCCTTCTCCTTCTTAAGTGCAGCCGAGTGTTCGAGGAAGCTGTCTTCCTGAGCTCGGCGGTAGAGCTTTAATTCGATGCTGGCTCGCTCATCGGCATTCAGCTCAGGTAGGCCACCATCGTCTGCCGCCCCATCACGATACTCCTTGGTGACCATGATGAGGTCGTCCCAAGTTTCACACTTGGATAGGTCAGGGAGGTCTACGGGATCGAGGGTCACGGCACCACAGAAGGTTGACTTCTTGTACTCAGTGACGTCCTCCGATGGTTTAGCTTGATGGACTGGCCACTTGTCTTGGGATGTCCGGAGGAAGGGGGTCCATCTCGCCATCTGGATTCTTAGGCAAGTTCCATCAAGGTCTTGCCCCGGGTGAGGTCATCAGCTGGATTGTTCTTGGTGCCAACGTAACGCCATTTGTTGATGTCAGTCAGGGTCTGGATCTCCGACACTCTTGTGCCGACGAAGACCTTATAGCGGCAGGATTCAGATATCAGCCAGGTGAGGATGGTAGTCGAGTCACCCCACAGGACGACATCCTCCACCGGCAGGCTTAACTCTCTCTGGAGTAGTTGACATAGCTGTGCACCAGCCAAGGCAGCAGAGAGCATGGACAGCTGGCGCTTTGGAGCAACTCTGGACCTGGCCATGATGAAGCTGACATGGGTGTGATGATCTTTATCTTCAGTTCGAAGGTAGGCCACTGCTCCATAAACTCTCTCTGACGCATCGCAGAAAATGTTGAGTTGGCGGCTTGCTGAAGCGATGTCAACAACTGGAGGTGTATAGCACCTATCCAGATGGATGTTGGCCAGTGCTGGTAGCTCCATTTCCCAGGCTTGCCACGGATCTGTGATGACCCCGGGTTTAAGAGCATCATCCCAGTTGCAATCTGTCTTCCACAAGTCTTGGATGATCACTCTGGCTCGAGCAGTGAAGGGGATAAGGTAGCCGATCGTGTCATACTGGCTTGCCAGTATCTTGTACATGTTCCTCATGTTCAGCAACTCGTTGTCAACTGGCCGGTGGCGGTACTGTAGTTTATCTGTGCTGCAATCCCACTGGAGTCCAAGGGTGGCCTCAAGGGAATCGGTGTCGCCATAAGTCAGCCAGAGTTCGCAACCGTTGGATCGGGCCTCTTGTGGAAGGTATTCCACCACCGTGGGGTCATTGCTGGCCCACTGTCGGATCTCGAACCAACCTTAGGCTAGTAGGTCTCGCATCTCGTGGATGAGCTGTTTGGCTTCTTTGGGTGTCGGCAGGCTTTCCAAGCAGTTGTCAACGTAGAAGGACTTGTTGACTGATGCAGCAACATCTGGGTACTGATCTCTGTGGTCATCGACGTGTTTCCTCAAGGCAAACGTGGCACAGCAAGGACTGCAGGTGGTGCCAAAGGGGAGCACCTTCCACTCGTGTATCTTCGGTTCGGCTTCGACATCAAGGTTTCGCAACAGGAAGCGGAGGAGGGGCCTGTCTTCTGGCAGAAGGCGCACTTGATGGGACATGGCCTTGATGTCCCCAGATACTGCCACTGCTTGCTGTCTGAAGCGCAGGAGCACACCGATTAGAGAGGCGCCAAGCTGGGGTCCAGGAAGGAGATGCTGGTTTAGCACTTGGTTGTTGTGCTGGTAAGAGCAGTTAAACACGAGACGGTACTTCCCGTTGTGATACGTGGTATGATGTGGGATGTACCAGGATTCCTCGCATCTGGAGGCTTCCTCTTCAGGTACAACTCTGACATGGCCAGAGTCTACCAGCTTCTTTATGAGGTCGTTGTGTCTCTCTGCCAGTTTTGGTTGTTTCTGTAGCCGTCTCTCGGCTCTCCTCAGGGTTGGAAGGACTGCTTCCTTGGTTGCTCTGAACCTCTCTCCATCGTTGGGTCTCAGCAGGGGTGTAGCGTACCGTTCCACACCTTCAATGCTGATGCGGGTGGTCTTGGACTCCAGCTGCTGAAGTGCATACTGATCGTTCTTGGAGCGGGTGATTTCCTTCTCATTGGCGTAAGGAAGTACGCCTGCCTGCCACAGTATTTGCACATGCTGCAGCAGATCGTTGGTCACTGGAAACATGGATGTTTTGAAGACTCGCTGACCTGCACGCTGGTCATGGTTGCCGGCGGGTCCTTGGAGGGTCCAGCCAAGCTTTGTCTTGATTGCGACTGGTGCACCACGGGCTCCTGATCTGATAGGGCATCGGGGGATGATGAGATCAGTGTGGTCTGCTCCAATCAGTAACATCGGACATGCCCGGTTGATCATGGGCAGTGGTAGGTGATGGAGATGGTCATACCTTTTCTGGATACTGTCGATCGGGTAGGTGTACTCGGACAGACAAAGGTTGCCTGCAGAGAAGGCTCCAGTAATGGTGTACTTCACTTGAGGTTTGTCTTTGTGTGACACCTCCAGGGACGTGGTGTAGCCTCGGCATTCGACCACATCATCACGAACAGTTTTTAGGAGGACCGTCTCTGGTTTGCCTTTAAGCTTCAGTTTTGTGGCCGCTGTCTGGAGCAGCATACTCCTCTCAGAACCGTCGTCAATGATGGCATATGTTTCAATGGTGCCAGCTGGACCATGGATCAGAACTGGCAACACTTTCAGCATCACACCATGTGGGCGAACTGGCCTGTCGACATATACCGGCTGGCTTGATGTCTGCACTCTGTACACATGGTGAGCGGTCTTCTGGGCAGCGTCATGGAGTACAGTTAAGTGTACTTGCTTGCATGTGTAGCAAGGTTTCTTTAGGGTGCAGCCGTCGGGCTTGTGAGCACGACCGCACTTCCAACATCGATCCTTGTCACGTATCCAGGTGACAATCTGGTCTGTGTTCAGCTTCTTGAGTTCTTGACATCCACCAAGGTAGTGCTCCTTGTTGTCACAGTAGGGACAATATGGTTTAGGCTTGTCCTGCTTCTCGGGTGCTGTCATGAGCATTGAAGTAGAGACATCTTTCTTGGCATTCCGCTGTTCCGGGTGTCGTTGAGGTTTAGGGTTACCTGGGCTGTGGCCGGACACCGCTCTACTGGCGAAACTCTGTGATTGAGATTTCATGCGGAGCCAATCTGCAAACTGGGACAGGGTGTACGTTTGACTGCAGTTCGGTTTCAAGATGCCCTCCTTCAAGCAGTGCTCCATGAAACTCGTTCTGTGACTGGGTGCAAGTTTACTGAGCAGACGGTCGACATGGAAGCCGCAACGAAGCTCGATGCCGTCACTGCCCTCCAATGACTGTAGCATTCCCACGAGGGAGAGGACGTCAAGTGAAAACTCCTCGAAGGCATCGATGTCTCCATACTTCATGGCGGGAGTAGCCATTATGGCTGCAATTTCGGACTGGACAAACTGTCGTGGTTGGCCGTACTTATTGGTAAGTGCAGCAAGGGCCTCAGTATAGGGCTGAGGTGCGTACATGAATGACTTGGCAAGTTTCAGTGCCTTACCACCAAGCCGGTCAAGCAACACCTGGAACTTATATTGTTCGGTGAGATGCGGATGCACATTGATGAGGTTCTCCATGGCCATACGGAGTAAGGCAAACTCCTTCTCCCTTCCATGTAGAATTTAGGCAGCGTCGGACGGGGTATACCGAGGATGCAACCAGCAGGTAAGTAGTCGTTGCTCTGGGTGCCAGCGGAGGGGGGCTGACGGGAGCATTTGGAGGCTGCTGTGCTGGTTGTGGAGACATGTGACTGGCTCTCATGGGTGCATGTCCATCAGCACAGAGAGGTGTGGGGTGACTACTGGTAGGTGTAGTTGCTGCCTGTGTGGGTGACACTGCTGGGGTTGGAGGACAAGGAATCGCATGGATGGATGTTCCATTGGCAGTACATTGTTCTACGGGAGATGTAGAGGGCGCTGAAAAGGTTGATGTGCATACCTGTGGTGGTCCCTGGCTTGGGGTGGTAACGGTGACATTGGTAAGTGGTGCCCCAGGTGCCGGAGATTCATCATCGATCATGGCGCTGATGGTTTCAGCTTCAAACAGCTCCTGTTGGGCTTGACGCAGTTTACGTTGGCGGGATAATTTTGTGGAAACAGCTTCCCGCTCTCTCAATACATGGCGCTCTATCTCTTCAGCTTGGAGTCGAGCTTGACGGGCTTTGTCATCAATAAGATGAAGAGCTTGATCTGCAGCCTCATCTTCCTCCAACTGGCACTTTAACTCGTCAACACGCATCTTCCTTTGTAGGGCTCTCATTTTCGCAGCATATTTGTCGCTGAGACAGGACAATTGGGAGTCGATGGATTTGCCAGAACCATTGCTCCTATATGACAAGTGTCCACTGCGAGACTTGGATGATCTGCTGGAATGGTTGCTGCGATGACTGGAGTGTTGGCTGTGAATGATGGATTCATCACCTGCATGGCTACTGGACAGGTTGCTCACAACATCATCTTTGGAGTGGTTAGACATTGTGGAATGATTAGCTGGATTGGTAGGTCACTGGTACTGGTTGGAGAATCCGGTCCGAAGGACCATGAAAGAACGGAGGCAGCAAAGCCGGTGATGATGCTTCCAAGATCAATTTATTTAACAAACTGTGGTCGGTATATGGGTGTATCTGGTACTGTGTGTGTGTGTGGTCCTAATAAAATAAAGATAAACAAGGAAATTAATGAGTGTGCATAATCCCAGATAAATATAACTTTATACCAATTAGCATAAAATAGGACATGTTAATTACCCAATAACATAACTTCAAAGGGCACTGAGGAGTTCCGGAATAAGCCTGAACATTATAATGAAATCTAGGTCGTCATAATATGCCCAATACTGTGATCTTATCATGTACATGTAATCGCCACACAATAATAACAACGGCAATTTACAACGATAAATAAGGCATCAAATCCCCCCAAATATCACAGCCAAAATCGAACAAATGATACTCACTTCTGGTAATCTACGCACACGGAGTGTCTTCTAATCAGCTGGTGATTAGATAATCACATAATCAGTAATTAAGAGTAATTAAAATGAGGATTTAGGAAGCATAAACTTCGGGAAACAACGTGATTCATAAATGATGAGGTAATCATATAAGGTTTATTCATATATAATCACAAGAGGGCACTGTTGCGGGCTCCAGCAGTGGAGAGGCTTTTGTACAATGCCTGTAAAGGTCAAAAGAAACAGCCAAAACACTGCACCAGAATAATGGAGTGTGAATTCCCCCTGTTGTTTCCTGTCAGAAATTGACCGCCGTAATATAACGTAATTACAAATTAAGTCGACCGATAGAGAGAACTATAAAAATATCGTGGCCACTCGAAGTTTCCGTAGTAAATTACGCAAATTACTTGCAACAATTATTGATACCTCTACAGGTTGCAACCTCTACGGGTTAGGTTGAATTTGAAACCATGTTTGTTGAAATTTATATAGAAAAGGCACAATAAGGCACTTTAGCTTTACTTAAAGCATACATGCCCGATGCAATGGCCGCGATACCTTTTTGGCACATTTTTTCTTTTTATCTTATCGATTATTGTCAGTTATGGTCCTCTTGCACGCAAAAGTTTATCAGGTCGATAATCGTCGACATTGCTGCGAAAAAGGATTGTTGGCTTTCCAAACATTTCGATTTTTTTTTTCGAGCATTGTCTTTTTAGGAGATCCAAATCTGCGGTGTATTATATTAAAGATGTCATTGATTATTTAACGCAATAAATAGCTAAAGTATAAACAACAATTTGAATCAAATCAAGTCCCACTCGGATCGACTCGAGTTAACCCGACAAATGGTGATTTCCTTTTCAATTAAAAAAAATAATAATAAAGAAATAAATAAAATTAACGAAACAATGGCAAGCGATTTAAAGCAAACAAGCCTTTAGCTATCTATATTATTTATAAATCTATGACATTTCAATTGAAAGGCGTTCGGTATAACCGGAATTCACGAAGCTGCCATAACCAAATAAAATAAATACTTTCTAAATAGAAAGGACAAGCATAACTTATTATAGGGAACAAAACATTATTTTTAAGGTTAAGAAGGGGACGAGATATTTTCGAGGGATGATTTTGTGCCCTGAAACAACCTATTTCATTTACTCAATGTTATATAATGATATTTCGAGTTAATGATATAATATTTAGAGGGATCGAAAATATATCGAGTGAGATAATCTTATTTGAATGGGAATAAGATGAATCGTTTCCAATTATTTCCAATCTTTTTAGCCCGTCCACTTAGGAAACCGTAATTATTCTTTTTCCAGTTTGTCAGGATAAACTTTCGGGAGCCTTCGAAAACCCCGCTAAGACTCACAGACGAGCAACTTTGATAAGTAAAAACATGTACGTACGAGTATGTACTCGACTCTTGTTACTGTCATGGCCTTAGCTATTAGGTCAATATAAATCTGAATATGAAAATTCAACACATTTTGCAGCCACTGAATGGTCCTCGGTAATCCGTGGGAAAGTGGCCAACAAATCAAGCTCCCATAGGGAATTCCAAAGACGTTAGTAGTGTGAGCGGGTTGTGGTGGTCTGAATCAGTCATGTCAGGGCCTACTAGTAACAACGATCTACGAATCGCAATCGATCCATTAACGTCTTGGACCAGGAATAATGTGTCGACGGATGTCAACAGACGTTTTTAAACGAGTTTATTTGTTTTCATTCAGAATTACCTACCAGCGTCCCCGCAGTGTCATGTCAAGACATCCACGGCAGAGCATTCGGAAACCAGACCCTCAAACCCGGAGTTTGCTACTTGGCGAGTGACAAGAAGGGAGTATTCCTTGATGCTAGAACCTTCTGTCAGGGACTCGGAGACAACATAGGATGGGATGTCGCTGACATAGAAGATGCGGTGGAGAACCAGCTCATCCAAGATGCAATAGAAAAATTGATGAAGAGTGGCGAGTTGTACGTTTGAAAGTTTAATTATTTATGATCTATGTTATAATATAAGTTGTGCCGGCATATTTTGCATTTTAATCATGTAAATTGACGGGCTGATCATTCAAATTCGTACTATAATTTAATAAACAGTGAATAATTTCGATTGTGGAGGGGGTGCGAGCAATTACAGAATACAACTATTCGATTTACTGTAACACTAATTTATTTCTATACATGTAATTGAATCACCTGGTTTGATTATTATTAATTTTAAATGATCAGCAATTTCGTGTTGTTTACATTCAAATTCGCACTTTTCATTTGTGGTCAATGACAATACAGTATAAGTAGGTGTGGATTGTACATGCCTAACCATGTGAAACAAAGGAATTATGGACAGGAAGGCAACGTCCAAAAAAGTAAACAGGTTCCTTAGTGTCGGACAACCTTTGTGATACATTTTGACAGATTCCAAACCGTATAGTGACACATGTTTGGTGTTACATCGCAAATAACAGTTGAGTGTAAAGGAACTTATACGAAACCATGGGAATTATCCAAATAAACCTAGGACAGATCCAGGGGGCGTGGGGCCTAATACAAGCCCCTTTTCTTTCAGGCCCCAAATAATCAACATACTGTATAGAGAGTAAGAGAGACACAAACATAGAAGAAAAAATAAGAGGGGCTAGTTCACATCAGGCCTGCCATAGCCTGCTTGCTTTGATCGCTCGGAAACGCATTCCGTCGCTATTGAGTTTTTGCGACCCACTATTACGGCAGTTCATACTGCAATTGGTGCATTGTATTTCCACGCCCCTTCGGGAAAATCATGGAAATGTATAAGAACTTCAGGGAATTTTTCCATGGGTAATTTTTTTTCTGTCGGCTGTATTTTAAATTGAATCGATCAATTAAACAATAATGAAAGTTGGAACTTCATGTTTTATAGCTGTTCCCCAAACTCTTGCGCGAAATAGTTTGCTTAGTTTTCCAAATAATGGGATTGATCGCGAAAAAGAATGTTTCTTCAGCAAATCTGTGTGAACAAGTACAAAAACGCAATTGAATTTTGAAAATAGCAAAAAGAAACATCAGTTTAACCATGTGCTTTTAAAACCACAATGATTCGAATTACGGTTTAACAAAGTTGGATGGAGAAAATGCAAAATCGGCATTAAAAAAACTATATTAAAATACGGAAAATCAAAATATAAGTGCAGTAATTGTGCTGAAAATGAACATATAATCACAACCGAGGGTTCAGAAATTACTTTAATTCTACATAATAAATCAGTGCTTCTTCCCAAAAGACAAAACACAATCTTGTTTGGTATCTCCTTAGTGGCTCTATAACTTTTTAAAATTCCTGTTGGGAAATGTATTCTTGCAGGTAAATGTATAGGGGAAAACGAACTTTGAATCAAAATGACGGGGTATCAAGGGTTATGTCCGTGGATTATTACAAAATAAAAAAGAAATGAACCTAGGATTTTAAAGTCAACGTTGTATCATAACTTTGCTGCAGATTTTGGATTATTGCTTAATTGCATCATAAATTCAACACCACAACTGTACAAACCTATACATGTAAACACTATTAATATTTGCCTGATTTTTTTTCTTTTTGCAGGGACGCCAGCAAATTCTGGATCGGCCAGAATGACATGAAGACTGAGAATATTTGGAGATATGTGAACGACAGCTCCAACAAGTGTGACCGCACAGTGTATCTCAACTGGGCATCAGACCAGCCTGACGGAGGCCGTAGAGAAAACTGCGTGATGATATACTACAATCAAGGCGGGGTTTTTGTTGATGGACGCTGTGATTCGAACCAGAACTACTTATGCAAAGTTAAAATCACATTTGGTATGTCGAACAATTAAGTTTGATATTTCATTGGGTTGTTAATTGTATATGTCATTACACTACACTACAATGCCCTTTTGTTTTGACTTGTATAATGAAATTTCTGGTTCTGTACAGAAACAGTACCTTCATGTCCTGGTTTCACTGAGGAATCTTCTACGGAGGTTTATGATGGTAAGCACTTAACATCACGATTGAGCTCAGTATTTTGTATTACATAGCTTATTATTTTTTACACCGTCTATCGGATGAAATGTTCTGGAACTAATATTAATATCATTTCTGTAGGCGTTTCAGTTTGTATTAAAAGGTTTATATAATGTTTGTTTTATAATTAATATATGTAATAAACAGCTGCAAACAATCAGCCTAAATAATTGCATGAAACGTATATTATAGAACTTCGAGTTAAGATCAAAACTTACATTGTACGTTGTTTCTTCTTTGTATCTTGTTATTCTTTAGTCTTCCCTTGGCTTTGTACATATAATGTGATTTTACTTTTCGATGTATTATGTTAGACCAACCACCGGGATCATGTCTTTCGTGTTTTGTGTCTATCTGTACGTGGTGTTTTGTGTTTGTTTTGTGGGCTCGCCTACTACAAGCTAACGCTTTTTTGGTCTGAGCCTCCATGTCCTTAGTTTATAATTAAATTTAATTTTTGAATTTAATATAAAAAAAAATGTATAGGTTTGTATTATGCTAATGGAAATGGAAATAAACGTTTTTGAAATGAAATGAAATGAAATTAAATCCTGCTAGGATCGAAACACGTCAGACCCCTCCTATTAAACTTAACACATTTTGGTTTATACTACAGTTTCATGTTCGTACACCCAGGCCTACATTCTGGACCGGCCTAATCCATCTTAAGCCAATTGCACTCAACATGTATAATAATACTGGGCTTCTGGCCATTGATACTGAAAACTACTGTCTTAATCTTTATGTTTATATTAATGTGTATATGCTTCCATCCGTTGTTTTCTTACCAGATTGTCGTGAAATCTTGCCGTCTGCCTTCAGTAATCCCTCGGCGCCTGGGGTTTGTTACGCCAGCGCCGTTAACCAGAAGTTGACCTTCCAGGCGGCTGTGGATTTCTGCCGGTCTCTCCCCAATGGTTCCTGGTCAATGGTTGACATCGAGGACGCCGACGAGAATCTGTTCATTGAAGTATGGAACAGAGACAATTGCCCGTAAGTTCTAACTGTTAATATAATAAGACGAATAACAAACGGCTAGAAAATTAACACCTTTTATGGGAGGTCGCAGGTTTAAATCCCCTGCAGCTTTAATAATAAACATTACATATTAAAACTTTGTACTGAGCTCAATTTTAATGATTTAATTATCGGAAGGGAGACTGGGTTGCTACTGAGAATGAATAATTATTGATATACAAACCTTAAATATGGAAGTGAAAATAAGAAACATGTAATTACAATTTAACCTTTTAATGTTGTTTACACTGTATGCACCCGTAGTAAGAATAATTATTACTGGATTGGTCAAAATGATCGGGAGGAAGAAGGCGATTACCGGTATACATCCAGCGGGCAGTGTCCGGTGTATCTCAACTGGGACGGTGTCGAACCGAACGGGGCAGGGAATGAGAACTGTCTTGTCACGACGAAAATAAGCAACGGGCGCTTTCGTGATACACCTTGCAACCAACAGTACTTTACTCTGTGCAAACTTAAAACTGGTGGGTTTCAGTTCTTCCTTCCAAATCGTTTTAACTTCACTTAACTATTATATATCCACATTTGATCGGCATAGTTCTACCTGGGTCATTCTATACCAGACCAACACATTTCCCGACAAACGTGTTTTCCTCGATTTGTATAAACAATGTGTATTAATGACATAACTACTGAATCATATCGATTTTATTGGAATCCCTCAACCTATGTGGCCGGTGTGCATCTCCAAATAATATGGACATTTCCTTTGTTCGGACACAGACTCGTTACCATTTTGAGTAATTCGAATTTTTAATATATGCACGTTCTTACACAACCAAAAAGATCGCATTTCAAAACCTTGTTTTTGTGGTCACAAATAACTGCAATTGTCTTGCGTCTTTTTGCAAATAATCACGATCATTTGCTGTGTGAACGGTCCCGCAAAAAAAAAAAACACGGTCTTGTATATCCAATCATGCAAGGCGCGCGCATGTTGTGTGTAACTACCATCGTTCCATTATAATGGAGACCCATCGATATTCAGTTCGTCGAGCACGTATCACAGGATTGCGAATATTTGACAAAGGATGTATTATTAAAACGATGATTTGTGTCCACACACAAACAAGAAAACTATGAAAAATGACGAAAACAACCTGCCGGTAGTTGACACGGTGCTTAAGTTAGAAAACAAATTGCAAGTGGTTACCGATTTACCTTTGGTACAATACATCTACGCTTCAACCTATATTGAACAAAACTTTCATTTCATAATTCCATGGAACTAGATGCTTCATTCATAAGGTGATTGAAGCTGCTTTCATATGTTGGGTTTCAGATCCCCGGCCAACGCGAGATCCCTTGACGAGGTGTGACGGCAGTACTCTACCATCTGAAGTCACAGGTAACTTCAATATACGAACAACGCAAATAAAACAGTAAAAATGGTTGATATCTCATTGCACAGGGTGCCCACTGATTTTAGATATCAAATTCATTTTCCCTTTTTCTTGTTGGTTTTGCCTTTAAGTTTGCTCCAACCTCCGTAAGGACGCCTTTGGTAACGCGGCTAAACCGGGCATATGCTACTTCCTGTCGGACCTGAAGCTTACCTGGGAATCGGCCGTCGACTATTGCCAGGGGGAAGGTTGGTCTTTGGTCGACGTTGAGGACGCCACGGAGAATACAATACTGACTGCCAGACACCGAGATTTCAAACCGTAAGGCATATTTTTGTGTAGGGTTAATAGCACATCACAAAACAAGCCAGATATATTACTTACCACATTGCCTACAACACAAATGCCCTTCTCCATACAATGGGGTCATCCGCCTTTGCGAAGATAAAATCTTTAGAAAAATGGACTGATTCCCCCAGTCTGTTGCTTAAAAATAGTAATACGTTTTTTTTTCTTTGCACAAATCCTATAGAAAGGATATAATAATACTGTACTAGAATGATGCCTTTTTCATTAAAATACCGTCTAAGGGATTAGCGCAAATGTTTACATATCTTTAAGCTGATAATCTTACAAGGTCAGCAAATACAATATCCTTATATCCACAGCTCAAGCTACTACTGGGTTGGTCAGAACGATTGAGAGGTCGACGGAACATGGAAATATTTATCCAATGACATGCCCTCTGGTGCCGAGGTGTTCCTGAACTGGTATATACCGGGCGAACCAAACGGCGACACAAGTGAGAACTGCATCTGGGTGCTGCCTACGGGCAAGTGGAAGGATGTGAGATGTAACAGGGTCATTTCCTTCATCTGCAAGAAACACATAGGTCAGATAACACATGTCGGAGAGTTTATTTTGTGGTTTTGTTATATGAAAAAGTATTTGATTAATGCAGCTGATCGAAGCCAACTTTGTGCTAATTTGAACTTTGAGACAAAATCAATGTTGACCTGGTCGTAGGTTTCGAATAATAGATTTGAACAATGTTCATATTGGATCGATATAGATACAATTCACGACTCAAATCAAGACATTTTTAAAACAAATAAGAAGACGAACGAACGGACGACCCACATAACGGTCAATCGGACAAATAAATCCACGAACAAGCAAACAAACTAGTACTACACGCAATCTTGTATGAAAGCTTTGGAAATTCATGTTGATCAGTTTTTCCTAAAGTAATAATAAATATTGGAATAAAAGTCTTTTATTTAAAAGTCTTTCGGTTTTTGTTTTCATTGAAATATAATTTAGCAACTCTGCAAATTCTGCTTTTTCAAAAAAATATGTTTCTAGAGGTGAGCCTTGACAATCTTCTGCCCCTCAAAAAATCGTAGATTTTCTTTATAAATTGGATGGTCTATTTTTTTTTTTATTGAATGTTCGATGGTTCGAAAATGACATTTTCGGTCATCTGAACTGTAAAACGTCGAGGTGTTGATGTTGAAACATCGATGTCATTTGCAAACTTACTTCAGAATCGTACGAAACCATACCAAGAAAAAAAACGTACATCTTTAAATCAATATAAAAAAAACCTTAACAAATATAAAAGGATTATCAATCCTCTTTGGTGAAAATTCATTCGGGTATTAATTTGAAGACCGAATAATAGCTTCATCATTCTCTTGTATGTATGTCTATTCACGGGATTTATCCCTGACCAGCGCCGTCCATCGAGCCCTCTACGGGACCCTGTACCAGCATCTACGGTGAAACATTCAGTGACGAGACCCTCAAACCCGGAGTCTGCTACCTGGCCACCAATAATCGGGATGGAGTATTCCTTGATGCTAGGACCTTCTGTCAGGGACTCGGAGACAACATAGGATGGGATGTTGCTGACATAGAAGATGCGGTGGAGAACCAGCTCATCCAAGATGCAATAACTGCACTGAGAAATGCCGGCTTAGTGTAAGTTGTGGAGATAAATAACACTTTGACTTTGTAAACTGTATCTATTTTGTTGCCAATGGTGATGTGATTAGGATATCATTTAATCATCAATGACCAAAAGAGAAACTGTCTGGATTAATTCGAATATATTGAAAAGTGAACAAAGTAAATTTTACTCGCGCGGGATTTGGGTTAGCATGAGAATAATTCATTTTACTTCGTGCCGCCACGTACGAACGTCTGATACATGCGTGCATGAAAATATTATGCAACGCGGCACATCAGCCAATCAGATCTGTTTTGAGAACATTTCCGTCAGGATCTGCCAACCTCCTTCCGAATTTTGGAGCATTCACAAAATAACCATTGTCTGAAATCGACAGAATTTGCTTCCTCTAATATCGATCGAAATCTCGGCGGAGCCTCCATCAGTGATAGACCAAACACCGGCCAGACATGGGCCGTATTTCTGCCCCAAAACGCCCTTTTGAACCAGCTAAGATATCGGATTGCCTATGTTTTGTATATATGACGGGGTGTTCATTGAAAAAATTCTTAATATTATCCGATTATTCGGTAAAGCACGATTCACACCTCTTGCCAACTTGCGAACAAAAACGGACACATTTTGCGTCTCCAAAATTCACTTGGCAATGCAAATCGCAAGAAGTATGAAGCCTATACAACAGGCCGGGCTTAAAACCACTTCCATGCAGTATCATAACTGGACCAACACCATGCGTCAATAATGATATTGTAAACACTGTTTTCACAGGAAGGCCACTATATTCTGGATCGGCCAGAATGACATGAGACCGAGAATGTTTGGAGATATGTGGACGATAGCTCCAACAAGAGTAACCGCACAGTGTATCTCAACTGGAAAAAAGGCCAGCCTAACGGGGACAGTGGAGAAAACTGCGTGATATACCACTACAGTTACGGCGGGGATTTTCTTGATGCATCTTGTGATAATACTTACAACTACTTATGCAAAGTTAAGATCACATCTGGTGAGTTACTTGGGAAAGTGGGGCATGTTTGGCGGAAATGTATCTATGATAGTGGCAACTATCGTTACTTTTTATTTGTTCATTTTATTTCAATTATTTTACGTTGGTTGGGGTCTATACCCCGAGTCGGTTGATCGGTAGCCGACATATTAAGCACGTTCACACACACACCAAAAAAGCGCTACTATTTGGGTCGCGATTTGCAGCGGGATTCAAATCGTGCTACTAGTGCGTCTTTTTGCAAATAGTAGCGATTATTTGCTCTGTGAACGTTGCCCCAAAAAAATGCCGGTTTTTTATACCCAATTATTCAAGGCGGGCCCGCGAGTTTAGCACAGTATGCCTGGCAACTTCACTCTTCACTGCGTACGCGCAGTTTGATAGAAATCGTACCGGTACGATTTGGATCGCACTTTTTAGCCTGTGTAGACACAATAAAAAGCGCGGTTCGGAGCGCGACCCAAATAGTCGCGCTTTTTGGTTTATGTGAACGTGCCTTTTAACGGGCGAGCGATTGGGGCCCAATTTGTGCCAATAAAGGCAGTATTCCACTACAAAACAATGTATATAATAAAGGCGTCATTAGAATTAATTTATCAACTGCCCAAATTTTACCCAGTCTGGTCACTTTACAAAATGATCTTTACAGAAGATAATATAATTATTTTAATTCCAACAGTTCACATTGCAGCGCAGCCTTGAAGATAATTGACAATAATTAATTGCTTCTGTTGATATTCTGTATAATACGAGAACGTATTCAAAGTACCCCATAGAAATGAATACATATCTAAAAAAAAAATAATCATTTGGAGCATTTATTAATATTCCGGGTACTGAAAACCATTCAATTTGTAAGGATTGCGTCCATATGCATAAATGTGTCCACCTACGTTCCATGTATATAAAACAAAGTGATCAGCACATCTTTGTTTTGCAGAAGTAGCAGTATCTTCTGTTCCCGTAACCACTGAGACTCCTGATAGTAAGTATTACCACTTTGCATCGGCTGCAGTAAAAGTCGCATGAATCAAAATATTATGGGCGTGTTTTTCCTTTAGCTTTTCCTGTGTAATAAAAGGGGATTTGCACTCGAAACGAAGATAGTTGTACGCTGTGCAGCTATAGTGTTGTTTCGTACCCAAGGCGAGATGTTATGGCAGCCATGACACATGACACTTGAGGCGCACATTACAGTATTCACAGCATTCACATCATAAAATGAACGATGTTTATCATGTGCAAGTCGGCAAAGAACGGTGGCGCCGGAGGGACATCGCACATCACAAATATCTTAAATGAGAGGCCACATAAAATCGAACAGGGAGATATTGGTCTCACGGCATCAATCTAGACGCATAAATCTTGCCAAAATATACCGCACACGTGAAACCTGCTGAGCTAACGGCCAAGGGAGATTGTGTTCCTCAGCAGATAACGGCAGCCTTTCATATGATGATCCCACAGGCGAGGTCTGAACCGGATCTGACCCCCCCCCCCCCCCCCCCCCCCCCCCCCGTGGATCATATTCCAGGACAGAACATTTCAACTTCCATCAAATACTTATATTCTACGAATGTTTTTAACCTATTCCCATTGATATTTTTGTTTTCCAGAAGATCCTGAAACAACCTCCTGTACAAAATGTAAGTCCACACTATAGTTATTTATTTCTAGTTTTAGCAATCTGCAGTGCTCCTAACCAAAGCGAAAGTTTACTTACTCAAGATCATAGTAGGAGGTTCTCCTTCTAAGTAAAACAAAAGTATTGTTATTACTTTAATACCAGATATATCCCCATCACGACCCGGTAAATTCCTGTTCCTCTCTGCGGACGCCACCTGTCGCCCAGAAGACGTACTAACTCCTAGCTACCGTGTCAACACCAGAGTCCAGTGCGCACGGGACTGCTCTATGGAGGCTGGCTGCCGGAGCTTAGGCTTCATGACCTCTGGGAATGAGGATAACTGCGTGCTCTGTAGCAAGGTTCTCAACATACATGCTCTAGTGCACAGAGCTGGAAGCGAGGTCTATAACAAAGCATAGGAAAGCTTGACTTGAATCCCATTAACTGCAGTGTTTTCTTTCAGCATTATTCTGCTTTCATTGTTGCACCTGCGGACCTTCAATTATTTTTTGCAAGCATCAATAATATTAGTTTGGTGTTATTGGAGAAACTAGTAAGCCACATTTTTCATCACTTGAGCATATCATCGTCTTAGATACTAGAAAGGTAATAACACATATTAAGCTATGCGCACAATTTAGAGAATATAAAAACTAATATACGTACATCGACACTGGGTCCCCTATTTCATTCGATGTCGTATTCGCCGTATGCCGACAAATAATGCCATGAAATCACGCGTAGTACCTATGGTCTGATGCAAAAGTGAAATTGAATTATGATGAACTCTACAAGTGTCCATCAAATGCTAATACATTCCAAAAACTAGCTGAAATAAGGATAAAGCAGAAATTAATTAAGCCTGCCACGATATGTTATTGCTGGCTTTCTTCGGTAAATGTACAGTGTGTCCCCAATAGACGATACCCATTTGCAAAAAAAAAATATATCTATGAAAATAAATTGTATGTTTTCAGCTACTTAGTCTATTGACTTCACTATCTCACTGAGTAAATTCTGACAAAATTTTAATGCAATCCATTCATGCATCACCGTGTAATTACTGATTGTCTTGAAAAGTTAATTTTACTATACCATTGCAATTGAGTGACAGTTGTGGTCATCTTAGTGGTACATGTAGCTGTCACTCAATTGTAATGGTAGGAAAAATTGACTTTTCCCAGAATATCAGTAAATGCTCAGTGATGCATTAATATGAAACAAAACGAATGTTATGGGGTTCAGCATGACAATCTTTATGTTTGCTCTGCATGATATATTAATTGTGATACTATTGGTAATGGTTAATTAACGCTAAGTAGAATATGCACATATTTCATGTAAAGGATTACACGCAAATTGAGAAATTTAATTTTAGATTTAAAACGTCGTTTATTATACAGTTGTTCACATCCCTGCGTGTAGATGTGGAATGCGTTTTAAATATTGCGAATAATGTGCCTTAAATATTGTGTGTTGAAAAGTGTTAGAATGTGTAATTTTTCTCGTATTTCGATCGTCTTATTAAGAGGTATGATTGGTAAAGGTCACAGAACAGCACTCACACTTTGTTTAATAAAAAAATACATACAATAACACATATTTGGATGTGTGAGCTCAATCGGTCATCTGAGTCACGAGAAAATAGCTAAATACCGACTCAATTATCTTTGTAAAACACAAAAAATTGTTTTAATCTTAACCAGAGATCAAAACCGTTTTCGGTCTTTGTTTTACTTACTAAGGAATTGATACACTATTTCAGGCGGAAATATTTTAACGGTGTGTTTCTATCAGCAGCATCTTTTTACCCTGAAAGTTATACTTAAATGTTTGAGCCTTTCTGTCTGGGTATGTTACCAATCCTGTAAAGTACATTTAAGCTCGTGATGTAACATGAAGTCTTTTATCAGTGTAATGCAATGCTGTTTGGCCCTATTATGTATTTAAACACATTTTTATTGTTAAATGATGTTGAATTTGTTTTGAAGTAAGGATTTATGTAGAATGCACGAACAAACTAGGGAGAGTACGAATGAAATTGACTCTGGGCCTTTACACAATGAGGCTTAAGGGTAGACTTCGGATTTATTTTGCCACCGTCATTTTGTGTCCTGGGTGAAATAAAGGGCATCGGCCACATGGCAAAGCTGGAGGGTTCCCTTCCGGTTTCCCTCATGTGGCCTGATCCCTTCGTATTGCGTATCGTATCATTCGAGGCTCGAATGGCAGTAGCAAAATCATTTTCAAGCCTGGCTTCAAGCCTGGTTCCACATATCCCACAGGTAAGCCAAGTAGGTGTCCAAAAGGTTGTATAAATCTTATTGAAAAACAGAAGATAAATGAAGCAAAGTACATCTTCATTTTCATTTCACGTTTGAAATTTAGTAATAATACTCTCCTTTGGTGTGGTAAGTAATTATAGCAGCACACAAGTACGTTGTATAATTGTATAAATCAAAATGTTTTACTATTTATTGGTGTTTTATGGCTAATAATGGAAATGTACGTTTTTTGGGATTATTTGGTACTCTTTTTTTTACAGTAACAGTACAAAACACTACACTGAATACTGAGTATTATTATGTCAGACCTTCGTTTATGAAACCCCCAAATAGTTGTCACCTCTACTATTCTGGTCAAGAGGAAATATCATTATTTGAATTTAAATAACACACTGCTAAAAAATATAAGTCACGAAGTCGAATTCGTGAAAAATGGATCAAGAGTATGACTTCAATGTTGATGATGGGACACTATTCTTGTAACTGGCATTACATGTACGAGATTTCAACTCAAAGATTGATCAGATTTATATTATTGAAAAGTCGCTTACTAGAAAGTCTTGTTTCCGACGATAAATGATAGTGTGTTTTAGGCTCGGTGCTTTTTAGTTATTGCTTTTTATGTACAGTATACTAACCAGATTGAAAAGGATTTGTTTTATTTATTCGATTATTAATGGTTATTAATTAATTTTTTTTCATTTTTATTGGATTAAATTTATCATACTCTGTATGCGGTTATTCAATGCATAGTTAATAGGCGAGCTGTCAATGTATACGTCAAAATGGGTAAAATGTTCGGAAATTGGTCAGGTGAAGGGTTGCAATATGCTTCCCACGAAAGACAAGGAGGTCATAAAAGCCCAACATGGTTGATATCTCAGGGTGTTCAAAATATTTAAGCTTATTACACTAGCTTAACTACAGTGCACTATAATGCAGCAACACCCTCATTGTATGGTCAGATTCTCATTATAAATCGTGAATTAGAAACATATGTACTGTACGTGTCTTGACGTTGCGTTGCGTTACGTTTGCGATACTATACACTGTGTTACGTCACGCTACACACCGTTACTTTACGTTACGTTACGTGTCATATTACGTTGCGTTACATTACCTTACGTTACATGCATTCTGAAAAGGGTTTGATTTCAATCAAAATCTGATTTCATTTGATAATGTTTTTGCTCTGATGTTTGGAAATGAAAGCAATAAAGGATCAGTACCCTATCTTACTGTCTAGTATGGATTTTTTTGTTGGGTTTCAGTTAAAGCAGTTGTTGTTGTTGCTGCTGCTGTACATCATACACATCAACCTTGCAGAATGTGTGTTAAGAAAAATACAACCCCATGTTGTGTACTTCCCGCAGGCCTCTCATTTTAGAAGAGGGACTGATTCACCAAGTTTGCAAAGGCAACACGACTCCGAGACAGCTCGACAGCAAAAACAACCCGCCGCAAGCTGACCCCATCTCTGCCGATGTGATGCAATGTTTAACTATATCTGAATTAAAAGTGACACTGACGGGAAATAATAGTCTAATATTAGTAACTAGGACAAAAAGGGCCGCTCAAGGGTCATAAGACAGACGGCATATTCGGGCCGCAGACTCAGTTCGGCCATGGCAGACGGCCAAATGGACCCTGGCAGGCACGCTGCGGTCGAATTGTCTCGAGTTGTCCCGCAGTCGACTTTCCGGCATTCATGTGTAGAACTGCACTGTAACCGCCATGTATAGAGCTATTTCCCCAGGATCAACCAATGATCAGAACGGTGAAATATTTGAAACTGATTTGAAGCAAAGAAACATAAAAAAAAAAGACAATGACAAAATGGAAAAAGGTGAACAGAACAGTGAAGTTCATGAAAAATAGACAAAGACTTTCAAAACAGGTATTTATCTGTTTATATTTAATTTTAGGACATTCTCACGAACTCACCCATGTAAGTGTTTGTAATCAACGCGCATGCGTACTGCGCATGAACAATGGCATAGAAGTCGCTCTGCTGAAAACCAAAATTAGCAGATGTGACGAATTTGTGCGGTACATAAACAAAAAATCGCTAGCCGAGGCAAAGGTGTAACCATATTTCTGACATGACTGAACAAATAAAAAGGAAAAAAGACCCTCTTTTTCGCCTGGGCGATTAGCCTTTTTACCAGACGGATATGTATTCAGCATTACCTCCATATTATTGCATATTTCCCCGATCCCAGTTTTCGGGGGCGAAATACTTATCCGCAAGGGCGAAATTGTCAGCCAATGTTCAGCCATGTCCTAAATACGCATCCGTAGTATGATGACGTGTCGGTTTGAGTGTTGCTGATGCCATCAGATCATATCAGAGTGCTGAGCGGTATCAGGCATAGTGGAGGTGTGTTAGATTTGACACCAGTGATAATCGTGCTGATCAAGACAAGTTTAGGCCTTTATCTTTGACTTCAAAACAAAGTTCCCTTATTACTGTGGTGGCAAAGGTGCCAACCTCTTTGTGGTCTGCATTGAGCTTTGCTTCAAACCACCACGGATGATGAGGCTCATGTTGGGTGCAGATGTGCGGTCATTCGGCTGGGTGGTTCTTGCATTGTTTCTGATGGCAACGCCAGGCGATACACAGGCGGGTGAGTTTCTATTCAAAATACTTGTGTAATGACACCAATGACACCAAGTCGATATTTATTGTTCTAATATTGTGTGTACCATTGAACAAACATTCTATAACTCACTAGCCCTTTTTCCAATCACCAAATAACCACAATGGAAACTGGATTTGATTTAAGTCATTGGAAAGGGAACAAAAAAAAAATGACAACGTTGGGATTCTAACCAGCGACCTCTGAAATACTGTACCAGCGCTATAACCAAATTAGCTACCCATTCATATGTTAGTGAGTCCCGAGGGCGCCCCTTCTTATTACTGTGGTTCTTATTTCCGACCGACCCATATTTTGGGCTCCGACAGAAGAATTGTTTTTTTTGCCGCCGAACCTTTCCAGAATGACATAATTATTATAAATTCAAGAAAAAAAAAACATTCTGCAGACAAATTTTGGCAACAGGCCTACATTTGTATACTTTCTTTCACAGAAATAATAAAAACATATTCAAACGAGATAACAGATAATAATGAACATTTCTCATCATTTTCTTTATGTTTTTGTGTATTCAGCCAGATTTTTCTTTCCACCAAATTTTTTTTTGTCCGACCGACCCTCCCTCAAGCTGAACAAGAAATGAGAACCACAGTAATAAAAAGGGGCGCCCTAATAGCGAAATATCTTTTTTCGTTTGACAATGAATGATTAAATGAAAAATTAATCCAGTAAGTTTTCTTTGTTGTAATTTGATAATTACATGTACATTGATTAAGAATCTGTATTGTTAATGCTGCGCGAATTAAACGTGGGATATAGAAGTAGGTGAGTGGTTGTCATGGCTTATTACTGCCAAAAGAACAAAGATAATGGACTTTTATAGGCCAGGCGAGCATGGGTGTCGATCCCGGGGGTGGGTGGGGGAGGGGGATGTGGGGAGGGGGGTGGGGGGTGGGGGGGATATCCCCCCTAATATTTGAAGTGGGGGAATGGCGTGTATTATCATACCCCTAATATTTCGAGGTTGAATGTCATTTAATAGTGACAAAACATCTAACGTCGACTTGCCCTAATTTTAGGGTTCTGAATTAATACATGGTTGTTACCAAGCTGTATTTTGAGGTTGAAAGGGGTCTAAATTGGCAAAATTATTTTAAAATGTGAAGCAATCCCAATTTTTTGAAACAATTTTCTTTGAAATAGAATCTGGTAAAATTCTAATTTTACCTAATGTAGCTCTCCTGAATTGACAAAAACAAAAGTAGTTAGCAAGCTGTATTTTGAGTTTAAAGGGAAATTTTTGCTAAAAAGTAAGCGCTAAGTGCTAAGTACTTTAAACAACCAGAGGCCTGTAGCCTACCGATTTTACCTTATTTGGGTATCCTAAATAAAAAGAAATGGCAGTTACAAAGCACTTTGTTGAGGTAAAAGGCGTCATTTTGACACAAGATCCGGCCAAAAATCCCAACAACAAACATAGACCAACTTGATCTACCTTGGGTGTTAGGAATCAGAACATAGCAATTACCAAGTTGTATATCGATGTTTCCTATGCGCAAAACACACCTTTAATTTGGATAAGAACATTGTTTAAGCAAAAATATTAACCCCATAAAACGCCAAGGTAATCTGGAATATAACCTCGTAATGAACTATATGTGGAGTTTGTTGTATTAAAATCATATCAATACTAGATTGCATGTTGAAATTAAAGTCTCCTTAGTTTGCAATACAAAACGGGTCATTTTTACTTCGGGAAGGCATATACAAGTGATGAGTTTGGGCGATAATGGACCATTTAGAGCATTTGAGGTTGATCTTTAGGAAATCTTCCAAGCTCATTATCAAAATCTGCTACGTGTGTATTCATCACCCCAACGTCGTCTCAGTCGTATACATTTGTTAATAATTGACCTGTAAAAACAAGACTTTTCATTTACAACTGCATATCCAAATATAGTGTTGGGAAAACATCAAATAGGAACATCATAAGAATCATCTCCCAAATGCTCTAGATATTGCTCTAGATACTGTACACAAACTGTCCTCTAGAAGAAGCAATAAACTCAACTTGTGATGCACTGGAAGCAACTTAAATGGGATTGTACGGTACACCCAAACCTACAAAGAAGATATGCAAAGTCGGGGTTATGTGGATGTACGATCTCTTGTTCATGATATTTGAAGAGGACGATATCACTGCACTTCAAACACTTCCCATTACCACGCTGATTAAATTAAATTCAAAAACAATGCTGTGCCAACACAAGTTCTAGCAGACTTCTCGGTATCAAAAGACTATGCTACCAGATTTACGGCACTGTTTGTATTGCTAAAATTGATAACATTTTAAGCCCATTTTGGGGATAAGTTTCCTAAAATGATCACTTTAACCTAAAAATACAGCCTAGTAACGGCCTTTTTGTTTTATTCAGGACAAAATTAGGTAAGTTTTGAAAATGACCATTCAGATAATAATTATTTCAACGTACCCCGTTTGGTAAAATAGTGCAATTGCGGATTGTATACCAATTTGGAGATTATGCTAAAATTACCGCTTCAACCTCAAAATACATCTTGATAATGATTATTTTTTCTTGATTCAGGACATTCAGATGAGGTTAAATTGGTATTCTACCATATTTGAAGGTCCCTTTTTGTTACAATTTTGGATTTGTTGTCTATTCGATGAGGATAATTGTGCCGATATCCCCTTAAACCTGAAAACAGCTTGGTTAAAGCCACTATTTTAATCAGTCCCCCCCCCCAATAAGTTTAATCAGTATGTTATCCATTTCAACTGAAGCCAAATGACCTTTCATATCATTCACAAATCTCGCCAATACTAACATACACAGCAGTTGCCACCAGCATATACGTCTTTTTTAAGTCTGGTTCTCTAGTCAAGTGAGTGTTTTCTACATACCATAATACTTTTATTTCATTCATTATTTAATCTGTCTTTTACAATCTTCCCTTTTTCTTCCCTAATTCTCTATCTTTCACCAGTTATACTTATGACTCTAAAGCCAATTCCAATTTCTATTCCTATTCCAATTCCAATTCCAATTTTCCCTAACGCTAGCATAATTATCTATCTTTCAACACTTATAATTCCCCTATATTTACAACTCTACAATTCCGACTCCGACTCCCATTCCCATTCCAATTCCCATTCCAATTCCAATTTCCATTCCAATTCCACTATTCCAATTTCCATTCCAATATTCCAATATTGCAATACTCCAATATTCCAAAATTCCAATATTCCAATATTCCAAAATTCCAATTCCAATTCCAATTCCAATTCCAATTCCAATTCCAATTCCAATTCCAATTCCAATTCCAATTCCAATTCCAATTCCAATTCCAATTCCATTTCATAATCCCATTCCAAATCCTAATCATAATCCCATTCCAAATCAAATTCCAATCCCCCTAACGCTGGCATGCCCTCGCTGGCTATAACTTGTTGCTGTGTTTGCGGAAAGACATAAACTCACATGTACACATGCACAGTTACGGACTGTATGCACGGTCTGTATGCACATGTGATCAACACACTAACGTCAACATTTGGGTGCAAATATCTCCATTTCGTAATGTCTAACAGACTAGAAGATTCACCAGCAGTTAGAGAAGAAGTTTACAACGGGTATCGACCACAACATTACATTTCCAGTGACATGAATTGTGAGAAAGTCAACTACAAAAAGTTGGCCCAGTTAAGGATTTATGTGTCAGCCATGGTAGAGAGTGGGTCTCCATCCAAAAGACACATCACACAGTGATAACCATACGCTATTATTTAATAATATTAATAATACCGGGCATTTATAAAGCGCCTTTCCAAGAAGATCAAAGCGCTGTACATAATTATTATCCCTATTCAGCGGGCCATAATTTACATTCCTGAAACCATCTCAACTCCCTGGGGAGCATACAGCCCCGGCTACCGTATCCAGTGCACAGAGGCTAATCAAACCACAAAGCCATCACTACCCTCGCAGGTACCCATTTACACCTGGGTGAAGAGGAGCAATATATGCTTTGCATCTTACCCAAGGACGCAAGCACCATTAACCCATGGTTAATTCGAACCCACAGTCTGTAGATTGACCACAAGACTTTGGGTTCGACACGCCAGACCACTAGGCCACAGAACCCCACAATTGTTTAAACGTGAAAGTCAGCTAACGCACATCCAGTATTAATTGTTTGAAAAGTAATACATTGATTACCTTCATATTGGAATGTTAATGACAAATTAAAATGATACTTAATTACAATATAATTGGACTTTTTTTGTGTGCGGACGACGTGCCTTACGGCGGTGACCAATATACGGAACTACACGAACACACGAACTATGACCTCTTTTACCTAAAAATACAGCCTAGTAACGGCATTTTTGTTTTATTCAGGACCTAAAACTTAGGTGAGATTTGAAAACGTACCTTTTTTGTTAAATAGTGCAATTGCGGATTGTATGCCAATTTGGAGATTTATTTGCAAAATGACCCCTTCAACCTCAAAATGCATCTTGAAAATTATATATTTCTTGGGATTCAGAACACCCAGATGAGGTTATAATGGTATTTTACCATTATCTGAAGGTCACTTTGTGTTACAATTTTGGATAACATACATTTGTTGTCTATTCGATGAGGATAATTGTGCCGATATCCCCTTAAACCTGAAAACAGCTTGGTTAAAGCAACTATTTCAATCAGTACCCCCCAAAAAATAAGTTAAATCAATATGTTATACATTTCTACTGAAGCCAAATGACCTTTCATATCATTCACAAATCTCGCCCATACTTACATACACAGCAGTTGCCACAAGCATATACGTTTTTTTAAGTCTGGTTCTCTAGTCAGGTGAGTGTTTTCTACATAAAATAATAATTTTTTTACATTTAATCTCTCAATTTCAATCTTCCCATATTACTTCCATAATTCTCTATCTTTCACCAGTTATACTTATAACTCTATTGCCAATGCCAATTTCCATTTCCATTCCAATTCCAATTACAATTTCCCCTAACGCTGACATAATTCTCTATCTTTCAACACTTATAATTCCCCTATATTTATAACTCTACAATTCCGACTCCGACTCTTATTCCCATTCCCATTCCAATGCCAATTCCAATTCCAATTCCAATTCCCATTCCCATTCCCATTCCAATTCCTATTCAATTTTTTTCAATTCCAATTCCAATTCAACTTCTTCGAGTCTTCCTTCGTTCATTGGATTAGATTTCGAATAACAGTACAACTAACAGTTGCGGACAACGGCCGGAAACAGCTATTGCCTCATTTAAGCTACCCCCACCTTTTCCCCCATTAAATACATTTGGGGGTTTTCTTAGCAGGATTTCAAACTTGGCAGGTAATTCATTTATCATCCTATTAAGATCCTCCAAACATGACGTCATCATAACACCATCACCTTATTTTCTACAGCATGTTTAATGTATCCCATTCACTTTGTGCACATATTCAAAAGAGAGTCAGTAGGCGTAGCGGTTCTTTCCACCCATTTCAAGTCCGGCTCCGTCGGTCCACAAGTGGATTGGATTTTCAATCCCTACCCAATACCGAGGGTTTTACCCAGGATTAAACTCTATTACTCATCGAGCTTTCGGGCTACATTGCCTTGGGCGTTTTTGAGGAATCATTGGTGTTATTACCAGAAATAAATCATAACAATTCAATATTCATTAAAATTCGCCGAAACGCAGTATTTGTATCATAATCTTATAAAATAAACCATGTCATATTGAGATATATTTGTTATTGATTTAAAAAAAAATGGGTTAAACTTTGTACACGGGTTTTTGAGTAAATTCATTTCAATAATGTAGAACCGTGTTTACAGCTGTTTACGGCTATTCCCGCACTGGGCCAATTGTGAACAGCGTGTCCACCTCCTCCCCTCCCCCCCCCCAAAAAAAAAAAACCCAAAAACAAAAAAAACAAAACAACAACAACAACAAAACAACAGCAACACCAACAACACTTTGTCGGGGACGATTATGTTAAAATTAAACTGTTTATCAGTTCAAGATTCAGTTATATAATGCAGCCATGTCATATAAAATTTAAGTATAATCGGGCTGCAATTGGCGAAAATCTGACTATTTGAAAGAGTACTCTTATACAAACATGTTTGCAGTGAGTAGGCCTATTCCAGAATAAGTGGTCGGTACACACATACTGTGTATTGAAAGAAAGATGAGGCTGGGTTATAAATTGAGTCTTACGGAGTATTTCCCCCAATTTCAGTCCAATTGTGTTCAAATTCTACATGGTGATAGCCAATAAATGGTTGTATCACATATCTGAATCCTGAAGTGAAAAAAAAAACAGTTTAATTTGTGTATAATATTAATTCTCGACACAGTGTTGCGTTTTTTGGGGGGAACACTTTGTACATGTACAACATCAAGCATTGTGCAGTTTCCACCGACCATTTTGCACAACAATACATGTGCACCAACCTATTATAGTTTCAGCCATTTCTTCGTGTCTATAGGTGTGTGTACAGTGTATATATTTTCTATGGTTCATATCATTGAAGCAGGGACAACGCTTCTGACAGTTATTTACGACAATTAGGACACCGATAATGTGTCTATTTTTGTACTGGAATGTGTACATGAAATCTAGTGAAGTAAGCATTTAGCTGTTCCCAATCATATGATCGGTCTGTGCGGTTTTTTTTCTGCTCCCCCCTCCCGAAAATAAAAGTGGTGCCCGGGAGCACATGACCCCTTGCCACCCCCTGATTGCCGTATTCCTCTAGGCAAACAATATTTGCATAATTGCGTAGGCCTATAGGGCAGGGGTCGGGATTGGGGGGGGGGGGGGTGGCGGTGATTAGGAGGTGCAATGCGTTCGCCATTCGTACGGGGGGGGGGTGTCTTAAAAGTGGGCGTTTCGTGCATACGTACTAATCAGTGGACGGCCCCTAACTAACTCCCAAACTCCCCCCAAAACCAAACGATTTTTCAGTCAGATTTAAGCTCATGTAGGACTACACAAACATGTCTCAGACAAAAAAAAGTGGGGGAGGGGAAATCTATAGCCCTTACACACTAAAGATTCACGTCCATGTTTGGTTTATTGTTTTCTTGGTAAATTTCTTGGTGAAAGTGTTTTTGCGTGTTACTTGTTTGATCTGGTTTGATTTTCTTTGTATTATGACATATTTTGTTTCATCCATAATAATACACTGATGTGTTTACCATAGTGAGTCGTGACCGAAGGCAGCTTTTGGCGGGAAAGTAATGAAACATAAAAAATTATAAAATGGGTCATGCTGGCCTATATAATATTCTACTGTATATCCCTAGCAGTTTAATACAATACAGACTCATGCTGTTTCCAGCGGCTTTAATATTTTTAAACAAAAGTCACCTTGGTGTCAAATATTGGCCAATTTCTATTTGATATTATATTGCTATAATTATGGCTCCGTTTGTGTGGTTTGTGAGTTCCTGCGTTGCAGAGAAATACTTGACGTAGCATTAGGCTAATAATTATGGTCTTATTTGCCTGCGTGTTTTTTTTTTAAAGCAACCCCATCCACTGTGTGGTTTATGGTATAGCTCTGGCGTTTTATTTAATTGATTGAGAAAATTAAATTGTATGCTCCATTGCTCGCCAGCATTTTTTTCCAGAGGGTTCTCTTGGGGAGTTATAATTTCATGAAAATAAAATGAATTGACCTCGTTTTAACGTTCCATTTTGATTATAGGTATTACGACACTCTTTCACCTTTCAAAATTTATTTCTCTCTTTTGAAAATTGGGACATTCATATTAAAACCTATAGAGAGGAGCGCGAAAGATCTTTTGTCTGCTTGTTTTTTTTATTTTTTGTTTCCAGTTATTTCAGTTACTAAATTTAACATTTTTAATATTCGATTAAGATGTGGCGTGGATTCTTCCAGTAAATTTGCGGTGTATTTCTGGAATAATCAGGCATATTGAGTTCTTAAATTGATACATGGCTTTGAATTTCTTGTTCATTCCTTATCGCTGTACACAAATGGACACTTAAAGAGTACCTGAAATAAAAACTCATATGAAGTTAAAAACATCTGTATTGTCTAAAAACTCAATATGTATGTCATTATTTGTGCTAAAAAAATATTGTACATGAAAAAGAGGTATTTTACACCCATAATTTAGCACCCGACTTTTTGCGACGAAAAACCTTGTTACGTCACCGGCAGAATGCCACACACTACCGACCCCGCGTTTTTGTTCAAATCGAAGAGCAAAATTCTACATACAATGTGCACGAGCCAGCAAGAGCTACTGCGTTGCGAGCCTACTTGTTCTGCCGATGACGTCACAAGCATTGTTGCGTGGATCAGTTCCGAGGGTGGTTTTTTGGGGGCGGGGCATACATGTACTGATTTTTAACTTTGGGACCAAATGAAGAACTTACATAAAAATTTGAATTTATATAGTAATTAATTATGCATTAAGCAATTATCTGAAAGCACTTTCATCCCTATTTCAGGTAACCTTTAAGGCCTGTCAAGCAAATTGTCTGCATTGACCTAGACTGGCAAGCAAGTCGTTGTAGGTCGCGGTGATCGTCTCTAATTCTTTCACGCAACTCTCGCGAAACTGCTCTACTTTCTCGCGAGACTCATGGCTATGGCGAGAGTTCGGCTCTCGGCGCGGGCGGACCACTCGAAAAAAACGACTTGCCGAAGACGATTTCAGTTTTTACACGGCCTATGGGCTCTTTAGCCGATTTCGTACGGACGCGTCCTATTGGCCATTTTGTATTAATCAAGTGAATATTCAATAGGCCTATGTAGGCCAAAGCTACATCATGCACGCACCTGTACATGAACAGGGCTGATTCACGACTGAATAAACAACCACAGGCTTCGCACGTATATCTAGCTATAATCTGCAGTATGACATTGGAAGTCATACTTTCAACTCAAGTGCGTCGTGAAATTTACATGTGCATGTTTGCTTCTATCTTCTTCGTGCATAAATAAATGAATACGTTATATGTCCGTCTTTAGTACTATTTAGACCTATATGTACAATTCTAACCTACCCACTTACCCACTTGCTATAGAAAAAAAATCATTGATAATTACGGTATTATTCATTTTATGCACACATTTTAAACTGATAGATTATACGTTTGATCCGGTTTAATACGAAATCATTTATTAAATCATTGAACTTATGAAGTAATTGAACAAAGACCATAATATGAAAATGCAGTCTAATGTAACTACAGTACTGTTGACATTGAATAAAACCTCAAATAAAATGGACTCGTCTTAACGGCTGTCTCTACATATACAGCAACCGTACGTAATGCATAGCACGCCCATACGTGTCAAAATGAATAATGTGTCAATGCCTCTTTGGCAAGTCGTTGTTTTCTAGTGGTCCCGCGCCAAAAGCCGAACTCTAGCCGTAGCCATGAGTCTCGCGAGAAAGTATAGAGCGGTTTTTGCGAGAGTTGCGTGAAAGAAGAGACGATCACTTGCCTGCAAGTCTAGCATTGACAAAGTTGAGTCGTTGTCTTGCATTTACTTTGGATACGTTGGGTGGCAGGGCCGAAGAACAGAACCGGAACCACAATCCATTATTTTTTTTTTTTAATCGTTTGAATCATTTCCCCTTACAACATCTGTGTAGGTTCTATTCTGTATGTGTTTAAACCCTCTACACAGTAAAACCACTGAACACATGACGCGTTTATAATCGCGGTATCGTTAAATGCATAAACACACCAAGTGTTTATTATTCAATGATATCCATTTATGGTCACTGAAATAAACAGAATGTTTAACTGGTGGTGATTATTGGGTTGGTATAATTTGCCGAAATTGTGTACAGTTCAGTGAAACGGAGTTTGCCAGTGGATGTCTGAAAGTGCCTGAAATAATCGCTGCCCTATGTTAATGAGTTTGGGGAACTGTTTGTTTGTTTTTGTTTTTCAACAATGACCATCCTAAACAAAATGTTTACAAGCGATTAAAAAAATATAAACGCAGTGTTTATTTTTCGCGCGCAAAGTACTTGTGAGCATGCGCAATGCAATGACCTATTTTTAGGACGAACCGTCACGCGTTCGCTTCGTGTACGTATGCGCATTCTGCGTGCAAATTCCTTGCATGCATAGCCTATGCATTGCAATGTGCATGGAATTTTCCACAGACTCTGCAGATCGACCAACTCAACAGTGTGTTGCGGTAAAGCAAGCTCCGAAAGTTGTTCGACTTTCTTCAGTTTTACTCCGATTCAAAGCAGGTTTGAGCATAATCTTGTTTTTAAAATATATTTAAAGGTCCCCTTTGAAACCATGAAAACTAAATTCTTAAGATTTTAAGGTCCTTTCTACAACAATTTGTTTGGTCGCCATCTTCCCAAATAGTCCTACTGAAATCTGAATAACGTACATGTACGTTAGGCCTGTGTTACATACAAAAAAACAACGTTAGTCTGTCTAACGTTAGGTAGGCCTAGGCCTAGGCTAACTAAGTTAGGAGTAGCATAGGGCCCTAACGTTAGCTGGTTAGTCATTATGAACTTGGAGTTGGAGTTTAAATGTTCCATGTGTTGGTTTGCTGAGAATCCTATGGTAAATTTCTGACACATTGTTGGATTCCACAGACATGAGCCAAATTTTATTGTGTTTTGCAGTGTTCCTGTTCGCATGCTGCGACTGATTGCTGGTATAAAATCAGGAGCCTGAAAGTGTCATCCCTGTGATTCATTACCATGATTACATAGAGAAGGAAACAGCTTTTGAGAAGGGGAGATGAATCAAGAGCAAGTCAGTCATCGCCATCAAAGAGGTATGAAATAAGGATGAAAGTATAATCTTTATCAAACTTTAAAAAGGTTTAGGGCTAGGCCTACCCAATTGAATACTTTGTTGGAGTTATGTCACGGCCCATTGTTATCCCATTTCGGGATACTTAGGTTAAACAAGCCTGGGCAGTGATTCCCCCTAAAAGTGACAGCTTTACTGTACTCTTTTATTAACAGCGGTGTCACCAGGATTGGGGGAGGGGGCAGTTTGGGGCTTCCCGCTAAAGTGTGGGGGGGGGGGGGGGTAGCTGACTGGATGTTACATAGACATGTGCAACCGGGGGTAAAGAACTTTTCATGGGGAGGCGTGTGCCCCTCCCCCCAACATACACCTCCTGGCGACTCCACTGCTCTTTAAAGAGGCACTGTTCAAGTTATTCACATTATCTTTATATGACTATCATTCTTGACGAAAGATTTTTCATGTTATATACATGACAATGCCATTTTATCCAAAATACTCAAGGACCAAAAACACACAACAAAGTAATTTTATTTTGAATTTTGGTTTTGAATTTTCAGGATGTCCCTAATGACGAAGTAGAAGCAGCCTTAAGAACTGCGGACATGGACCCACCTCGGATGATGATCCTGAAAGGGGCAATGTGATAGTGGGAACTTTCATAATTGGAGACGGAGTGGGCATCACTTGCCACACCAGTGCTGACAAGATGTAACATCAGCCCTAATAACACTGATGGGTGTGTACTACGTTTTCCATCTGGAATATCCCAAAGTCTACTCACCGTGAGTTTTGGGCATACTGCAGACATACTTATTGAGAAGTGTCCCATTTGATGGCAAGAAAAGTGCGAAGTATAGCCATAGGTGCTTCAGCACTATGCTGTCCAAAAACTTGTCTAAGTGATGCAGTTACATCCTGATGATGTCCTTGGGTTTCCTACTTAATTTAGCAACATCAACCAAGTATTGCCAAGGAAGAATGGAAGATACCTTAGTTATTTTGTTATTTACATAATAAGGCGAAGTACCGGTAGCCTAATTAAAATCAGTTTCAATATCAGAATGTTTCCACCTCGGATAATTTTGCTTTAAAACATCTGCCAAACAATGCCAAGGGAAACAATGTAGTTGATTGAAAAGAAAGAGTTGAAAAGAAAGACGGTGTAGCAATTTAGGCAACTGATATCAGGTTTAATTTGAGAATTTTAAATCTTCACTGTTATTTTTTCACTAAGGTTCAATCCATTTGTTAATAGAAACTAGACTGCCTAATGTTGCCAGAGGAAAAACTCTAGTTTGTTTTGGGAATTTTCACACATAAAAAGGAAAGCCAACTGAAGTGTCTTTAATCATAACTACAAAAATCAGTTTTAATTTGAGAATTTAAATCTCGGGTGTATTTTCTTTTAGATTTTATTGATTTGTTAGAAAAATATCAGCCAAATCATTGCCAAAGGAGAAGCTATTGTGTTTGTTTGGTTTTTTTTTTTTTTTAAGTCAAGCAACTGAAATGCCTTTATTATCGTAACTTCTAAAAAAAATAAAGCAGTTTAATTCGAGAAATTATAATTTTTAGAAACATATCTGCCAAAAATTCAAAAGGGAAAGTTCTAATATTTTACAACTAAATGCCTTTCGTCACAACTTCAGATTATGAGGTTTAATTTGAAAATTACTCTGTGATAACAGTTATTTGAAGATGATGTTAAAAGTCGTTTAATGTTTATGTGTATCCTTTTAAAAGTGCTCGCAGCAAGATTCAGTTTCCGGATATTTTAGTTCATCTCATAAAGGAAACACAAGCAATGTTTATCCTTTAACTTTGGTTATAACAACCATGTTCATAAAGGTAACTTGTTAAGCACTGTTGCAGTTTTTAAACATGTTTAAAAATTACAACAGTGTTTAATTTCTTAAACACTGCTGTAATTATAAACACGTTTATGCGTTTAAAAAGTGTTACAGGCCATATACACGTCAACATGTGTAACCCCTAAACACGTCAACATGTTTATATTGTATGAGGTGTTTAATATATAAACGTCATTATTAAACACGCCAGTGTGTTTATAATATAAACACGTGACGTTTGCGAATAAATGTTGTGTTCAGTTATAAACATGTGTTCAAGTGTTTATTCATAAATGTGTTCCAGTGTTTAAAAAGTGTTACAGATTTGCGTTTAACTATGCGTTTAGAAGTTAAACACCTGGTTTTACAGTGTACAATGTCCTGCTTAACTCTCATTTTCCCGACGTGTAGGGAATCTTGCCAAGTACAGCTGTCTTGAATTGTTTGAATGCTTGTCAGATCAGGATTTCAGACCTTTGGCAGTTCGTTTTACGAATGCTTCAATAATGAAATTGAGTGACTTAATTGTAATAATGACAGAACGTTCATTTTAAAACTATTTATCCTCGTGTCACAGTGCATGCCTTTTTGTTGAAATTGTCTAGGAAAACCAATACAGAAGAAAATACAAGTAAGCAGCACCCACGTAAATATAGTAATAAATTTGTCATCGCCGATACCATGAATTGACACCTAACTAACAAGAAAATATATCTATATTTTGAGATATTGCCGTTTGAAGTTCGCGACTTTTTAAAACCGTTTTGTTTCGAATGAAATCTAAATATTACGATCTGTTTTGCTTCCCTCTCAAAAATATGTTAATTCATTGTACTAGTTGACGTAGTTTAAGTTGTTTACGGGTATTAATTTAGTAGTAATTAAGCCCAACACAGGCGTATCAGTTTTTGAAAACGGACAATTATGTAAACGTTATTAATTCGAAGTGACACGCTCGCGCCTAAAAGCATAGGCGCTCTGTTTGTATAACATGGATAGAAACGGTTTCACAATTGACACTGAGGTGCGTGTCAGTTTGTGAAACCGATTTTTAGCAGACGCACACAATGAGTGTCCATACTGTTTACTATGGAAAAATGACTTGCGTGTCAGTTCGTGAAACCAAATATCGGTGACGCTCCTAATTAGTCTAATTAACTTAGTCTTGGTAAAAATAAAGCCTTGTAAATTGGTATACAGGCAGATATACATTCAAAAAGTCGGTAATCGATAATCGAAAATGAAACGAAAATTTGAAACAAATGCACCGATTTGATGCAGAGGGTGTCAGTTCGTGGTGTCGGTGACGTCGTATTTATACGTCTTACAGTTGCTTAGTTACCATATTGAACATAATTCGGGCATTTGACGATTAATGGACGTTATCTTAACTCGTAGGGCGGTATTCATGGAAAAAATGGCTCAATGCCGAAATAGGGCGAACTCGTTTCTTAACGTATTGTCCATTCGAAAGAACATTCATCTCTATTTTTTTTCATATCATAAACGGTAAAGCCTTGTGTTCTGTTTTCAACAGACAAAACCTAGTTTATTATGATATTGTTTATGCATGCATGAGGTTGTCACCATGCACCCCCCCCCCCCCCACTTATCAGAGCAATTTCGTCAAAAAGTAGTTGTCGCAGCTTATTGAGCTGGTACAATTTTTCACAATACAGTATGTGCGTGAAATAAATGTTACATTTTAAACTGTCAATTTATTAATATGATATTGTTGGTAAGAAATTGAAGTTCTTTCAAATCGGCGAAATCGACTTTTTGAGCCGAACGGTTTTTTATCTGTAAGGCAATGTTTAAACCAAATGCGATTCGTTGAAAGAACATTGGAAATGACGATTTTAATAAAAAAAAAGTTAGATGTTTGTTTCTTCTTAGTAAATTATGAAACTATGGCAGATTTGAGGAAGTGGAACCGTTGTAGAGAGATCAAGCAAGTGAAGAAAACCAGTCTTCAATAAAGCAAACAGAAGATCGCACTGAAAAACGTGAAAGGAACAAGCAATGAAGTAATCAAACAAGCAGGAACAAGCATTGAAGTAATCTAACAAGCACGAACAAGTAATGAAGTAATCTAACAAGCAGGAACAAGCAATGAAGTAATCAAACAAGCAGGAACAAGCAATGCAGTAATCAAACAAGCAGGAACAAGCAATGAAGTAATCAAACAAGCAGGAACAAGCAATGAAGTAATCTAACAAGCAGGAACAAGCAATGAAGTAATCAAACAAGCAGGACAAGCAATAAAGTAATCCAACAAGCAGGAACAAGCAATGAAGTAATCAAACAAGCAGGAACAAGCAATGAAGTAATCAAACAAGCAGGAACAAGCAATGAAGTAATCCAACAAGCAGGAACAAGCAATGAAGTAATCAAACAAGCAGGAACAAGCAATGAAGTAATCTAACAAGCAGGAACAAGCAATGAAGTAATCAAACAAGCAGGACAAGCAATGAAGTAACCAAACAAGCAGGAACAAGCAATGAAGTAAGGAGAGGTTCTTTATTCAAAAGTGGTAAGAGCTATGCTCATTATTCTTTCGCCAAAACTCAATGTTAGGCAACGTCTTTTTCTATTAAGCAAATAAAGGCAAGTTACACGTGCCTTAAGAGTAAAGGTGCACTCTTCAAAGGTATAAAGCTTAGTATCTTAATCAAATGTCTTTGTGTGTATAAGGTGGTGAAATTTTGTTTTCATATCATAAACAGACACATCCTGTAGTTGGCTTTTTCGCGGAAGCGGAAAGCCTTTATTTTGGTTCCGTTTTTTGCTTAGGGTATTGTTTTTTTTCAGATGTTGTTCTTCTTCTTCAAAATCCAATAGACTTTGAACAGGGGCATTCTCGGTGCCACTTTTAGAACACTTTTACATTTAAGAAACCAAAAAACTTTGGAATATTTGTATGGAAACATTGCAACACATTGCAACATGTACACGTACATGTATTTTGTCTACATTTCCGCAATTTGATCCGTTTGAAACATGAGCACATCAAAATGTAGTGTAAAGTTTTGGCTGTAAAGTGCGCCCTCAAGTGAACAAAAACATATGAAAAACCTTGAACTTGTATATTTCACACTTTGTGCAACAGACTCTACCTTATTCATCGTTTGTGATGAGATGTGCAGAGGGTGGAGAAATTAATATTACTCGTTGATATTAAATTCCGGGACTTGGGCTTACTTTTTTCACCTTCCACAGTTTGCAGATGACTTACATTTTATTCCAAACTTTAGATTTCTATGAAAAAAAAAAACAATCAAAAATCATACTGTAACCATTACCTGAGTTTATTCCATAATTCCGGTGAGTGTATGACAACAACTGCATACAAAAAGTGTCAGCAGAGGTATGGAGAGGCTTCATGGAGTTGGCGTCTGTCATAAAGGTGAAAGAACAGCACTGACATGATGTCTAATCCAGTATGTACATTAAATAATAACGCGGCTGTAAAAAAAAAAAATGAGCTCAATCGGATATCTGAGCCGTCAGAAAATAGCGAAAACCCGAATCGAATATTCTTATGTTTGTTTCCAATGTTGTACATGCTCTTAAATTCGTAATTGATTTGGTTCATTTGTAAATGCTACTTTTTGCTTCAGATGTTTCGTGGTTCGTCTGAAACCTATATTAGCACACAGCTGCAGTGCTGAACAAAATTATGAGAAATTAACATTTGAGTGGGAGATACAAACATGAAGGAAATGCGGATTCAGCATGTTACACTTGTCAATTACCTGTGATTGACTGTATCACCAAATTTCTGATTTGTATTATGAGCCAATTACAATTATATCGCCTGGAGGTACTAATAACATTTTAATTATTTTTTGTGCATATATACTTAATTAAGGGAAATCTGGTTAGAAGAGACTTAGACACAATAATTATAATGTAAAGTGCAAATTTCTTGTGAAATATTGACTAGTTGTAATTTTATTAAACGAAACATGCAGTACACGTTCACCTCAACTTATCTGCACACATAATACTGTAAATGACAACATGCACAAGGACACATGTACCACCTGGGCAGGATTTCACTAAACTTAATTATTAATCTACAGATGAGTTGTCAATAATTACCTTGGTGATTTGTATTGTGAAATTACACCTTGCTTAGCATTAGGATTGGTTAATGATTTAAAATTAATCGTAGTTTATGGTGAAATCCAACCTAGCCCCTGAATCAGTCACAGCCATGGTGGCAAGATGAAAACTGCAGTGAAGACTGTCAATGGGATGACGTGGCCCTGCTGAGTTTTACGATTTTTTTTCTTTTACGACCCCCGCCAAACTGTGTAATTACTGACGCCCCGTACAAAATTGGCTGAATAGCTTTTTGCTCATTAAAGAGCTCTGTGCCAGAAGTAACTCCTTCAATTTGATATAAAGCTTGACTTGTAGCCGGAATGCCACTTATAACCTGTATATAAGTTTGGTATACCCAGCTACAACAATACATGAGTAATGTCTGAAAGGAATTTCTGAATTGCTATTGATCCAATATGCTCACCCACGTATGAACACGTGCAATATGTGCAAAAAGACACAGTTCTTTTTGACTGTTAAATTGAAATAGTTGGGAATGGCCTATTTGATCCGCCACTTGTAATTGTGGTGCTCTGGTTCAGTCGCTTTGAAGCTACATAAGTCCATTAAAACCACACGTAAGGGCGGTGCCGAAAGGCTATGGCCAACATGGCTATACCCTGGGCAAACCCACATTTCAAGTCAGTTTATGACTCCGCAGATTGTTCTCCCCTTATCATCTCCACCAGACACCAAATACACTGATGTGTCTTGCAGCGATATCCACGACCAAGCATTCGGTAACCAGACCCTCAAACCCGGAGTTTGCTACTTGGCGAGTGACGAGGATGGAGTATTCCTTGATGCTAGGACCTTCTGTCAGGGACTCGGAAACAACATAGGATGGGACGTCGCTGACATAGAAGATGCGGTGGAGAACCAGCTAATCCAAGATGCAATAAGAGAATTAAAGGAGAGTGACGAATTGTAAGTTTGAACGCCCAATCTTTGATATCAATACCATTGCTATAATTTAAAACACAAAACCAAAGTATTCATACATTACCTATGCTGGGAGTGATCATGTGTATTATTTTCTTTCCTTTAACGGAATCCAACGTAATTGTCTATTGTCCTGAATGGTGCGCACAACAAAATAGAATGTCCTCATAGTAAGTAAGGTTTGAAGTTTTGCATGGTGGAGACACTTGAGAGAGTAAGGCTTGCGGTATGTATCAGAAATCTCTTTTAGAAAGATGTGTGGTCCTGAGAAGGACCGATGAGAGTGGATTCTCGACGTTTCGACTAGTGTGCTCTAGTCGTCTTCAGGAGAGAGAGTGCCGGACTTGGAGGATGTGCTGGTTATTTATGCTGGATGTCGTTCATTCAGGTGTGAAAAGTGGATTGCGTAGGATCTTGATGCTGATTGTCTGAGTCGGTGGAGTGTGTAGGGCTGTGGAGAAGTGGCCGCCAGATGTCACTGATGTGAAACCCGATGATTTGTGGGACGGTGTCATGTCGGTAGATCTCGATGGCTTCACGTATCCTCCTAGGGTACCTGTCCAGTGTTTGATGGCGGCAATGAGTTTGGCAGACCTTCAGTCGATGTGATGATCGGCGATGTTGGCATGTTTAACTATGGCAGACTTGTCGAAATCTCTTCTTCTACCATGTGCGCGATGTTCTTCGCTGATGTACACTTTGCCGCATTCACAAGGAATGCGGTAAACTCCTGGTTGACTGTCTGGTGCTGGTTTGTCCTTGTGTGTGTCGAGGGAGCGCTCTAGTTTTCCGGGAGCAGAGTGGCGGACTTGAATGTTGGCTGACTTAATAATGCGACTGGGCTGGTGAGAGGCTGGACCAGTGAAAGGGAGACAAACGAAGGGATTAGGGGAGGCTTCGGGTATAGGAGACCCTAATACCTTGGGAGATGGTTTGGAGAGGGATATCTGGCTGGGATGGTAACCGTTGAGCTTGAGGGCGGTCTTGTTGTGCTGAAGTTCCTGATGGAGAGAGTTATTGTCACTCATCTTGTGGGCTCGGCGAACCAGGGTCCGGTTGACCGAGGACTTTACAGCTGGATGATGGAAGGATCTCTTGTGTAAGTATCTGTCGGTTCGAGTGGGCTTCCGTATACCCTGTGGTGGAGAGACCCTTCTTCATTTCTCGTGAGAAGAACATCCATGAACGGGAGTTGGCCATTTTGTTCTTGTTCCATGGTGAAGGTGAAAGAGGGATGTTGCTGGTTGATGTAGTTGAGGAGGTCATTGAGGATGTCTTGTCCATGCGGCCAGATCACGAAGGTGTCGTTTGCGTATCTCAGCCAGAGACTGGGCTTGTGGTCTGCCGTCAGGATGTATGAGGTCTCGAATTCTTCCAGGAAGAGATTGGCCTGGGCTGGTGATATGGGTTAGCCCATGCAGGAACCGGTAGTCTGCTTTTAGAACTTGTTTTGAAATCGGAAGTAGCTGGAGGTGACACACAGGTGGAGGAGATCAGCAATTTCGATTGGAGATAGAGCAGTGCAGTCAGGCAGGCTGGGGTCATGGTCCAGACGTTGTTTGGCGATGAAGCAGGCTTCGTCGGTGGGTACATTTGAGAACAGGGAGACTTCGTCGAAGTTCACCATGATGTCTGTTGGTTTGAGGGTGAGGTCCTTGGTGAGAACGATGAACTTGGTGAGTTGGTAATATGGTGGGATGTGTTGCCCACCATAGGTTGCAGGATGAAGTCTGCCCCCATCAAACACTGGTACCCTAGGAGGATACGTGAAGCCATCGAGATCTACCGACATGACACCGTCCCACAAGACATCGGGTTTCACATCAGTGACATCTGGCGGCCACTTCTCCACAGCCCTACACGCTCCACCGACTCAGCTAATCAGCATCAAGATCCTACACAATCGACTTTTCACACCTGAATGAACGAAATCCAGCATAAATAACCAGCAAATCCACCAAGTCCGGCACTCTCTCTCCTGAGGACGACTAGAGCACAATAGTCGGTCATCGGTCCTTTTCAGGACCACACATCTTTCTAAAAGAGATTTTTGATACATGGTGTTACCGCAAACCTTACTCTCTCTAGTCCTTATAGTATGTGGGCTAAATCCCATATGCATTTTGGGTACATTCTTTGAAAATGTCAGGAATTACTCCTAAAACCCCGCAAAAACCCTAATTAAGAATGCCTGTCATTTTGACTGCATCATGGTATTTGTTACTGAGCCAATTTTGCAAACGGTGCTGCCTATAGCGCGACACGTATTAATGTAATTACAAACTATGGATGATGCATTTTTAAGACTGCAGATCGTATACAAAAGCAAATCATGGAACTTTTCTGGATCCCTGCACCTTTTTGGTCATTTTGACCTTTGATGTATACATAATTCGAAAAATGTGCCCATAATTGCTTATGGACAACCACTATACATGTATATTGCAGACACGAACATTTCTACGAACATCCGATTTTACTACATGCATGCGGTTTGTTTTGAAGTCTTCCGATCATTCCATTCATACAAGAACAGCTTGCAGGAAAGCTTGCTTTTGCGCGTTCGTTGCAGCTGTTTTATCAAGTTCAACAGGAATGCTACAGTCACCAGAACCAGCAAAGGATCCAGAGAAGTTTAATGACTTATCATTTTTACATTAATTTTTCGGCACATTTGAAGACTTCATTTAGATAAGATCGCTCATCTCTAGCATTATCAACTGCCTCAAGTCCTGCTTTTTCAAAGTGTATAACACCTGTGGTACCAGTTTTCAGTCTGAACTGTGGTTTAAGTATTCTCTGCGCATTATCAAACAAACTCGATCTCTGCAATTACCAGGTCTGTGTCTACTCTAAAACTGACTTGTGCAGACCCAAGCACATTATTTACGCCATTCACTTCCATCCCATCGCTATAAACGCAGACTCTTTGTCAGTAAAATGTATTGTTACATGGAAAAAAAAATCGTTTGTTCCGACACTCAGGTAAATAAGTCATTTAACAAAAATGGAATTGATGAATTACTGATCGATGAATGAGTTTGCGGTGTCTAGGGAATTGATCTTCAGATTAAAAGATGTATTACATGCTCACTTTATTTTCACTCATTAATATATTATAAGCAGAGAGGGTTTTGTTTGATTCTGCAGGGAGGCGTCTGACTTCTGGATCGGCCAGAATGACATGAAGACCGAGAATGTTTGGAGATATGTGAACGATAGCTCCAACAAGTGTAACCAAACAGTGTATCTCAACTGGAGAGCAAAGCAGCCCTCCGGGGGCCGTAGACGGAACTGCGTGATATTATTATACCAAGATTACGGCAAATTTTCGGCTGCATTCTGTGATGGCAAATACAACTACTTGTGCAAAATTAAAACCACATCTGGTATGTTTGATATTTCATGTGGCATATTTGATATTTTCTTTGGGTTGTTAATTTTACCTTTGACTAAGGTACCCTTTTGGTTTGACTTGTATCGTGAAATATCTTGTTTGTACAGAAACAGTACCTTCATGTCCTGGTGTCCCTGAGGAATCGTCTACGGAGGTTTATGATGGTAAGCATTATATACATCAAGATTCTATTCAGTATTTTGTATTATATGGCTTATCATTGTCGCACCATGTCTGATGGCGAGACAATGAAAATGTCTGTAGGCTGTGATGAATGTCATTTCCGCGGGCGTTTAAATATTGTGTTAAAACTTATATTGCATTTCATTTGTTAACTATTGGTAACTATTAACGAGGCTCGACTGTATTTGCTTCGTCTTGCATATCGCCCCAAATTCTGCATTGGCCTGATCTCTCTGTTTTCTTACAACTGAGCCGCTTATTGCGTGGTACATGCTCAATGACACTTGATCGCCGAATGTGGTTGAACAGCCTTTCTTACCAAAACTGTTGTCTTGATCTTTCTTGTTTTAAATAATAGCGTGTATATAAATGCATCCGTCCTTTCCTTACCAGATTGCCGTGACATCTTGCCGTCCGCCTTCAGTAATCCCTTGGTGCCTGGGGTTTGTTACGCCAGCGCCATCAACCAGAAGTTTACCTTCCAGGCAGCTCTGGATTTCTGCCGGTCTCTCCCCAATGGTTCCTGGTCGGTGGTTGACATCGAGGACGCCGACGAGAATCTGTTCCTTGAAGTATGGAACAGAGACAACTTCCCGTAAGTTCTGGCTTTCAAGATTTTCCAAAAAAAATAAAATAAAAAATGAGTGTCATTTTGAATTTCTGAATATGAAATTATCATTTAATTGATATCGCAGGTTTAATTCCCAATCCAGTTTTTATAATGAATAATTACGTTTTGCAATCTTAATAATGTTATCGGAGACCGCGGGATGGCTACTGGGAGCTGAAAATAATTGAAACAGGCATACTGACCTAAACTTTTCAGAGAAAGTAACAATTAAATTATTACCATTTCATCCATGTTTACGAATGCAACGGCAGAACAAATAATGATTACTGGATTGGTCAAAATGATCGGGAGCATGAAGGCGATTACCGGTATACCTTCAGCGGGCAGTGTCCAGTGTATCTCAACTGGCAGAATGGCCAACCCGTTGGGGCAGGGTATGTGAATTGTCTGGTCATGAAGAAAAGAAGCAACGGACGCTTTCGTGATGTAGACTGCAGCAACTATTACTTTACTCTCTGCAAAGTCAAAGCAGGTGGGTTTCAGTTCTACCCTTATTACTATATTTATATCCAGACTTGGAAGACATATTTGGAACATTCTACATCGAACCAACGAATCTCTTGACCTAAGCCTTGTTCCCGATTTTGACAAACCTTGCGTATCAATGTGTAATGATTGAATGTCATATTTAGTGGAATGCCTCCACCTATGTTGCCAATGCACATCTCTCAATTGTAATTATTGACATTTCCTGTGTTCTGACACCACCTCCTTACATGATTAAACCATAACTGGGTCACAAGAAATGTAATTTTTGTATCAATAAAACTGCCCAGAAGTGAAACCATCCAACTATAATTAAAAATAAAATGAATACAAGTGGTTACCATTGAGCCCTGACATAATTATAAATTGACCCTTCGACCCGGACTTAAACATATTCCTTCCGAAATTTCATGAAACAAAATCTGCTGGATAAGGTAAATGAAGCTTTAAGTTTTACTCGTTCTTTTGCAGATCCAGAGCCAACGCGAGATCCCATGGCGATGTGTGACGGTAGTACTCTACCACCTGGAATGGCAGGTAACTTCTTTAAATGAACAAAGTTATTTTAAAACTGAAGATGGTACATATCTCAACACTCCTGTTTACTGTTTTTAGATATCCACGGCAATCTTAAATTTGGTTTTGGCTTTTAGCATGCTCTAACCTGCGTACGCACGCCTTTGGAAATGCGGCTAAACCAGGCATGTGCTACTTCCTGTCGGACCTGAAGCTTACCTGGGAATCGGCCGTCGAGTATTGCCAGGGGGAAGGTTGGTCTCTGGTCGACGTTGAGGACGCCACGGAGAATACAATAGTGACTGCCAGATACCGGGATTTCACATCGTAAGACTTATTTGCTTGTGCAAGGGTCATGGCACATCCCAAAAAATATCAGTTTTTACTACATAAATTATTGCCCTTTCCATCACCATTGCCCAATCTTACCTACCGATGACAAGACAAAATGTTAACATAAAATGACATGGTTTTATCCGTTTGCAAGTTGTTTAGGAATAGTCATTTCTGATTTATTTACTAATTATATTCAAAATAATATATTGTCTTATAAGGATGCTTTCAATAAACAGAATCGCGTACTATGGGTTGACATACATCATTGCATATCTTTAAGATTTAAGGTTAGTAAATAAATATTCATCAATTAACCACAGGGGAGACTGACTGAATTGAAAGTCTTTGAAAAGTGAAATAAAAATTGACTGGAACGAGATTCGAACCAGCACTCTCCGGAATACCCCACCGGCGCTGTACCAACTGAGCAATCCAGCCCAATGTTGGTTGCGTCCCTAACAACATATAAGTGATCCCATATGTACTGTTTCCCAGGTTGCAGCATTGCTGCGCGTATGAATAGTATGATCCATGGGGTATAGCGGTATGTAGGTTTGTTTCATGGCTTATGGCTGTCAAACAAACAAAGATACTATTAGTATTAGGGATACCGCCAAAATAGACCTTAATAGCTCAGTTGGTAAGAGCGCTTGTACGGCATTCCAGAGATCGCTGGTTAAAATCCGGCTCTTTTTTTCACTTTTCAAATCAAATAAACAATGCTTTTTATTCCCAGCTGGAGCTACTACTTTTGGGTTGGTCAAAACGATCGGGAGGTTGAGGGAGTATGGAAGTATGCATTCAACGACTCGTCGTCTGATGCTGATGTGTTCCTGAACTGGTTACCAGGCGAACCAAACGGCGGAAACTGCATCATAGTAGACCTTGAGGGCAAGTGGATGGATGTAGGCTGCAACTGGGCCTATTCCTTCATCTGCAAGAAACGCATAGGTCAGAAAACGTTATTTCGGAAAGTTTTTATGTGGTGTCATTCTCCGTAAAAGTACTCGATTAAGTCAACTTAATTTGAAATTTTACATTAAATCAATATTGAACTAGATGGGCGTACAGGTCACCATTCCAAAATAACAAATCGTGAAAATAAGCAGATCAACAAACGAACGTTCTAATGGACGAGCGAAAACGGCTGAAAGGAGAAATTCATTTACGAGGAATCAAAAACAAACTTCTCAACTAGACTGGTACGAAAGCTTTGTTCATTGTATCCTGAGTAATAAACAATATTGGATATAAATTGGTTCCACAGTCGTTCATTAGAGCAAACGGTACATTGCACTTCGCAACCACACATTTCTTACATTAAGATCCACATAACTTAACATCCACAAAACCAGAAACATTCAATAAGAGTAAAAGACAGGCGTCCCAACGTTGCAGCGAACCAATTGAAAGGCAAGATTTGAATTAAGTACATATAAAGTACGACGTCTGAAACAATTAGGAGTGACCAGGCGCACCTGATTGACGGTCTGGCTCGTGTAGAACGGCGCTATAGCGACATCGTTTCAGACATCGCTTTAGTCATGAGCCAAATTCAATGCAAATATATGTATAAACTGTATACAAATAACCAGTGAACTGACATATCCCACAATGCATAAACAAACAAAACTTTTTGACCTGAAAATAATGACGTGTCTCAATTCTCTGGAAGCGGCTGCAAATTACGCATGTACCTTTGGTGGCCACAAGTCATTGACTGTAGCCATTTACATTGACTTGTGTGTAATTTGCGGTCGCAGCCAGATGACTGGGAGGCTTTGGAGAACTGTTCTTTAAGTCAATAGCGCAAGCGCACGCACAACAGCGCAGGGGCAAAACAACGCGCGCATGCTCACAATTGCGTGCCCGTCCGCTGTTGACTTGAAGACCGGTTCTCAAAAGTCTCACATTTGGACACAGCCTAAGGACTAGACGCTTATTTGCCGGTCAGGCATCATGAGGTGCACTTTTCAAAGGACATCCTCTTAGGAATACAAACAACAACAACAACCAAATGAATTATTTTGAAGGCCAAGTCAAAGATCGGGTTGTCCTAAAAGTAAACAGAAATATGATTTTTTTTTTAGTATAGAGATTTGTTGCTATGGCCGTATTGTTAGTTAGTTTGTAGCCCTACGTGTACTCCAGCGTATAATAGTACGTCCAGTCCAAAACCGAAAACTCAATTGGGTCGAATTAGAGTCGCTTCTAATATAATTTGTTCGGTAGATTAAAACTGGGGTTAGCAACGAAAAATGTCAGTATTCGGAAAATGTAATTGGAAGATTTTAAATTTTATTGTATTTACCGGATTCATCTCTGACCAGCTGCGCCGTCCATCGAGCCCCCTACGGGACCCTGTACCAGCATCTACGGTGAAACATTCAATAACGAGACCCTCAAACCCGGAGTGTGCTACCTGGCCACCAATAATCGGGATGGAGTATTCCTTGACGCTAGGTCCTTCTGCCAGGGACTCGGAGACAACATAGGATGGGATGTCGCTGACATAGAAGATGCGGTGGAGAATCGGCTCATCCAAGATGCAATAACTCCACTGAGAGATGCTGGCTTAATGTAAGTTTTGAACAGAAATTGCACATTGACAGCATAAAAACAATCGTTCTAGTCTAGTCTGAGGCGCTGTGATTGAACAAAATATTTAAATAAGAAATCAATAACACCATATCATGCTTTGTCTCACTATGCTTGTGATAGAATATCCTTTGCAATGATCGAGTTACGGGAGACACTCAGAAATATAGAAAAAAAAAAAAACGGATTCGAACCGGCGACCCAAATTATCTTGTTAGGCATCGAGTCAACGCCTAATATCGAGTGTATTAGGGCGTGTACAACTTTAGTAAAGTATCACACTTTCTCTAATCTATTTTGAAATAATTAGAGAAAATAGTGAAAGTCCGATTAAGTTTAATGTATTGTTAATCATTTTTTGAAGGATCTTTGATCTTGCCAACATGTATGTTTTTACTCGTTTCTGGAAAATACATCATTTCAGGCGGAAATATTTTAACGATATATTTCTACCAGCACCATATTCCTACTCTGAAAGTTATATGTAAATATGCGAACATTTCTGTTTTTGTATGTTATCAATGTTGTACATGCCATGTAATGCAGTATCATAGTTCGAGCGATACCATGTGTCAATCGATATTTTAAATAGGAGTGCCACTAAATTCTGGACCGGCCAGAATGACATGAAGACCGAGAATGTTTGGAGATATGTGAACGATAGCTCCAACAAGTGTAACGGCACAGTGTACCTCAACTGGGCATCAGGCCAGCCTAACGGAGGCCGTAGAGAAAACTGCGTAATGTACAACTGCAAGAAAGACGGGACAAGTTTTGACTCACGATGTGACAACAGCTATAACTACTTATGCAAAGTTAGAAACACATCTGGTGAGTAGATTAAGGATTGAGATAATTTTAGCGCAGACGTTTCTACAGGAACCTTGTTTGTAGTCTAGACCCTGGTTGGGTGGCTGGCCGACATGTCAGCTGGCCCTCTGGCTTCCTGGTCAGTCATCTGGCTATGTGGGTGGGGGGCAAACTGTGGCGGCTAATTTGCCCTATTGTTATCTTAGGCCGGCTTCTAACATTGAACTTTTGCCGTATCTATTCAATTAATGACCCAAAATTTGAATTAGACACGGCTAAAAATTCGAAGCTTGAAGCAACTTCTGGCTTTCTGTTTCTCCTAAAGATCGACATGGCTTGTCGCTTTAAACGGTAGAAGGGCCGAACGGCTTCAAACGTCGCTTTTATGTCGTTTCCAATTCAATTAAAACTTCACAATTGCTGTACCGTTAAACTGTGCAAGCCTACATACCCCTACATAGTTGCAGAAAAGAGCACCGCCTTCTCGCATTAAGGTTAACATAAAATCGGAGTTTGAAGCAACTTCCGAGTTTCAGCCGCTTTTATGCCGAGTGCAATGTATTGATTTAGACAAGGCAGAGGTTCAACGTTTGAAGCGGGCCTTACATTATTGGCAAGTGACGCAACCAAATTGTTAACTCAAATTGTTAATTCTGATCGTTTTGATAATAAAAATCTTGATGGAAAAATGTATTGATTATGATTCTGACAGTTCAATTCGTATAGCAACCTTGAAGAGATGACTTGGTGTCGCCGAGTACTTCCACCATGCATAGCGAAGTATTATTTAACCTCGACGAAAATTCCGAGTCCCCAACTGGAAACATATACCTGCCAAGGTGTTATACACGTCAATTAATGAATGATCATTTCCAGAATATTATTACCTACACTGATTGTGCAAATCTTTGTTTTGCAGAAGCAGTATCTTCTTGTCACATTGAGGAGGCGCCCAATAGTGAGTTTTGCCACGTTCCTTTAGCTTTCCCCTAGTCTTGTTCAAGACGGGATTACGTAGTTGTACCTGGCCAACAGATCGTACGTACGTGTACGTGTCAACAAAACAAACGACCCGAAATAACGTCTACGCCACACACACAAGCCTGTAATACCGTCTTGTCCATTTACTCCAAACTGCCCGGAAAATTCCGGGCAATAACCCCCCGCGAAGTCGGTGCATCATGACGTAGCCTTATTTGCATTAATATATTTAGAAAATTTGCATGGAGATGAAGTCTGGCACCGCAACGACGTCGCAAGCATTATATACAGTACGCATAGAGGTGTATTTATAGTACTTGTAAATTACATGTGCCGTATGTAGGCCTTCATTGATATCGTACCATGGCTGCTGACGGATCGTATTGAATTTGGAGGCCTTGGATTTTGCAACACACATGTCGGGGATTCGATAGTTTTCCGGAGAACAACAAGGCTCTTAGACAACTTGGGAATGGAGTAAATTTACTAACCGTGCCCCTCGAAATCATTCCGTGTCTTCATGGAGCCCGGGAACAGGCTCCATGGTATCATAATTCAGTGAAATTATTTCATTCATCCCTTCATTCATTCATTTATTTTGGCAACATACAAAAGTACTGTACACATGAAATACACAATAAATAACGAATAACAAAAGCCCGAGGATAACCCAAAAAGCTGTAAAATACGGCTTATTCATATCCTACAATTTCTCGAAATCTTTTTGTGCCGCATGACAGTTGATCGAAGTATAATCAAGCCATGGTTTTGGTAATGACCATGGAGCTATCTGTTGTTATTGCTCCATGGCAATAACGGTTGCGGCTGAGTTTCAAACGACCGTCATTACGTGATATGCACACGGTATCACGCCATACCACGTGCGTGGATTGGACGCTGACCAAAACAGCGCATTGCACCCCGTTGTTGACCTCAATGAATATGCAATTTTTGCCCACAGAGGTCACGCTCAGTCTTTGTCACGTGACACCAGAGCAAACCAACAAGACGTTATTTTCCGTAGGTCGGTGGAATGTTCCACTTAGTTTGCGTGTGGGTGGGTAATTGTTTGGAGGGGCTCGCGCATAAATAACGTCTTGGACAAGACTAGCTTTCCCCGTGAAAATCGTTATTTACATAAATTCATCTTCAGTGTTCGTGCAGGAAAATCACATCCTTCATCGGAGTTTTCCGTTTAGTAAGCATGACGGATCGTTTTACAACGCTGTATATAAACCACATCGCGTTCAACTTATCCATGCTTGATGAACGCCTGGTGCCAATTTCACGGCCTTGCTTAGCACAAACAAACTTGATATATAACCATGAAATTTATATCTTCATTAAACACGCAACCAAATGTTCATGTGTTGTGTATAACTTAAGATTTATCGAATGGTGGTTTGTTTTAGTAGGCACAACTTTTTTTTTGCGCTAGGCATTTTTGTGTGGTTAGAAGCTCCATGGAATTGGCCTCTGGTCTACAGCCGTACGTCAATACACCGGCTTAGAGCCACGGAGGCTACAACACCGAGACAGTTACGAGTATAACCCGAAACCTTATCGAATGCTCTTGCGTAAGTTTGGCTTCCAAATTAAAGCTAATGAAACTCTTCCAATTTGGCGGTCAGGTTGTCGTGATATCTTTCCGGGAGCCTTCGGAAACCCCGCTAAGCCAGGAGTGTGTTACGCCAGTGACAGCTACCGGACACGCAACTTTGAAGGCGCCTTGAGTTTCTGCCGGTCTCTCCCCAATGGTTCCTGGTCGGTGGCTGACATCGAGGACGCTGACGAAAATCTGTTCCTCGAAGTATGGAACATAGACAATTTCCCGTAAGTTCGATATACTCATTTGCAAGCAATATACGGAATGTTTATGCTTGACAAAATCTACAAATCTGAGTAAGAAGCAAAGGGTATTAAATATCAATTGTTTTAAAATTTTAAGAACAGTTTTGTTTATTTGATTACTGCATTGCATGTCCCTGTTTGTTTGATTACTGCATTGCTTGTTCCTGCCTGTTTGATTACTTCGTTGCCAGTTCCTGCTTGTTTGATTACATCATTGCTTGTTCATGCTTGTTTGATTACTTCATAACTAGTATCTGCTTGTCTGATTACTTCATTGCAAATTGTTCCTGCATTTCTATTTAATTCGTCATTCCCAATTTTCTTTGATTGAATCGTACTTGGTTTGAACATCGCCTTTCAAATAAAAATCAATACCGATCGGCTCCAAAAGTCGATTTCGCCGTTGTGAAAGAACTTCAATTCCTATACCAACAATATCACAATTTTATAAATGATAATCCATATTAATACACTGACAGTTTTAAATGTAACATTCATTCCACGCACATACTGAATCGCGAAAAAGCAGTTCAATATGCTGCATGCGACAAATGCTTTTTGAAAAAAAAATAAGGGGGTGGTGACAATCTCATGCATGCACAAACAATGTCAAAAACAAATGAATAAAAGCAAAATTTAATCTTGATATTCTCAGCCATACCAATGGTTACTGGATTGGACAAAATGATCGGGAGGAAGAAGGCGTGTTTCAGTATACCTCCAGCGGGCAGTGTCCGGTGTATCTCAACTGGAATAAGGGCCAACCAGACGGTGTTACAGAGAACTGCATTATTATGTACAAAGGTCTTCAAGGACAATTTTATGATGTTAGCTGCTCTGAGAACCGTTACGCACTGTGTAAACTTTACATAGGTGAGTCCTAGTCCTTTTCAATGATTGTCCTTTAATTCAGCGGAAACATTTTTGCGGACAGGAGATAATAAAAGAGAAGTCTGAGCATTTACCACCGTTTCACATTGACATGACTATGGCAATATGATCGATCTTTCAGGTCTTGAACAAGCAAACAAAAATCAAGCTTAATGATGGTTGATGAGGATTATCAGACAGTTTTGTTTTCAGGAATCACTTCAGTTTAAATTTCGATTGTTGTTCTTGTTTGCAGAATCTGGGCCAACAAGAGATCATCTGAGGCGTTGCGATGGCAGCACTGTACCAGCTGATGTGGCAGGTAAATTAATTAAATCTAGAAACAGCCGACATCGCACTGGGTTAAGAGGGTTGGTGCACGTTATTTGAGGGAAAAATACGCGAGAGTTACTCGATATCACTATTGGGGGTACTTATCATCAAATGTGGTACGCGGATCTGATGATATACATGTTACGTGAATGGACAGGTGAAGAGTTTCCCCACTTTCCGATGTGGAAAGGGGTATAACTCTTACACAGAAAGGTCCTTGTTACCTGCGAAAGTCACTTTAAAATCTTCGAAGAAAATAAAACCTAGTTTCTTAATTGAGTAAGTATAGGCTGCACTCTATACGGGGAGATAATATACACCATATCTGATGATGAAGGAGGTACTACTTACTAAAAAAGGACAGTCTAGCGAGAGGTGTACACCTAAAGGGTTGGTTAAATTGAGAGGATCTTCTTTCTTAGGGGTTCTCCTAACGCGTTTATTAACTGACATATACTTTGTGCTTATATCTTACAATGCTTTTGTTTGGGCTCTTCAGCCTGTTCAAATATGCGTGTAGATGCATTTGGTATCGTGGCTAAACCGGGTATGTGCTATTTCATGACGGACGTGGAGCTTACCTGGGAATCGGCCGTCGACTATTGCAAGGGGGAAGGCTGGTCTCTGATCGACATCGAGAACGCCACGGAGAACGTAGTACTGGGCGCTAGACACACAGATTTCAAACCGTAAGCATGGGAGTACAAACATTGCTCGAAAATTGTTGTACGTGTATGACATACTTAAATTTTACCAAAACAAACCAAAACGGATTTGTATCTGAAGAAGAAAATTATATCTTCGGATTGGTAATTATGTTTGAATCATGTTTACTTATATAGAATACTTTTACACAATAGCATATTGTATGATCCAATATAATGTTAATAGTAATTGTCCCGCCAACCGGAAATGCTTTACCACAGTAAATTTTAATCGGATACATTACAACATATACTGTTGTGTTGTAGTGAGTTCGTGGGCTAGCGAGGTTGGTTCCACCACACCCAAATACCACTTACACGTTCACCAAACAAGGCGCATGTTCACCCAGTTAAACATCTTATCCCTTATGCCGTACCACACTGTTTTTATTGCATATTTTATATTGTTCTGTGTATACTGTTTAAATAGGTACCACTGGGTTGGACAGAACGACCGGGAGATTGAAGGAACATGGAAGTATTTATCCAACAGCACGCCGTCTGATGCCGGGGTGTTCCTGAACTGGAGGAGAGACCAACCGAACGGAGGTACAAATGAGAATTGCATTGTGATGGACGACTGGGGTGAATGGAATGATGTCAGTTGCACCCGTGCATACTTTGTCACTTGCAAAAAACCGCTTGGAAAGACAAATACTTCAGGTATTATATTTCCTTCAATTTTTTTTTTTTATAAAATAGATTCACGTGCAATATGAAAAGTGTGGGCACATGCTTAGATGAGTGCCCAGGGAAATTTGTTAAAGCATGGTGTTTTTTGCAAAACGTTCATTCCAAGAACACACATTGATAACTTTACAGTGTCATGCACGGACCTCCATAGCGAAGCTTTTAGTGTCGGTAATCTCAAGCCCGGAGTCTGCTACATGGCCAGCAATGCTGAAGGAGTATTCCTTGATGCTAGGACCTTCTGTCAGGGACTCGGAGACAACAAAGGATGGGATGTCGCTGACATAGAAGATGCGGTGGAGATCCAGCTTATCCAAGAGGCTATTACTGCGTTAAGTAATTCAAACGTCTTGTAAGTACACAAACTGATCGAATCTCTTTTAAGCATTGCAGTGAAACTTTAATACGTATTCTTGGAAATCTTCATCGGTGAATGGGCTCCGAGCCCGATATGATTAACGTGGTTCCAAGTATGAACATTAATGTTCTTCATTTTCACTACATGTCAACACAGAAAGTCATTAGTTGTGATGCTGTTCACTAATGACACTGAATTTAAACGTAAACTTTACTTCATATAGTAAGGGGCCGATGACATTTACGCTTTGTGATCATCACTAAGATCAAATTCATCGCAAAACGAAAACATGATCGCTACACGATCGGTTTTCCGTTTAGCTATGGATTCGGGCTTTACCGATGATCGCAATGCGGTCGTGAAATCGATCACAGGTCTCTAGATCAAGTGTAGGACCTGTGCAGGGAGGACCTGAAGATCAGAGGCATTTCTGAAGTTCATATTAATAGAAGCAAGGCTGTGGTTGATGATAAATGACGAATGTGTAGTCTTTGGTACCACCTTAGTATCCTAAGTAAGAAAAAAAAAAACATTGAAAAGTGAACAAAGAAAAATTGACTTAGGCGGGATTCGAAACGGTTACCTCCTGAATACCGTACAGGCGCTCTACCAACCGAGTCATCCAGCCCTACGTTGGTGGTGACCTCTATAGTCAATTATCTGTGTTCGTTTGGCAGTCAGAAGTCATGAAACCACGCATATACTCCATATCCCATGGATCGCTTCAATTATATAAGCAGCAATGCTGCAACCTTGGAACTGTACATGGGGGATCACTCAAAGAGGACACGGCTTTTTAATTCATATAATCACCAAAATCAATATTCACATGGGAAACTGACTGAATTTTAAAGTCATTGAAAAGTGAAAAAAAAAAAAAAAATTGACTGTAACGGGATTCGAATCGGCGACTTCCTGAATACCGTACAGACGCTCTAAGAAAAAACAAAACATGTTGATTATCGAAGAACAAGGCGCCCTTTAATTTGTAGGCAGCATCGTGTCCGTATAAGACAACTCTTATATTAACCTCTCAGAAAACTGACTTAATTTATTTTTACAATATCTACGAGACAGGAATGCTACTGGATTCTGGATCAGCCAGAATGACATAAAGACAGATAATGTTTGGACATATGTGGACGAAAGCTCCAACACATGTAACCGCACAGTGTACCTCAACTGGGCATCAGGCCAGCCTGACGGAGGCCGTGGAGAAAACTGCGTGACATTCCACCACAATGACAGCGGTACATTCCAGGATCAGCGCTGTGACTCCACTTTCAACTACTTATGCAAAGTTAGATTCGAATCTGGTAAGATTTAGCATCCGTTATATCTGTAGTTCAAAATGTTCAGTATTAGAAGGAAGTATCGCCAATTTGTATCATAATCTTTTGAATTCAAACATACATTTTAGGCCAAAACAAACACTTGAGGTTCACTTTGTTTGTCATCTTAACAGGTAAAGAACGTTTGTGCCCAGAAATCACAGAAGATACTTTTACGGAGGCTATTGATGGTATGCATTGTGAGCCTTGACAATTTCTGAATTCTTGCTCTGCGTTTTCATGTTGGTTGACGATGCTGCCAGTGTGTTTGTTTGTTTATTTGTTGGAGTGATCGTTTTGTTTTTACTTTGTCATGCTTTCTTTAAACTATTCTATTTGTCTGCCTATCACACAATAATTTAAAGAATCATCTCAAAGAAAACAAATATCGCCTACTTCCTTTATGCAGTGGCGTCACCAGACTTTTGAGTCTGGGGGGGGGGGGGGGGGGGCACAAGGGGGGCACTAGCAATTGTTGGGGGGGCACTACAATATATATTGTATTTTTTTTCACCAACCCAAATCTCAAATGGGGGGGCACAAGGGGGGGCACGAGGTTTTCCAGGGGGGGCACGTGCCCCCCCCCCCCCCCCCCTGGCCCCCCCCCTTGGCGACGCCACTGCCTTTATGTTGAACGTAGTCAAAATCATGTGTACTTTCCTTTACTGCATGCGAGCCTTGTGTTTAGTTTGAACATTGTTTGTAAGCTTCACTGAAAATGCCCTTGCCTGTTTGTATTTGTGTCTGTTTGATACTCTCTTCGGTACAATGTTTATTTATTTCCGTTTCACATACCTTCCCGTTGCTTCCTATGTTTTGTGGTTTCACTTTGCGTGTACACTTTGTTGATCCAGCACGCGGGAGTTGAGCCGGATCCGATCCTTCCAGAGTGGTGGTCATGTCCAAGAATCTGATTATTTCAATTTCCATCAAATATATCTTTGCATGTTTTTGTTTAACCTATTGCCATTTGTCATTTTGTTTGTTTGTTTTTCAGAAGAACCAGAAGCAGACTCTTGTGTAAAATGTAAGTGCATGTTACGTTATTTATTTCTATTTTAGCAATCTACATAATGAAAAAAGATTTCCATTAATGACTTGAATGTTCACCTTATAAATTGAAAAATACTGTTATTAATTTAATACCAGATATATCCCCATCACGACCCGGTCAATTCCTGTTCCTCTCTGCGGACGCCACCTGTCGCTCAGAAGACGTACTAACTCCTAGCTACCGTGTCAAGACCAGAGTCCAGTGCGCACGGGACTGCTCTATGGAGGCTGGCTGCCAGAGCTTCGGCTTCTTGACCTCTGGGAATGAGGATAACTGCGTGCTCTGTAGCAAGGTTCTCAACATGTATGCCTTAGTGTACAGAGCCGGAAGTGACGTCTATAACAAAGCATAGGAAAACTTGATTTGAATCGCATTAAAACAAAAACCGCAGTGTTTTCTTTCGGTATATTCTGCTTCATTGTTGGATCAATATTAGTAGTGAGTAGTAAACGTCCTATCAGTATTGAGCTTGCTCTCATGTTAGTGGATTGGAGAGCATTGGTTTTTTTCCCATCTTATTAGCACATCATCGTCTTACATACTTGCAAGTTAATAACACATATCAAGCTATTATGCGCATTTTTTTTTTATTAAAACAACTTAAATTGTACATAAACTGAGTCCCGTTTTTCTAACGACGCCGTATTTGCCGAATACCGATAGATATGGCCATGAAACTTAGCGCAGTTTCTATCTAAGATGCAACATGAAAGTTAATATAATAATACATTTCACTGGTGTCATTCAAAAGCTGATATCATTCCAAAGACTAGAATTAAAAAGGATATAGCAGAAAATAATTAAAGGGATGGTACAGAATTGGTAAGACAAAATACACTTCATGATCACTGATTAACATAAAACTTACACATTATAATGGTGATGATAGGAGAAAACATCCCATTAAATGTTTTTGTCTGAAATGCCATATTTGTTGAGAAATAAATGAAACTTTTTTCCGATCGGAATAAATCGCTTCGAAGCGTTTTATTCATTCGTTGAAATGTGTACAGTTCTCTGTACACGGGTTTTCACAATTTTTTCGTGACCCAGATGGCTGATTGACCTCAAACTTCTACAGGTTTGTCAGTTGAGGTATATGATGGATTACATAATGTGCTTTCACTGTCAGCAATGATTTTGTCGCAAAAACGTTCTGTACCATCCCTTTAAGTTTGCAACGATATGTTATTGTTTGCTTATATTGATTAATGTACAGTGAGTCCCAAAAATACAATGCACATTGACAACCAAAAATTGAAAAAGAAATGGTATTTTTTTCAGCTACTTGATTTTTAGTCTATTGCATTCACTATCCCACTGAGTGAATTCTGACAAAATTTCATCGCAATCCGTTTATGCATCAACCAACAATTACTGATTGTCTTGAAAAGTCTATGTTGCTACCATTGCAAATGAGTGATAGTTGTGATTATTTTAGTTGTGATCTGTGTGAATGTGGGCGGTCACGTCGAGCGGAGATTTACAGATCACATCTAAGAATAGTAAGATTACCACCATTGTCACTCATTTGTAATGGCAGGAAAATTTACTTTTTCAGACAATTAGTAATTGCTCGGAAATGCATTTATATCACATACAACGTATGCTATGGGTTCAGCATGACACTCTTCATGCATGCCATGCGTGATATAATTGCTATCATATTGGTTAATTAACGCTAACTAAAATATGCATAAATTTCATTTTAAGTAATAGATGCAAATTCAGAGATTTAATTTTCGATTTAAAACGTTCTTAGCTGAGCGCATAGGTGAAAAATGCGCTTTAAATAGTGCGAATAATGTGCCTTAAAAAATGTGTGAACTTTCATTAAGCTCCTATATCGATCGTCTAATTTAAAGGTATAATACATGATCGGTAAAGGTCACAAGACAGCACTCACACTTTGTTTAGACAAACACAGGCCTATACATAAAATAACACACATGTTGGCATTTGAGCCCATTCGGGCATCTCAGTCACCAAAAAATAGCGAAACCCGACTTAATTATAGGCCTATATATTTTTTTAAAGATAAATAATGAAAAACAATCTTACCCAGAGATCAAAACTGTTTTAGGTCTTCATTTTAATACATAATGGATACACCATTTCATACCCTGAAAGTTCTGTGTAATTTCTGTCTGGTTATGTCACCAATCCGGTACAGTAACCTTAAGTACCACGACTCATTTTATCAGTGTATTATCAGTGTAATGCATTGCTGTTGTGTGATTGTATTAATAACCATGTAAAAAATTGGTAATATTTTACTGCGGTTGAATATTGTTTGATGTACATGTAACCAATAATTTATGTAGAATGCACGAACAAACTATGGAGAGTACGACTGAAATTGACTTTGGGCCTTTACAAATTGAGGCTTTATGGTAGACTTGAGAATTATTTTCCCACCGCCATTTTGTGTCCTACGTAAAATAAAGGGCCAGTGGTACACATGGCGAGGCTAGAAGGCCCCCTTTCAGTTTTCGTCATGTGGCCTTATCCGTTCGTATCCTGTATCGTTTCATGGGTCTCGAATGGCGGAAGATAAATAATTTCTAAGCCTGGCCTCAAGCCTGGTTCCACATATCCCACAGGTAAGCCGAGTAGGTGTCCAAAAGGATTTATAAATCTGACTGAAAAATACAGAAGATAAATGAAGCAAAGTACATCTTCATTTTCATTTCATGTTAATTTGAAATTTTGTAATAATACTCTCCTTTGGTATGGTAAATAATTATAGCAGCACACAAGTACGTTATATAATTGTATAAATCTAAATGTTTCACTATTTATTGGTGTTTTATGGTTAATGGACATTTAGACTTTTTTTCTCTATGGATTATTTGGCACTCATTTGTACAGTAACAGTACAAAACACGACACTGAATACAGAACATTATTATGTCAGACGTATTAGTTTACGAAACCTCAAAATGATTGTCACCTCTCATTATTTGAATTTAAATAACACACCGCTAACAAATATCAGTCACAGAGTCGAATTCGTGAAAAATCGATCAAGAGTATGACTCCAATGTTGGTGATGGGATATTATGCTTTTTACTTACATTACATGTACGAGATTTCAACTCAAAGATTGATCATATATATTTTTTTTTTCAGATTAATATTATTGAAAAGTTGCTTACTAAAGAGTTTTGTACTTCGTTTCAATCTTCGGGAATTGTGTTTTACGATCGATGCTTTGTAGTTATTGCTTTTTATGTATACTGGCCAGATTGAATTGTTTTTTTTATTCGATTATTCATTATTAATTACATTATAATTGTGAACCAACTATTATACGTAACTATTTATTATTTTTTTGAAATTTTATTGGATTCAATATATTATGAATGATTGTTCAATGTATAGTTATTAGGCGAGCTGTCAATGCATACGTAAAAACGGGTAAAATGTTAGCAAATTGGTAAGGTGAAGGGCTGCAATATGCTTCACACGAAATACAAGAAGGTCATGAAAGCTCAACATGGTTGATATATCAGTGTTAAAAAAATGTAATCTCATCATATTGGCTCATCTACAGCACCGTATCATACGACATTAAGTTGATTTTGAAATGCAGCAACACACCCTCCTTGTATGGTCAAATTTTCCGTATTCATCGCTAATTAGAAACAAATGTACTCTACGTGACATGACGTTGCGTTACGTTACGATGTGTTACTTTACACTGTGTTACGTCGCACTGCGTACTGTTATGTTACGTTACGTTGTATTTTATTAAGTTACAAAACGATATGGTGCATAACGAAATTGAAATAAAGCAATAAAACATTTTTACCCAATCTTTCCTGTGGCAAATGTGGCATTTCTTTTGGGCCTCAGATAGATATAACTATTTTATTTCGTTGTCGCTGTCGCTGTCGTTGTCGTTGTCGTTGTTGTTGTCGGGGTGGGGTGTCTGATTTTGCAGAAAACCGACTGCAGACATTTTCATGATAAAGATTGCATATAATGTGCACTTTACTGAAAATTGCGTGATTTCTTGGACGTTCTGAAAGGTCCAGAGTTCAGACCAAATAAGACGGTTCGCGTGTTCTAACGGCGGCGTTAGACAAGGATGTCTTTTTTTTTGTTACCGTAGGAAGTTGCCGTACAGAGCATTAAATAACCGTGCTCCTCAGATAATTAACGAGAAAAAGAAATTACTCAGGAGCATCGATAACTGATTAACACATAGGTTAATATTAGTTGTTCATAATGTTTTCTAAACGTTCACGTGCGTCTACATCCATGAAAACTAACCTACTGGACGCCATGATCATTACATTGCGTTTAATGTGTTAACAGTATGATAACAATGGTTTTTTTTTGTTCTGAATATATTGTGTAGAGCAATGGTTCACTGCTTCTTGAGAGTTGTATTCATACTCATGAAACATTTTGATACTAATGGTTAAATTCCGGTAGCCCTTCTGATTTTCAGGCTTGAACATCCTTAAATTGGTCTTATTAACTGCCATTTACACACAATGATCGGTTTTGAATTGAAAGGTTTATATTCCACATGTTGCATGTATGGTTTTAATAAGAGCAATTCCACATCAAATATTATTTTTATCAGATTAGTCCATTCCAAACAACAGTCATTTACCAGCCAGGGTCTTGCCATTGGTTTCGCCTCAGATGAACAGAAGGTATCATTCCATTACAGGTAAAATGAAAATGTCACGAAAGCTGCATTTCATCCTCTCATTTTGATGGCAACGCCATGAAAGAATAGCGGCACGCAATGTATATGATACATGAAGATTGCCGTACTATTATCAATGAATAATCTATGTTGGCAGCCGAAGTTTCACATTAAGGATGATATCAACAATAACAGTTGACGGGGTATTGTGGGAGTTTTCCATAGACTTCTGCACAACATGTTACTATTATCGCCGCCAAAGATACTTTCTGGGTAAGGGTTTAAATATGTGTTGGAACTTCAGTGAGGCTCGTAAATGCTCGTTATTCATTCAGGGTAAATGTGGAGGTAACCTGCACTGCTAGTTCCCATGGTGGTAGTTTGTCTACTCAATGCAGGAGGAAGCTGACATTGGTAATTTAGGGTTTACTTGATTACAGTAGTATTTATTCCGGCATCAATGTATTATAATTATAAACGTTTTATTAGCTTGATTTGACCTTTGACCTTGCCTAGATTTTATTTGACCTTGACCTTCTTCATCTACTTGACCCCTAAAATACAATTTTAGAATACAAGTTTCAGTTATAGTAGATAACATTTCAATATCAGTGTTGTAGTACTCGTTCGGTACTCGCACTCGAGTACTACTTGAATACCGTTGTCCAAGTACTCGTACTCGCACTCGAACGTCCCAAATACTCGCACTCGTCTTTTGGTACTTGTACACGGGCTACAAAATACTCGGAACTCGTCATCGAAAATTGTACTCGAGCATTGTACTCGAGACGTAAACCATCAGACGAAATACTGTATGGTCATCAATGCGTCACACTATAAACACAATACACACATGATATACAAAACAATGCACTGAGGGACTCACTCAAATAAGACAACTGCACGATCGATAGCTCAATAAGGTTATGCTCATTGCACTTATGACTGACAGAACAAAATAGACACAGTATGTCCATGATTATTCTTGAAGTAGACACTCACGTCGAAATACCGGAACTTTGCTATTCGGGCATCGAAAATTGCCACTGTAATGTCGCTTGCTCACACAAGTTGTAAGCGTTACATGCAAGCACGGCCGTCCAATGTGTACTGCGTGCACTATGCACGTAATGTATACATGCATAAACTAGTCGTCTTCAGCTTCGGGAAAGTTTTAGATGCGACGCGGAAGAATACTGTAAGAGTGAGACTCTCCGTGGGAAACATGCATCTGTATTCAAAACACGTAACAATTACTAAATAAAAAAAACCAAAAAGAAAACAACGTCATGATTTTACAATCATATACATTTCAGTCGATAAACCTATTTTAGAGTGGTTTCTGGGGATTATTTAAACGGAACTATAAGTTGACCGCGTAGGGGAGTTTCTCCAATACGGCCAGGTCATATGCAAATGAGCTTGGTGGACAATGAACTCCCAAGACGGGTATTGCTCATTTGGGAAAACCCCGGACCAGAAATGAGACATTACGTCATTTAACCACCGTGGCGACACTGCGCTCATTTACATTAAAATCGGAGACACCTACATTAATTAATGTTGTATAACTTTATGTCTCGCGGGGATTTTTTCAGATATCGTTATAGATTATAATGTACTTGGCGAAGAGAAAAAAAACGCCAATAACCTGAGCTATAAAATGAAATGCGTTTTTAAAGGTACAGTACAGAACAGCTTGAAATAATGTATTTATTCATATATTAGACAAACCAGTTATGATCTTGAAAACCATTCTGTATGTTTTATAAGTCTCTTGACTCAGATATCCGATTAAGATTATAATTTTTTCAGGTTCATCACTTCCTATACATGCTGTATCAGACTAAATTTCGGAGCCGTTCTGTGACCTTTACAATTTTTGTATTATACATTTAAGTAAGTGCAGAATGTTCAAATAATAATTGTATATTTAACTATTATAGTATGAATATATGTAATATGTAGCGATAATGCACGGAAAAGTAAGAAAATAAAATCATGTGCTAAAATATTGAGTGCTGCATGTTGTCTAGTAAGGTACAGAATTTAGCAGAATAGTCATTCTCAATCGTAAGGTTTTTGTTAAGCGTCTGTCCACCTCCACCATTCCAATTCTGTGCAAAAAAAATACAGACGGTGAAAATGATCATGAATGCAGCAATTGCCATGATTTTTTTCTATAAAAGTAGGTCTATTGGCATTTTGGACTGCTTAGCTTCACAGATCGTGTATGGCACTAATGCACAGGGTATCGATTGGTCGTGCAGTGGATCGTGTTGGCTCGGTTTCAAAAGAACTGTCTTTCAATAGGACTACTTGATGAGGAGCCATTTCCTGACTTCACCTTCACCGAAAATGATCAGTCACGCTCCTTGTTTGTCATGCAGTCAGTGAAACGAACCCACTGCGAGCAGTGCTGTTTATCTGTGCATAGTTAGCTGTTTCGCATGCAGCGGAACAGCTTTTGTTTTTCTTATTTTTTTTTTCTTTCTTTTTTTTTTTTTTTTTTTTTCTTTTTCCACCTTTTTCCCATAGACATAACACAGGGGTTTTCTAAGAGCCACTTCTACCATTATGCCAATTCCAATCAACTTCATACTTGGCACATAGTTAGACCAGCACCCCGAATAGTGTCCCGCGTATGTACGTCATCGTGACGTCATCACGTGCACAGTTACGTAATCATAAAAGTGCAAATTTGAGGGCTCTTTATCTCCGGAACGGCAAGTCCGATGCAACTCAAACTTGGTATGTTAGTATATGGGGACGTGTTATAGACAAAAATTGCAGTCACGTGTTGATGACGTCATCGTGCGATTTTATACGAATTATTCAATTTTTGGACCTTTTTTTTATATCTCATGAACGACAAATCGTATTTTCGAAATTCTTTCGGTAAAATGTTTGTTAGGCTATAGGCACGTGTCATAAAATACCAAAAAGTGGTGACGTCATGATGACGTCATTAAAAAGCCGATTTTCTGATTCACATATAAGGGAATATCCGATGGTGATGAAACTTGGTGGATATGTAGGGAATGGTACTAGTATCCTCAATCTGAAGTGACGTCACGATGACGTCATCGGCTGATTTTTTATTGATTTTTGAATATTAAATTTTGCCATTTTTTCCCAGAAACACATATAAGCGAATATCCGATCGTGATGAAACCTGGTGGGTAGGTAGGAAATGCTATTTCTATTCCAAATGTGAAGTAACGTCACGATGACGTCATCGACTGATTTTTTATTGATTTTTTGAATAATTAATTTTGCCATTTAGAGTCAAACATAACACAAAACACGGTCTTTGGAACTTTTTGGACAGCTGATATGGCTATCTATAGTAGTGCGCCAATTGTGTACACGTGAACGGAGCACGACATAGCTAGAAAATCAATCATTTTGTTTTTTCCACCGCCCATATGCACAACCATACATACTACGCGCGCTGGTCTATAATAGACTCGGCTATTCTGTGTTTCTCATGGGCATGTGTACTGTATGTACACCAATTTGTATACAGTGTACGAGTATGGGTGGACGAGTGACGACGCTCCTGATACATGTAGTTGTTTACGACAATTTAAACACCGCTATTTCTCTGTACTGGGCCAATTGCGTTCATGTTTGTTTTTCATATTATTTATAAAAACATACGCGAAACAGCTCAGTGTTTGTCAACAAACACATCTAGTTACTTTTGATTCTGGCGTTTATTCTGTTGACACCAATTCCAATTTGACTTGAATCGTCGTTGGAAAATTTCCGTTGTATCATTGTATAATTATATTTGGAGGGTCGGGACATTATTCTACGTGCTGAAAGGGACGAAAATTGGGCTTCGAGTTTCTGCAGGTCGAGCACCCGAGTAAACAACCGGGCAGCCTCTGTGTAGCTTTGGTTCAAGCCACCTGGCCGTATGAGCATCATGTGGGATGTGCAGTCTCTTAGCTGGTTGGTCCTTGCTTTGTCTCTGATGGTAGTGCCAGGCAAGACACAGTCTGGTAAGTTCTCTTCCCGATTTCCACCTCCCCTTCAAACTCGAGTTACAATTATACTGAAGCCATTTCGGTATTTCGACCTGTTTTATTCTTCTTCTAAAGTCACTAACGAAAAAAAATGAGTATTGTGAATAGGGAAAGTATAACATGTCCATCGACGGTTGCAAATGCTTAAGTAAATTAACGACCTTTAGTATATAATACCTAGAATTGCAAGTTATTTCTATATTTTTAACCCTAAAACAAAATTGGCACCCCGGTCATAAAACATACACAATTTGTCGATCTGTCGACATTAGTTCCCGAGTGGCCTCCGGTTAGCAACTACACGTATCATTTTCCACTCCTGAATTACATGCATCAAAAACAAATATCGTTTTTGTGGCCCGAGTCTCTATAGCCTACTGCCTCACAATTGTGTTTATCTACCAGTGTGTCCACGTCACTGCATTTTTATTTATTACTCATCAATGATCTTGCGACTCAATAATACACCGATCCAAAAGGACACGCCTCTTGACAAATTGACCAATCACAATGCGTTATTTAAGGTCCAACAAATTGCCGCCATTTTGTCATATAAAACGTTATGAATGTTGTATTCTTTAATACACATTTTTTGTTGAGTTTACTTGTGTTTTGTATGTGCAATTATTTTACAAACCCAACTGAACCTTATCCTTAATCATGGTCAAGCGGCGTTTAAATTTTCATTATGTTCATGACCTTCGATGTACAAGCGTACATTTTTGGCCTTGTCCATGAACCTAAATCTAACGGAGAGAAGTGATTTTCGTGGCATATCGTGACAACGTTGTGTGCGTGCGCGTGTGCCTCTTTGTACGGACCTGGCTATTTGTGGGCGTGGCCTACTGGATCGGTGTATTATAGGTGTCTCGAACTTCATTAGACCCGCAGTTTAGAAGTTCTTTTCTACGTAGTTAGGCACACTGCGGGATGAGATCCACTTTTAGCGTTTCATCTTTATCCTGAGCATTTGGACCCAAGGCACCAATTAGTGAAGAAATCGATGTTAAGTGCTCCATGCAACTACACGTACACGTGCCTAAAGGACTCTTTGTAATTTGGAAGAATGGCAGACCAATTAGTCATGGTGTAAATGGAACGATTAGGTGGCCTTATATGGCGCGAACAAGGATTTGATTATCGCCATACGTCAGCAAGAGGCGGTATTGCTCCAGTTTCTTATTTTTAATTTTTTTTTTTACAAAGCTGTTTGCATCTGCATCTTTATGCACATAAACCTTTCAAAACAATACTTGAACATTGAAATATTGTGGGAATGCCTTAAGTTGTTATATGAATGTGCAGAAACATGGCAAGTTCACGAGTGAAGATGAATTTTTGGTTTTGTTCGTGACAGGGAATTGATACGATACACGAAATATTTCAGTTTTCACTGTGGTGACTTTAAAGACAGGAATTGTTGGTTCTTGGGTCTCAATTCTGATCAAGATATGACCAACACATTTAATGGACCATCGGATACCATTATATTTACACAGCTGAACGTTTGTTTGCTAACTATAATATATAATGATAACCTGTGGCGTGTGATATGTTAGTTGTTAATGCCTTGAAACAAGATCAAAACCCAATTCATAATTTTGTGATTTACAGATTGTTTTCACAAAGAAACCCAATTAGTATCGTTCCCTAATAATATGTGTTTACCTCGGTAAAAAATTGGAGCCCTGAGCAAGCGCTAAAACTGTGCCCCAACTTCCAAGCTCTGATGCCAATGAAAAAAAAAATCCAGACAATTTGAAATTGGAATTTATCTTTGTTTGCTCATTAGGGATTAGATTTCAACTAATTGTAAAAAAAAAACTAATTGTTTCCTAGAGATTTTCGTTTTCTTTTTTCTTCCACCTTTTTTGTTGATGGCGTCATCTCTATATTTAATTATCAAATATTTATTTTTGCGCCACTTTGCCTCATTCAATCAGATTGATTTTTTTATTAATTGTATCTACTTAGACTTTGAACACAGGCTTTTGAGTCAAATATAACAATTTGGAAGCCTTTGAGGCGTTGATATGGATATTTCCACTGGGCAAATTGCGTACATGTGCACAGACATAACGAGCTAGAAAATCAAAAATTTTGCTGTTTCCACCGCCCATCATAAACAACCATACATACTAAATACCGTATGTGCACCGTCATATAACACTTTTCAGCGATTTCTGCGTTTGTCATAGGCATGTGTTTGTATTTTAAAATGTATCACTGGACCAGTTACGGCACTCCTGACGATTTATTACGACAAAAAAGTACTACCATACGTTGGTATAGGTGAAAGCCATAAAAGAAATTTTCACAGATTTGCGTATAGCTTACAGGGTAGAAAGATAGATCTGGTAAAAACATACAATTTCTGCCCGAAATTCTGTATTTATCCATTACTATGAAGAAAAAAAAAAAAAAGAATCACAAATTCGGTCTTTTTCTACTGCTAGTACAATGATCAATTGAGTTGGAAATTGTACAGCTTTGTTTTTATTTCATGAAAATCAAAGTATGAACAGACCGCAGCTATTCTATAAAGGTTACGAATTAAAGTTTGATTCTTCCTTTAAGACACCACTGACATGGCTATTTCTGTATTGGGCCAAATTTGTACTGTCATGTTCACGGAGCAGAACATTTAGCATTTCGCTGTAACCTAAAGCTCGGAAACAAATCGGTGTTTGTTCAACTACAAACACATGGATTTTGTGCGCCCCTCAAAAGTGGCGTCAGGGGCAAGTGTCCCCTCCCAAATACGCCACTGGCTTACCTCGAAATTATTAAATTTAAGATATTTTTAGGCCTTGAAACTAAGTAACGAAATTATTCTACTCTACATGTATATTTCGTTCCTTAAAAATAATGCGATTCGTCACCTCCGAGTGAAATAAACTTTCGAGGGACGGAATAATTTCGAGGGAACAAAAAAATATTTATAAGGGGAAGAAAATAATCGAGGTGTCGAGATATCATTTTAAAGGAATACTTTTTTTTTAATTCAACATTTAACCCGTCCCTAAGGGGCTCCGCAAATTTGATGACTGCGTTCGTAAAATAAATTTCGTCATTCAGTGCACAATGTTTATAATGTTCACGCTGCACTCATATTTAACGTTTACATAAATGTATAGATACACGTAAAAGTTACATCTACATCGCAAAAATACTGTGCACCGTACATTTCTATATCGTGCATTCACTTGTACAATTTGTTTGAAAACATATACAGAAGTAATAAGTGAAATTATTCAAACAATTCGTTTATAAATTATGCCGTATATAAACAATACTTATTTTTTTAATACAATGATACAATCACATAACTCAGTTGCAAAACTAAATTCCCTAATAGCTAAATCCGGATAACGGAGTCGCAATCTCTGGCCTATTCTACAATTGGTAAACTGAAATACTAAAACGATGCAAATTCAATATATTGCATACATGCATTATGAGTAATGTCTTGAGTCGCATCGTACTTCATCAAAGAGCCTCGTAATTACTTTGCGACTTGCGACACCTTCACATCAATTCTGTGAATTCCGACTTGAAGGATCTACCATCAGTTGCGAACGAGTCCGGGTCAGCGACTCGATTCAAGACGGGTGCAGATTTACATTGATTTACAATTTAATCCAGGGTTCATATTCATTCAAGCTTTGAAACTTGTTTGTGTATCAGTTTAACATTATTATTTGGCACATAATGAATGTTCAGCAGTTGAATAATGGTTGCGCATATTAACATACGCCTCCGGTCCTTTGTTAAGCTAACAATGTCCGATGTAAAGACATTTTTTTCTGATAGGCGGTATAAGCCCCATATTTGGCATTGTATTAAGGCAACATTACCCAATTGACGAGGCATACAAGTTGTAGGAGGCTTGCCCGGTCACAAACGTAAACGGCCGCACAAAAGCCATGGTCAAAACAATAACGCGACGGCATACTAACCTCTGAATGAACTACACCGCTAACGCTGTATCGGTAGTCCGGCATGGAGAGTCGGTATAGAGCCCTACTTCGTTCGTAAGATCGGATGAATGAGCTTTGCAATGTAAATGTTCTCATAAAATCAACATTAACATTAACGTCCTCAACCGACGTCAACGAGCGGTCTAACTGATGAGAGCCAAGGGAGCAAGCTCAGTCTGGGATTGTCTACAACACCCGTCTCGATCATCCAGGAGTCTCATCTGCGTTTCATTTTGCGGCTTTTCCTGGTCATATACCTCTCCCTTGATGTAAGATACCCCACTCAGGTTATCTGGATAACGTTCCCATCAATTAATGATGTCTGAGGTTATCCCGCCTGCTGTTGCGTTGCGTATCCATCTATGACATCGGTAGTGTACATTCGGACCATATTCCACCTCCAGGTGCCGCCACGACTTCGATATGGCAGAAATTCTCCACCACACTTAGACATTCAATCATCTCCTTATTGTTGCTCTGTTGGTAGAACACGTTGATAATCCTCATCAGTACAGGAAAACAGGCTGTGAACAATTCTGTCCAACTTCATTGGAGAGAATGCTGTTGTCTACGCCACTTTTGTTACCCTCTCCATTTCTTCTATTTGCCAGGCTAACGGCATATACTCTTTCCGACATATCGTTTTCATGTTTTATAAGTGTCTCTCCAGTATATAGACTTGTGTGGTGTTGCTCTGTATGCAAACGTCGCCTAGGCCAACTTCTCTTCCAAGTCCCGCTGTCGCGTACGAGGATTAATCATCAAGGAAACCATTCATAATAAGTCCCGGTTGAACGTTTCTATCACTCCTTCGGACTTGGGGTAATATGACGTTGTGCGTGTCTTCCGGATGCTCAGGATGCAACACAACTGAACGAGGAATAATTTGTTTTACTCAAAATTGCGTTCCTGATCTGAATGCAACTCGATGTGGATAACGGACCTGCAACCGCCGTCTCTAAAGAAGCATCTCCTTCGTCTCTAGTTGGTCCCATACCAACCAGCAGTACTTATTTTCCTCTGATGCAGTTGATACCATTTCTGGACACTTCCATTCTTCTTTGTTCGGCTTCCTTAGCCCCCTCTCTATGAGTCGCGCGCACATGTAGTCTCCAATGCAATGGAGAGCCTTCACAAAAGTAGACTCGTTCTCTTCTGCTTCGGCTCTGACACAGCTATACCCTTGTGCCTGTTGTAATTCAGACTCAATCCATCAGCGTTTCGATGCGATCTCCTATCTCCTTTCGATGAGATGAACTATGGTCGAATGGTCAACGTCAAGGCATTTTCACCAACACTACGTTAGCTGACCAGGGGCCAATTTCACTAACGCTTTGCGACCATCGCAAAGCCCAAATCCATCGCTAAACAGACAATCGATCGCCACTTTGCGTAACAATTTTAGGTTTAGCGATGAATTTGGGCTTTACGATGATCGCAAAGTCCCAGCCCCAGGGCTGTTTGATGGCTTGATCCCGCCACGTTTCTCTTGGGGATTTGTTGTGCTTCACCCAATCTTTGCACAAGTTAAAAACATGCAGCATAAGACGGTTTCCTTGGCATAGTGTTTTATTTTGTTTGACTTCAACTATGTTTTTTATGGGCTAGGATGCCTGGCATTGGTGTACCACAACGAGATTGATCTTGATCTGCGACCAGTACAGAAAGCGCCACGTCGTTTTCTGGTCGCTATGAAAGAAAAGCTGCATGACAAAAGATGTGACCTAGTGAAAAGAGATATCACATGTTGTTCAACGCACATAAGACCATTGGCTCTGCCTTTCACCTGAACAACAAAGAAGCAGGCCGTCAGCTCAGAGTCAAACTCAATGTCCACATCCACCTACCTGGAGTGAAGTTGACCGATCACCCACATTCCGCCATCATGTACAAAATATTGTTGGTATAACAAACTGTGCGGCCACGACTGGGGAGTTGACTTCCCCACTCTCCGCTCCTCGTCGCTTGCCCTTGTCTATGCTCCCGTGGAGTACTGCTTCTCGGCCAGAACTCAATTTTGCCCTTCGCATCATCACAGGTTGCATGAAAACCCACTCCCACCCATCAGCTCCCTAGCTGAGTGTCCTCGCATATATCCCAAGCCACGACCTCTGAAAAGATGCTGCCACAAGACAGGCAGCTTTCAAGGCAACCATGGAAGAATCACAACCTCTCCATACAAAGACCTATGCTGCCCTTCCAAGACAACGCCTCAAAAGCGGACAAACCTTCATTAAATCTGCCAAAGACTTCACGCAGAGGAAAGGAACCACAACTGGAAAGTATTGCTCTCTAACAAGTGGAAAGAACAGCAGCCAGCAGGCAGACTCTCCAACATGCTGCCACCAACAACACACCTTCTTGGCTGTGATCTCCCATGCAGAGAATGGTGCCGCCTGAATCGACTCTGCACCGGTATTGGGCGTTCCCAATACTGCATGCATCCGTGGAGCCTCTCAAAAACAGACAGATGTCACTGCGGTGAATGCAATACAGCCGATTACCTGGTTGAGCACTGCACTTTCCATCGCCGAAAAGGTGGTTGGGGTGCTCTCTGCAGTCTCACGCCATGCGCCAGGTCCTGGCATTCCCTTCTTAGGGCAACATGATCAGATCTAACGATTAATGACTACCGGCAAGAAGAAGAAGAATAACATATTGGTCGAGAAACCTTGCATAGTGCGAGCTTGCTTAGATCCACCAAGCGTCGGTAATACCCACGACAACACTTGATGAGATATTGCCCTCGCTCGCCAATGCAAAGGTCTTCACGGTCATAGATGCAAAGGAAGGATTTCATCAAGTTAAAATTGATGAACAGATTTCTTTACTGACAACTATCAGGACCACATTCGGCAGAATCCGTTACCCGATAATGTCATTTGGGATATCGTCATTGGCATATTAATAAAATCGGCGACGCCGCTGACGATAACTGTATGTACCGCTGTGATGTAGCGGAACATGACAGCACTGCATCATGGGGCACAACAAGCAAACTTGAAACTCAACCACAAGAAGTTCAGACTACGACTGGTTGAGGTGACTTACATGGGTCAAGCTTTGACCACACAGTGAGTCCGCCTAGAACAGAGGAAGGTAGAGGCAATAACACACATACAGCGACCAGACTCGGAGAAAGCAGTCCAGCGTCTGTATGTGTCAACGATCTTCTATCTATCAAGATATTTGCCAAGGCTCGCTGAGGAGAGTGAGACACTCAGAAAGTTGACAGAGCAGAGTACAATCTTCACACGGCTGTCCCAACAAGAGGAGTCCTTTCAGCAGATAAAGAAGATGCTTGCTAGTGCTCCAGTACTAAGATAGTACGAAACCACGAGGTCACAATAAAGTGTGACGCATAGGGCTTGGGATAACTCTCCTTCAGAATGGGCAACCAGTCGCGTTTTTCCCGGGTCCTTCACTTCTATGGAGCAGAACTATACACGGATAGAGAAGGAGTGCCTATTCTTTGCCTTGTCGTGTGAGACATTTGACCAGCTGATAAAGTTGAACAACGACCATAATCAGTTGATGCCTATATTAACATATTAACAAAGCCACAACATAAACTCCGAAGAGGCTCTACCGCATACTGATCTCTTTCACTACAAGCATGCTGACAACCTAGTCACAGATGACCACTACATCGACTTATGGGAACTAGATTCCAGATTGGCGCAACACACCTGATTTCAGTACTATAACAACCCACCTCAGAAACTGAGGGTGATGACAATGTTGCAAACACCTGAAGCCTATCTAGAGCCAAATGTTTTCCGGGGACTGACAGACAATATACAACTAAGGAAGCAGAAGGCCAAACGTCAATATGACAATCTGCAAAGCCACTATCGGAACTGCAGATTGGACAACTAGTCAGGATTCAGCCAACCAGCAAGAACACATCATGGGACGTGTTGCCAGTGATGGTCCCCGTTCGTATCTCATCGAGCTTGGCAGTGGCCAAGTGCTGAGAAGTTAACAGGAAGCTCTCGCGTGTATTAACTCAACAGTCAGTAGTATTTCAGCGACAGCACCAATCCAGCCACGCCAGTCTCTAATTCATGCACACCACCCAGTCAACTAGCAATTTTACCTGATACAGCTGAGTCAATGACAGCAACCATAGATCCAGTCCAACCCAAAACAACTTCCCCGAGCACGGAATATCTTGTTGAAGTCCACGCGCACGAGCCACGGACCACTTGTGGGGTTTCTCATCAGTTTTATAATGCGTATGTGGGGTAGAAGTGACTTATGAGGTTAACCCCACAGTCAGTTGTTGAAAAATGCCCTTTTCCTTAATAATAATAATAATAATAATAATGACAAATTCTTATATAGCGCTCTTCCAGAGAAATCTGCTCAAGGCGCTTCACAAAGAAAAGACATAAAAATGTTCGAGGAATCTTTCAAGAAACCCCAGTTTTTTTTGTCCAAACTTGCAACACAAAATTATGGACTTAGAAAATTACTTGGACAACATTCTGTCCGTGCGGTTTTAAAAAGGACGCCCTCCAGTTTCGAAAACCGTCCATTACAATTCCAATTAATCAATTATACAGTAATCCGAACACAAGTTTTTGAAGGGCGCCCTCTTTTGATTAATAAGAAAACGGTGGTGTCAAGTATATTATTTTGTACACCGTCAAACATCTTTTATTGAAATCTGGGAAGCCGGAAAGCTAATCATGAGCAAAAGACCGGTTGGGAAATCCGGGACATGTTGTCCATGCCGAATATTCTTTGATCTCCGTGTTCCTTTCAGGAATAAATTGCGCACCACGTACAGAATCGGAGTTGTAGGGCATTTAGATCGATAAACACAACCGAGTTTCTAGTTTTAATCAAAAGAGGGCGCCATTCACAACTGTGTGCTAGATAGTCCTTCCGTATAAAGGGACTCTACTGTGTGCTGTATCGTTTTTTATATATACATATAGTTATTATGCTTGCTTCCACTGGTATGTATCGTTCACAACCTCGAATATGCAATCGTTGGTTACCAGTGTAAGCTAGTCTGTGCATGCAGCGGTGGAACCTGAATGAAGGTAGTTGCTAACTCAGCCACAAATTCATAAAATGTAGAATCCATACAATACAGGGAGCTGCGCAATTCGGCCGATTTTTTCTGTTGCAGTTAACAAATTGCCCCTAAAAGTCACATTTTTTGTTTATATACTCATACTAAATCCTCCATTACACGTTATCCCTTCAAAAGAATTGTTTATGTGCTCATCTTCTATAAATTATGTATCAAAAACGTAGAATAATTAAATCAATTCATGTAGACATCCCACTTTTCAAAACATGACACATTGATATTAAAACAAAGGTGTGCAAACACACCTGACGAGGGGCGGGAGACGCCCGAAAATTTGTAATAAAAAGTAAGTTAATACAGGGGAAAATGGCTTTAAAAGAAATTAATAAGTTATCAGGAGAAACCCTGTACAAGGTCAACAGTAACATTAATTGTATCGATGTGCCTCACATGTTTCCGGTATTAAACAATTGTATTCAATAATCTATCAAATCAAACTACTGGCCACACTTCATTTTGGGTAAGACTATTTTGGCTCATTTTACTTGTGAAATAAAGTGACGTCATTTTCAGAAACTATGCATATGTACAGACATACGCGAACTCGCCTTCATTCGTGGACCAAGTGGGGACATGCCAAAAGTGGACTTTTTTATATTAAACCTTAATAGGGGGTTGAGATTCACATCAGTGAATTAAATTCATTTCATTTTTTCATTTCATTTCATTTTTATTTTCCACTTTCTCTGACAACAACAGTATATTGTGAATTAGTTAATAATAAACATACGTATAGAAAAAGTGGCGGAGGTCTCCAAAAAGCAAGCTTGTCGTGTAGAGACCCCCGTTAAGTTACAATTAATTACTTGCTTAATTACATAAACAATAAACAATTAATACGAAAGAAGATAACATGGGACAGGACAAACACTAACAGGACGAACAACACACTGAGGAACACACACGGTTCACTTGTAAAGGAATGATGGACTCGATAAGAAAAATACCCACAAAGATTCAACAATGAATTAAGGACATGTATGTGTATAATCATCCATAAAATCGACTTTAGTTTTTTCTTGAAGAGGGCAAAGCTTGTGTAGTACGCAAAAGTGGAATATGAATATTACTAGATTGTCTAGTGTTATGAGAATGAATCTGCTTATTCGTCGTAAACATAGATCGAAAAAAAAAAGGTAAATCATTATAGTACTGATACATGTAAATTCCGAGTTGAAGTAAATACATATCTTTAACCTTGAGTTCACACATGGACTCCATGGTTTGCAGTTCACTATACATGTAAACCCAGTTCACCCCTGGTAGGCCATGAGACAGGGCCCCAAAAAGTCCCTAAATATACAATTTCGTGGTGACCATCTGGTAACTAAGAATTTCTTTCGTAGTTCACTGGAAAATACCCTTGCCAAATAAAAAACACTTGTTTCCAAGTTCAAATCTTGCCAGTTTGGCTAAAAAATGAATTTTGTTTAAAAAAAAACCTCTGTTATATTACCGCATATAACTTTGCCAATTTAAATTACAATGGGAGACTTTTGAGAATCGGTCTTAAAGTCAACAGCGCACGCGCACGCAATTGTGAACATGCGCCCTCGCTGTTGACTTGAAGACCGATTCTCAAAAGTCTCCCATTTGACGGATCCGAGAATCACTCTGGCTTGCCTGAAAACAGCAAATTGTAACTGAAGCATCAATTCAAAAGAGAACGGAAGGTGTGGGGCTGTTGGTGGGTGTGTGTGAGGGGGGAACTCCGCCCCTTAATGAAAAAAAGGGTTTAGGAACACATTTTGCATTAATTACGGGTAAAATATACCCTTGCTCACCCTCAAGCACACTCAAATTGAGAAAGAACAATGCACTGGGAAAAACCACCTGAAAAATATATCTCGAAAAAACAAATCTGTAAATATATAGGCCCTATCTCGAAAAAACAAATTTTGAAATATACTTAACTTTTTCAGATGATATATACTTGATGGCACTACAGGGCTTTCGTAACAACATGTATAACACATGTCTTGCATGCCGCCATTTGGTCTTATCCTCAATCCCATAACAAATGACCTTAAGTGTATAGCATGCATGCAGAGATAATGCAACCTTGTTCTCAAAACAATATGGAAGCCATTAAATCACCTCAGAAATAAATTATGCTTTTTAAACTAAACATTCTTTTTAACTGGCAATTATTAGACATGGGTAACAAGTTAATTTCATTTTAATACACATAAAGAACACTTTAAAGTGAATTGCACTTAGTTACCAGGTGGTCACCACGAAAATGCAAAATAATGATGAGTGTCTCACGGCCTATGGAGACACTTGAATGGGTCTTGGACAATGATCTGGTCTCTAACAATGATCCAGGTCAAGCTCTTCTTCGTTGTCTTCTTTGTACTGCAGTACAATGGTCTTCATCTTCCAAGATGCCAGGGTGCAGAGATACTCTCTTTCAAGCCTCCATGCAAGTCCTTGTATGTTAGAAGGTGCTACGGATCTCATGTCAGCTACTATGCAAACTCTGACTCTACTTTTCAAATGCCAATACTGAAATGTGGAGATGTCAGCCCAAATCTGAGCTATATCGGACATCTGAGACATCAAGTCAGAATAGAACTGTACAATATGACTCCAACACACTACACAAATTCAATGAAGTTCAAGGCAGGAACAAACTTCGACTGTCGAACGAGATACACAACAAGATAAAATCACTGGGACTCCTACGTAGGAGAAGAACACATCGTGGCAGCAAGGGCCCCCAAAAAAGAATCCAAAAGTCCATACACTTCCACTCAATTCACCAGTCAAATCCACTTCCTACCTCATCTCCTATCTCATCAGGTCCTGATGAGCCAGACAATCACTTGAGATAAGGCTTTGTCCTCGACAACCACCTAGCTATCGCATGCATTTGCGAAACTTGGTTGACAGAAAATGATGATGCTGCAGTTGCTGATCTTAGACCAGATGGCTTCACATTCCACCCAGAGTTTCAAGACGTGGTGGTGGCGTAGGTCTGTTGTTCCGCAACGAACTAGTGTCAAACATCAAAGTCTCCTATCAGTATAAGAGCTTTGAGATGATGTCAGGCACTATCAAATCCAGCAGTGCCAGCGTCAACATCATCCTCATCTACAGACCTCCGGGAAAGTCGTCTTCATTCTCATCATTTCTGGAGGAGTTCTCTCTTATCATCGATGAGTACATATTCACGCCGTCACCCCTCTTCATTACAGGTGACTTCGACATCCATTTTGACAATCTTTCATCTCCAAACACGCAGAAGTTCATGGACTTGCTGAATTGCCATGGACTCACTCAGGTAGTTACATCACCCACTAATGTCAAAGGTCACATTCTCGACGCCATCATCGTTCGTAATCTTGAAAGTAACATCTGCTCAAATGTTGAGGTAGTCGCTGGGATATCCGATCATTTTGCCATCACCTGCAACATCAATCTCCCACACATCAAGCCCAGTCGTAAAGACATCATTACACGCAACATCAAGGCAATCAACAGAACGGAGTTTGCTTCCGATGTTTCGACCAGCCTTCTCACCCAATCTACATCTAATAGTGTTGATGATGCCGTCGGCGTTTACAACTCTGAACTCAATAGCCTCCTCGACTCCCATGCACCTCCTAAGACAAAGCAAATAAACACGAATCATCAAAGCCATTGGTTCAATTCTGAGATCACTTCTGCGAAGCGAAAACGAAGGCAACTCGAACGTAAATGGCGCTTCCACGGACGACTGCAAATTGACTGGTTGCTTTACTGTAACCAGAAGAACCTCGTTAACTCCCTTATAGAAAAGGCTAAACAGCGTTATTACACCTAGTTGGAGAGCCAGGTGGGTTTTAATCATAATGTTGAGTACAAAAGGTTTGAGTGCATATTTCTATTGGATTTAATGTGCGAATGAGAGAATGGGGCGTCTTAAGTTGCACACCCCTGGGCTTTGGGCCCCCTGGGGCACCAAAGTTGCCCCAAATATCGATTTATTCAAACTTTTGAGTACAACCAAAATTTCTTTTGCAAATGATCATTTAGTGACCTCTGACAACAAATCCACAATTTAAGACATGATTTTTCCTGGGGTTTGTAGATAAGATGGGGGTGTTTGTAGATAATAATGGGGTGTTTGTACATAAGATGGGGTGTTTGGACCCAGGGTATATTAGGACCTTAAAATTGAACTTATAAAAAAGAGTCTGTACATCAATTTCGATTACAGCTATGGATAAAACATTACTCCACATGAATAAAAATGCAATTTAAGACATACAAATGTTTGGGGTTTCTATAATTAAGACCATCACTAATTACTGGCAAATTAGCGATTTATTCACACTTTTGTGTACAACCATAATTCCTTTTGCAAATGATTATTTAGTGACCTCTGACAACAAATCCACAATTTAAGACATGATTTTTCCTGGGGTTTGTAGATAAGACACAATAAAAGTTGCATCACAGCTTACTCACATTATGGTTAATTATGTATGTATACACATGCAACGCATTGAACGCAAACGGTAATTTGATGGTATTTCGGGCAAATGCCGCGAAATGATAAGTGCCACGCAAGAGAAAATGGTCCAGTCTTTACCCGCATAAAATAATCTTTGATAAGTTGTGCTATTTATCCCCCCCCCCCCCCCAAAAAAAAAAAAGGAAAGTGGAAACTTTCTGAGACTGAAGACGTCTGAGACTGAAGACTGCTGGATAATAATTCTCAAATCTGTGACGCCGCCCTGAAACAAACTATGAAGTATGAAGTATCCAAGTACCGTCCCGTGATCGAATATGGAGGTTCAAAAGTGGACATCTACTTTTCTCCTCTCCAAGTAGCATAAAAAACACATCGAACGCCTTTGCAAAATGCGAATTTCTATACCTTTCTGTTAACAGAAAAGCAGATGACACGTTTTGGCAAAATGCAGTTTTCTGCTTTTCTGCTATGGCAAAGAAGCAAATGAATTTCAGCTTTCTCACTACTTGAAAAGCAGATTAACGTTTTGACAAATCTATTGTTTTTGCTTTTCTGCCTTTCAAGAAAGCAGATTGAACGCTTGTGGGCCATTGGTTTAAAAGTGGCCCTTAGAAGGGGCCCAATTGAGAAGTATCTGCCTTCCATATTATAACCCCAAAATACTTCCATTTAAAAACTAACGTCGCTTTTAAAGTCCTGAAGCTTATCTGTATTTCCTGTGTGAGAATGATTAAAAGCTGTGAACGAACCTACATTTTGTCCTGTTGGAAGAAGCAGAAAAGTGGATCTATCCAAAACGTTAATTTCTACGATTCTGCTAGCAGAAAAGCAGATGACCACTTTTGAACCACTGCACAAGCGTTCAATCTGCTTTATTGGAAAGCAGACAAAAAAAAAGTGTATTTATCAAAAACGTCCAATCTGCTTTACTAGTACTGGTAGTGAGAAAAGTGAAAATTTCGGATAAAAGTAACACTTACTTTTCTGGTAGCAGAAAGCAGAAAACTGCATTTTAACAAAACTTGTCATCTGCTTTTCTGTTAACAGAAAGGTACAGAAAAGCGCATTTTGCAAAAGCGTTCGATCCGTTTTTTATGCTACTTTTTTTCCCTTTTACTTGGATTCTGGGACCTTATGAAAACATCACTAAAGATGAAAAGTGGCCCAAAGCATAATGCTTGAAGCAAGTTGCAATACAAATCTGAAAAGTGGAGCAAAAGAACAGCATATAAAAAGAACATGATTCATTCGGTGGTCATGGTGTTGGTAACCCTATATCACTATGCCCTACCAGGAAAAATAAAAAACGCAACCTGACTAGGCGTGCCGTTTCCCCACACTTTATGGGCCCGTGCCCCGTAGGCTGTCAAATTAGCAGGTCACCATCTCCTATAGGCAGCCATTAAGCTACCCTAACTAATCCATGACCACCAGATAAACAGCTAAAATAGAACTGAAGAGATAAAAAATGGTTTAAAACATCTGACCGATGAGGAAAGCATTCACTTTTGTCTTAAAGGCAGACGCATCTGCAGAGGCAGGAAAAGCAGACGTTGGAAGGGAGTTCCACAGTCGACTTGTCCTTCGTAATATGTAGGAGTTGAGATGGAGCTCTGTTTTTGATCAAGGAATACGTACACAGTATGGATGTCTAGTCAGTGAAGATCTTGTATAGCTCTCAGACTAGGTGCACAAGGGGGTAAAATATCAGCTAGCTCAATGGATGGTTTCAGGAAGAAATGACGGTAAAAAAAACCACAAAGTGATGAAACATTTCTCCTGTGACTCAGTGGAACAATGCCAAACTTGAGAGGCTCATCAATCCTGAGTAAATGAAGTGATTTGTTCTGCAACTTATCCAGCAGCTTTAATGATGAAATACCTGCTCCATTCCAAATTGGAGAGGAGAAAAGTCCCTCTTGGAGAGGAGAAAAGTAGATGTCCACTTTTGGACCTCCATATTCGATCACGGGACGGTACTTGGATATTTCATACTTCATAGTTTGTTTCAGAGCGGCATCGCAGATTTGAGAATCGTTACCCAGCGGTCTTCAGTCTAGACACAAGTTTCCACTTTCCGTCTTTTTTTTTTGGAGGGCCCTCCAGGGGGGAGAAATAGCACAACTTATGAAAGATTATTTTCAGGCGCGGTTCTACGGGGGGGGCTGGGGGGGGGGGGCTGTAGCCCCCCAAAAAATGTGTCTAGCCCCCCAAAAAAAATGCAAGTGAAAAAAAACTTCTTGAAAATAATGGATTTTTTCAGTTATTAAGCGCCAATTACATAAAAAAAAAACGCGTTGTGTGGCCTATAATGTGCATGTTTTTCGACCCCTAATAAGACATAGCAGAAGCGAGTGTTAGAAGAACCCAAAATATTGGGTCTTCTAGCCCCCCAAAAAATTAATGGCTCTTCTAGCCCCCAAAAATGTAATTGGCTCTAGAACCGCGCCTGATTATTTTGTGCGGGTAAAGACTAGACCATTTTCTCTTGCGTGGCACTTATCATTTGCCCGAAATACCATCAAATTACCGTTTGCGTTCAATGCGTTGCATGTGTACATACATAACTAACCATATAATGTGAGTAAATCAGTGCTGTGATGCAACTTTTATATTGTGTCTTATATACAAACCCCAGGAAAAATCATGTCTTAAATTGTGGATTTGTTGTCAGAGGTCACTAAATAATCATTTGCAAAAGGAATTATGGTTGTACACAAAAGTGTGAATAAATCGCTAATTTGCCTTTAATTAGTGATGGTCTTAATTAGAAACCCCAAACATTTGTATGTCTTAAATTGCATTTTTATTAATGTGGAGTAATGTTTTATCTATAGCTGTAATCGAAATTGATGTACAGACTATTTTTTATAAGTTCAATTTTGAAGGACCCAATGGGTCCAAACACCCCATGCCTTATGTACAAAACCCCCATGCATATTATCTACAAACACCCCCGTCTTATCTACAAACCCCAGGAAAAATCATGTCTTAAATTGTGGATTTGTTGTCAGAGGTCACTAAATGATCATTTGCAAAAGGAATTTTGGTTGTACTCAAAAGTTTGAATAAATCGATATTTGGGGCAACTTTGGTGCCCCAGGGGGCCCAAAGCCCAGGGGTGTGCAACTTAAGACGCCCCATTCTCTCATTCGTACATTAAATCCAATAGAAATATGCACTCAAACCTTTTGTACTCAACATTATGATTAAAACCCACCTGGCTCTCCAACTATAATAACCGGGACTATTGCTGAGTGCGGGAATGACTCAAAACGCCTATTCTGAGTGGTCAACCGCTTACTCAATCGCAAACAGCAATCTCCCCTTCCAACACATGATCATGATATTTCACTACCCAACTTATTCAGCCAGTTCTTCTTGAACAAGACACATACAATCTGCAACAGCCTCACCCGGGATGAATCGATCCCCCATGCCGCTGAAACTACTGCATCCTTCAACTCCTTCAGACCAACTTCAGCTGATGAAATCGAACGCCTAATCCGCAATACTCCAACCAAGTCCTGTAAGCTGGATCCACTGCCAACCAAGCTCCTGAAAGAGTGCTCTTCCATATTTGCACCAATTATAGCAAGGATCGTTAACATGAGTCTCGAGCAAGCACATGTTCCTTCATCCCTGAAAATCGCACATATACATCCTCTCCTGAAAAAACCCTCACTTGACCAAGACATTCTACAGAATTACAGACCCGTCTCCAATCTGCCATATCTATTCAAGGTCCTGGAGCGAATAGTGTTCTCTAGATTGTCAGAATACCTGCTAGATAACAGTCTCCTTGACGATCGTCAGTCTGGATACCGTCCTCAACATAGTGTCGAGACTCTCCTAGTCAACGTATCCAATCACATCTTAAATGAAATGGACTCTGGACGAATTACCGCTCTGCTACTTCTGGACCTATCAGCCGCATTCGATACGGTTAATCATAAGATCCTCCTAAATACACTTTCTTCTTTAGGTGTCAACAATCAAGCTTATAAGTGGTTCGAGTCCTATTTGTCCCTTCATTATCAAATTTTATGTATAAACAATAGTAAATCTGATCCTGTACTTACCACACACGGAGTTCCGCAGGGATCCGTTGGCGGTCCTATATTATTTTCCATTTATTTGTCAGGTCTAAAGCACATCCTAAGAAATCATAATGTTAATTATCATTGTTATGCTGACGATATTCAGCTTTATGTTTCATTCAAACCACTCCAGAGTGATGCAGTCGGTACAATTCATTCTTTAGAAGCTTGTGTTTGTGATATTTGTGAGTGGATGAACTCTCGTTCCTTAAAATTAAATAATTCCAAATCAGAATTTATGTTGATAGGCTCGAGGTCACATTTGGATAAAGTAAATATTATATCTCTCAAAATCGGTGATTCTGTAATTCCTGTGTCTAGCTCATGTCGAAATCTTGGCGTTACATTTGATTCCACTATGTCAATGTCATGCCAAGTTGCAAATGTATGTAAATCTGTGCGTTATCATTTGAGGAATGTGAGTTTTATCCGTAAATACTTGACTCGTCCTGCAACAGAAAAGATTGTTCATGCGCTCATTTCATCCCGTTTAGATTTTGGAAACGCTTTGCTTTATCAATTGCCTCAATCTCAGCTATCCAAACTACAGAAATTACAGAACAATGCAGCTCGCATTGTCACATTTAACCGTAGATATGACTATCCTCCTGTATTGAAGTCACTTCATTGGCTACCTGTTCAGTGTCGGATTACTTTCAAAATATTGTTGCTTACTTGTCATTGTTTTCATGGTTCTGCTCCTGAATATAATACATCCTTAATACATGAGTACAATCCTTCTAGATCACTCAGGTCATCAAATACTGGTTTACTTACTGTACCAAAATGTAACAAGTTATGGGGGGATAGGTCCTTCTCCCATGCAGGGCCTACATTATGGAATGAATTACCATTGGAGATTCGTCAAATCACTAGTCTTGATCTGTTTAAGAAAAGTCTCAAGACATTCTTGTTCTCCTCATTTTTCGAGTAATGCATTTTTGTTGTTGTGTGTATTCGTTTATATATCAGTATATGTATACATGTATGTATTTATTGTTTCTTGTTGTACTAATTTGAGCTGTGTGTAGATAGAGCGCCTTGAGCATCTCAATTGATGGAATTGGCGCTATATAAATACCCATTATTATTATTATTATTATTATTATAAAACTAGACATTGTGGTTGTGGGAACAACCACTAGGTGTTCGGGGTCTCATTTCGTAGTTGAACTGTTATGTGAACATGTTGGAACGTATGTGATCAATTAATGGCATATTGAAATACACTTACACTGCGTGACTGAAATACTGATCATGCTGATTGCTTTATTCGTACACTTAACTGGCTGAACGGTATAGAAAATGGCTTCACCTTAAAAAAAAAATTATATGCAATGCATATTATGCATCACAAACAAACATCTAGTGGCCCTTGTGTCTTTTATTTCTACCTCCATGCTCTGATCCATAAACCAAAATTTAATTGTGTTCATCATTATTAGGACTTTCCTCAAACAAGTTGATTGTTGAGGTCTGAAAGAAATAAATCTCTACAGTTATCATTGTACATCAGTCATCAGATGTATCCTGAGTTTCTTCATCATTTGAGTCATATGTCTGTTTAAAACCTTAGCTCATAAAATGATATGCCCCCCCTTTGATTTTGTCTCCGTCATTTTCAAACATTGAAACTAAACCGAGTTTTCCGATATTAATACCACTTTAAGTTGACTAGTTCATCAAACGTGTCCTCGCACAAGCTTTGACAAGAGAACTACTCCTCCCAAAAAAAATCATGGAGTTGAACAACACTATCCAATAATGAAAATCAATGTCAATCTTTCAACCCGATTCTCACGGTGGATGGGATAAAGTTAACTTTATAACAGCAGTCGCCTGTACATGCAACATCAATACATCATCATTAAATTCGCAACATGTTTTTGCAAGCATCAAGTAATGACAAAAGTGCATCACAAAAGGGCGCTGTTGTAGGGACTCCTATTATTCCAACAACAGAGAAACGATCGAGCGTGAACGTTATATATATATGTTAATAATCACACATTGTATATCGCCATCACAGACAACTAAATTTAAGTTTAAAAAGTTTAATTCATGAAATGGTACTTATACTGTCAGGGATTACATACATTGAATCAATTCATTCAATTATTTGAAAGAATTTTCAATTACAATGGCGTACATCACCTTTAAAATATGCAATATTGTCATGACGATAACTTCTGGTTAGTTCATCACAGACAACTCAAAAATTGCAGACGTCATTTTATGCGTACAATGTAAACAGTTTGCAATTTTCATCGATGCACGTCACGTGATTACCGAGTAAACAGTATTTGAATAATGACGTAACTTCTCCTTTAAAAGAGCATAACTTCCGGTTGAATGACGTCACCACTTTCAAATTTCACAAACATGTCAAGGTGCATAAGAGCTTCACACCTACCAAATTTGGCGGAAATTCATTGTTTACTTTCAGATTACGTAATCACTGTATGTCTTTAATCAACCGCAGAAGGCGCTACATTTCATGCAAGTTTCATCTTGATTGGCTCAATATTGAGGGAGTTATTTTCAACTCCAGCGCAAACATTTTTCTGAAACGGTCATTTTGCAGTGTTTTGATTGCAGCAGGCATGATTTGACTTGATGCATGTGTTGCTATACTTGAATTTTCGGTCAAGAAGATGTCTTTGAAATGTAACAAATATGCTATTTTCCTGTAGGGAACATCTGGGGCTACATTTCATGCAAGTTTCATCTTGATTGGCTCCATATTGAGGGAGTTATTTTCAACTCTAGCGCAAAAATGTTTCTGAAACGGTCATTTCTCAGTGTTTTGATTTGCAGGCATGATTCGACTTGATGCATGTGTTGCTATTCTTGAATTTTCGGTCATGAAGATGTCTTTGAAATGTAACAAATATGCTATTTTCCTGTAGAGAACATCTGGGGCAACATTTCATGCAAGTTTCATCTTGATTGGCTCTATATTGAGGGAGTTATTTTCAACTCTAGCGCAAAAATGTTTCTTAAACGGTCATTTCTCAGTGTTTTGTTATTGCAGGCATGATTTGACTTGATGCATGTTTTGCTATACTTGCATTTTCGGTCATGAAGATGTCTTTGAAATGTAACAGATATGCTATTTTCCTGTAGGGAACATCTGGGGCTACATTTCATGCAAGTTTCATCTTGATTGGCTCAATATTAAGGGAGTTATTTTCAACTCTAGCGCAAAAATGTTTCTGAAACGGTCATTTCTCAGTGTGTTGTTATTGCAGGCATGATTTGACTTGATGCATGTGTTACTATACTTGAATTTTCGGTCATGAAGATGCCTTTGAAATGTAACAAATATGCTATGTTCCTGTAGGGAACATTTGGGGCAACATTTCATGCAAGTTTCATCTTGATTGGCTCAATATTGAGGGAGTTATTTTCAACTCTAGCGCAAACATTTTTCTTAAACGGTCATTTCTCAGTGTTTTGTTATTGCAGGCACGATTCGACTTGATGCATGTGTTGCTATACTTGAATTTTCAGTCATGAAGATGTCTTCGAAATGTAACAAATATGCTATTTTCCTGTAGGGAACATCTGGGGCTACATTTCATGCACGAGTTCCATTTTGATTGGCTCAATATTGAGGGAGTTATTTTCAACGCTAGCGCAAAAATGTTTCTGAAACGGTCATTTCTCAGTGTTTTGTTACTGCAGGCACGATTCGACTTGATGCATGTGTTGCTATACTTGAATTTTTTGTCATGAAGATGTCTTCTAAATGTAACAAATATGCTATTATCCTGTAGGGAACATCTAAGGGTACATTTCATATAAGTTTCATCTTGATTGGCTCAATATTGAGGGAGTTATTTTTAACTCTAGCGCAAAATTGTTTCTGAAACGGTCATTTTGCAGTGTTTTGATTTGCAGGCATGATTTGACTTGATGCATGTGTTGCTATACTTGAATTTTCGGTCATGAAGATGTCTTCGAAATGTATCAAATATGCTATTTTCCTGTAGGGAACATCTGGGGCTACATTTCATGCAAGTTTCATCTTGATTGGCTCCATATTGAGGGAGTTATTTTCAACTCTAGCGCAAAAATGTTTCTGAAACGGTCATTTCTCAGTGTTTTGATTTGCAGGCATGATTCGACTTGATGCATGTGTTGCTATTCTTGAATTTTCGGTCATGAAGATGTCTTTGAAATGTAACAAATATGCTATTTTCCTGTAGAGAACATCTGGGGCAACATTTCATGCAAGTTTCATCTTGATTGGCTCTATATTGAGGGAGTTATTTTCAACTCTAGCGCAAAAATGTTTCTTAAACGGTCATTTCTCAGTGTTTTGTTATTGCAGGCATGATTTGACTTGATGCATGTGTTGCTATACTTGCATTTTCGGTCATGAAGATGTCTTTGAAATGTAACAAATATGCTATTTTCCTGTAGGGAACATCTGGGGCTACATTTCATGCAAGTTTCATCTCGATTGGCTCAATATTAAGGGAGTTATTTTCAACTCTAGCGCAAAAATGTATCGGAAACGGTCATTTTGCAGTGTTTTGATTGCAGCAGTCATGATTTCACTTGATGCATGTGTTGCTATACTTGAACTTTCGGTCATGAAGATGTCTATGAAATGTAACAAATATTCTACCATCCTGTAGGGAACATATGGGGCTACATTTCAAGCAAGTTTCATCTTGATTGGCTCAATATTGAGGGAGTTATTTTCAACTCTAGCGCAAAAATGTTTCTGAAACGGTAATTTTGCAGTGTTTTGATTGCAGCAGGCATGATTTGACTTGATGCATGTGTTGCTATACTTGAATTTTCGGTCATGAAGATGTCTTTGAAATGTAACAAATATGTTTTTTTCCTGTAGGGAACATCTGGGGCTACATTTCATGCAAGTTTCATCTTGATTTGCTCAATATTGAGGGAGTTATTTTCAACTCTAGCGCAAAAATGTTTCTGAAACGGTCATTTCTCAGTGTTTTGTTATTGCAGGCACGATTCGACTTGATGCATGTGCTGCTATACTTGAATTTTCGGTCATGAAGATGTCTTCGAAATGTAACAAATATGCTATTTTCCTGTAGGGAACATCTGGGGCTACATTTCATGCAAGAGTTTCATCTTGATTGTCTCAATATTGAGGGAGTTATTTTCAACTCTAGCGCAAAAATGTTTCTGAAACGGTCATTTCTCAGTGTTTTGTTATTGCAGGCACGATCCGACTTGATGCATATACATCACATATACATACGTGTTGCTATACTTGAATTTTCAATAACAATAGGTGTTCGGCTTGAACCCGAACACCTAATAAGTAAAACATGGGGTGTAAAGATGCATTGTGCAATAGCCTATAATGGCCGGGCCATATACAGTGTTTATGGAATTTTGCTGAAAATAACGTTACTTTAATCGATCAATTGATAATTAATTAGTGAGACGTACGAATTATCCAAAATCAAGTGTGGCCAGTAATTTGATTTGTTAGATTATGAAGATTGTGTAATACTGGAAACATTATTAGGCCTAATTTGACATGTTTTGAAAAGTGGGATATGTTCTGACATGAATTTATTTAATTATTCTACGTTTTTGATACACATTTTATAGGAGATGAGCACACAATTCTTTTAGGGGGATTATATGTATAAACAAAAAAAGTGACTTTTTAGGGATCATTTTGTGAATCGTTACACTATAATTATTGTCGCAAATCGGCCCCATTTCACAGCTCCTTGTACTGCTTGGATTCTAGCTTTTCTCAGTATGCAGCTGAGTTTGCGTCTGAGTTTACGACTACTTTCACAGTCTGGTGCGCAAGCGGAACGTGCGTTTGCTTGCTCGTGGTATGAAATCTTTCGCATTGCAACGGGACACTACGAACATGCTTGTTGATCGAGAATCGCTGACAGTGACAAACAAGGAGAAAGTAGACGTTCAAGGTAAAATTCAACTTGGTTCTCTCTTTGTTTTTGCAACTTAGTTCTTTCTGGGTAATTGTGGACAAGTGGTTCCTCAGGCTGATTGCAACAAGCATGTAAGAACATTACTTTTTCACTGAAATATTGGAGAAATATCTTCAATCTAACGTTAGGGTTTTAAGGACTCCGCAACATTTGCTGAAACTTGAAAGTCAAAAATATCGTTTGGGAGCAGAAGAAGCTTTCCTTTCCTATAACTTTATAGTTTAAGATAGGCTACTACTTGTCCTTTCCTTTATAGTTTTGGAGACCACTTGTCCACAATTACCCCTTTCTGAATGTGTATAAAAAATTTGACTTTTAGGAATAATTTTAGGCCTGGTTTACAGGGTTCTAAGGCCAGACATACATACAGTGACGTTACTCATCAGTAGTACAACGTTACGTGACCTGGCCTAGACCATGGCATGGAGACCTGTCTCTTCCTCCCTCCATGCTTAGACCTAACGTTAGGCCTAGGCCTAGGCCCTATACAAAAAAGATATCGGGCACACAAATATCATGTGGCAGTGATCAAAATCATCGAGAAAATTAATCTAAAAATTTCTTCAGACAAAAATTGTCAAACCACAGAACTTTGTTTATTTTTAAGCTGATCAGCGCTCGTTCATCTTTTCCCATTTTTAGGAACATGGCATGCCATGGCATGGGTAATGCAATGGTCTTGGATAGGCCTATGATTAAATTAATAAAGTTAGGCCATAGACCTGGAGGACTCCAGGTCTGGTTAGGACAAGGCCTAATGGGGAGGAATTCCACTGATGATCGACCATCACTTGTGCACAAACCTAATGGAACCAACAGAGGGCGTTTTGAAAAAGAATTATTAGTGTAAAATTAATGGAGGTCAAAAATAATCTGTGAAACTCACTTTTCAGATTAGCTGCCGTAACTTTGGGCCTAGCCCTATATATTACTCCTTGTTTACATTTTTGACATGGTCGGTCGTAGGCTACAGGATGTTTAACTTGACCACTCAAATGACTCTTAAATTAAAGGTAGTATCATACTTTGGTAAGAGACCAAAACAGAAATATTTCCGCCTGAAATGGTGTATTTATCCAGAAATTAATAAAACAACGACCGCAAATCTTTTTGATCTTTTAAAAGATCAAAAATAAAAGAGAAAACACGGTGGCTGTTTTTCACTGTTTTCTCAAAAAGTTGGCACCGTATATGGGACTGAAATTTTCACAGATTACTTTTACTGTATCTTCCTTGATATTTTTGCCCATGAATCTGTATTTCTTTGACAAAAACCAAAGTATGATACTACCTTTAAACAGCGATTTGTGGCATAAAGACTGGTTTTCCCCAACCCTAGTGTTGTGTAGTATCAATGCACTCAGAAGACATGAAATTTAATCATCATTTTGGATGTCAACAAAAACGAGCAATTTTTAGCCGAAATTCCTGTGACTTTTCCCATGAGGATTTGCGAGATGATAAAGCAATACCGGTACATTGTCATTAGAATTATCTCTATGATATGAGTGAAGTCCACATTCGAGTTACGTAGACGTCTGAGGACAACGGAGCGAACGGGAACTAGTCGACTCGGTACATGTATGCGACGACTGTTGCCTGAAATTCCGTACGCAAACACATGGAGCTATTTTGTCACAGTTACCGTGTCTTTTCTCATGACGTTTTGTGAGATCAAATCACGTCTGTTGTGGACATCCTATAATAAATCTGTAAATATAGCCAATCTGCAATTGTCTAGCTTTCACATTTGAGAACTAACTAAATTTCTACAACTTGGTATAACTTCATTCAGTATAATAGCTTTGTTTTGTTTTTAATTCTGAGCACCTTTAATTTTGAAAAGAGTAGCAATCTTACTTTAGCAGCAGTGTGGAATTTATACAGGGAGTGCTTTGCGGGGTTAACTATTTGTTGCGTGATTGCGCAGCGCAGCTCAGTGCATGTTGAGCCATCGTACTGTCGGCCCTCGTGTCTCGCATGCTTACATAAGTTCCGGGAGGAAAAAAAATCATGCCCATTTTTCACATAGTTAATAACCTTGATGACATGTAAAAAAAAAAAGAGATTCGTCAGGCCTTGATTTTTAAGGAGAGTGAGAGTGATCACTCTCCTCCGCTCTCCTTAATGTTTTCTAAGGAGAGCGGAAAAAAGAGCTCCTTAACAATTTAAGGAGAGCTGCCCTTTTTCAAAACATAGCCAACATTTACCCTTTGCGGAAAATACAAAAATGTTCTACAGGACAAGCAAAATTTTGCATGTTCTCTTTTTCCGACACAGGACACATGCAAAAACTTGGTTTAGCAATCTTGAGCAAACTGCTCTCTTTATTCACTAGTATGAGTAGGCCCTATGTTGATTTACACCTTTTACCATAACTCCAATGGTAAAAGATATTATACGCGGCGAATTCCTTGCTTCCGGGGGGGGGTTTGTGTTGCGGCAACAATGTTTTGGTTTAACAACTCGGAAAAAGCACTTTTAAGCATTATATTTGCGTGCAACGGTATATATGCGCGCGTTAGACATACCTTCCGAACTTGACCTCGGTGCCTTTGTTTACTTTAAGGTATAATTATTCAAAGGGAGTTGACGCAGATATATATGCAAATGCCGGGGGAAGAAACTTTTAACCAATTGGAAGCATTGTTTACGCGTCAGGACATCAGGTGATTTCTAATAACGCTACTAATAGTCACTCTGTCACAGCCACTGGAAGTGAACAGAGCAAATTTGTTTTCCGGAATTAATTTGCCCACCTCCTCCCCGATCAGGCCTCCCGTTGTTTCCATTATACATATCCCATTGGGCTGTTTGTTTACCGGGCTGGCAATTCTGTGCGGATGTTGATATCCAGCAACCCATTTTCTCGTTTATTTTTTGAATTCCCATACTTTTACTAATTAAGTGTTCAAGATTTTATAGGAAAACATTAAGTAATCCCGACTGAATGTGCAACATCAGTGGGATTGCTCCATTTCATCAAAATAGTATTCATTTACAAATGTACATTTATTACAAGTATGCTTCATTGCAGGGTTGTTTGATTTAAATCACTCGATTTAAATCATTGATTTAAATCATGATTTAAATCAGTGGAAAAAAATCAAAAAAAATCGCTCATAAAAATCAATCATGATTTTTTTCATTATTTCATGATTTGTTTCTACGAAAATCAGAATATCTTACTGAAAGAACACTTGCATTAACTTTTGGCTTAGTTTTTCCACTATAACAGGGAGTCTTAAAGCAGTTTATGTAGTGTTTTTACAATGAAATTTTACTGTACAAAAAACGCATGCACGTACACATGTATACACACATGTATGAAAAATGAGGCAGTATCCTGAAGCAAAGTACAATGTATGTGTACAGCATTACTTGTAATTTACAAGTATCTATACAATGAATAGAATTACACAGTAAAATAATACGTACATATGTATGCAACTGCAAAGAATTAACTTTTGTTTGTGTACATCACTGCATCTAATACACATGTACTGAGATGCAAATGGACCACTGGTACGTACATGTACAAGCCATGAAACATCTTTGAATGTGGTCATTTAAACATCCCATCAGCAAGGAAGCAATAGAGTATGCCTGTAGTGACAGTCAGTAATATTTTCTGTTTTTTGTTGCTTTGGATTTTTTGCTACATTTTAATGACCACAATGCCCAAGCGACAAGAAGATGCAATTTGGCATCATTTATGGGTTTTTTTAAGCAAAATGTTATGATAGTAAAATGTTATTACGTAAAAACAATTAAGATTTTAATTTAAATCCAAAAAATCGATTTAAATCAAAAAAATCTGATTTAAATCAAATAAATCCGATTTTTTTTATTTTTTTATAAAAATCATGATTTTTTATCAACCCTGCTTCATTGCTTATAGGCGCAGCCTGACTGAATGTGCAACGTCAGTGGGAAAACTGGATTACATTTTAATACAAGTTTCATGAATTTCTTGTGCATTTATTATTAAGGATTGCATTTTCACTTTCCGGCTGAATGTTCAACATCGGCGGAAAGACCTATTGGCTTAATGGTTTATTATGTTTCTCTTTATTTTTCTCCGGGCACATAGTGCCTGTGGTTGGGTCTGGTGTGCCCATGGTTTGGGGCTGTGTGCCCATGGTTGGGTCTGGTGTGCCCATGGTTGGGTCTGGTGTGCCCATGGTTGGGTCTGGTGTGCCCATGGTTTGGGGCCGGTGTGCCCATGGTTGGGTCTGGTGTGCCCATGGTTGGGTCTGGTGTGCCCACTGTTCATGTTTTTATTGTATTCATTATAAGATTACTAAATGGGACTGCCATTACAGTCGGCGTCCACTAATAATAAATCCACTCTGGCTGTGGCATCATCTCAAACAGAAAAAACTGATTGTTGGTTTCTTTCATTGAGTCCGTGTATAAAGGAGTTTTATTAAAATGGAGGCCTGATTCGTAATAAACCTCAATCAGCATAGTCACAGTATCCCATTTAATAATTTACAATTTATTAAAAAATCAGTATGGACTGAAGGAAATATTATATTTTACCCTAAGCCTTGTTAAAAGTATAATTTGGTATTTTTTTTTTCAGATTTGATGGAAGGCTGGTGTTACATGTATGTTACCTGACTGAATACTGGTCGAACATTCAAAGCTTACCATCTTGTGAAAGCTTTTTTACAGTGCACCAGTAGTTGATATGTTTGCTCTTCAGCATGAAAATGACTTGTGCCAATTTAGGAATCTATAGGCAAAACCTTAAAACTTGTGCAATAGAAAATTGTCCTATATATATGTACATAATGTACATGCCAAAACTTGATGGGCTAATGGTGATAAGCTATGTGCAAGGTTTCATGAAACCAGATGCATTTGTTCATACCGGTGCTTCTTGATGACAAAAAATAAATGAATTAATAAATGTTTATGTAAATTTAATGGTTTTAAAGAAATCTAAAAGTTATTTGTAAAATTATTACTAAAATGAAAAAGATATAGCCTTTTTTTTTAGCCTACTGTATGCTGGCAAGCCCATGCAATATAAAAGCAGATAATGCCAAAAGAACAAATAAACACAATAGCTGTAAAACAAAAGCATCCAAATCTTCCAGTTTTCCCAGATGATTAATGCACAAACATGGATGCACCCAGCTACATGTAAGCTGTGTGCACATAGCGAGTTAAGACTAATAATTGGCATCATTTGGGCCTATATCGGGAGCAATCCCAATGGGTTTGGGGACATTCATGTACCCCCACAGGCCACCCAATTGAAAGGGACACCAATGCAGTGTTCCTCCAGTCAACTGTCACAGTCACTGCAATGTTATCAGAGATGCCAGACTTCCGGCAATTGCCGGAATTCCGGCTTTTTCATATTTTCGGAAAAAGCCTCCGGCCGTCAGCATTTGTGGTTCGGAGCGACAATAAATTTGCGAAATTACTGAAACTACCATTCACACATCGCTTTCCTACATGCCTGCCGCGCAATACAGATGTGTACATGTATGTACATGTACAGTGTACAACGGCTTCATTTACACTCATAACATCGGGCGCTGGGGGGCATGGCATATATACTAGACTTGCATGTAAATTCCAGTCTGCGAGAAGGTTCACAGTTTTTGTGAACCGTGCGTGCCACTGTACGCTACGTGTGTTCGCACATAGAAAAAAAAAAGGAATCGACGACTTGGACAATTCTAGTTCATACAGTTCGTGACTGCGCGTGCGCCGTAGATCTCCATGCGACATCGTGTGTATGTACGTGTGGGTGCACGTGTGTACATGTAGTACATGCACAGCGTGCAAACAACATGGCGGAATAGCAACAGTGTGGAGCGTTTCAAGTTCAAGTTTCGAGTTTTGCAGCTAGACAGTGGTTTAAACGTGTAAAGAATGGAAGTAAAAAGAGGTGCTAACATGATATTAATTGATGCGGGTGTGAAGAATAAGTTCAACTGGCACTGGCTTGAATCAAAAGACAGTGATTGATTTTTTCTTTCGGACTACATCCGCAAGATAAACGTGGCCGGGAAAGCACAGTGCATCGTGTGCACGCAGATCATATCATATGGCAGTGCTGGAAACAAAGCTCTTGTAAAACATGCCAACTCGATGCCCATAAAAAAACTAAACGGATTCGGAATAGCAACCAGACCCTGCCTACAGTTTTCCAGGCTTTGCATGCTGTTGAGTCTGGTGACGCTGGTAAGCCCATTGTAGTTGCCGGAGATAAGGAAATCCCCTGTGGTGTTCACACTCTTGCAAGCAAACTAAAGGCCAGAGTCTTTCAACAGCACAGCTTAGTCCATCAGAAAAAAAGGGCCAGGATACATTAGGTGAGTGTTTTTAGCATGACATGTATCAGTGTTCATTATGTGTATACGCGCTATTTTACATCCGGTGCGCGCGCGTACGTGCGTGCGTGCATATATTCGCCTACTTTATCCATTCCCAAAAAAATTCAGGCCCTGGACTGATAACCCACTGGCATCCCTGATGCTATTGATTTAAATGCAGTGTGAATAATTATGTAAACAGAATTAGATTAATTCTGTTTATTGTTTATAAAATCATGACCCATTCCCATTTAAATAATTATAATGCATTCATGAGCATAAAATGTATTATATGCCATTTTGGGGAGCTGGGGAGGTTTTGTGTTCCTAATTTTTCAATTGTCCAACCATAATCCTAGTAAGAAGCACCCACTGCTGGTTATTACTTTATGAATATGATGTAAAAAAAAATGACCATAAATGCATTGCAAAAATGGACTCAAGTTAATTCGAATTCTATGTTACAATTAGGAATTACCTTTCCAGAAACCAGAACTGATCAGTATATAAACAAAACACTTAACCAGTTCACGTCGGATGATGTGATATCTCGGAAAAAAAATATTTGTTCACATCCGGAGGATGTGATAAGGCGCCATGTAGGGTTTTTTAGAAAACAAGCGAAAATTTGTCGGGTGACGTGAGAAGGCGCCGCACTTCATGACGCCAGTGGCGGATGACGCCTCGGTCGGAGCTTTCTCAGTTGCGGATGACGTGAGAAAGCGCGATAATCAGGCCTAGAATTTTGACGCGAATCCGCGAATCGATTCGCGTAAATATTCGCGCAAAATTGTGACAGCGAGAATCTCCCTGGATTCGCGCAAAAGTTGTTTTTGAAAATTTGAAGAAAATATTTTGTATTAAAGTTTTCAAGTCAGATGTATTTTATTTACTCATTTTTAAAAGTATAACTCACTGGCTGTTACTTTTATCAAATTAGACCTAATTATTGTAACTCGTTACTGCCGATCATTAGGCTGCGCCGCCGCCGCCATAGCAAATACAACAACACACAAATTATAGTACACACCACACGTACACACAGGCACTGCATTGTGTACAGCTGTGCCAGAAGGCCGGGAGACTAGACCACGCATGCAGTCTAGTCTGTACATTATCATAATTATCACGCGCCCATAATGCACATGCGCGCCACGGCCGTACAACAACGACCGACCGGTCATGCATAATTCATGTTCACAGGAGGTGTCAAGCCCTCTTGACATTGGTTAACGTTTCTGATTGGTTACGTTCCTCATGTCGCGATCTTTGATCGTGCATAAATCATGATAGAAAAACTGTGAGTTTTTCTATTGGTTTACTGGAGCTGACGTCGAGTTCATGCATAATTCATATGACCCTCATTTCACTGGTACTACAGCGGAAGTAATGCATGCTACATGTATGCTCGCTATGATAACGAAGGTAACCACCATACCCATGATGCGTGTGGTTTCCAAAATGGCGTGCATCGCGGGAGGACCGTGTACTTCCAAAGGCAAGGTCGCCGGTAAAACTAAGCATATTTCTAAAGAAGCTTTAAATGCTTGGGGGCCAGAAATTACTGAAAATTTTGAGTTCACTTTTTCAGGGGATAAGGCTGTGAAAGCCTATTGTTTAATTTGCAGAAAACATAGTGGGAAAATTAGTGCACATTATAAGGGGAAAGTCGTGGCTGACGTAAAAACGTATGGTGAACACGGTACGACATATTTGTTGAAACCTAATCTCGTTCGCCACATCACTAGCGTGGCGCATGCCAAATGTCTTGAAATAGAAACTGGTCTTCCCGCAAATAAAAAACAAAGAACATTGGCACATGCATTTGGAAGCACGAAGGTTCTTGCCAAGAAAGCGCTGAAACCATTACTGTGTGCTAACTTGTACTTGGGGAGAAAAGAAAAACCGTATGTCCAGTTTGTTTTTATTTGAAGTAAAATATGTATTTGTATTGTCAATTAACTACAGGAACAACAAATCATAATAACAAGTTTAAATTCTGTACAAGTAACAGTAACACACTTAAAACAACAATGATGTGCATACACATACATGTACACATTCTGCATAAATTGGATGTTGGATTCTCTGGATTCTCGCAAACATCATGGGGTGGGAATCCATATGGATTCTCGCCATTTTTCACGAAATTCTAGGCCTGATAATTTCCCGTTGTGGTCACCGGATGACGGTATATAACGCTGCTTTTGACATTTTGGGTGGCGGGTGACGTTTAGACTCGCCGTGTCTGGCTGTACCCTTTACGGGGATATTTCAAGCTTGGATACGGCCAGTTGTGTAGGCCGTGTTCGCTGTGGATTACATCGCCGGACGCCCGTGTCCAACGGGCTATTATCTATTGTCTCTGCTCGCTCAACCACGGAGCATTTGGGTCAATAGGAATCCTTCTATTTCCCTTTATTTTCGTTTTGGACTGTCAAACAATTCACAGGGATTTTTCATACTACTGGATCTTGTCTATAATTGTTGGCATTATTTTAATTTCATTTTTCCCGTATCCAGTAGCAATTTTCACTAGGCAAAATCTACAAGACTCCTTCGTACCACTTTTTCACCATCCTTACTCCCGAACAATGATTATATAACAACCTTTTGTGTTTGGCTTATTGCTACTTAGTGCACCATTGTTCACATTTTATGTTTGCTGACCACCTATAGAATTCGGTCAGTAAGCTGGTGCGTGCCTTTGTTCCCTTTCTCTTGTCCGCAATGGAAAGCATCACCGGACTCCACAGCCGTTTCCCTCCCGTGTCCACGGCGAGGTATTTTGTCTCTGCTCACTCAACCACGGAGCTTCGAGTCAACCGCTACTCCTGTACTTCTCCCCTCTTTTCCACCAGGGCTGTCTATACAAATTACAGGGGTGTTACAAATGTATACCCCTTGAAAGCCCCTTTCTTCCTTAACCGCAATCACAAATCCTGGCAGAGTTCCAATTATACTCGTGGAGTTTATAATCGGCTTATAGGATTACCACACTGGGCTTGTCACCATTACCAGTCACGGCTGACGCCCAATTTGTAGGAAAAATCGCCCTGCATTCGGCGGTTGACGAGATATCACGCATCAGACGAAACCACAAAAATCGTCCGTGACGGCGAAATCCGGAGTAAAAAAATCAAAATACCGCAACCAATGATCTTTGGAAGAGTCCACTAAATGGTCCTGGGGGAAAAAAATGAAAAATTCGGAGAACAAATTTTCCCCTTAAGCACGGTGAAAATAATACCGCGGGTGGGCTCGTTTTTTATTTTTTAATACCGTCGTGAAGTGTTTAAAGTAGGAAGAACATGGGTTTCCTTGTTGAATTTATTATGTTCTGACATCTGATTCTTCCCTCATTTGAAGATGTCTGACGATATAAATGTGTGTTAACACTGTGCTGTAACATCCAAAACATGCTAATAACATCCCCACAAAGTATCATTTATGAAGCTCAAGAGTTCTGATGAGTTTGGGTGTAATGGAAATTTTTCTAAGTTTAATTTATTATGCGATTATTCTGAAACAATTAAATGATGGCATTCAAGACATAGAGTGTCTTTAAACGTGTCAAAATTTGTTGGAAATAGTGACTCAAATTTGGATTTTAGTATATTATGCATCTATTTGTTGCATTTTAAACCGACAGATCATTTTGACACCATGAAACAAATTAAATGATCACGAAAGGTTGATCAAAGAAATGAAGCTGGAAAAATGACAATTTGGTGTTAACGATAAGATTGTGTAACGTCCGAAACACATTTGTTGCACTTTGAGAAATTTGAATGATATATGAATAAGCTTGTTTATAAATATCCAGATCAGTTTTTAATTAAAGGTGATATTTTTTTAATTAGTGACGATTATTTCAGTTCAGATCCCCTCTCCTTCGTATTATTGGCTAAAAAGTGGTATTTTGTGTTTCGGATGTTATATTCGTTTTGGACGTTATAACTTTTAATGGAAACTTTGATTTGCTAAAACAATAATGGTATAATTATAGATAATGCATTCAGCACTGTGATATGAAGCTGACTTCAGAAGCTTCCAAAATGATACATGAAAAAGGCTCTGCATTCCCCACTTTTTCTGAAACTTTCCATTCCATTTTGTTTCGGACGTTACAAAATTGTTTTTGGAAAATGAAGTTACTTTTTTCAAATTGATGAACAAATTTTCAAAAAACATCACTGCAAGTAACTATGTTATTTTCTTTTTAGCCTTGAGTTAATTCAGAAAATATATTTTAGTAGGATCATACCTATTTGTTTTCTATTATCACTGAGTCACAAGAGGGGTAAGATTGTTTACGGAAGATGTAACGTCCGAAACACAGTTTTCAATTGCACTGCTCTGTCAGAGGACTTTCAATAATCCTGATTACTACTCATTGTCTTACACTTAGACTCATACTAATTCATTATCAGGATTCATATTAGGAAAGTAAATATCTGTTTCTTCTTTTTTTTTTCAACAAAAACAAAAAAGCCTTTTTTTTGATTGACAAATTTCTGTAAACATTTGGGTGTTTGGTGATACCTGAGACACATACCAAAGTTGTAGAATTTTTATTTAGCTATGGGAGATCAAGCTAGGTCTCTTCTACAGTGTATAAGAAAATGTGAAAACTGTTTGCCTACCCCATGTCATAAGAGAAGTCCGACACGTGTTGAAACCTGTAGTGTGAACGTCTGTGGGTTGAGTTCGATCCGTGTATTCGTAGCGGCCGCGTGCACATTTTGTGTGGCAGCACATAGTAGCATCAAAGATAGAGCTTCGCGGCGCTCATTTTGGTAATGGTTTGCATGCAACGAAGAAAATAAGTAAACTTTGACTGGCCTGCTGTAAGTGATCCTTGTCAAAAAATTTGTCGCGAATTTTCTTTTGTTCATTTCAATATTATCCTATCTCAGGCTTGCTACAACTCGGAATACTGTACATCAACAACACGAACATCGACTGGGCGCCGCCTTATTGGAGAGTGAAGGCCTAGCTTGCAGCGATACTGTATGGGGAATTTTCTTTTTGTATCCGTGTTAAAAGTGTGATCCCGTGTGTAGTGTGAAACAATCGCGCAATACACGGGTCGAACCATTACACGCGTCGAGCAAATGCCGGTATTGCGCTGAGTGGTGTGAAAACGGTACGAAAGTGACCCGTGTTGAAATTTTAAGAATTCAAGACGGATCGGACCTGTGTAGATTTCGAGATGGGTCGGACGTTCATAGTGTGAAAAGGCCTTGTAATAGTGTTCTAGACCGAGTTGAAACCCCAAGTACATGAGTTGAAAGTTGGAAGTTGAAACACGAGAAAACTGATGTTGCTTGTATGACAGCTAGCAGTGGAGGTCAGTAGAAAATCTAACAGTTACTGAGGAATAAACATATTGACTAGAACAAAGGACAAAGAAACATACATGTAGCTTTGCATAAATTGTATTGGACATGTTGGAGCTGCCTGTTGTGACCACGTGAGCAATTTAAAGGGAGAATATAGGATTTGCAAGGCCTACAAAAAATATTATTGAGCTTGAGACAGAAAATGGACTCAACAGTTCGTAAACAGTGCAAACAGTCACCGTGGGAAATCTTGGTTCAACAGATGCTCAGTCTTTCAAGGAAATCAAGATTTAGTGTCTTTTTCCAAAGATCGTTCGTCTGAACGATTTTTGGAACAAACAAAGTAAACTATTCTTCATGTTTTATAAGAAAAATCGAGTCGGGTTTTCGTTATTTTCTCGTGACTCAGATGTCCGATTGAGCTCAAATTTTCACAGGTTTATTATTTCATGTACATGTTTGATCAGACAAAGTATGAGTGCTGTCCTGTGACCTTTACCAATCATGTATTATACCTTTAAGGCGTACACTTCAGGGCTAGCAACATTGAATTTAAAGGGACTTTTTTTCATCTATTTAGTATTAGGCCCTACTTCTGCAAATTCATAATCGAATTGAAATTCATAATAACTTGAAACTTGAAAACGTTACACACATGTACTTGAAACTCGAACTATTTAAGTTACATGTACACTCTGAGATAAGGCAGTCTTAATGGGGATGGGGACAGCAATGATGATAACTTTTGGGACCCAAGAAAGAAATCAGTAAATTCAACTACAGTAAAAGCTTGTTAACTCAAAAACGCTTACGTCGAAACTACCCTTATCTCGAAGATAGTAACTCATTCCCGCCAAAAGAATAGGCTTTTATGTACAAAAATATCTCCGGAATTCGAAATACCCAAGCGCCTACAGCCAGACAGCAGCTTACATGTACCTCAAAGTTTTTATGGGACTCATCAAAAAGAAGCCGCCTTCAAAACAATTCCACAACTTGTGAAAGCGCTACACAAGTCCTACAATGGACTTAACCCCTTCAGCCCGGAGGACATCCATAGCAGTCCTCAGAATATTCATGATTGCTTTGTTATTTCCATTGAAATGCATTGAATGGGGGCATTGTCTGTAACAAGAGGTTCTGTGAACCTTTATTGTCCACAAAGATCCGCTCATTGTGGTACATTCACCCCCATAATTTGCATTTGAAAAGATCTGCATTTTCGAGAGGAGGGCAATCTCTGAGTTCCGAACATCTGGGCGTGAACGGATTAGAGTCCGCCTTGAATGCGATCTTTTGTGCGGTGCTATTCAACCAATGCATGCCTGCATTGTTTACGCCAAGCACCCTGCACACAAAGCCGGGCCAGCTGACCTCTATTGTGACCGGTGGCTGATAATGAAAACGGAACAAGCAGGGCTGAAAAAAATTCCTGGGCTGAAGGGGTTAAAACCTTCATTATGGGTCGCCACCACAAAGCCAACTTCCTCCATTCACGCTTATTTCTCCATGTTTCACGTGTGCAATGCAGTGTGCAATGCATGAGCAAGTCGAATCATGACCAGACATGTCATAAACAACGCAACAGAGCAATTGCCGCACGCACGCTGTTACAGCGGTAGTCTTGGTCCAGGACGTTAGTGGATCGTTCGCTGTTCGTAGTGCGTCCTCACACGACTGATTCAGGCCATCACAACAGCACACAGAGCGCGTGATGGTTTGAATCAGTCGCGTGAGGGCGCACTACGAACAGCGATCGATCCACTAACGTACGTCTTGGATCAAGACTTTTACAGCGGAAGTATAAAACACACAAGAACGAACGACATGAAAAACTCGCCCCACAGAAATTTGACTATGGTTTATTTTTGAGTAGAAATAAAACTTTTAGGTAAGAATAACTTTAACAAATCTTAGTTTAATGATGATTTGAGACAACAAAAATGCAACTGTAAAATACACAGAAAGATTTAAAGCTACTCCAATTAAATTGACTACCATGGAGATTCACGGTATGTGTAGTGTAATAATGTATGTGTATGTAGGGGTGTAATGACGATGTTTTTGTACGCAAGTCGGCGAAATCCGTTACCTCGAAAATCGGATACCTCGTAATTTTTGTCCATTCCCCTGAGGTTCGAGATAACGAACTTTTACTGTACATATATTTATATCTTCAAGTTCATTTCAGGTTTTACTTTGAGACATGTAGTAATCATATTCCTCGATCATTCCAGTTCTGCACATTGAGAATGGGTGCATGTGGAAAATGAAATTTGCTTCATTCTGCTAAAAGTAAAACTTGGTGTTATGTAGTTGATCCCTATTGTTCATCTTAGCCACATATTATCCCTGGCTCAGTGGTTTGAGTGCACTGTGGGTACTAGGCTTGGGCGATTCCACGCTGGAATCGATGAGAATCGATTCCAAATTTGGAATCGTAATCGCGATTCGATTTTGTGTTTTTGAGTTTCGATTCCAAAATGCGCCGAGCGATTCTTGGGTCGTTCGTTCATTGAACCAACCGTGAATGAAACGATTGCATTCTTCCAAGAAATGAATCCTGGCTGATTAACACATTACAGAACTTATAAACTGCGTGCAGCACGGTCTGTTTTATAAATGTGCACGATCAATGGATGCATAGCGCGTGCTGTAGGATTAGTTGGAAAAGTTTATATTATAAAACACGCTACGACGATCGTTGCAGCGACATATTAAAGTATGTGAGTTTCTGGTCTCGATCTACGTGCATGTTCGTTCGGGAATCTTGCGTTGATTTGGTGCCGGTAACCTTACAGAATATTCAGTCAGAATTGTTCATGACTTTCTCAGCGTGACAAGTCAAATTTCTTACCGCGAAATCTGCTCTGAAGCCGGCCAAAACCCACGATGCCGAGCGCAACTTGACTGTCAAACACGCACGTTGTACATGTCATACGCTTGCACTTTCGGCCCGATTGCAAATTTGCCACTGTGTACTTCGCTGGTGCACGTTTGTATGCTTTGAATGGTACGGCGCCGATACCAATTGTGGAATTTTCTGGATGCAATGCTGCTGCTTGGGCCGGGCCATGCGGCCACGTGGTACGCATGTGCATGTGGTGTGATGTGTCCATTGTCCAATAATATTATCGGACACTGCATTTTGTGACAGTACACCCGTCAGGTAGGCCACGCCTCTCGACATATTGCCCAATCACAACGCAATATTTAAGATCCGACAACTTGCCGCCATTTTGTCCGATAAAATGTTAATGTTTGAATTTTGTATTCTTTACTACACATTTTTTGTTGATTTTACTTTTGTTTTGGAAGACAATTCTTGAACAAACCCGAGTTTTATCCGTAACCATGGTCAAATGGTGTTGTATTTTCATTATACAATGTATTTCTGTCTCGCGATGCCCTGGCTGAGCGGAAATGCACCGGGCTTTTGGGGGGCCTTAGACTCGGTGGTACTGATGGGCAATCATGACACATTGGGTGCGTGTGCGTTGTTGTCTGGCAGTTGCTATGCCTACTGAATCGGTGTATTCACTGACTGACAAGCTTGCACGTGGTTGCCTGAAAACCAGCGCGCTGGTTCCATTCAATTTATGTGGTGTAGTTGTCCCGTGGGCACCAACCAAGGAACGCAACGTAAACCTCTTTCAAGGTTGACGAAAATGTGCAGAAAAGACGTACACTGTCTTGCTTAAAATGTTTGCGAATCTGTGATCCATTTTTGCCGATGAAAAAGTTGATAGGCCCTACTCGACTTCACCTTAGATTCGTAATCTTATTTCAATGGAATAATTTTGACTTGAGAAGTAATAAACAAAAACGAAAGGTAGGAAAGTTGTCTCCGTAGCGCCGTCGGAAACTCAGGTTCGGTTATGATTTATAAATGGATATTCCTCTGGGTGCGGCATCGGGCGAAGAAATAGTTATTCCCATGTTTACATGTAGGCCATGTTGTTTCAAGGCTATTGAATTAAATTCTTGCCAGTAAAATGTGGATTTTGTAAGATTATCACAAACTAAAATTACTCAGAAATTATGAGAAAATTATCGGCTTAACGACTCATGATGTTTGACCACTAATTCCTCCGTGGTATAAGATGACGTTATTTGTGCATTTAGAAGTTGCCGGCAATACTGAAAAACGAGGGGTTTTAGGTGCCGGTATACCTACTACTATTTACTAGACAAAGTGGCTACTAGCCCGCTGTCCCAATGCCTTTGCCTTGCTGAATTTTTACGAACTTGTACTCGTATGTACGTACTTCACCCACGGAGTTTGCCTTTATTTCAATGTTATTTTTGCCGGCGAAAAATGGAATCGATTCCGACTGGAATCGCAATTCCAACTTGAAATCGGAATCGATTCCGAAAATGCTGGAATCGCCCAAGCCTAGTGGGTACGTTCACACGAGCTGCTAACTTCGCTGCTAACTTGGCTGCTAATTACTTAGCAGTAAAAATTTGTGGCGGTTGGAACGCAATTTTAGCTAACTTCGCTGCCAACTTCGTCCGAAAGTTAATAGCAGAAATTTGTGCAGTTAACTTCGCTTCCTCCGAGTTAACAGTGAAATGTGATACTTTAGCAGCGAACGCAACTAACCTGCTAGAGAAAACATGACTTCCGCTCGATGTGTATTGCCGACCTCTCATCAGTGTTTCCCCTGCCTATTAAATTGTGAGGCAACAAATGTTTTGAACAAATGGCCGCATTTTTAGTAATTTTTACCTTAAATTCGTTAGGAATGGAAATCTTCCACGATCCACGCACGGTGCATGCTCATTTTGCTTGCGCCCAAAACTCACCATCGACAGAACCAGGCATTAGGATGGTGATTGGTGAATTAAATCATGCTGAGTCAACGTAAGCAATTTGTTAGCTACTGTTTTCGTACTTGTTTTCTCGAAAAGTTGTGGGTGAATTACAAAAATGTACAAAGAATGCACAAGCATAACGGATGCATGAGGATCAGAAAACAAATAGTTTATGATCTAGGAGTAGAGGTACAATGTAGGTGCCGCAATGTTTCACAAAAAATACACCTTTCAATGATAATTGTTTTCAAAACCCATAGCGTTACGGCACCCCGAAAAGTGACAGCTAGTGCTATAGGCTCATCGTGGTGGAGCCTTATAAAAATATCGTTCTCGCATAGCCTACATTTTTCAAACATGTTTGGCCGACCAGACTTAAAGGTTGTGCGTTTCAATTTATTATTTGGTGTTTAAAATTCAATTTGTGATCAAGACTAAATAGTAGGCCCCTAAACACTACCTAAACTTAAAGGTAAATAATAATATTCCATATGTGGACTTGTTTTTGTTTAAATTCATTTATTTGTATGATTCTTATATAAAAAAAATTCTTTTTTTTTAATACAAGTCATAAACTGCTGCAAACTGCTCATCACCCAAAATGACCTGAAATATATCAAATGCTTAAAGGGAATATATATTGTCTCTCCGTTTGAAAAAAAAAGCAAAATTTTAACAATTTTTACTTAAGTTTGGAGCTTTTTCGGATTTTAGTACTTAAGTAAACAAATTGTGATTCTTATTTTCAAGCCAATTTTTACGATGTTATCTTTTGCATAGCGATCATGACAGTCAATTTGATTAGACGTCAAGTTTTATTGCTTGCATTCGAATTGTTACGATTTTTAGTACAAAAATCGATATATCGCCCATGAAAAAGATTTATGGCTATTAATTTTTTAATGTAAAGTACATGTACACCTGGACCATTGGAAACTAAAAAAAAACAACATAGTATTGATTTTTGAAAGAATCCAATTTTGCCTATTTTGGCGCAGTTTGACCTTGAACTGGCCCACTGTGTGTCGGTGAACTACATGTAGTAACAAAAATTTTCCTGTCGTGGGGAAGAAAAAATGGAAAATACATTAATGTAGGCCAAAAGAAAAAAATGCTGTGTCTCCGATAACATGTCAAAAAAAAGTTGGGTTGGTAGGTAGAGTTTTTTTTATTTTATTTTATTATACACAAATTAATGTGAACTTCCGCATACACCAGCACTTGAATACATTTAGCAAACGTGCATTTTGGAAACAATCTAAAAAGAAATTTACATTAATTACAAAAGTAACGACAGATAACAAATAATAAAAGTATACCTTAGCTTAGGCGCGGCATCCACTGCCGGCTGGTTTCTCTACATGCCGACTACGCACAGCCGGTTTCTGGCCTGTTTGATCCTCGGCCTGTTTGACTCTCTCTCTCGGCCGGTACAGTGTGTACATGGCCTGTCAGGCTCTAATCCCTGTCAGCATTTCAAAGTCACTGACGCGATTCTTCCCTCCACCATGCCCCTAAAGATGAATATGGGTTCTAAGCGGATTAGTGTCAATTGTGTAAACAAACTTATTTGATAGTCCACAATGACAGTAGGACAAACTCATGTTGGCATAAATACCCCATTTCCAAAGCCAGTTTCTAACTTCAACTTCAAGACTTCCTGATGATTTCGTGCGAACTGGCAAGTTTGCAACGCGGTGTGACTCGAATGGACATATACCTGTACATAAACGATGTACTTACCGAGCAGTTTTAAAAGTCGCCCCGGCCCCCGCATGTACACATTCACGTGCACTGCACTGTAGGGACCGCAATCGACTTCTGCCGCATACGATCTGTGCATGTTCACATCAAGAACTTAAATCTAGTTGCGTGTCTCCCGCTCTACTCGATCCATTTAAAACCATTTCATCGAAGTTTCACGCGGCGACGACGAACGAGATTGACTCGCCACGAGTGCAAAGATCAATGGATTTGAGCATGGTGCTCTAGAGAAGAAATGGTTTTAAATGGATCGAGTCGGGCAGGAGAATTGTAACCAGATTTGTGTACACGTGCGCAGATCGTATGCGGCAAAAGTCGGTCCTTTGCAGTACATGGGTATGCATGCAGGGGGCTGGAGCAACTCACTGCTAGGTTAAGTACATCGCATTGTTTATATAGTCGATTTGAGTTGCACTGCGTTGAAGTTCGCTGTGCTCGGTACAGATTTTGCCGTAAGAAATCTACTTTTGACTCTGGCCAAAAAATTTTTAAAAATCAGCCGACTCAATGACAGTGCCAAAAAATTGTGTTGGTCAGGTTACCGGAAACACAGGATTTTCTTTTTTTCGCCTTATTTTTTCAAAAAGGACACGACAAAACTTGCATTTGTTGCAAGGGTCACGCAACGAAGGAACTGCCCGTCGTGGCTGCGCTGCACCCGGCCATTGTTAATTCCATGCTGTATACAGGTTATTCACCGACGTCATAAAATCACGTGATTGGTCGTCAAGCTTTTTTATGTTGTCCATGGTTACCCATAGGACAGTGTACGTTGTGTATGCACTAAAGCGTATTGTTTCGCGTGTGCAATCATTGTGCTTGACGGCCAATGCCTTCACATGAATAACCTCTATAGACTGGTTCCCGTTCCCTTTATTGTCTTCAGAGGGCTGCTTCAACGCTTAATGCATGCAGATTGGCTGCATTGTGGGTCCAGATTTTTTATAGGAGTCCACGTACAACAGATGCGATTGGATCTTGCCAGGCATATCATGGAAAAAGACACTAAAACTTAAAAAAACCCTGACAATTTCATGTACTGTACATGTACGTATGGGAAGTCAGGCTCAAAATTGCTCGTTTTTGTCAACATCCATGATGATCAGAACATTTCAAGTTTTTTTAGTGCCTCTACATGACACCAGGGTGAGCATGGCGAGTCATTATGCCATTTGTTGCTGATTAACTCTCATTTGAGGCGTAGGAAATCTCCTTCCCGTACTAAAACAGTTACAGGCCCTGGAGCTCTATATATAGGGCCGATAATGTCAAATTTTCAGTGGAGTGTTTTGGAGCTTCCTTCTCGTGGCCTTACAATTTTAGGCCATCTGTAGCTCTATTCATTTCCTACTGTGTGCTTGCTTTGTTTCCTTTGGCCATACAAACATGACAGAGTTTTTCATTCAGCTCACTCATAATTTTGTTACATATGGAACAATATCCAACTCATATGGGTTCCCTTATCCTTGTGCCTCCACATTTCTCAAAAAGTTGGCCTCTGAGCAGCTTTCTTATGATGAAAACTGGCCAGTGAAGTCAGCTCATAGCCGGATGTCCAGATTGTTCTGATCATGGAAGCCATTTAGAATACAATAGAATTACCCTGAAGTTACATCGGCTTAGTTTTATGCAAATCTTCTTCTCGCTCCAGCTGATTGCAAATTGATATCATGACCGTTGTTTCATGTGTAACTGTACTTCATTTCTGATCTGGCTGTTTTTAGTTGCACATAAAACAGCTGTCATATTGCAAATTGGTTCAATTTTACAAATATTTCTTGCTTAAGGCATCTCTGATACATTAGATTGCTACACAGGCCATCTTGAATTTTTAATGTCCCCTAACCAGGCCCTGAACCCCATGCCATAAAGACTTCGCAATGTGCTCACTTGCGAGTTGATAATGTATGTAAAAGTATTCTCCTGTCTGGCTCACAACTGCGTTTCCATGAATTGTTACCAACGTCTTGACTTTTGTACTTCTTTTTCCCCAGATACTGCAGTGTACATGTATGTGTGTATTCATGTACACGTTTACATTGGTGATAACCTACACAGATAGAGTAGATGTCTACTGAAAGAGTGCCATTCTGGATGCTCTTTGGAGCGGTAATTGCTTTGATTCTTTTCACTGCCATTGCTGTTAGTCGATGCTTGAAATACAGAAAAAAATTAGACTCCGAGAGGAGGGTGTTCAGGCTCATTTCAAACGCTCTAGTTCTGTCTCTGTCACAAATACCAGAAATCAGGAGACTTCAGAATAACCCTTCTCCAGCCCCCCATCCACCAGAGCCACTGCGCCAAGACACATTCAGGCCAATGCTTGACACACCCAGGCACTTCCACAACACAGAAGGAAATTTTTACGCCTGCATTTAAACAGGTAAGAGCAAATTTTATCTATGTACATGATTATTACAAATATTTACCCAATTAATGTTGAACATTGTGCGGTTTGGTACCTTACAAATCAAATGGACAACGAACCAGAAAATGCAATGTTCATACTTGCATTCAGTACAGTATATGTGGAGTAAATTACCCCATTAATGTTGGACATTGTGCAGTTTGGTACCTCACAATTCAAATGGACAATGTATATACTTGCATTCAGTATATGTGGAGTAAATTACCCCATTAATGCTGGACATTGTGCAGTTTGGTACCTCACAATATAAATGGACAATGTATGTATACTTGTATTCAGTATGTGTGGAGTAAATTACCCCATTAATGTTGGACATTGTGCAGTTTGGTACCTCACAATTCAAATGGACAATGTAAATACTTGCACTCAGTATGTGTGGAGTAAATTACCCCATTAATGTTGGACATTGTGCAGTTTGGTACCTCACAATTCAAATGGACAATGTATATACTTGCACTCAGTATGTGTGGAGTAAATTACCCCATTAATGTTGGACATTGTGCAGTTTGGTACCTCACAATTCAAATGGACAATGTATGTATACTTGTATTCAGTATATGTGGAGAAAATTACCTCATTAATGTTGGACATTGTGCAGTTTGGTACCTCACAATTCAAATGGACAATGTATGTATACTTGTATTCAGTATATGTGGAGAAAATTACCTCATTAATGTTGGACATTGTGCAGTTTGGTACCTTACAATTCAAATGGACAATGTATATTAGTGCTGTGCAAAATAGGGTAATTTGGTATTCGTTTACGGAATCAAAAAAAAATACGGATCCGTGTTATATGATTTAATCGCCTTTTAAATGACAGCGCTAGCGGGCGGCGATCGTGCGTGGAAGTGAAGAAGAAAAGTGCCTGAATAAAAGCAGTGTTGACAGACGGTATGGACATTAAGCTTGATTGATATGACGATATTTATCGATATCGCGATATATTTTTTTCATATGGAAAATCGTATCGGGCCCCGGAAAAAAATTCGAAATATCGGGAATATCACGATATTTTTATGGTCGCGATGACCAAAACAACAGATTACTGCAAATTTTGTTAAAAGCAGATTTCTTACCGCAAAGTCTGCACCGAAGCCCACAGTTATAATCCATGCCGCCCGTGATCCAGAGCGCTACTTGACAGCACAAGTCATGTCCATGTACGTACGATGCACTTCCGGCCTTCATGACTGAAGCCTTCACGTGCGCTGACCGTGCTGACTTCACTGTGCTGTGAGCATGTGCATGCGATGCCGCGTTGCACACAATTACATGTACATTGTGCAATGACTATGCTTACCGCTTCCGGCCAACATGACTGAAGCTAGCAGCGTATTGGGCTCAAGGATTTGGCGCAATAATTCCAGACTACATGGAGTAAGATCTGGTATGTATTTCGCTAAGTGCACATTAATTATCGTGGCTATTACGTAGGGCTTGGGTACTAGTTATGGAAATTTCCAGACAGCGTGCTGACTGTTTACGTCTTCTCCAAAGTGATCGCCGCTTTCGGATGGTTTTTGCACGATATATTTTCAGATCAAGTTCGTTAAAGTGTGTTTCTACCTGGCCGTATGGACAAAATAACCGACTGAAATTCAAGTAAGATTTGGTTGGTCAGGAAAATGCAACTGACACGTCATGACGGTAGGCCTACTTGGAACAGTTCAATATGGAGGTATAAGGACAGTCAGAATATCTCGATCGCGATCGGAAGGCTTTTTTTACGATGTTTTTTTTTAGATCAAATATAAGAACAGTGTGTTTCCACTTGGCGGAATGGACAAAATAAACGACTGTTATGTTTTTTAGCATGAATCAAACGTGAGCTACGGTGAGTCCATAAATTTTTGGTGTTGGTTTCGGTTAATCTTTTTTGATAATTAGTAACGGTCAATCCATGTGGGTTACTCTATATCCGAATATAGTAACGGTAATTAGTAACGGTCAATCCGTGTGGGTTACTCTATATCCGAATAAAAAGCACAGCACTAATGTACATGTATATACTTGCATTCAGTATGTGTAGAGTACATTACCCCATTAATGTTGGACAAGTGCAGTTTGGTACCTCACAATTAAAATGGACAATGTACATGTGTATATACTTGTATTCAGTATGTGTGGAGTAAATTACCCCATTAATGTTGGACAAGTGCAGTTTGGTTCCTCACAAATCAAATGGACAATGTATATACTTGCACTCAGTATGTGTGGAGTAAATTACCTCATTAATGTTGGACATTGTGCAGTTTGGTACCTCACAATTCAAATGGACAATACTTGCATTCAGTATATGTGGAGTAAATTACCTCATTAATGTTGGACATTGTGCAGTTTGGTACCTCACAATTCAAATGGACAATATACTTGCATTCAGTATGTGTGGAGTAATTACCCCATTAATGTTGGACAAGTGCAGTTTGGTACCTCACAATTCAAATGGACAATGTATATACTTGTATTCAGTATATGTGGAGTAAATTACCTCATTAATGTTGAACATTGTGCAGTTTAGTACCTCACAATTCAAATGGACAATGTATATATACTTGCATTCAGTATATGTGGAGTAAATTACCTCATTAATGTTGGACATTGTGCAGTTTGGTACCTCACAATTCAAATGGACAATATACTTATATTCAGTATGTGTGGAGTAAATTACCCCATTAATGTTGGACATTGTGCTGTTTGGTACCTCACAATTCAAATGGACTTATAATGTATATACTTGCATTCAGTATACATGTGTGGAGTAAATGTTGGACATTGTGCAGTTTGGTACCTCCCAAATCAAATGAACAATGTATATACATGTACTTGCACTCAGTATGTGTGGAGTAAATTACCTCATTAATGTTGGACATTGTGCAGTTTGGTACCTCCCAAATCAAATGGACAATGTATATAAATGTACTTGCACTCAGTATGTGTGGAGTAAATTACCTCATTAATGTTGGACATTGTGCAGTTTGGTACCTCACAATTCAAATGGACAATGTATACTTGCACTCAGTATGTGTGGAGTAAATGACCTCATTAATGTTGGACATTGTGCAGTTTGGTACCTCACAAATCAAATGGACAATTATATACTTGCACTCAGTATGTGTGGAGTAAATTACCTCATTAATGTTGGACATTGTGCAGTTTGGTACCTCACAATTCAAATGGACAATGTATATACTTGTATTCAGTATGTGTGGAGTAAATTACCCCATTAATGTTGGACATTGTGCAGTTTGGTACCTCACAATTCAAATACTTTCATTCAGTATTTACATTATGTGGAGTAAATTACCTCATTAATGTTGGACATTGTGCAGTTCGGTACCTCACAATTCAAATGGACAATGTATATACTTGTATTCAGTATGTGTGGAGTAAATTACCCCATTAATGTTGGACATTGTGCAGTTCGGTACCTCACAATTCAAATGGACAATGTATATACTTGTATTCAGTATGTGTGGAGTAAATTACCCCATTAATGTTGGACATTGTGCAGTTTGGTACCTCACAATTCAAATGGAAAAGAAGCCAGAAAGTGCAATGTACATACATGTATTCAGTTATAATGTATGTAACAGTATCTCCTGTCTGGCTCACAACTTCGTTTCCATGAATTGTTACCAACATCTTGACTCTTGTATTTCTTTTTCCCCCAGATACTGCAGTGTACATGTACATGTATATTCATGTACAGGTTTGCATTGGTGATACCTACAAGAGTAGATGTCTGTTGAAGGAGTGGCATTCTGGATGCTCTTTGGAGCAGTAATTGCCTTGATTCTTTTCACTGTCATTGCTATTATTGGATGGTTGAAATATAGAACAAAATTGGACACAGAGAGGAGGGTGTTCAGGCTCATTGCAAACGCTCTACCTCTGTCACAAATACCAGAAATAAGGAGACTTCAGAATAACCCTTCTCCAGCTCCCCATTCACCAGAGCCACTGCGCCAAGACACATTCAGGCCAATGCTTGACACACCTGGGCACTTTCACAACACAGAAGAACATTTTTACTACTACATTTAAACAGGTAAGAGCAAATTTTATCTATGTACATAATTATTACAAATATTTATCTAATTAATGTTGGACATTGTGCAGTTTTGGTACGTCACATTTCAAATGGACAAGCAACCAGAAAATGCAATGTACATACTTGCATTCAGTATATGTGGAGTAAATTACCCCATTAATGTTGGACATTGTTCAGTTTGGTACCTCACAAGTCAAATGGACAAGGAACCAGAAAGTGCAATGTACATACATGTACTTGTGTTCATTTTGTGTGGAGTAAATTACCCCATTAATGTTGGACATTGTGCAGTTTGGTACCTCACAAGTCAAATGAACAATGTAAATACTTGTATTCAGTATGTGTGGAGTAAATTACCCCATTTAATGTTGAACATTGTGCAGTTTGGTACCTCACAATTCAAATGGACAATGTATATATACTTGTATTCAGTAGGTGTGGAGTAAATTACCCCATTAATGTTGGACATTGTGCAGTTTGGTACCTCACAATTCAAATGGACAATGTATATACTTGTATTCAGTATGTGTGGAGTAAATTTTGGACATTGTGCAGTTGGACATTGTGCTGTTTGGTACCTCACAATTCAAATGGACAATGTATATACTTGTATTCAGTAGGTGTGGAGTAAATTACCTCATTTAATGTTGAACATTGTGCAGTTTGGTACCTCACAAATCAAATGGACAATGTATATATACTTGTATTCAGTATGTGTGGAGTAAATTACCCCATTAATGTTGGACATTGTGCTGTTTGGTACCTCACAATTCAAATGGACAATGTATGTACTTGTATTCAGTATGTGTGGAGTAAATTACCCCATTAATGTTGGACATTGTGCTGTTTGGTACCTCACAATTCAAATGGACAATACTTGCATTCAGTATATGTGGAGTAAATTACCCCATTAATGTTGGACATTGTGCTGTTTGGTACCTCACAATTCAAATGGACAATGTATATACTTGTATTCAGTAGGTGTGGAGTAAATTACCTCATTTAATGTTGAACATTGTGCAGTTTGGTACCTCACAATTCAAATGGACAATACTTGCATTCAGTATATGTGGAGTAAATTACCTCATTAATGTTGGACATTGTGCAGTTTGGTACCTCACAAATCAAATGGACAATGTATATATACTTGTATTCAGTATGTGTGGAGTAAATTACCCCATTAATGTTGGACATTGTGCAGTTTGGTACCTCACAATTCAAATGGACAATGTATATACTTGTATTCAGTATGTGTGGAGTAAATTACCCCATTAATGTTGGACATTGTGCAGTTTGGTACCTCACAATTCAACTGGACAATGTAAATACTTGTATTCAGTATGTGTGGAGTAAATTACCCCATTAATGTTGGACATTGTGCAGTTTGGTACCTCACAATTCAAATGGACAATGTATATACTTGCATTCAGTATGTGTGAAGTAAATTACCTCACAATTCAAATGGACAATGTATACTTGTATTCAGTATGGGTGTAGTAAATTACCCCATTAATGTTGAACATTGTGCAGTTTGGTACCTCACAATTCAAATGGACAATGTATACTTGTATTCAGTATGTGTGTAGTAAATTACCCCCATTAATGTTGGAAAAGTGCAATTTGGTACCTCACTATTCAAATGGACAATGTATACTTGCATTCAGTATGTGTGGAGTAATTACCCCATTGATGTTGGACATTGTGCAGTTTGGTACCTCACAAATCAAATGGACAATGTATATACTTGCACTCAGTATGTGTGGAGTAAATTACCTCATTAATGTTGGACATTGTGTAGTTTGGTTCCTCACAAATCAAATGGACAATGAACCAGAAAGTACAATTTACATACTTGCATTCAGTATATGTGGAGTAAATTACCTCATTAATTTTGGACATTGTGCAGTTTGGTTCCTCATAATTCAAACGGACAATGTATACTTGCATTCAGTATGTGTGGAGTAAATTACCCCATTAATGTTGGAAAAGTGCAATTTGGTACCCCACTATTCAAATGGACAATGTATACTTGCATTCAGTATGTGTGAAGTAAATTACCTCATTAATGTTGGACATTGTGCAGTTTGGTACCTCACAATTCAAATGGACAATGTATACTTGTATTCAGTATGTGTGTAGTAAATTACCCCATTAATGTTGGACATTCTGCAATTTGGTACCTCACTATTCAAATGGACAATGTACATACTTGCATTCAGTATGTGTGGAGTAATTACCCCATTGATGTTGGACATTGTGCAGTTTGGTACCTCACAATTCAAATGGACAATACTTGCATTCAGTATATGTGGAGTAAATTACCTCATTAATGTTGGACATTGTGCAGTTTGGTACCTCACAAATCAAATGGACAATGTATATATACTTGTATTCAGTATGTGTGGAGTAAATTACCCCATTAATGTTTGACATTGTGCTGTTTGGTACCTCACAATTCAAATGGACAATGTATACTTGCATTCAGTATGTGTGGAGTAAAGTACCCCATTAATGTTGGACATTGTGCAGTTTGGTACCTCACAAATCAAATGGACAATGTATATATACTTGTATTCAGTATGTGTGGAGTAATTTACCCCATTAATGTTGGACATTGTGCTGTTTGGTACCTCACAATTCAAATGGACGATGTATACTTGCATTCAGTATGTGTGGAGTAAATTACCCCATTAATGTTGGAAAAGTGCAATTTGGTACCCCACTATTCAAATGGACAATGTATACTTGCATTCAGTATGTGTGGAGTAAATTACCTCATTAATGTTGGACATTGTGCAGTTTGGTACCTCACAAATCAAATGGACAATGTATATACTTGCACTCAGTATGTGTGGAGTAAATTACCTCATTAATGTTGGACATTGTGTAGTTTGGTTCCTCACAAATCAAATGGACAATGTACATGTGTATATACTTGTATTCAGTATGTGTGGAGTAAATTACCCCATTAATGTTGGACAAGTGCAGTTTGGTTCCTCACAAATCAAATGGACAATGTATATACTTGCACTCAGTATGTGTGGAGTAAATTACCTCATTAATGTTGGACATTGTGCAGTTTGGTACCTCACAATTCAAATGGACAATACTTGCATTCAGTATATGTGGAGTAAATTACCTCATTAATGTTGGACATTGTGCAGTTTGGTACCTCACAATTCAAATGGACAATATACTTGCATTCAGTATGTGTGGAGTAATTACCCCATTAATGTTGGACATTGTGCTGTTTGGTACCTCACAATTCAAATGGACGATGTATACTTGCATTCAGTATGTGTGGAGTAAATTACCCCATTAATGTTGGAAAAGTGCAATTTGGTACCCCACTATTCAAATGGACAATGTATACTTGCATTCAGTATGTGTGGAGTAAATTACCTCATTAATGTTGGACATTGTGCAGTTTGGTTCCTCATAATTCAAACGGACAATGTATACTTGCATTCAGTATGTGTGGAGTAAATTACCCCATTAATGTTGGAAAAGTGCAATTTGGTACCCCACTATTCAAATGGACAATGTATACTTGCATTCAGTATGTGTGAAGTAAATTACCTCATTAATGTTGGACATTGTGCAGTTTGGTACCTCACAATTCAAATGGACAATGTATACTTGTATTCAGTATGTGTGTAGTAAATTACCCCATTAATGTTGGACATTCTGCAATTTGGTACCTCACTATTCAAATGGACAATGTACATACTTGCATTCAGTATGTGTGGAGTAATTACCCCATTGATGTTGGACATTGTGCTGTTTGGTACCTCACAATTCAAATTTAAGGAACCGGAAACTGCAATGTATTTGTATTCAACTTTCACATGTAGAGTATTAGATTTTTCCAATAATTTTGTGCATTTGTGATATTGTGCAGTTCCTACCTAACAATTATTTCAATAAAACAACACTGTTAAAAATGTAATTTATTTTATGCGGTTGATGCAGATGGAGTTTACTCCATTAATATAATGACATTGTCCAAGGATAATTCACATTTATTGAAACATTGTGCCCCTGGTTACCCTGTTCTTGTATGGGGGATGTGCACCACCAATAAGGTCTACTCCATTTTTGATTCTACATGTATGATGTCTCACAATTTCATGTGTGGTGTTTGTGTGTTTGCAGATAATATTACCACATTATGTTTACTACATATCTTGTCATTTGCAGGTTTCACAAGATGGCTCAAACTTTACGACCCAAACAAGTTGTACTCAAAGAAGAAAACTGTTTTAAAGGTATGCATTTCTCCCCTTTTATTCTTATCTGAATGTAAATGTACACTGTCGCTCACAAAGCTCACTGTGATTTCTTTGTCCATTTTGAAATGTAAAAAAAAACTAGACATTGTGGTTGTGGGAACAACCACTAGGTTTTCGGGGTCTCATTTCGCAGTGGGGCTGTTATGTAAATGTTTGTTGGAACGTAATCAATGGCATATATTGAAATACTGCGTAAATATATTGCGTGATACTGATCATGCTGATTGCCGTATTCATACACTGACAAATAGCGTATACATAGAAAATGATGTCACCTTTAAATATGTAATATTAATCACAAACAACTGAACATTTGCAGAAATTATTAAATGCGTACGATGTATTTTCCAATTTTCACTGATGTACGTCATGTACTTAACGAGTAAACAGTATTTGAATAATAACATCATTTTCCCTTTAAAAACGAATAACTTCCGGTAGAATGACGTCACAGATTTCAAACTTCGCAAACATGTCAAGGTGCACTAGTGTTTCACACTCACCAAATTTGGTGGAAATCCGTCGTTTACTTTCGGATTACGTAATCACTGTATATCTTTAAGCCACCGTAGAGGGCGCTATACAGCCCGTATGACGTCATTGTTTATTTTTTCTAAAAGCCCAAGCACTACTCTATCTTTTACCCAACAGAGTTTTATGTGCCCTAATCCTTCCGTTTTCGAGTTATTTTGAGTCAAACTTCAACTTCCGGTTACACCGGAACTAAAGATCATTTGTACACAACATTGAATATATTAATTGTTGAGATTCACGTGTCGAGTAACATATGTCAATATAAAAATCGTAGGTCATGTGGTTCTCAAGTTTTAAACCACCAACGTTTTTCCTAAAAACGTGTGTAATTTGATACCCGATGACGTCATCATGACGTCAATCTTCTAAATACAACTTGACATCATGACCAAAGTTCCCACCAAGTTTCAACTCAATATCTTGTAACAGTCACCAAGAAGTCCTGCTGACAAGTTTGGGAAGAAGAAAAATTAAAAAAAGGAAAAAGAACTCGAACAATAACAATAGGTGTTCGGTTTGAACCCGAACACCTAAAAATTGCATTGGGAGGGGGGTTCGATCAGGCCAAAGCGTATAATGTAAGCAAATCAAAAATTTGCATTTAATCATATCACTCGTCAAAGCTACTATTCACAGTTAAATATAGTAAAACTAAAATACCTGTATGAAAGCCTGCAATTACTTTGGTCATTCATTTCAGAATTTGAAAGTGATGTCCCAATATTTACAGTTATACTGGCCACGATGTAGAATATTAGGCCTACTGTGACATTTCAATGATGCTATTAAAGCAAGGTACCCTGAGAAGTGAAAAACATAATGTGGAATGCGTATGCGTACAGGAAGGGGGGGGGGGACCACCATGCGTACAGGGGGGAGGGGGGCTCTGAAAAGTCGGCATTTCGTGCGTACATACTTTATGGATGGCCCCTTACCTTGATCACACAAAATGAAAGTTAAACATGTACGTACATCAGTGTGCACTTGCACCCTTTCCCCAAGATGCAGCTTTCATGTGTCTGCTGCACACCAACCGCTTGCTCCCAGACACTACCTTCTCGTTCTCAACCTCCTCGCCCCCTTGCTGTTACACACCCCACCTATATTCGTTCTCAAATATCCACTCTCCTCAAATCCGACTCCCAACACTCCTGCATTCCAGTACCTATGTCTTTTCTGTGTCTTTTCAGGTGAAGTAGACTCAGCACATTCAAAGAAGCTTGTCCCCTTACAAAGATCTAACAAATCAATATACTGTTCTCTTTCCACCTGAAAATGATGTTGAGAGAAATGATTATTTTTGAATGTTAAACATTCGTGGAATGGCAAGAATAATTTCATGAGGTGACAGATGAAATGTTATGTTAATATGAAGGAGAATTTCATCTCTCACCTCATGAAATTATTCTTGCCATTCCACGAATGTTAAACATTCAACAATTTGTTTTATACACTGCCTGTATAAATCCTTGGTTTCCTCTTGAACAATGTGCCATTTTCCCAAACAGTCCAGCTTAGAAGCTCAACAACAACAATTTTCCAGTTGAGAATCAGTTAATGCTTTAACAGATGCCCCTGTCTGTCTAGCAAATTCCTCTTGTCGTTTGGCAACAAATTGCATTTGTTTTTTTTGTGTCAGAATCATCAGCATCTTAAACAGTCCTTCTGATTTGATGGGTGCAATTGCACCCGCACGCTATCTAACGCCTAAACACCTCTTCACAAGTGCAATATGTTACGGTAGATTTTACCAAGGTCAGAAATAACCTCCTCAAGTTCAACTCAAAAATGGAATCACAATACACTGTACCTAGTTCTGTAAAAATGATACAATTAACTAGACATGTGTTTGTGGTTGGTGTTCGGGGTCTCATTTCGTAGTGGAATGTGAACATATAAATTATGTTGGAACGTATGTGGTCAATCGTCACCCATACAAAGGCATATTGAAATACACACTAAATTTAAACTGCGTGACTGATCAAATACTGATCATGCTGATTGCACTTCGTACACTGACTGAATGGCGTCACCTTTAAATTTGTAACATTGTCTGGACGATAACTTCCGGTTAGTTCATCACAAGTAACTGAACATTTACAGACGTCATTGCAGAATGCATACGATGTAAATATTTTGCAGTTTTCACTGATGTACGTCATGTAATGACTGAGTAAACAGTATTTGAACAAGTTTGGGAAGAACTAGACATGTGTTTGTGTACAAACACTGAGCTGTTTCGCGTATGTTTTATAAAATGTACGAAACAAACGTATGTACACAATTGGCCCAGTACAGAGAAATAGTTTATCAGCGGTGTCTTAAATGTCCTAAACAACTACCAGGAGTGTCGTCACACGTCCATCAATATAATACATGCATAGTACAGATACATGTACATACACACGGCCATGAGAAACACAGAAATGGCAGAGTGTACTATAGGCCAGCGCGCATAGTATGTATGGTTGTGCTTATGTAACTCCATGCTCTGATGATATCGAGGTGAAGGATTGGGTACAATGGTTGATTATGAAGATGTGGCATATATATACCCCGGAGAAGTTGTGGCAAAAGAGAATGGTGAATTTAAAGTGTCAGTCATGACCCTTACTGGGTAGAATTGGAAATGACCCAATCCCAGAGATGACATCTACTATAAATGATTCCAGATCATTCAAACACACAGCAACCCTATCCCTGTTAATAGTTGTGACATCTTGAGTTTTGTAGAACAGGTGCTTAGTGATGGCTAGATATTGCCTTCCTTGCTCGAAAGTTTGTTGAGGGAAATTCTATGTGATATTCTAACGCGTGGCACGTGCACTTATGCTTCCAAACCAATTACACTTTAATGTACAGTTCAAAATAATATCCAAATGTAAGTTTTTATTTGTTTCCATGGAGCTGGAGTATGTAAACAGTGCATACATGTACATGTATATCTGTTTTGACATGATCCACTGTAAATACTGTACATGTATGCTCTCAATTGTTTGTGTGTACACCTTTATTTGTCTTACATTTCGTGTACATGTAACTTCAGGTAAACAAAAATCCTACTTTTTACTAATGAAATCTGTTTGAAATGACATCCCTGTATCCTTGTTAAAACATTTTCCTTTTTGAGATTAATGTGTTAAAATCTTTTATTTTGAGCAAAATGTAATCTGTTCTCTGTAGAACACATGGATGTACATGTACAATTAATCCAGGTTTCCTCAGGTACGTATGGGTGTACAATGTGCATGTGTACACAGCATTCATGTGTACACCATAATGCTCTGCTCGTAAATTTGCCTGTTATGCTTATTTCACCCAAGATGGAAGACCAGAAAGTTGTTAAAGGATTTTTTCATCCCCCTAATCCTGTTGCAACCTTTATACTTTATGAACTGTAAATTATATGCAGTGTAACAAAATGTTAAGGAGGAAGTAATGTGAGTGACGCTACCTCCCTGTAATCAAATGTACTTTATATCCAGAATATGAACTGGGCTATATTAAAACTGATTATTATATGAAGCCATGGTGTGGACCAATGAAATGAAATGACTTTGTGCTGTGCACCACAGTTTGAGGAGACCTTTGAAGCAAACCAGCACGGACAGTTTTCCATGTCTTTTTTTCGTAATGTGAGTGACGGCCTGTAAAATTGTTTTTTCAAAAATTCCAAGAAGTGAACTGAACTGTCACAGTTCTTTCTGAGTAGCCCTTCCCCTAATGTTGTTGCATTGGAAGTTTGGCTTTGTTGGATCAAACACTCTGGAAGCATTGATACATTAAAGTAGCCTTGTGAAGCATAAATGGAATGTGAGTGACGGTGGAATTGCCCATATGAGCGGTGGAAACAGCAAAATGACTGATTTTTCTAGCTCGTCGTGCTATACGTTTACCTGTACACAATTGGCCCACTACTATGGATAGCCATATCAGCGGTCCAAAAAGTTCCAAAGCCCGTGTTTTGTGTTATGGTTTGGCTCTAAATGGCAAAATTTTTTTTTTTTTTTTATCAATAAAAAATCAGGCTATGACGTCATTCTGACGTCACTTCACATTAGGGATACTAATACCATTTCGTACCTACCCACCAAGTTTCATTACGATCGGATATACGCTTATATGTGTTTCTGGGAAAAAAAGGCAAAATTAAATATTTAAAAATAAAAAAAAAATCAGGGGTGGTGGTCTAACTATGTGCCAAGTTTGAAGTTGATCGGAATTGATATTAGAGTAGAAGTGACTTGTATAAAAACCCTGTGTTATGTCTATGGGAAAAAAGTGGAATAAAAAACAAATAAAAAAATTAAAAATAAGAAAAACAATAGCTGTTCCACTGCATGCGAAACAGCTAAAAAAAAAAAAAAAAACTCGAACAATAACAATAGGTGTTCGGCTTGAACCCAAACACCTAATTAGGTGTTTGGGTTCAATCCGAACACCTATTGTTAGGTGTTCGGGTTCACTCCGAACACCTATTGTTATTGTTCAAGTTTTCTTTTTTTTTCTTTTTCATTATTTTTCTTCCCAAACTTGTCAGAAGGACTTCTATATGACTGTTACAAGATATTGACCTGAAACTTGGTGGGAACTTCGGTAGTGATGCCAAATTGTACCTAGAAGATTGACGCCATGATGACGTCATCGGGTATCAAATTACGGCGTTTTTAGGAAAAAAAGTTGTTGCTTTATAACTTGAGAACCACATGACCTATGATTTTGATATTGACATATGTCATTCAACACATAAATGTCAACAATTAATATATTCAGTGTTGTGTACAAATGACCTTCACTTCCGGTGTTACCGGAAGTTGAAGTTTGACTCAAAATAACTCGAAAACGGAAGGATTTAAGCACATAACACCTCCAGGGTAAAAGATAGAGTAGGTCTTGGGCTTTCAGAAAATATAAATGATGACGTCATACGGTCTGTATAGCGCCCTCTACGGTGGATTAAAGATATACAGTGATTACGTTATCCAACAGTAAACAATGGATTTCCGCCAAATTTTGTAAGTGTAAAGCACTAATGCACTTTGACATATGTGTGAAGTTTGAAATCTGTGACGTCATTCAACCGGAAGTTATGCGTTTTTAAAGGAAACATGATGTAATTATTCAAATACTGTTTATTCGGTAATTACATGACGTACACAGTGCAAATTGCAAATTGTTTACAACGTACGCATTCGATGATTTCTGCAAATTTTCAGTTGTTTGTGATTAACTCATTAGGTATTTCTCCTTCTAGACGCTTTCAGAGTTTAGGCCCTCAAACTCGGAAAGAAAACTGCAATTCTAACGGTACAGCATATCTTGTTAATCCCTATGTCAATAAACAAAACCCTGTTATCAGATCGTAAACCACTAATCCGGCCTGCCCTTATCAGCTGAGTGACAATGCAGCCTGTTTACATACACACAGCATACACTCACTTATCCCTTAGCCAGTCATGCATGTCGATGGTTGAAACAAGAAATCTATTTCTACCTCCATGGTTGAAACATAATAATTGGCCCTAAAGTAAGAGCATTATTGAGGAAGAAATTTCAAACTTTAGTATAAAAATGTGTCTCAGTCATAGGCCTACCGTTCTATAGTGTAGTCTTTGTGACGCTTGCTTGGCTTCTTTCTCGCGTTGCGTGTAATGGTATAGTTGGAATTTCGCCCATCATTAGGTATAATTAATATTTTAATAATAATGTTTTTATATTAATATGTTTACGAATGATGACTGGTAACTCAATTGTTTGTATTTCTAAACAACATCGGGTCGGGCATGAAGCTAAAGCACGTGGAATTGCGCTCGCTCTACTCTGCCACAAGTCAACAACCCGGCGTTTATAATAAAACTAGTCTCGGTATATGAGTCTGTTTGTGTGCCATAGATGTAAGCGGTTTAGCACTGCATTCAAACAACATGTACAATGCACCTAAACGATTCATTACGTATTGAAAACAGTCTAAGCAGATTGCTGCGCGTGCGTGGTTGTGTTGTCAAAAACAGCATTTACGTTGGTAACTATGATAAGGAAACGAAGGAGAATACGTCATATATAATACAAGCATCCACCACGTGGCTCGCCTTTCATGAATGGTGTTCTAACCTTTTTCGCTGTTCCCATATAATTTCTGCAAATTGAAAAGAAGGATATAGGCCTACCATTTACCATTCTAGTTCTACAATAGTTTAGGCAGCTTTCTTTACATCAGTTAATAACCAAATATGCGTTCCCCTTTCCTGAATTTAAACATCGTTAATTTGGTGTACGTGTTCACGGTCAAAAGGAATGTACCAGGCTTCTTCCTTGTCGTTCGCGGTACGGTGGCCTACTACCGGCCGCAACCGGAACCACGATCGGGCCAATACTCGACCAAATTTGAACGCTCCCATAGTGTAGCCTAGATCCATCCCGATGATTCACGGGTACATACTGGTATTTTGTTTTTGGTAGATTCTGGTAAAATGTATGTGATATTTTTGGATTACACATCACCAGCAAGCCTTAATTGTTTTTTAATCATTGTCCACGGCCGGTCGACGTGTTTTGTTTTAAACGCATACCGTAAATCGTTGCCTGGCCTTTATAGAACGGCCGGCATGGGTGTCAGTGCTTCCGCTTGAGGAACAACATGACCTTTTTTTACCTGTTGCCTCTGTGCCCCTCGGCCGGTCAGTAAAAAAAAAGAAGAAATACTGGCCAATATGTCTCAAGGCAACCGGATCAGAAACAGTATCAACCATTTCATTGTCTATTCTAACTTCAAGACTTTCCGATGATTTCGCGAACTGTCAAATTTGTGACGCGGGGCGACTCGAATCGACATGTGTGCTCTCTTTACTGTTGAGTCGCCCCACCCCACACGAATAGCATACACAATGTACCTGCTGCAATACTTTGCCGCATACGCTTTGCGCACTTGGATACAAATCTGGTTACTTGACTCCCGCTTGTCTCGATCCATCTAAAACCGACGAAGTTCCGGGAAATCTCTTCACTTATTCTTCTCAAGATGCAGCGTTTTGAATGCGGATGTTTTATTCAGAGTACATTTTCGAAATATTTCTCGTACATCCACAACCAAAGGTGGTTTTTTGGGAAAATGTACATTAATTATGCTTTACATGAAATTCGACTGCATTACTGTTGACATGATCTCGGCACTGGATTTACCTTACAGCGATGTGTCGTGGGACGGCCGTGGGGCTGATGCTTCGTGCGGCCGGTCAACATTTCACGCGGGCACGCTACTTTCACTGTGTGTGTGTGCCACGTTGCACGGAAACTTTTCTTGTTTAAAAGGTATAGGCCTAAGTACCCAAACAGAAATGTTCACAGAATTTTACGTATATTTTCCAGGGCATGTAGATGGTTGTCTTAGAAACATACCGTTAAATTATTTCCGTCTGAAATGGTGTATTTATCCAGAAAATAGTAAAACAAAGAAAAAAAAAAGAAAAAAATAATATTCTTTATGTTTTATAAGAAAAATTGAGTCGGGTTTTCGCTTTTTTCTAGTGACTCAGTTGTCTGATTGAGCTCATATTTTCACAGGCTTTCTGCAATGATGAATGTACCGCAAGAATAAAAAAGGTATAAAAAGGTTCAGTATAGAAATCACTCTTGTTATGTCCCCTGAAAACGATTAACGGTTTCATTTGTTTGCTAATTTTGCAAAAATTTTTTCAAAACCAAAATGTACTACGGTCTGGTATAAATTGTTGTTTGCGGCTACCCTGCTAATATTGAGTGCCGCTTTTGCATGGCTAAAATGAACGACTGTTGAATTGAATGCAATGCTTCACGCACAATTCTTAGGCTTTTATCAATTAAATCAATTAGTATTTAGTGTTATGTCGTTTTTCTAGTTCCTGATATCACCGTTCATTTAAGTTCCTCATATTAAAAAAAAAATGAAAGAAAGAATTAAAAATGTTTGTAGCCTTTGTCACATACATGGCAGGAAAAACTAATAACAAATAGTTTTGCAGCTACTGAGTCAGCTTGCAATATATTTTTGTGATCAATTCTACATGGGAATACTTTAAAGAAACACTTGAAATTGTACTCTTTTTATACTGCAGACTTCTGCTACAAGGCAATTCCCATCAAGCATGTGGATGATTCATGCACTTCCTATTGTATATTAACCCAGGCAAGATCAACCAATAAACAAGTTTGTTTGCATTAAGCTTGGATATTACATAGCCCCTATGGGTGCACCCAAGTAAATAGGGCCAAAATCCGTCCGCCGAGCTCATTAATAAAAGTTAAGCACTCAATATGTTTTAAATAAGAGAGTTGTGAGAGCTATGAAAATGAAGGATTGAAGAAATATGGCACTGGACCTCCTGCCTGGACTCTGGGCTTCCATTTGTGACCATTTTTGATGCAATTGGGTGAGAAAGTGGGTCTATTTCAGCCGCTAATTTGCAGAGGGATGTTTTTTTGAAAATGGCTTCTTTGACTGGAGTGATCCACACCTTGTTTTAGGGGTGTTCAACTGAGAATGAGTATATCTCAAAAATTCAATGGTCACCCTACCATAAATTGAAAAGAAAATGAAAGGTGACATGTTGGTCATCATTTTTCTGTGTAACTTGAACAGCTGTGAGAGTTCTGTATATTTTTAAATGATTTTTGAAGTTTGATGATTTATCACTGTTGTCTATGGGAGTTTATTTACTTGGGTGCAACCTATAGTGCAGAATGGTGGCGTCCATTTTGTTTTGGATGGTGATATGTAAACATGTGTTTTTTTTGCTGCTGTCTCTCTATAACAGGCTCCAAAAAGACATAAAACTGGAAATGACATGAAAAACAGGCTTTTGGCATGTTGTATCTCTGGGTTTTCAGTGTTTTATTTTAAAAAAAGCACAGTGGAGTAAACATTTTGTCAGAAGTGTCAACGACTGCACAAAGTAAACACAGGGTACATGTGTAAGGCAATTGGATGGAATCAAAACATGGTATGTAATGCACAGAAAATGGTGTGTTTTTTCTGTAGTTTTGATATTTTCTGTGGGTGGAAATAATCTTGGACTGTAGTACACCTAGGGTGTGTTACTTCATACATGTATTTCACTACTAGGCTGTCTAAAAGAGATTACCTTGTGCATTAAATGAGTGTGTGTCCTCAAAATCTTTGACAAGCCCCCCCCCCCTTCCATCCTTTATCCACCCCCAAAGTGGGACCCCAAAGTGGCTATGTCCACTGCAAAATGATCCCAGATGAACACATGAAGCAAGAAATTTGTGTAACAGAGAGGATTTACACCAGATTTGGTGTTTTGGAATGGAGAATTCTCACGTTCAGAATCTTAGCATGTTAATAAGCTATATGTTTTCCCATATACAACTGTACAAAAAACATGGCCGCCACCCCAGATGCGAACCCCTGCCATTTCGCAGAGGAGCAATATTTTTCAATTTTCTTTTCAAATGAGTGACCTTTGGAATATTCTGCTTCCCCTCAGTGTGGTATGGTGTCAAAATATGGATACTATCTGCTCTTATAGTGCAGAATGGTGGCGTCCATTTTGTTTTGGATGGTGATATAAACATGTGTTTTTTTTGCTGCTGTCTCTCTATAACAGGCTCCAAAAAGACATAAAACTGGAAATGACATGAAAAACAGGCTTTTGGCATGTTGTATCTCTGGGTTTTCAGTGTTTTATTTTAAAAAAAGCACAGTGGAGTAAACATTTTGTCAGAAGTGTCAACGACTGCACAAAGTAAACACAGGGTACATGTGTAAGGCAATTGGATGGAATCAAAACATGGTATGTAATGCACAGAAAATGGTGTGTTTTTTCTGTAGTTTTGATATTTTCTGTGGGTGGAAATAATCTTGGACTGTAGTACACCTAGGGTGTGTTACTTCATACATGTATTTCACTACTAGGCTGTCTAAAAGAGATTACCTTGTGCATTAAATGAGTGTGTGTCCTCAAAATCTTTGACAAGCCCCCCCCCCCCCTTCCATCCTTTATCCACCCCCAAAGTGGGACCCCAAAGTGGCTATGTCCACTGCAAAATGATCCCAGATGAACACATGAAGCAAGAAATTTGTGTAACAGAGAGGATTTACACCAGATTTGGTGTTTTGGAATGGAGAATTCTCACGTTCAGAATCTTAGCATGTTAATAAGCTATATGTTTTCCCATATACAACTGTACAAAAAACATGGCCGCCACCCCAGATGCGAACCCCTGCCATTTCGCAGAGGAGCAATATTTTTCAATTTTCTTTTCAAATGAGTGACCTTTGGAATATTCTGCTTCCCCTCAGTGTGGTATGGTGTCAAAATATGGATACTATCTGCTCTTATACTGTAGGGTGCACCCAAGTAAATAGGGCCAAAATCCGTCCGCCGAGCTCATTAATAAAAGTTAAGCACTCAATATATTTTAAATAAGAGAGTTGTGAGAGCTATGAAAATGAAGGATTGAAGAAATATGGCACTGGACCTCCTGCCTGGACTCTGGGCTTCCATTTGTGACCATTTTTGATGCAATTGGGTGAGAAAGTGGGTCTATTTCAGCCGCTTTGCAGAGGGATGTTTTTTTGAAAATGGCTTCTTTGACTGGAGTGATCCACACCTTGTTTTAGGGGTGTTCAACTGAGAATGAGTATATCTCAAAAATTCAATGGTCACCCTACCATAAATTGAAAAGAAAATGAAAGGTGACATGTTGGTCATCATTTTTCTGTGTAACTTGAACAGCTGTGAGAGTTCTGTATATTTTTAAATGATTTTTGAAGTTTGATGATTTATCACTGTTGTCTATGGGAGTTTATTTACTTGGGTGCAACCCTATGGTCAATGCAGCAAACAATGCACACAGTCCATTTTGTTCTTGCTCTGATACTTAATGTTTTTTGTCATTGGAAAATGAGAGGACTTTTTCAGATTTTCAAACTAATGTGCACCAGCGAAAGTCTCAAATCACGCGTCGGCAGAAAGGCTACACGAGTTTCTTGTAATGGGAGACTTTTGACTAACCATCGTTAATCTCAAGAGGGCGCTCTACACGGTTCTCGGGAAACGCGTGTCGTGTTGCTTTAGTGCGCTATTATTCGTCGTAAACACAACCGGCGTAAAATAAACGTATGAAAATACCTGGTACATACTGTGCAGTGCCCATTTTGTGGTGGCAGGGGAGAACATGAGTTCCTAAGAACAAACAAATGCAGAATTTGTGGAGATTTGCCATCAAAAGGGCAAGTTACAAACGATCATGGTGGCCGACGGCAAAGAGCATTATTGTTTTGTGCACAAAGTTTTAACTTTGGCAAGCGAGACCTAGCACATTTTTCCTCGCCAAACATAAGAATTTCACCTCACTTTGTATTTTCGGGCATTATACATGTAATTGGGGTGAGTGGCAATGTGAAGGTAAAGTTTAATTGTAAATGTCATAAAAGTTAATGTTCACAGCATTTTCCTGCGTCTTTTGGAGAGTTTTTGGACAATCGCCGTACTTAAAGCGTATACAAAAGTTTTCAGGAGACCATTTGTACAGTATGCTGCCCTCTATCGACAGCCCGCTCCAAAAGTCTCCCATTGCCTTGATTTTGCTGAAATTTTTGCTTTATAACCTGGAGTTCCTTACAAGTTAATTGTAGGCCCTACATTGTATATGGTTGATTTTATTCACATTTTCTGACTTGTCTTGGCTCTTTACAAAGTAGAAGAGTCAAAGTCAAACCCAGCAGGCCGAGCTAGAGATACTTTAAATAAGAAACCTGTAAAATCACACCCCTATTAAAGAAGTTGAGGTGTGTGTTTTTTCACATCTGTGCAATTTTCAAATCAGAAGGACTGATCGAATTAGTCCCGATATTTCTTCTTTCTCCACCATTTTACAGATTTTTGTTACTAATGCGAGCACCACACCATTAGAATAATACATGAACAATGCAATGTTAGACTGTGTCCCGGCCCAAATTATTTTCCTTTTTTACCTTAGAATGAATTTGTGGTGGGGGAGACTTCCCATTAAATAGAAATTCACCGTGCAAATTGAAAGGAATGATTTTGTGACATGTGACCAAGAGCCACCAATGAGATGGCAGGGATTTATGCCAGTATTGTATAATGTGTTATGGCCCGCCCCCAATAGGATTTTTAAGTGAGAAATTTGTTCAGCTGTTTCTATACAGTACTTTCCTAGGTAACACTTTCCTGCCATACAGTTATCATTCTAGAACTGTATAGTTAATTGTAAAAAGGGGATTGGGGCAAAATAAGTTACAATAATTTGGTTTTTGTAACAGGTAATTTTATTTTCTTTGGCTTTGTATTTTTAGAAGGTCAGCCAGTTCTAGTCAAGTATGACGTCATTTGGTGGCCAGCGTATGTGTCAACATCAACGTTTCAAGACGGTAGACAAAAAAAGACAAAGTGCATTTTCTTCGATGAAGAAGGAGAGTAAGTAAAAAAAAATTTGAAATTAGAACTGAAATATACATATTGCCTTTTGAGTTACGTCCAAACTAAAGTCTACTAGTCTGCACCAATTATTTGTTTACAAGGTAGAATAACTTAGAGTTTTAGTCCAAACCTTGTGACGGGTTAATTTTCAGTGTTGAGAATGTTTACTGGAAGTTGGAACCTTTTTACAACATGAAATTTCATTTACAGAATATCTACGTATTTTGTGCATGGTTGCCCCCCAAACCTCTACAAAGAGATCTATTTTGTACATTAATATGTGTTATAGGATGGAAGTTCGTGGAAGTAAAATAAAGCATTTTACCAGCCCAGAAGACCCTCTTCTAGAAACAGGGAAAGGTACTCATTGGCAGTTATCCATATAATTTGTTCACAATTCATTGAACAGAGTTGGGTATTTTCATTAATTGGCATTTAATCAATTAATTAAATTCATTCACTTTCTGTTTTGTGTTATTTGTTGACATCTTTTTAATCAGCCCAATTTGTCTTTGAAATTAGCTCATGTACATCAAGTATTTCTTACTAACAACAGTTGGCAACTTCGATTGAAGTTTGATGCTTTTTTAATGCTTAAAAATGTACATGGAAGGTGGAAATGAGGCCTTTTCACACGATGCTAAAAAAACTCTCAACCATTGAGAAATTCTCTCATGGTTGCGAAATCTAACAAAAGTGTAATCGTGTGAAAGGACACCAATGCATGAGAGTGACCGACGTCCCTGGTGAATCCTTGAGAAATTTTGACCGAGGTCAAGACCTACGTCAACATTTCTCAAGGGTCCCTTGCGAAGTGCTTTGCACTGGCATGCGTGTTACCTTTGTTACATGGCATTTGCAGACCACACGCTTTACAGGCAACCTCATCGTCGTGTTGGTACTAGCAGCGTTTACATTCATAAAATGTATAGTTAAACCAATTACCCGCGAAATGGGTATTCGCATCTCAAGGGAGGCTTGCGAAATGTTACACTGTGCCGTGTGAAAGGACGCAAACGCGGCCAGAGTGAAACCGTTTTGTAAGATTTTGCAACCATGAGAGAATTTCTCAATGGTTTCGAGTTTTTTTAGCGTCGTGTGAAAAGGCCTTTAGACTATTCATTTAACATGTTTAAAGGCATGATACCCAAAACAAATATTTTCAGTTTTCATGTGAATGCTGATTAGTTATGAATAATAACCAGTACTAATCTTCCTGAGAAATATTTCTGTCTGACATGCTGTCACCTTTTATAGTGAATATATGTTTACTGTAATGAAATTATCAATTACCATTTGTTGCACCCATCATAAGGTGACCATATTTTGTTGAGATGATCCGGGGACAGTGATCCGTGTCCTGGGGGAGGGGTATAATTTTGAAAAATGTTTGAATCCAGATGGTGCCTACATGCAAAATGGTGGCATCTGTGGACATTTTGTCCAGTTGACATGAGTGGGTTACATACATGTGCATGTCTTAGGCAGTTATCTTCGCATACTTCTCTGAAGAATGGATCTTCTTCAGCACAGCATTTGTGTTCAGTTTTTTTAATTTTATTTAGGACAATTAGAATTTTCGGGGCATTTCGTCGAATCAGGTACATTTTCAGGGAAAATTTTTCATCGGGGACGTCTGGTCACCTTAACCCATCAGCATGATCAGTAGGTTGTGAATGTACTACATGCTTCATGTTTTGATTGTATTAGTGTACAAAAGAAATATCGCTCATATACTTGTTAGCTTTAGGATTGTTCCTACACAAAAGCATTTGAAATAGATTCTTAGTGTTGTTTCCGCACAATCAGCCGCACGGCGTACAGTATATGCTACAGCATGCACACAAATTGACAAAGTAATATTTAAAGTCGGCGTATAAGCCGCACCATCAAAAAAGCCGTACAGAACCCAGTCTCCGAAATCAAAATTCCAAAAATATATCCATGCATGTTTTATTTTGTATGAGCAAAAAAAAAAAAATTAATAAATAAATAAAAAATGGTCAAATACTGTAATAAAGTCCTCTGAGCTTTGAATTTGATTATAATTTTCAGCGTACAATACAGTTGTCGAAGCGACATTCACTTGCTCTGTGGTCGAAATCAATGGTTGGCGCGCGGCATTGTAGTTTCCAGTGCTAGCTGGTGTGGCTGCATGGCTCATCAGCTTCAAGCAAGTTGTGTGATCGACGTCATCCACTAAGGGATTAAACTTGTTCACAAGTCAATGTATCAATTTTGTATATGTCAAAACAACTGCGGTATCACTACAATATAAATCCAAGAAAGTGGTCATTAACATCCAAACGTTTCTGCCTTATACTCATAGACTGTCTTTGTCTGAACCATTACATGTACAGCCCGGGCAAATTGGGATTTTTCCAAATTTGTAGCTCTTGAACAGACTTCTAATCACAGCATGTTGTGTCTGAAGTCCATCAAGTGTATGCATACACACTGCACTGCACTGAGCACGTTCCATGTGCTATATCCAGCTGGTTGGCATGGTATGGGTAGCACAATCAGTTATCTATTGAGCTAGGTGATTGCACTCCTTCACAGATTTGTGGTTTTAATATTCGTCAGTTCATGTGGGTATAATTTAATGTTCCAAACTGATTTTTATTACACTGCAACAGATTTTTTCCTACAGTGGTCTCTGTATAAGCCGCACTGCGTTAAGCCGTAGGGACATTTTTGCATATGAATATCAACATACAAGCCGTGGCGTATTGTGTGGAAATTACACTACACTGGTGAGAAGTGGCCTGTTCTTAATGCCACTGCTGTATAGTTTCACTAGTCTACTTCACTCATCTTACCTGTAGAGCCACTTCTTTTGCATATTTCCCTTGACCATCAGGTATTCGCGCTAAGAGTTTGATACAACAGCGCCCCCTATTGACCTACCCACATTGCCCACATGTACATGTATGCCGTGTAGGCAGAATTCTTAGTGTATCTTCGTGTGGAGTTTTTTTATTGAAAGGTGAACAAAGAAAAATTGACTGACTCTGGATTCGAACCAGTAACCTCCTGAATACCGTACAGGCGCTCTGAGCTATCCAGCCCTACATTGGTGGTGTCCCTAATAGTCAATTATCTTTGGGCTTTGGGTTTACCCGTATCTTTGGATTTGATCTGTTGCTCGGCAGTCCCGTGGGCCCAGGCCGCACCAGATTCATCTTTGGAAACCTTGCGGGGCTGTCCGTCGAAAAAGAAGGGCAAGAAGAAGGAGAATGCGGACCGGAGATCCGCACTCATCTCGCCGGTCCCACCGCAGCAAACGCTGCAAGGGCAAGGACTTGGTTTCACAGGGCGAATTTTTGCAAGCCTTTCAATCGATCTCAGCATCATTATTGGCCCCTTCTTCCTCTCGTCAGACGGCCACCGTTGATTGGCAGGCTGATCCCATGTACCACGCTCAGATCCCCCACGATCGTTGGTCACGATTGGGTGTCTCAGGGACAAAGGAGCTTACCGCACACTGTTTGCCGCGCTGTGGAGTTCCCTCCAGCTTTGAGCTTACACCCATCATTGTCAATTGTCTCTGAAGAGATCATTCAGCATCTAAGGCCCACACTACTGGGCAGCCTTTGCCTACTGCTGCCCGGGATTATCCCTGTTCATCACAGTATTCTCATCCCTTGGAGGATTCGTCTGATGAAGAGGGTGTGGCCCAGCTACAGCGGCGGTCCATTTCAGAGGCCAATCTTTGTCTTGAACAAAGGGACATGATACAGGTGTTACAGTTCCCGCCCGAGGAGGAGCCTCCCCTGCCGGACCACAGGTTATTTGGGTGCAGGATCGACAGGCCCAGCGTTGACTGGTGACAAGATTTTTACTTGCAATCCCGCTGGACCAGGTGTGTGTCAGGCGTGTGTCGGGCATGGCATCTGATTCTAAACTTAATACCCCTCAACAGATTCATTCAACCTCGTCGCTTCCATTTGTGTATGCTCAAAATTATCCTTGAGCCCATCCGGACACCAGCATGGGGAGCAAGCCTAGATCTGATGGATGCATACCTTCACGTTCCTATTAGACTGGGTCACTGGAAGCTCTGCTTTTTCAATACCAGAACTTCTGTTACGAGTTCATGGCACTCCCATTTGACCTCTCTACCTCTCCTCTCCTGCTCTCACAAACATTAATTCCTCTTTAGAAACGGTTATGTTTCCATCATACTGGAAGAGGAAGCTGTTATTACCCCTTTGATCAAAAAGGATAACTTAAACCCTGCTGAATATCACAATAATCGGCCTATTAGTATAACCTGAAATACATTTCCAAATTAACTGAAAGAGTTGTGTTTAATCAGCTTCACAATCATATGACTACTCATGCATTGTATCCTTCTATGCAGTCTGCAAACAGGAAGAATCATAGCACAGAGACAGCTCTGCTGAAAGTACAAAATGACATCCTGATGAATATGAATTCCCAACAGGTTACTTTGTTAGTACTTTTAGACCTCAGTGCCGCATTCGACACTGTTGATCATGCCATCTTACTAGATCGACTTCAGTCTAGAATCGGAATATCTGGTACTGTTTTGGATTGGTTCCATTCGTACTTAAATGGGAGGGGTCAACGTGTTATATTCTGTGGTGCTGTGTCTGACAAATTTCATGATAATAGCGCTCCGCACTAATGACGTCACAAAATCCCCGGCTGTCAGACAAACATTGTCTCACACGCGTAGTGTACATGGACGCGCACACGCACACACGTGCATGGTTGCAATGTTTGTCTGAGATCCGGTGCTATTTTTAGCGTAAGTGCGGAGCGTTATTATGGTGTCCCACAGGGTTCTTGTTTGGGACCGTTACTTTTTATCATATACTCTTCTAAATTGTTTGAAATTGTTGAGCATCATTTTCCAAATATTCACTGTTATGCAGACAACACTCAGCTGTATTTATCATTTAATCCTTGTAGTGTTGCTAATCAACAACAGGCCATATACAAGATGGAGGAATGTATACGTACGTCATATACGTCAATGGATGATTCAGGATAGATTAATGATAAATGATTCAAAAACTGAGTTTATGTTTATCGGTACCCAACAGCAGTTTTCTAAAATATCCAAATTAAATTTAAATGTCGGCAGCGTCAATATTTCTCCATCTGTGTATGCAAGGAATCTTGGTACCATGTTTGACTCTAAGCTAACTATGGCTAAACATATTAGTAATGTTTGTAAAGCGGGACTTTTCCACATTCATAATATTAGGAGAACACATAAATACTTAACTTCTACAAATCTTAATGTTTTAATACATGCTTTTGTCACGAGTTGTTTTGACTATTACAATAGCTTATTTTATGGTTTACCGAATTCGCAACTCATTAAGTTACTGAGAGTTCAGAATACAGCAGCCCGACTTATAACCGGTGCTACTAGATGGAACCACATGACACCTATTCTTTGCCAGTTGCACTGGCTACCTGTTTCTTTTAGGATTCAAATAAAATTACTCCTCTTGACATTTAAAGCTATCCATGGTATGGGACCACAATACCTTACTGATTTGTTAAACATCAAAACAAATTCTAACTATTCATTGAGATCAAACAACACTATATTACTAAACTATCCTAAAGGTAAAACAGCAAACAAACTCAGACAGCAGGCTTTTAGTGTAGCATATCCTACCTTGTGGAATTCATTACCAGTTACAATCTGTCAAATTTCATCTTTGGATAATTTTAAAACTCAAGTTAAGACACACTTGTTTAGAGCTGCCTTTCAGAAGTAGTCGGGTTTTATCATGTTTTATTATTAGGTTTTCACGTCTTGTAGTATTGTCATTTTATGTATTTTACATGTAACGAATTTTAATTTGTTTTATGTTTTAATTAAATGTTTAGTATTAATGTACACCTATTGTGATTTTTTAAGCTCAATCTGTATTTTTAATCTTGTACTGTGCTCTTGAACAGGCTGTGCCTGGAAAGAGCGCAATATAAGTACAATAAATTATTATTATTATTATTATTATTATAGTCTTTACCGGAAATGTGGAGTTGATCGGGGCCGCACCGCGTCGGCAGGGCATGATTTTATTCATGTACCTCGAGGAGTGGCTCATCATAGGACAGCCTCGCGAGGCCACAGTGGCAGCACTCAACATTACCTGGAGTAAGGTTGAATTTATCAACCAGGTTTTTCATCAGTACGGAGAAGTCCCACCCGTGCCCCTTCCTGGGGGCATCACTCGATCTGCGGAGAAGGCTGGCCCGGCCCACATGGCCCCTTATGGCCAGTCTGGTAGATGTACTTTCTGCAGGCTGCGGATGCGTTCCTTCCAGCTGCACCTGCTCTCCCACTACCGGCCAAGGCTTCACCACTTGGCTTGAACCATCTTGTGCCGGTCACACCTTGGCTGCTACCGCACCTCCGATGGTGGTTGGACGGCCCAAACACCATGTCGGGCCGTGCCTTTCGCAGACCTCAACCATCACTGACTGTCTCGACAGACATGTCACTTTCAGGCTTGGGGCCACCCTTCCTCTCATGCAAGTTGCAGGCCGGTGGGGCCCCGAACATCGCTCAAGTCGCGTCAATATGCTTGAAATGTTGGCAGTCTCCAATGCTCTCCAGTGGTTTCGGGCCTCAGTGACTGGTCGATCTGTCCTGATTCAATGCGACTGCATGGCCGTGGTGCCTTAATACCATCAACTGCCAGCCGTGCGGTCCGCCCAGCTGTGTGCACTCACATGGACCATCTTCCATTAGTGCATGTGCCACAGTGTGGCGCTTTTCAGCGGCTTACCTCCCCAGGAGAGGTGAACGTCACTGCCGATGCCCTCTCGAGAGAGGATCCGGCCGACAGAGTGGTCTCTGCACCCATAGGTTTTTTAGACCTTCTTCTGGCTAATAGATTGGCCTCATGTCAATCTATGTGCATCACAAAACAACCACCAGCTGCCGGTCTACTGCACGAGGGTCCCCGATCCCCGGGCATGGCAGACGGATGGGCTGGTGATGCAGTGGGATGGGCTGCTGGCTTATGCCTTCCCCCGTTTTTCCCACATCCCTCGCGTGGTGGCCAAGCTAGAACAGGAGGATTGTGAAGTCCTCCTCATTAGCTCCATTCTGGCCCCGCCAACCCTGGTTTCCAAGGCTAACCAGGCTCCTAGTGCCTGATTACGATAGCAGATTACATCATTTTTTCAAATGGTGCCGAAACTGATCTTTGCATCCCACAATACTAGGGGAGGTAGGGGAGGTTTCAGATTTTCAGGTATACCTGGTCAAAAGCAATCTTGCAGCCTCCACGATTAGGAATTATCGTTCGGCCATAGTGGCTGTTCTCAGAGGCTTCCTGGATGGGTCCTCTGTGTCAGATAATAAGGCTCTTCACCAGTTGCTCAGGGGGTGTTTGCCTCATGCCCCTGACGCACAGACTTATTCTTGCTTGGGACCTATTCAGCATGCTGGCCACGCTTTCAAGGTCCCCATTCGAGCTCTGAGGTAGTTCTACCAGGTTGCATCTGTCAATGAGGGTGGCCTTCTTGTTGATCTTGGCTACATCCAGGCGTCATAGCGAAATTCATTCCATTACGATAGAGGGAAGCCACATCCAATTTGAACCAGGAGGTGTCCGCCTTATCCCGAGGGTGGGGTTCTTTGACCAAGAATCAGTTGGATTCATTCTCGCCTCCGGACATCTTTGTCCCGGACATCAAACCCTTCTCGCCCGTGCCGGACTACAAATTGTGGTGTCTGGTCAGGGCTCGTATTAGGGGTATATCGACCGAACCAGGCCGCTCAGAGCCACCTGTTCCCGACTATTTATCTCATCAACCCGCCGTATGGACCAGCTTCTCGCGACATGTTTGCTTGTTGGCTAGTCTCGGCTATACACTCTTCTGCACTTGTACCACCAGCAGGAGCCGCTTGGTTCAGCCAGGCGCATGATATCAGAGCGGCGTCCACTTACGGTGGACCATGTCCTACCTCCATGGGTGAGCCTTCTTTGGGGGTACCTCTTTTGGTGATATCATCCAGGCAGCTTACTGGAAGACCCCGAACACCTCCTCGGAAGTACTACCTGAAGGACGTTCTCCGGGCAGAGGGCAGAACAGGGAGAGCAGTGAAGGAGATGGCTTCCAGAGCCACATCCCAGGACCCGCTCTCCCAGGGACTTCATAGAAATAGGCTAGTTCCCCCCTTTGTTCTAGCACTTTCTTTGGAACCTGTATATACAGGAGAAATTAGATTGTTTTAACCAGTGGGCCTTGTCAAATAGCATGAAACTTAATCTTTCGAAGTGCAATTTTATGTACATTAATTTTGGGCAATCCGCGTCTGATCCACCTACCTTGTTAATCAGTAACTCACCAATCAATATAACTGACTGTTAAAATATTCTTGGTGTTCTAGTTCAGGATAACTTAAAATGGCTGACCAAATTGATGCTTTGTGCAAAGCATTTAGCCGTAGACTGTTTTACTTGCGTCAACTGAAACGTTGTGGGATTCCCATTTCTGATTTAATCACTGTGTATGTTCAATATGTTAGACCAACCTTGGAGTATGCTACTCCTCTCTGGCATCCTGGTTTGTCAAAAAAACAAGTAGAATGCCTTGAACAATTACAACATAAGGCTCTGCGCATAATTCTGTCTTATGAATATTGTGCTAACCACCATTTCAGTGAAATATACTCGCAATTTAACGTTCCCCCTCTGTCCCAACGTAGAGAGCAGTTGTGTTCTAATTTTGGCAAATCCATTCTTCACTCCCCAAAATACAGACAATGGCTTCCTCCTACTAGAAACAATGGCTTGAGGAATAATACTTAAGCATTCCCAGATGCAGGACAAAGCGGTGTAAAGGTAGTGCAATCCCTTATTTAACAGAGGTGATAAACAAAGAACTTTTTCACAGTATACCTTAAGCCCTCATGACCTTTTATGTATAATGTGTGTTTTAATTGATTTCTTAATTGTTTGATCTTACTCTGGTATTTTATCTACCATTCTTATATAAACTTTTAATCCGTTGAACATACTTGGTTTTTTTTTAGTTTCTTTGACTTTTTATTATATGCCTTTGTAATTGTTATTGTTTTAATGTAATAATTGTAAATCAAACTGTAATTCAGCTTCTGGCTGCGAGAGTTTGGTAAATAAACCATAAATAATAATAATATACATCTATCATTCGATATGTCATTACATGGGTTTACTAACCATATTCTTCGAATATTAGTACGACGGGCACTGATACAACCCGATGTGAATACCTCCTGGCGGGTTCGTGATCAGTTGCTCCTTGCTAAGCCTGTTGCTTCGTGGGATTTCTTAAGATTACATGTCTTGGCTGGTTTTCCTTGCCCTGCCCTCAGGTGGGCACGCAAGTCATACCAGGGGTTGCCTTTAAGTGCCCCTTACTGTATACAATAGCATATCGCATACCCGCCGCCTAACGCTGGTGCCAATCTATGCATAAGTAGTGGCTCTACAGGTAAGATGAGTGAAGTAGACTCCCCCCCACAGAAGTGTGGTAGGGGTCTACGAACGAGTACTTACCTGTAGAGCATCCCCCCTCCTCCCCACTAGTCTCGAAGTATGGGCATGCCGTCCTGAGTTCAACTGAGAAAAGAGGACGCCTACGTGGCATACATGCCGCGGGGCACTGTGGGTAGGTCAATAGGGGCGCTGTTGTATCAAACTCTAAGCGTGAATACCTGACAGTCTAGGGAAATATGCACAAGTAGTGGCTCTACAGGTAAGCAATTCTGTGGGGGGGGGGGAATTTTACCTTTGGTTTCAACATTGTTGAATTCAAAGCTATCATTTTGCTCTCACTTTCATTGATGTTTTTGTTTAAAGAGCTTCCTTGCATGCTGTTCATTAGTTGTGACTTTCACAATAAAGTATTGATTGCTTAGTTATTTGACATGTTTGGTTTGAGTTTCAGAAAAAATGCCCAACAGCTCATTAAAAGAAACTTACATTTCCACCAACAGCTTACATCAAGAAGAAGGTCCCAAGGCACTTGGAAAAATACCTCGTGGATATTGATAAGGCAAATCAGCTTTTCAAGGAAAATGATGCACAAGATCATCCATTACCAGTTGAGGTTCCAGGGACTTCTTGTGAAGATGAATTGGCTCCAGAGGTACAGGGTGATGGTTCATCAAGTAGCAGCAAGCAAGTTCATCATACTAAAAGGAATAAACGAGTGAAGTTTTCTCAGAAGCCTGTTGACCAGGGAGCTCGTCCAAAACGAGTTTTATCGGCCAAGGCTGCTTCTTCACGTGAGGGTGACCGTGTTGCTGATTCATATGAAAAGATGCCAGATTCTGTTTGTGATTCACACGATTGCCTGTCAGCATGTCAGGTTCCAGCAACTGTGACTCAAAGTGAAGATAAAGTGGCTTCAGGGGTGGTTTATACATGTAAGAAACAGGGTGGTTCATCAAGTAGCCAGCAAGCTCATACTATAACGAGGGATAAACAAGTGAAAGCTTTTGGGCAGGGAGCTCGTCGAAAGCGGGCTTTATCGGCTTGTGTTGACCTTGTTGCTGAATTAGATGAAAAGATGCAAGATGGTACTGAAGTCCCAGCAGATTCTGAATGTGATTCACACGATTGCCTGTCAGCTTGTCAGGTTCCAGCTTCTGTGACTCAAAGTGAAGATAAAGTGGCTCCGGGGGTGGTTGATACATGTAAGAAACAGGGTGGTTCATCAAGTAGCAGCAAGCAAGTTCATCACACTAAAAGGAATAAACGAGTGAAGTTTTCTCAGAAGCCTGTTGACCAGGGAGCTCGTCCAAAACGAGTTTTATCGGCCAAGGCTGCTTCTTCACGTGAGGGTGACCGTGTTGCTGATTCATATGAAAAGATGCCAGATTCTGTTTGTGATTCACACTATTGCCTGTCAGCATGTCAGGTTCCAGCAACTGTGACTCAAAGTGAAGATAAAGTGGCTTCAGGGGTGGTTTATACATGTAAGAAACAGGGTGGTTCATCAAGTAGCCAGCAAGCTCATACTATAACGAGGGATAAACAAGTGAAGGCTTTTGGGCAGGGAGCTCGTCGAAAGCGGGCTTTATCGGCTTGTGTTGACCTTGTTGCTGAATTAGATGAAAAGATGCAAGATGGTACTGAAGTCCCAGCAGATTCTGAATGTGATTCACACGATTGCCTGTCAGCTTGTCAGGTTCCAGCTTCTGTGACTCAAAGTGAAGATAAAGTGGCTCCGGGGGTGGTTGATACATGTAAGAAACAGGGTGGTTCATCAAGTAGCAGCAAGCAAGTTCATCATACTAAAAGGAATAAACGAGTGAAGTTTTCTCAGAAGCCTGTTGACCAGGGAGCTCGTACAAAACGAGTTTTATCGGCCAAGGCTGCTTCTTCACGTGAGGGTGACCGTGTTGCTGATTCATATGAAAAGATGCCAGATTCTGTTTGTGATTCACACGATTGCCTGTCAGCTTGTCAGGTTCCAGCAACTGTGACTCAAAGTGAAGATAAAGTTGCTCGTCAAGGGGTGGTTGATAAGAAACAGTGTGGTTCATCAAGTAGCCAGCAAGCTCATACTTTAACGAGGGATAAACAAGTGAAGTTGTCTCAGAAGGCTTTTGGGCAGGGAGCTCGTCGAAAGCGGGCTTTATCGGCTTGTGTTGACCTTGTTGCTGAATTAGATGAAAAGATGCTAGATGGTACTGAAGTCCCAGCAGATTCTGAATGTGATTCACACGATTGCCTGTCAGCATGTCAGGTTCCAGCAACTGTGACTCAAAGTGAAGATAAAGTGGCTCCGGGGGTGGTTGATACATGTAAGAAACAGGGTGGTTCATCAAGTAGCCAGCAAGCTCATACTATAACGAGGGATAAACAAGTGAAGTTTTCTCAGAAGGCTTTTGGGCGGGGAGCTCGTCGAAAGCGGGCTTTATCGGCTTGTGTTGACCTTGTTGCTGAATTAGATGAAAAGATGCTAGTTGTCCCAGATTCTGACTGTGATTGTGATTCACAGGATTGCCAGCCAGCATGTCAGGTTCCAGCAACTGTGACTCAAAGTGAAGATAAAGTGGCTCCAAAGGTGGTTGATAAGAAACAGTGTGGTTCATCAAGTAGCCAGCAAGCTCATACTATAACGGGGGATAAACAAGTGAAGTTGTCTCAGGCTTTTGGGCAGGGAGCTCGTCGAAAGCGGGCTTTATCGGCTTGTGTTGACCTTGTTGCTGAATTAGATGAAAAGATGCAAGATGGTACTGAAGTCCCAGCAGATTCTGAATGTGATTCACACGATTGCCTGTCAGCATGTCAGGTTCCAGCAACTGTGACTCAAAGTGAAGATAAAGTGGCTCCGGGGGTGGTTGATACATGTAAGAAACAGGGTGGTTCATCAAGTAGCCAGCAAGCTCATACTATAACGAGGGATAAACAAGTGAAGTTTTCTCAGAAGGCTTTTGGGCGGGGAGCTCGTCGAAAGCGGGCTTTATCGGCTTGTGTTGACCTTGTTGCTGAATTAGATGAAAAGATGCTAGTTGTCCCAGATTCTGACTGTGATTGTGATTCACAGGATTGCCAGCCAGCATGTCAGGTTCCAGCAACTGTGACTCAAAGTGAAGATAAAGTGGCTCCAGAGGTGGTTGATAAGAAACAGTGTGGTTCATCAAGTAGCCAGCAAGCTCATACTATAACGGGGGATAAACAAGTGAAGTTGTCTCAGGCTTTTGGGCAGGGAGCTCGTCGAAAGCGGGCTTTATCGGCTTGTGTTGACCTTGTTGCTGAATTAGATGAAAAGATGCTAGATGGTGCTGAAGTCCCAGCAGATTCTGAATGTGATTCACACGATTGCCTGTCAGCATGTCAGGTTCCAGCAACTGTGACTCAAAGTGAAGATAAAGTGGCTCCGGGGGTGGTTGATACATGTAAGAAACAGGGTGGTTCATCAAGTAGCCAGCAAGCTCATACTATAACGAGGGATAAACAAGTGAAGTTTTCTCAGAAGGCTTTTGGGCGGGGAGCTCGTCGAAAGTGGGCTTTATCGGCTTGTGTTGACCTTGTTGCTGAATTAGATGAAAAGATGCTAGTTGTCCCAGATCCTGACTGTGATTGTGATTCACAGGATTGCCAGCCAGCATGTCAGGTTCCAGCAACTGTGACTCAAAGTGAAGATAAAGTGGCTCCAGAGGTGGTTGATAAGAAACAGTGTGGTTCATCAAGTAGCCAGCAAGCTCATACTATAACGGGGGATAAACAAGTGAAGTTGTCTCGGGCTTTTGGGCAGGGAGCTCGTCGAAAGCGGGCTTTATCGGCTTGTGTTGACCTTGTTGCTGAATTAGATGAAAAGATGCTAGATGGTGCTGAAGTCCCAGCAGATTCTGAATGTGATTCACACGATTGCCTGTCAGCATGTCAGGTTCCAGCAACTGTGACTCAAAGTGAAGATAAAGTGGCTCGTCAAGGGGTGGTTGATAAGAAACAGTGTGGTTCATCAAGTAGCCAGCAAGCTCATACTATAACGAGGGATAAACAAGTAAAGTTGTCTCAGAAGGCTTTTGGGCAGGGAGCTCGTCGAAAGCGGGCTTTATCGGCTTGTGTTGACCTTGTTGCTGGATTAGATGAAAAGATGCTAGATGGTACTGAAGTCTCAGCAGATTCTGAATGTGATTCACACGATTGTACTGAATTTGTTCCAGATTCAAATCATGATGCACAAGATCTGTCCAACCTTATTTTAAGTGAAAGCATGCTTAGAGAAAAAAGAGTGTCCGATAAGAAGTATCAGAATGCAGCTGTAACACCTAATATTGGTTCTTGTGTAGAAGATGAAGAAAAAGTTGATCAAACAGATGATTCTTCCTCACATGATCCATGTGAAAGTTGCGTTAGGTCAAGACCCAAAAAAACACAGAAGAGCTTCCGAAGAAGGGCTCCAACAATTGCTGTCGTTTGTGGTTCATCAAGTGAAGACTCTCTGCCTGATCTTGAAAATGAGTCTGACACATCAGTAGTGTTCTCCTCTGTAAACACTGAAAGGCACACTCAAAGCGAGGACGAAGAAAGTCCTAATGAAGATGAAATTGAACGAGACATTGTTAATGATGCCATTTATGTTCAACGAGTTACCTTTTCCCAGACGACGACAAATGGATTGAAGTCTCTATCACGGAAATACAATTCATATCATTTTTGTCCATTTTGCCCAGTTGGCAAAAATGAATATTCAAACTTTTCCCACCATCTTGAGGGGAGCGCTCATGGTGATCAGCCTGAAGTTAAGGCCATAAGGAATCTAGAGCCTAGTAATCTTGACACAGACAAAGAAAAAACATACAAGCTCAAAGAAAGAAAGAGAAAAATAACTCTTTTGCGTTACCAGGGTGACCACATGCACAACTTGGGAGTGCTTGATAAGGGAAAAGGTAGAATTGTCATCGCGAGGAGGTTTCAGTCCGGCTGTTTTGATATTGCGAAATACGGACCATGTCCTAAATGCTTTGAATGGTTGATCTTTAAAATGATTGCTCGACACAACTGTCCTGCACGTACCGGTAATGGTTTTGAGACCACAGGAGCCTTATTGACACAATCTATGGTATTGTCTGGGAGGATCAGTGAAAAAGCTAGTCCACAACTGCTGAAGGAAGTCTTCACCATCATGCATTTTGATGAGGTTGGCTTGCTGGCAAGAGAGGATCCCCTCATTGTTTGCCTGGGTAATCAGAGTATGCAACGAAACGTAGGCAATCGTCTAATGCGTGGGAGCTATACCAGTGGGATAATGAGACTTGTGACCAACATGCTGCTTCAACTTCGAAACGCACCAGCTGAGCAGACAAAAGGCTCTAGTTCTGACAGTTTCATGTGGGACTTTATCAGACCTCAACATTTTGATAAGTGTGTCAGTGCAGCTCTGAGGACGGCATACCAAGATATGGAGGACATTGATGACCTAAAGGCACCATCAAATGCAATAAAGTTGGGCTTTGAGTTGAAGCGTTTGTGTAGTATCAAGTTGGGGTTGGCCATCAGAAGTAGGGATCAGAACACAAAGGAGGAATGTAGAGACTTCATGCAGTTGATGTCAAGTGAATGGGGCAACAAAGTCACAAAGTTGGCTCGAATTAACTTGGCAGAAAAGCAGTTTGAGATTGAACAGAAACTACCACTGCCTGAAGATCTGGTCAAGCTCAATGATTCCCTTAAGCAGGAGACTGAGTCCTTCGATCTCAATGACAGGTCTGCATCAAACTTCAGAGCAGCTGTGATCCTTGCAGAGACCAAGCTCATAGTTTATAACAGGCGACGATGTGGTGAAATACAAGCCTTAAGGTAAGCTATTAAAAAAAAAAAAAAATGAGAGTCTCAGTGAATTGCCATTAATTTGTATTGTGTAGAATCAATTAAATATATAATCAGTATGCTTCCATTGCAGAAATCCTTCTAAATAGGGATTTATTCAAGGCATAAAAAGGACAAACACTGCAATTTCCTATTTTTTAATCCAGTCATAGCCTTTGCAGTTATGTATTATCTGTTTGTTCCTATATCAAAAACATGTACCACAACGTTATGAACAGTCTAGCAATGCGGTTAGTATTCTAGCTTTCCTATGCTTTAGCTAATAGACTAATCCCAAATCCATGATATTAGTACAGATCTGCACATTTCCAAGTTTGAAAACCAGAATCTTTGTGCAGTGTAAGCAAGCTGAACATGATTTATTCATACACAAATAAATGTGTTGAATAGCACTCCACTTGTTTAGCACTGAGAGCCTGGATTTCAACCTGGAAAGGGCTCAGATCAGGCCAATGTCATATTTGTCTATTCACTGGCTTAATAGTACTTCAAAGATGGTGTTTCAGATAACACTGCCCCCAGTGTTTCAGATGCCCCCAAAACTATGGAAAAAACTTGCTACATGTTTATGTCACGTTTAGCGTTTCTGGCTTTGGATTTTTAATAACCTACATTGATGTTGCAGGTGTGCATCATATGCTGGGCGCAAGCAAGGGTCAAGTGACATAGATCGAGAAATGACGAGAGAGCTCACAGAGTTCGAACAGCACCTGTTGCAATCACAGGAGGTGATAATCACACGAGGCAAAGTAAGTACTTTGGTGTGATTTTCTCTCTTTATGCTCTTTTGTCAGCCGATGAAATCAGAGCTAATTGAATCATGGTTTGGATTTTTCGGGGCGGAGAGGAATGTTGTAAACTGTGTGCAGGGCTCAGTGGACCCTTCCGGCCTGTCATTCATTGAAACTGTGCACATTGACCAATTGGATGACGCCTTTTAATCAGGTGACTCGGTCAAACTCGGTCACATGCGGTATGTAAAACACACACATGGGCGGGGCTTAAGAGCTAAGCTGGAATGGTCCATTGAGATTGGTGGTGTATATCAAAAAGCCCTCCACAATTCTCCCCAAACTCCAACATCCCTCTATGGTGCAATGACTGTCCAGTTCAGTTGGACAAAATTGGTCACACGTCATCTTCAAACGGCAGCATTGAACATTCAGCAGGCCTCGCGCTAAAGGGTTACAAAATGAAGTTTTTTACTAGCGTGCAGGAAGTTTTACTATCCCTTACTAAATTTAACACAAGATTAATTATGACGCAACACAGCAGTCTTGTAGTTGTCAGACCAGGTGTTATATTTGGGAGAACAGGTTCTGTTTCCTTCAGTGTCCCACTCTGCTGCTGGTTATGTTAACGTGCCTGCACACGTTGCTGAAAAAGGGTGAAAACTGTGAGCTACATTTTTTACTAGTCGCTGGGCTAACAAAGTGGTGTGTTTTACTAGCCCATTGCGGGTTTTACTAGACAATGACCGCCAGGTTAGTTGGTAACAACGAGCCCTGATTGTGATTTAAAGTTCAAATACTTGTTTATTGCTTACCGTATTTGAAGGCTATGATTTTGGGTGCTACTTCTTTCAAAGTGTTTGTCAACAGGGTTAGAAAAAAATGCTGTTGTTTACTCCAGTGCCTTTAATTCATAGAACCTGCCTTTATGATTTCAGAATGGAAAGGGTGTGCCAATCATTGTTCCACAAGAGACCCAAGGCCTTCTGGAGTATTTGACTGATCCATCTGTTCGATGCGAGGCAGGAGTTAACCCAAACAATGTATATGTATTTGCTTCTACCCGTAAGTGTATTTTGAAAATCATGCTGTAAGCACTCTCCAATCCATGCCATAAGGCGTCTCAAGCCCTACAAACTTTTCTTGAGTTGGTTGGGTATTTTTTTTTAATAATATTAAATTAGATAAAAGTTTTAAAGACCTGCCTGTCATTATTAATAGATGTAATTCTCTACCAGTCTTAATCAAAATCTGAAATCACTTGTGAACTTTCTATTTTTGGCCTTCCTACAACATACAACAGCATTGTTTATCCTTTCCTTAAGATATCTGTGGCAAATTTTAAATGTCACAACCAAAATTTTAACAAATGTGCTTCATAACTAAATATATATATTGTTCTAAAAGTTAATTACACTGGTGCTTTTGAAAAATGTTCACAAATTCAGGTGGCCTTGGAGTTATAAGAGGCTATGAGAGCCTAACAACCATTTGCAGCAATGCAGGCCTGAAACAGCCACAGAAGATTACCAGTATTAATCTCCGGAAATACATGGCAACAGTTACACAGGCAAGTATAGGCTTTGTTGTTTACATGAATGTTTAGTTCAGTGGGAGAGATTGTTTCCCCTTTACCGACGTGTTATATGAAGCACGTCATGAATACTCATATCAGTGCTTCAGAGCCCATGGGAAAAGATTCGCAGGCTTACTCAAGCGATAATAGTGCAGACAGCCCAAGCTTGCTGGGGTTGGCTGACTGATTCAATCCAGTGAAGCAGCATGTACATGTACCACATAATCAAATCTTAATAATCAATGTTTAGGTAATTATAAGAATGATTGTTGTCCCACCAAAACCATTATTGATGGCCAAAGTCTTCTTAAAGTTTATGAAGTGTATTGATTCATAATGATATTCTCTAATAGAAACAAATAGTGAGACATTTTTGACACAGTATTTGATTGCAATTGGTGTTTTGTGACATTGATTTGGGAATTCATGACCGAACAGTATGTATGGTAGCATATAAAAAACTGTAATCAGGCTTGGTCTAAGAAGCTCGACCAGGCCTTGCCGAAGGATATCAATTCAAAATGGCGACGATCGTGTAGCACCAGTGCGAAAATTACGTGTAAAGGTAAGAATGACCAAAAAAATAGATGAAGACAAGATTGAAATCATTCGAATAATATATCATTGGGAAGATGGGAGACTAAGGAACATCTGTGTATTCAATAAAGTGTGCGCAATATAATGACAAGAGGGTGCGCACCAGAGCCGAACATATCCCTCCTAAATTAGGCGGCTGGATGTGTGGCTAAGGATGGAGCGGCTTGAGCGAAAATTTGTGCCACACTATTGGGGCTAGCCGAGGCCCGGGTTTAGGGGCTATTGTAATCTTATTAGTGTTAACCTGGTACTTACAGCTCATCAATCTGCCCTGTTTGCATTCCTCTTACCACTAGCTGGGCTAGGCCTTCAAGAATCCAAACTTTACTTGCTGGTATTGTAGGTAACCCTCTGTTATTAAAAGATGAGGATGCACAATAGGTGGGATATGGTCCCAAAAGCTGGCTGGCTGGGATTTCTCAAAAAATTGGCGAGACCAATTTATTCAGAGTGGTCTCTAAAAAATCCTTGCATTTCTGTTCAATGCTAGTAACTGCCTGCTCCTATTCAACAGGTCCTTAATCTCAAGCCATCAGAATTGAGCTGGGTGTGTGATCACCTAGGACACACGTGTAATGTTCATCTCGAACATTACCGTGCTCGCTCTGATGTTATTGAGCGAATTGAGGTGGCCAAGGTTCTTCTAATGCAAGACAAAGGGATGGTGAGGCATTTTGTGGGGAAGAAACTGTCGGAGATACAGTTTGCAGGTATGATATTTGCACAAGTGTAAGTGGATAATTCAACTCATGGAGATTGCTCACATCTTGTGAGGGTGCTGCATCTGCTGTATTATTTACAGTTTACTATATTTTGGAATTATCTGCATATTTTAAGTTATTTCAGTATAGATTGTGTCAAACTATAAAATGTACTCACATGAAGTAGGGGTGAATTGCAGTTTGATTGATTTTCCAAATTGAAATGGCTTTCACCTTGTCATATCAGGAATAGTATTTTAAGTGTGTTCATCTGAAGATGCAGTTAATGTGTTTTTATTTACCGGTATAATGTGCTTTGATGCCATTTAAGGCATACATGTCCTTTACCAAGACAAGTACCAACAGTTTAGTTACATGTTATGATTTATATCTTTACCACATTATTTTTGTTTTAGATATTATCTGTCGGAACACTCCCCAGTCAAGCTCTTCGGAGTACCCCAAGTGCCCTACAGGGGACCCCAAGTGCTCTACAGAGAACCCCAGGTGGCCTTTAGAGGACCCCAGGCCTGATCACCCTACAAACGTTGGAGATGTCATGCCAGACCTATATGACAAAATACAAGAGGACGATGACTCATGGGAAGAAACTGGAGGTAATTGTGGTAACACTTATTTAACTGGTTGACCCCTAGCTGGTGTGTGTTCAGATAAGTGCAGCTAACAATACTTCTGATTTTTAGTCAGACCTGTACATGTAAATTCACTTTACACACAGGCTGTTGAGGCCCCGGGGCACTAACCACTCATTACCATGAGACTGAAAGGTGCCCTCAGGTCAACCTGCAATTCGGTTGCCCTGCAGTGGAACCATATCCATTAAGCAGAAAAGTCATGATCAGGTCATAAAACTTTAAAAATCATTCAACGGCTGTGGAATAAGCTGTATGGCATGATTTTGCCACACACTGATTGGCTGACAGTAACATGTGTGCCAGCTACCACACGTGATGCACCTCACAATGAGCTCCCACACAGGTGGACTTTGTTGATTCCTGCAGGTCGGGAAGAACAAGTTCAAATTGTTCTACTCTTGCAACTTATGAATTTTTCAAATGGCAACTGATACCAACCCATTTTCACATGTTATCTGACATTTGAACGTTGATGGCTATGAAGTGTCCAGTGGCACACATGCAAAAAGAAAACACTTGAACCATGTTGATTGAATGGGGTTCAGTTTTGTGGGCTATTTTGACTGGCAGTTCAACTTCCTCTGACAAAAAGAGTACAGGGTTCCGCAGTTTTTATCTGTATTTTACTTTTCAGTGTGTCCAAAGAAAAGAAAGAAACCAAAGCATAGTAGAAGTCAGCGATGGACACCAGCTGAGGAGAAGGAGCTGAAGGTTATTTTCAGGAACTTTTTTAGGACAGGCGAGTGCCCTCGGCAGGCAGACTGCATGAAAGCCATTGAGTTAAGTCAACAAAAAGGGGGGTCGATCTGCAAGCGGACACGAGACAACATAAAGAAAAAAGTAAACAACATGATCCAAAAACTTAAAAAGTAACCCGGAAAAAGTTTCCCTCTTTGTTTCTGGGGTCCCCTGTTTGGCAAAATAAAAACCTGTAAAGACTTTCAGCAATTAAGTGTATTCTGGTTATCATTAGTTTGTATAAACAACTTACATATTTTTGTTTGGAGTTTATTCAAAAAGCTTTGGCTGAGACTTCATGGCTGTTAATAACAACACCTACTTAACAAGGGTGAAGTAGATGCTACTTATTTGCGTATGTAAACAAAAAAACTTACTGATTGTGTTTTGGAGTTCACTAAAAAATGCTTTGACTGAGAATTGTCACATATTTTGTCATATTTTTGTTTGGAGTTTATTCAAAAAAGCTTTGGATGAGACTTAATGGCTGTTGATAACAACACCTTCCTAGTAAGTAAGGGTGAAGAAGGTGCTACTTATTTGCGTATGTAAACAAATAAACTTACAGATTGTGTTTTGGAGTTTAGTCAAAAATGCTTTGACTGAGAATTGTCGTTATTTAAGTACTTTAAACATATTTTTGTTTGGAGTTTATTCAAAAAGCTTTGGATGAGACTTAATGACTGTGGATAACAACTCCTACTTAACAAGGGTGAAGTAGATGCTACTTATTTGCGTATGTAAACAAAAAAACTTACTGATTGTGTTTTGGAGTTCACTCAAAAATGCTTTGACTGAGAATTGTCACATATTTTGTCATATTTTTGTTTGGAGTTTATTCAAAAAAGCTTTGGCTGAGACTTCATCTCCTACTCAGATGTAAGACTTGTTGCTAACCACAGGGCATGTTGATAGAAAAATTGTCATGCAGTACATTTATCTTACAAAAAAAAGGTTATCATTAGTATGTATAAAGAACTTACATATTTTTGTTTGGAGTTTATTCAAAAAAGCTTTGGATGAGACTTAATGGCTGTGGATAACAACACCTACTTAACAAGGGTGAAGTAGATGCTACTTATTTGCGTATGTAAACAAAAAAACTTACTGATTGTTTTTTGGAGTTCACTCAAAAATGCTTTGACTGAGAATTGTCACATATTTTGTCATATTTTTGTTTGGAGTTTATTCAAAAAGCTATGAGACTTAATGGCTGTTCATGTGCTACTTCTTGTGAGTACATTTTATAGTTTGACACAATCTATACTGAAATAACTTAAAATATGCAGATAATTCCAAAATATAGTAAACTGTAAATAATACAGCAGATGCAGCACCCTCACAAGATGTGAGCAATCTCCATGAGTTGAATTATCCACTTACACTTGTGCAAATATCATACCTGCAAACTGTATCTCAGAGAGTTTCTTCCCAACAAAATGCCTCACCATCCCTTTGTAATGTTCGTGATGAACATTACACGTGTGTCCTAGGTGAAGGACCTGTTGAATAAGAGCAGGCAGTTACTAGCATTGAACAGAAATGCAAGGATTTTTTAGAGACCCCTCTGAATAATTTGGTCTGGCCAATTTTTTTGAGAATCCCAGCCAGATGAACGCTTTTGGGACCATATCCCACCTATTGTGCATCCTCATCTTTTAATAACAGTGGAATGTTAATAGAAAAATTGTCATGCTACTTTTATCTTGCAAAAAAGGTTATCTTTAGTATGTATAAAGAACTTACATATTTTTGTTTGGAGTTTATTCAAAAAGCTTTGGATGAAACTTAATGGCTGTGGATAACAACTCCTACTTAACAAGGGTGAAGTAGGTGCTACTTATTTGCGTATGTAAACAAAAAAACTTACTGATTGTGTTTTGGAGTTCACTAAAAAATGCTTTGACTGAGAATTGTCACATATTTTGTCATATTTTTGTTTGGAGTTTATTCAAAAAAGCTTTGGCTGAGACTTAATGGCTGTTGATAACAACACCTACTTAGTAAGGGTGAAGAAGGTGCTACTTATTTGCGTATGTAAACAAAAAATCTTACTGATTGTGTTTTGGAGTTTAGTCAAAAATGCTTTGACTGAGAATTGTCGTTATTTAAGTACTTTAAACATATTTTTGTTTGGAGTTTATTCAAAAAGCTTTGGATGAAACTTAATGGCTGTGGATAACAACTCCTACTTAACAAGGGTGAAGTAGGTGCTACTTATTTGCGTATGTAAACAAAAAAACTTACTGATTGTGTTTTGGAGTTCACTAAAAAATGCTTTGACTGAGAATTGTCACATATTTTGTCATATTTTTGTTTGGAGTTTATTCAAAAAGCTTTGGATGAGACTTTATGGCTGTTAATAACAACACCTACTTAGTAAGTAAGGGTGAAGAAGGTGCTACTTATTTGCGTATGTAAACAAAAAAACTTACTGATTGTGTTTTGGAGTTTAGTCAAAAATGCTTTGACTGAGAATTGTCACATATTTTGTCATATTTTTGTTTGGAGTTTATTCAAAAAAGCTTTGGCTGAGACTTTATCTCCTACTCAGATGTAAGACTTGTTGCTAACCACAGGGCATGTTGATAGAAAAAGTGTCATGCAGTACTTTTATCTTACAAAAAAAAGGTTATCATTAGTATGTATAAAGAACTTACATATTTTTGTTTGGAGTTTATTCAAAAAAGCTTTGGATGAGACTTAATGGCTGTGGATAACAACTCCTACTTAACAAGGGTGAAGTAGATGCTACTTATTTGTGTATGTAAACAATTAAAATTACTGATTGTGTTTTGGAGTTCACTCAAAAATGCTTTGACTGAGAATTGTTACATATTTTGTCATATTTTTGTTTGGAGTTTATTCAAAAAGCTATGAGACTTAATGGCTGTTCATGTGCTACTTCTTGTGAGTACATTTTATAGTTTGACACAATCTATACTGAAATAACTTAAAATATGCAGATAATTCCAAAATATAGTAAACTGTAAATAATACAGCAGATGCAGCACCCTCACAAGATGTGAGCAATCTCCATGAGTTGAATTATCCACTTACACTTGTGCAAATATCATACCTGCAAACTGTATCTCAGAGAGTTTCTTCCCAACAAAATGCCTCACCATCCCTTTGTAATGTTCGTGATGAACATTACACGTGTGTCCTAGGTGAAGGACCTGTTGAATAGGAGCAGGCAGTTACTAGCATTGAACAGAAATGCAAGGATTTTTTAGAGACCCCTCTGAATAATTTGGTCTGGCCAATTTTTTTGAGAATCCCAGCCAGATGAACGCTTTTGGGACCATATCCCACCTATTGTGCATCCTCATCTTTTAATAACAGTGGAATGTTGATAGAAAAATTGTCATGCTACTTTTATCTTGCAAAAAAGGTTATCATTAGTATGTATAAAGAACTTACATATTTTTGTTTGGAGTTTATTAAAAAAAGCTTTGGCTGAGACTTAATGGCTGTTGATAACAACACCTACTTAACAAGGGTGAAGAAGGTGCTACTTATTTGCGTATGTAAACAAAAAATCTTACTGATTGTGTTTTGGAGTTTAGTCAAAAATGCTTTGACTGAGAATTGTCGTTATTTAAGTACTTTAAACATATTTTTGTTTGGAGTTTATTCAAAAAGCTTTGGATGAGACTTAATGACTGTGGATAACAACACCTACTTAACAAGGGTGAAGTAGGTGCTACTTATTTGCGTATGTAAACAAAAAAACTTACTGATTGTGTTTTGGAGTTCACTAAAAAATGCTTTGACTGAGAATTGTCACATATTTTGTCATATTTTTGTTTGGAGTTTATTCAAAAAAGCTTTGGCTGAGACTTCATCTCCTACTCAGATGTAAGACTTGTTGCTAACCACAGGGCATGTAGATAGAAAAATTGTCATGCAGTACTTTTATCTTACAAAAAAATCATTAGTATGTATAAAGAACTTACATATTTTTGTTTGGAGTTTATTCAAAAAGCTTTGGATGAGACTTAATGGCTGTTAATAACAACACCTATTTAACAAGGGTGAAGTAGATGCTACTTATTTGTGTATGTAAACAAATAAACTTACTGATTGTGTTTTGGAGTTCACTCAAAAATGCTTTGACTGAGAATTGTCGTTATTTTAGTACTTGAAATCAATCATTCATAAATAAATTCTGACATGTTTTAGTGCAAGCAGTTTCCCTCTTCTTTCCGGGGTCCCCTGTTTGGCAAAATAAATACCTGAAAAGACTTTCAGCAATTTTGGTTGAGCACCGTGACCTACTGATGGATATCACATGGGATGATGCACCCTACAAAAATATGGACCATTTCATACCTATCAATTGTGGACATTCCACCCCAAAATAATATTATACAAACACCACCCCAGAAAGTTTGGTCAAGACCCCACTAGTGCTTTGAGCAAGTATATGCTAAGATGAACCTTACAAGTTGTAATATTTTCGGGTTCAATCATTTAACACGAGACACAAAGATGGATGCTATTTATAGAACACTTTTACATGCCTCCTAGTCTGGTTCCCGGACCAAAAAAGCTCCCGACTATTGTCTGTCAAATCGTCAGGGAATCTTTGGGCAGGGAACCAGACTATTGACCTCCCAATCTCACCACAAGAGGGCGCACTTCAACGTTTACAGGGGCAGCATTACCTGGATGTACAAATTTACTACACAAGTACTGTTAAGAACCCCACAAGCTAACTACCCCAGAAGTCTTGCTGGTCGGTAGTGGCGTACTCGATCCAACATATTCAAGGATTTTGTAGTTTGAAACATTAACATGAACTCTATATTCATGAATATTAAATATTAAACTCTATATTGTCATGCAGATTTCAAAGAAGAAAAAAGAAACAGGCAGAAACGGCAAGCAAAGCAAATAGATTCGTCGTTGGACAGATTTGATGCTTAATTCGGTTCAATATTTATTAAACACACGCCCACGAAAGGATTCATCAACATAGTAGGCCTAATTCAACCAAACTAGACACACTGTAGCATAACTCCTCCTTTCGTGTCCATCATCTAGCTCCTCTGATTGTGTTACAAATGTTCGGCCAGGCTCTTGCGCAGTTGAGGGCCTTCTCATTTGCACTTGCCATATCTTCCAGGCAGCACTTGTCCTCCAAGAGTGGGCATCGCAGTAGATGCTGCATAATCTGCTCTGAGACACCGCATTCGCAGGTTGTGTCGGCCGTATAGCCCCACTTGCTCAGATTGGCTTGTAGCATAAATGAGATGTCTTGTTATTGAAAACAAAGCATTTCACTGGAAGTTTATGATTATTATTACAGAAACCAGGAGACTTGTTTTTGTTTGCAACATTGTCCTTTCTTTTTGGCAAGTCAAGTCTGAGACAAAACATTGTTCAAACTATCCTTATCATTACCAAGTTTGATGTTAAGGAACATCGCCCTCTTGATTTTCCGATAAGTCAATTTATACAGAGTACATAGCCGACATAAGTGATGCTCCAATAATATTGTTCTCCAAGAATCTTGTGCGACATGTGTCATTACATTTACGTATCCAATATCGCGTAACAGTGTCAATACACTTGGCCTTTTCTCCATGAATGCTGAGGCCCAACGTGTGTTAATAACTGGTCCCGCCTGTACTGTAGGCAGCAAACGATCCATCCCAAGAATGCATTCGAAGGTTTACAGTTTACCGAATGTATCAGCAAGGGTAAGTCGTCCACCCAACACGAATCTCCACCTATCCACTGCCGATACATAACTCTCTAGCGGATATCCATCCGCGATTCGTACATGTGCATCCATGTTAGTACTTGCCGAGCTTCTGACAATAAAGTTGATGACAGGACTCATGGCGTAGCCTATACACCAACAGGTTCGCTCGGTTTCTTCGCTGGCACAGTCACTGGCACAAAAAACACAACTACTGTGCACGAGTCAACTTTCCCGTGCGGTAAACCATGGTCCGCTTCCATGGTACTCTGATCTTCTTGGACCTTGTTGCTAGTTGCTTTCCATAAGGCCGCAGGGTTACCTGGGACCCGTTTCTCGACCCCTTTCTCTTCTCAGGCGAGAAGCAATTCTGGGCAATATGCCTTTTCCGCCGGCATTTGAAGCGGTGGCATTCTGCCTGTAACAGGCGCCGTACCGTTTCTTTCCCTTCTCGTCTAGCTCGTAAATAGCTATTTCGCTAAAATAATCACTAAAACACGATGATACAATGTCAGCAATGCGCGCAGGCACAAACATTTTTTTTAGACGATGACGTAGATTACGAATTGAAATTCTTTACAAGTTGAGAATTACCTCTTTGCTTTGCCATATGTTCAGTACACGTGGTCAGTGGTTTTCGGTCGTTTTCAGCTACATAAGTCCATGAAGACATAGCCGCACTTGCCTTGACGAAAAGCTAGCCATCACATACCTTGTTGAAATGGAAACCCAATATTGTAGTGGTTATAATGGTGCTTTGGTCATGAAGTTCATGACTCCTCCGATTTTTCTCCATAGTATCACCTCCAAACAACAGTTACCCCGCGATGTCTTGCAGCGATATGCACCATAAAGCATTCGGAAACCAGACCCTCAAACCCGGAGTTTGCTACTTGGCCAGTGACGGGAAGGGAGTATTCATTGATGCTAGGACCTTCTGTCAGGGACTCGGAGACAACATAGGATGGGACGTCGCTGACATAGAAGATGCGGTGGAGAATCAGCTCATCCAAGACGCAATACGAGAATTAAAGGAGAGTGGCGAGTTGTAAGTTTGAAGTCCAATTCGAAAATAACGCCGTTTTTATAATGTAAAATTAAAAACCCCAAAATCCAAAAGTATAAGAACATCAGTTGTGCTGAGAGTGAACATTCCAATATTTTAATGGAATCTAATTTAAAGTGGTTTCGATAAAACGCTCAACATAATCTGTTGACCTACAAATTGTGTGGACACATCATACAAAAAAAAGAAGAATATAAAACAAATAAATAAATAAATAAAAGTAATCTTACAAAAGAAAATTGAACCGCGTAATGTCAGCACGGTGGCTAAAATATGTCACCATGTTGATGCTATCTCCTCATAGGAGTAAATGGTCACCTATCAACCTACCTAGGTATACAATAATTATTGATAAGCCAATAATGTACGTATATAACATTCGCATAAGCAGTATCCTGGAAAACGTTTCACATGATATGCAATATTGATTTACTTCGGTGATAGAATGGGCTATTCATAAAAGTCATATATCAAAAACGGAATTGATGAATTATCGTTCAATACGAGCTTTGTGTTTTCTATAGCAAATGGGTCTTTAATTTGAAACTTTTCACTAGTTTCATGTCATTTTTACTTTGTCAATACTCAATAGAGTTATATTATAAACAGGGAGGGGGTTTGTATGCTTCTGCAGGCAGGCATCTCACTTCTGGATCGGCCAGAATGACATGAAGACCGAGAATGTTTGGAGATATGTGAACGATAGCTCCAACAAGTGTAACGGCACAGTGTATCTCAACTGGAAATTAGACCAGCCTGGCGGAGACCGTAGAAAAAACTGCGTGATGTATAACTACAATCAAGGCGGGATGTTTCATGATCGACGCTGTGATATCAAGTACAAGTACTTATGCAAAGTGAAAATCACATCTGGTATGATTGATATTCCATCTTTTATATTTGATATTATTTCCATCGGGTTAGTGATTTTACTTGTGAGTATGCTACTCTTGTGTATTGACTTGTTTTCTGAAAAAATATCTGGATTTGTACAGAAACAGTGCCTTCATGTCCTGGTTTGCCTGAAGAATCTTCTACAGAGGTTTATGATGGTAAGCATTTTACATGACGATTCTGATCAGTAATTGGCATTACAAGTATTTCCATTTTTTGCCCCAAGTGTCTTATATGATGGTATTGTATAATGAAAAGTTATCGATACTGTTATGAATATTATATCCATTGGCTTTTTATTTTGTGCTACAAATCCTGTTTTATTGGTTTAAATTGTATTCTTTTCTTCGTGCATGTCGCCTTACATTGGAGGCGGTCTAATATCTCTTTTTTTTCTCATAACTTTAAGCCAGCAATTGCAGCAGAATAATACTTAATAGTAGTTGATCGCTAAATTTGGTTGTATAGCTATTCTTCCAAGAAACCAATTCTCTTGATATTGTTTTAATATACTGACGTGTTTATGCTTTCATCCGCCGTTTCCTTACCAGATTGCCGTGACATCTTGCCGTCCGCCTTCAGTAATCCCTTGGTGCCCGGGGTTTGTTACGCCAGCGCCATCAACCAGAAGTTTCCCTTTCAGGCGGCTGTGGATTTCTGCCGGTCTCTCCCCAATGGTTCCTGGTCGGTGGTTGACATCGAGGACACCGATGAAAATTTGTTTCTTGAAGTATGGAACAGAGACAATTTCCCGTAAGTTCTAACTGTTAATAGGTAAAGACGACTAACAAACGGCTAGAAATCAAGTGCACCATCTTATACATTTAAGGAAATGAACACCTTTTATGGGAGGTCACAGGTTTAAATCCCGGACCATTACATAATGTACTTTTGCACTCATCCCTATATTAAAGATTTAATCGTTATTGTATGCGGACTGGGATAGCTACTGAGATTTAGAAGACATTGATATACAGACCTCAAACCTGGGAGAGAAAATGAGAAACATATAATTACAATTTAACCTTTTAATGTTGTTTACACTGTATGCACCCGTAGTAAGAATAATTATTACTGGATTGGTCAAAATGATCGGGAGCAAGAAGGCGATTACCGGTATACCTCCAGCGGGCAGTGTCCGGTGTATCTCAACTGGGCCAGTGGTGAACTCAACGGGGCAGGGAATGAGAACTGTCTAGTCATGAGGAAAACAAGCAACGGACGCTTTCATGATGCACCTTGCCACAAAGAGTACTTTACTCTGTGCAAACTCAAAACTGGTGGGTTATAATTCTTCCTTTTAAAGCGTTTCATACTTAACTGTAATTATACATATTTGACAGACATACAAGAGTCATTCTATGTCAAACAACTTCGCACATTCCGTTTTTTACTTCTGATTTGTACAGACATTGTGTATCGTTGACTCTGATTGCAACCCAATTTTAGTGGAATCACTCCACCAATGTTGCCGGAATGCATGGACATTTCCTGTGGTCTGACATCCTTTTTTTGTTTACTTTAACTGATTCATATTATCACAAAATATGAAGTTTGGGTATCAACGAAGATTACCTGCACTTAATTGACTCCAACTTTAAGTGAAAACCAAAAGTCTGACATTTACTCTTCGACGCCGATTTTAAAAAGAAGAAGTTTTGTTCCGAAATTCCACGCAACAATATCTGATCGATAAGGTTAATGAAACCCCCTTTCACTCTTGTTGGAAAGCAGACCCAGAGCCAACGAGAGATCCCTTGACGAGGTGTGATGGCAGTACTTTACCACCTGAAGAGACAGGTAACTCCTTCAAATGAACAAGCAAAGTAAATCAAAAAGCGAAGAAGGTAGATATCTTATAACTCATGAGGGAAGTAGCCATTGCATTATTATGTATACGACGATAATTTACATTTTTTTTTATTTGGATTTGCATTTCAGCATGCTCCGACCTCCGTGAGGATGCCTTTGGCAGCGTGGCTATACCAGGCAACTGCTATTTCATGCCGGACTTGGAGCTTACCTGGGAATCGGCAGTCGACTATTGCCAGGGGGAAAGTTGGTCTCTGGTCGACGTTGAGGACGCCACGGAGAATACTATACTAGCTGCCAGACACCGAGATTTCAAAACGTAAGACGCATTTCGCTGATGCAGCATCATAGTACAGGTCAAATCACTTGATATCAACAAGCCAAAGATCTCAGTTAAGCATGACTAACGGCATGCACTTACCCCACATATCATACCAGCCTGCAGTGAGAACACCGAGATGTCAACCTAAAATGGACTGGGCCCAATTTCATGGAATCCGTTACGGCCTATTTTTGTGCTTACGGGCACTGATACGCATGGAATCTATTTCATGGAATCCGTATTAAGCAAGACTCTCGGTTAGCGAAGAATGTCTAGGGTAACCGTGATCATGTTCTGCTAACGCGCTGTCGTATGCATTTTGCACAAATTCCTTGCTTACCGTTACCAAAAAGGAAACTCTTCCGTGAAATACGCTAACCGTAACCAAAACAATTCTGCTACCGTAAGCGAAGAATTTTTGCTAACGGTAACGGATTCCATGAAATTGGGCCCTGGTCTTACCCCTCTGCAAGTTGTTCAAAAGATGTTACTGCTTTGTGTACAAATTATAGTTAAAAAAAACCTTACTTAGAACTTTATTTTTAATTTAAACCAGACATAGTAATTCACGCATATCTATAGCAAATAAACAATTATTGCAACCACAGCTTGAGCTACTACTACTGGGTTGGTCAGAACGATCGGGAGGTTGAAGGAAAGTGGAAGTATGCATCCAACGACACGCCGTCTGATGGTGAGGTGTTCCTAAACTGGTTATCGGGCGAACCGAACGGTGGCACATCGGAGAACTGCATCGGGGTTGACCATGCGGGCAAGTGGAAGGATGTGGATTGCACCCGGGCCATTTCCTTCATCTGCAAGAAACGCATAGGTTCGATTAAAATGATATTACAGACAGTTTTTGTTTCTCTATACGGAAAAGCATTCGATTATAATGGCAACTGGTCGAGGTCAACTCTGTGCTAAGTTTCAATTTGACATTACACAAAATATGTCGAACAAGTCCTATGTTTGGAATTTAAGGTGAATATTGTTTAGGTAAATATTTTGAACATTGTATAATGGCAACGAATTGCCTATAGCCTACAAGTAACGATTCGAAATAAGACTAACGGATAAACGAACAATTGACAGAACGAACAAACAAAAACTACCACTTGTTCTTGATCTTATAATTATAGAAGCTTTGTAAAATTCATTTTGGTCAGCCCTAAAAGGTTAATTACGTCGAATACATGTTAGTTTGATTATAATAAACGGTACTGTTCAATACCCGACAAGCACAAATTTCACGCTCACTGAAGATCCACATTGTTTTGATCAAAAAAAGAATGCTTCCATAAAAGTGCATGTCACTTCAGTTTTTAAAGAAATAACGACTTTTCATTGAAAATTAAATTAGCAGCACAAAACATCTGTATTTTTGGAAAAGCATGTCAGTAGAGGAAAACAATGGTTTTGCAATTGCCGATATAGTTTTCGGTCGTTTCAAAGTGTAAACGTCGCGATTTAATTGTGTTCCAATATTGGTCGCTTGAAAACTGATTTCAGAATCTTACGAAACAATCAATACATGTATACCATTCAAATAGTTTTAGTTGACTCTGTAAAATTATGTGCATTCAGCTTAACATAAAATGTAAATCATCATATCAATATTTGAAAAACAAATCGTCAACAAATATGAGAGGAAAAATCAGTGGTCAAAATGCATTTTTAGTATTGATGGAGACCAAATCTACTATAGCTCCATAATTTTCAAGTTTTTATTTTTATTCACCGGATTTATCCCTGACCAGCTGCGCCGTCCATCGAGCCTCCTACGGGACCCTGTACCAGCATCTACGGTGAAACATTCAGTGACGAGACCCTCAAACCCGGAGTCTGCTACCTGGCGACCAATAATCGGAATGGAGTATTCCTTGACACTAGGACCTTCTGTCAGGGACTCGGAGACAACATCGGATGGGATGTCGCTGACATAGAAGATGCTGTGGAAAACCAGCTCATGCAAGATGCAATAACTGCAATGAGAAATGACGGCTTATTGTAAGTTTGAAGATAAAAAACACTTTGACTTTGTAAACTGTATCTTCTTTGCTGCAGAGGGTGATGTGATTGGGATATCATTTAATCATCAAATAACCACAAGGGCAACTGTCTGGATTATTTCTTATACATTGAAAAGTGAACAAAGTAAATTTTACTCGCGGGGGATTTGGGGTAGTCTGAGTATAACCCATTCTACTCTGTGCCGCCATGTGCGAACGTCTGATACATGCGTGCATGCAAATGTTATGCAACGCGGCACATCAGTCAATCAGATCTGTTTTGAGAACATTTCCGTCAGGATCGTGACTGCCAACCTCCGTCCAAATTTTGGAGCATGCACAAAATAATCATGGTCTGAAATCGACAGAATTTGCCTCCCGAACATCGATCGAATGTTGATCGGTGCCTGAGCGATCTACTGGCGATCTGTTTAATAGCTCTGCGACCTCAACATTCGCCCCTGCGAAATCGCCCTTCGAACGTCGGTTGAACACCGGCTCCATTCCTCCCAAAAACGCCATTTTGAACTCGCTAAGATGTCGGATTGCCAACGTTTTGTATATAATACAGGGTGTAAATGTAATAATGCTTCAGATTATCTGATGATTCGGTAAAGCACGATACACACTTCTTGCGGACTTGCGAACAAAAACGCACAAATTATTGCGTCAACGAAATTCACTTGGCAATGCAAATCGCAAGAAGTATGAAATTAACGCTACAACAGGCAGGGTTTAAAACCACTTCAATACAGTGTCATAACTGGACCAACATCATGCGTCAATAATGATATTGTAAACATTGTTTTCACAGGAGTGCTACTAAATTCTGGATCGGCCAAAATGACAAGGAGACAGAGAATGTTTGGCGATATGTGGACGATAGCTCCGACAAGAGTAACCGCACAGTGTATCTCAACTGGGAATCGGGACAGCCAAACGGGGACCGTGAACAAAACTGCGTGATATACCACTACAGTAACGGCGGGTTTTTTCGTGATGTAAACTGTGATCGCACATATTACAACTACTTATGCAAAGTTAAGATCACATCTGGTGAGTTACATGGAGAAGTGGAACATGTTTGGCGGAATCGTTTATATTGTAGTGACAACTATTTATTTAATTTAACTTTTTTATTTGTTCATTTTATTTCAAAATAAACCCCGGGTCGGTTGATCGGTAGCCGACACATTAGGCATGTTCACACACACCAAAAAAAACGCTACTATTTGGGTCGCGATATGCAGCGCGATTCAAAGCTCACTACTATTGCGTCTTTTTGCAAATAGTCGCGATTGTTTGCTCTGTGAACGGTGCTCCAAAAAATACCGGTTTTGTATATCCCATCAATCAAGGCGGGCCAGCGAGTTTAGCACAGGATGCATGGCAACTTCACTCTTCACTGCGTACGCGCAGTTTGATATAAATCGTACCGGTACGATTTGGGTCGCACTTTTTAACCTGTGTGGACACAATAAATAGCGCGATTCGGAGCGCGACCCAAATAGTCGCGCTTTTTAGTTTGTGTGAACTTGATGGGCGCGCGATTGGGGCGAAATGTGTGCCAATAAAGGCAGTATTCAACTACAAATCAATGTCGATAGTAAAGGCGTCGTAAGAATTAATTTCTCAACTGCCCAAACTTTCCCCAGTCTGGTCACTTCAGAAAATTATCTTGACAGAAGATCATTTAATTATTGTAATTCCAACAGTTCACATTGCAGCGCAGCCTTGAAGATAATTGACAATAATAAATTGCTTTTGTTGATATGCCGCATAATACGAGACTGTACTCCAATTTCCAAGTCTCCAATACAAATTAATACACGTCTTTCAATAAATAACCATTTGGAGCCTTTATTAATATTCCGAGTACTGAAAACCGTTCAATTTGTAAGGATTGCGTCCATATGCATAAATGTGTCCACCTACATTCCATGTATATAAAACAAAGTGATCTGCACATCTTTGTATTGCAGAAGTAGCAGTACCTTCTGTTTCCGTAACCACTCAGACTCCTGTATTGCCACTTTGCAGCGGCTGAAGTACAAGTCGCATGAATCAAAATGGTTTGGGCGTGTTTTCCTTTAGCTTTTTCTGTGTATTAATAGGGGATTTGCACTCGAAACGATAATAGTGGGACGTTGTGCAGCTATAGTGCTGTTTCGTACCCAAGGCGAGATGTTATGGCAGCCATGACACTTGAGGCGCACATTACAGTATCCACAGCATTCACATCATAAAATGAACGATGCTTATCATATGCAAGTCGGCAAAGAACGGTGACGCAGGAGGGACATCGCACACCACAGATATCTTAAACGAGAGGCGACATAAAATCGAACAGGGAGACATTGGTCTCACGGCCTATAGAGGCATAAATCTTCCCAAAATATACCGCACACGTGGTACGTGCTGAGCTAACGGCCTCGGGAGATTGTGTTCCTCAGCAGATAACAGCGGACTTTCATAATTATGATGATCCCCCCCCCCCCCCCCCCCAGTGGATCGTATTCCAGGACAGAACATTTCAACTTCCATCAAATACTTATATCCTACGAATGTTTTTAACCTATTCCCATTGATATATTTTTTTTCCAGAAGAACCTGAAACAAACTCCTGTGCAAAATGTAAGTGCACACTGTAATTATTTATGTCTAGTTTTAGCAATCTGCAGTGCTCCTAACAAAAGTGAAAGTTCACTTACTGAAGATCATAGTAGGAAGTTCTCCTTGTAAGTGAAACAAAAGTATTGTTATTACCTTAATACCAGATATATCCCCATCACGACCCGGTCAATTCCTGTTCCTCTCTGCGGACGCCACCTGTCGCCCAGAAGACTTACTAACTCCCAGCTACCGTGTCAAGACCAGAGTCCAGTGCGCACGGGACTGCTCTATGGAGGCTGGCTGCTGGAGCTTTGGCTTCATGACCTCTGGGAATGAGGATAACTGCGTGCTCTGTAGCAAGGTTCTAAACATGTATGCCTTAGTGCACAGAGCCGGAAGTGACGTCTATAACAAAGCATAGAAAAGCTTGACTTGAAACGCATTAAAATAAAAACCGCAGTGTTTTTTTTCCAGCATATTCTGCTTCATTGTTGTATTAATATTAGTAAGTAGTAAAGGTCCTATCAATATTGAGCTCGCTCTCATGTAAGTGGATTGGAGAGCCTTGGGTAATAGTAAGCTATATTTTCCATCTCACGAGCACGTCATCGTCTTAGATACTAGCAAATTGATAACACATATCAAGCTATTATGCGCATATTATTTTATTAAAAAACTTAAATTGTACATTAACTAAGTCACATTTTTCATACGATGTCGTATTTACCGATTACCGATAAATGAGAACATGAAACTACCTGCAGTTTCTATCTCAGATGCAAAATGAAATTGAATACAATAATAATAAATTTCACTGGTGTCCATCAAAAGCTGATATCATTCCAATGACTAGAATAAATAAGGATATAGCAGAAAAGAATTAAGCTTGCAACGATATGTTATTGTTTGCATACATTGGTTAATGTACATTGTGTCCAAAAAAGACAATGTCCTTTGAAAAAAAAAACGGTATGTTTACAGCTACTTGATTTTTAGTCTATTGCACTGACTATCTCACTGAGTAAATTCTGATGAAATTTCAATGCAATCCTGATTAATGATTGTCTTGAAAAGTCCATTTTGCTACCATTGCAAATGAGTGAGAGTTGTTGTTATTTTAGTCGTGATATGTGTACAGTGAATGTGGGCGTTCACGTCGAGTGGATATTTACAGGTCACAACTAAGAGTAGTAGCATAACCACCATTGTCACTCATTTGTAATGGCAGGAAAATTGACTTTTCCAGACAATTAGTATTTGCTCGGTAATGCATTAATATCACATATAATGCATGCTATGGGTTCAGCATGACACTCTTCATGTATGCCATGCGTGATATAATTGCTATACTATTGATTAATTAACGCATTAGAATATGCATAAATTTCATTTTAAGTAATAGATGCAAATTCAGAAATTTCATTTTCGATTTAAAACGTTCGTAGCTGAGCGCATAGGTGTAAAATACGCTTTAAATATTGCGAATAATGTGCCTTAAAAAATGTGTGAACTTTCATTAAGCTTCTATATCGATCGTCTTATTTAAAGGTGTAATACATGATCGGTAAAGGTCACAGGACAGCACTCACACTTTGTTTAGACAAACATAGGCCTATACATAAAATAACACACATGTCGGCATTTGTGCCCATTCGGGCATCTCAGTCACGAGAAAATAGCGAAACCCGACTCAATTATAGGCCTATATATTTTGTAAAACATAAATAATGAAAAACCATCTTACCCAGAGATCAAAACTGTTTTAGGTCTTCATTTTAATACATAATGGATACACCATTTCATACCCTGAAAGTTCTATGTATTTTCTGTCTGGTTATGTTACCAATCCTGTACAGTAACCTTAAGTGCCACGACTCCTTTTATCAGTGTATTATCAGTGTAATGCATTGCTGTTGTGTGATTGTATTAATAAACATGTAAACAAAATTGTAATATTATACTGCGGTTGAATATTGTTTGATGTGCATGTAACCAATAATTTATGTAGAATGCACGAACAAACTATGGAGAGTACGACTGAAATTGACTTTGGGCCTTTACACATTGAGGCTTTATGGTAGACTTGAGAATTATTTTGGCAACGCCATTTTGTGTCCTACGTGAAATAAAGGGCCAGTGGTACACATGGCGAGGCTAGAAGGCCCCCTTTCAGTTTTCGTCATGTGGCCTTATCCGTTCGTATCCTGTATCGTTTCATGGGTCTCGAATGGCGGTAGATAAATAATTTCTAAGCCTGGCCTCAAGCCTGGTTCCACATATCCCACAGGTAAGCCGAGTAGGTGTCCAAAAGGATTTATAAATCTGATTGAAAAATACAGAAGATAAATGAAGCAAAGTACATCTTCATTTTCATTTCATGTTAATTTGAAATTTTGTAATAATACTCTCCTTTGGTATGGTAAATAATTATAGCAGCACACAAGTACGTTATATAATTGTATAAATCTAAATGTTTCACTATTTATTGGTGTTTTATGGTTAATGTAAATGTACGTTTTTTTTTTTTATTATGGGTTATTTGGTACTCATTTGTACAGTAACAGTACAAAACACGAAACTGAATACAGAGTATTATTATGTCAGACATAATTATTCGTTTATTAAACCCCAAATGTTGTCACCGTTAGTGTTATGGTCACGAGGAAATGTCATTATTTGATTTTAAATAACACACAGCTAAATATCAGTCACAAAGTCGAATTCGTGAAAAATCGATAAAGAGTATGACTCCAATGTTGGTGATGGGATATTATTCTTTTTACTTGCATTACATGTACGAGATTTTAACTCAAAGATTGATCATAATTTTTTTTGTTCAGATTAATAGTATTGAAAAGTTGCTTACTAGAGAGTATTGTACTTCGTTTCAATCTTCGGGAATTGTGTTTTACGATCGATGCTTTGTAGTTATCGCTTTTTATGTATAATGGCCAAATTGTATTGTTTTATTTATTCGATTATTCATTATTAATTACATTATAATTGTGACACCAACTATTATACGTAACTATTTATTATTTTTTGAAATTTTATTGGATTCAATATATTATGAATTGTTGTTCAATGTATACTTATTAGGCGAGCTGTCAATGCATACGTAAAAACGGGTAAAATGTTAGCAAATTGGTAAGGTGAAGGGTTGCAATATGCTTCCCACGAAATACAAGAAGGTCATGAAAGCTCAACATGGTTGATATATCAGTGTTCAAAAAATGTCATCTCATCATATTGGCTCATCTACAGCACCGTATCACACGACATTAATTTGATTTTGAAATGCAGCAACACACCTTGTATGGTTAAATTTCCCGTATTCATCGCTAATTAGAAACAAATGTACTATGCGTGACATGACGTTGCGTTACGTTTCGATGAGTTACTTTACACTGTGTTACGTCGCACTGCGTACTGTTTATTAAGTTACAAAACGTTATGTTGCATAACGAAATTGAAATAAAGCAATTAAACATTATTACCCAATCTTTCCTGTGGCAAATGTGGCATTTCTTTTGGGCCTCAGATAGATAGAACTATTTTATTTCGTTGTCGCTGTCGCTGTCGCTGTCGTTGTCGTTGTCTTTGTCGTTGTCGTTGTCGTTGTCGTTGTTGTCGGAGTTGGGGTGTCTGATTTTGCAGAAAACCGACAGCAGACGCTTTCATGATAAAGATTGCAAATGTGCACTTTACTGGAAATTGCGTGATTTCTTGGACGTTCTGAAAGTCCAGAGTTCAGACCAAATAACACGGTTCGTGTGTTCAAACGGCGGCGTTAGACAAGGATGTCTTTTTTTTTACCGTTTGGAAGTTGCCGTACAGAGCATTAAATAACCGTGCTCCTCAGATAAATAACGAGGAAAAGAAATTACTCAGGAGCACCGATAACTAATTAACAAATAGGTTTATTCTGTTGTTCATAATATTTTCTAAACATTCACGTGCGTCTACATCCATGTACACTAACATACTGGACGCCATGACCATTACATTGCGTTTAATGTGTTAACAGTATGATAACAATGTGTTTTTTGTTCTGAATATATTGTGTAGAGCAATGGTTCACTGCTTCTTTAGAGTTCTGTTCATACTCATGAAACATTTTGATATTAATTGGTAAATTCCGGTAGCCATTCTGATTTCCAGGCTGGAACATCCTTATATTGGTCTTATTAACTGCCATTTACACACAATGATCGGTTTTGAACAGAAGGTATTATTCCATTACAGGTAAAATGAAGATGTCACGAAAATTACGTTTCATCTTCTCATTTGATGGCAACGCCATGAAAGAATAGCCACACGCAATGTATATGATACATGAAGATTGCCGTACTATTATCAATGAATAATCTATGTTGGCAGCCGAAGTTTCACATTAAGGATGATATCATCAATAACAGTTGACGGGGTATTGTGGGAGTTTTCCATAGACTTCTGCACAACATAATGTTACTATTATCGCCGTCAAAGAAACTTTCTGTGTAAGGGTTTGAAGAGGTGTTGGAACTTCAGTGAGGCTCGTAAAATGTCTGTCTAATGTTCGTTATTCATTCGGGGCTAATGTGGAGGTACCCTGCCCTGCTAGTTCCCATGGTGATAGTTTGTCCACTCAATGCAGGATGAAGCTGGCATTGGTAATGTATGGTTTATTTGATTACAGTAATATTTATTCCGGCATCAATGTATTATAATTATTAACGTTTTATTGGGTTGATTTGACCTTTGACCTTGTCTTGACTTTACTTGACCTTGACCTGTTTCATCTACTTGACCCCTAAAATACAATTTTAGAATACATGTTTGAGTTATAGTACATAACATTACAATATCAGTGTTGTAGTACTCGTTCGGTACTCGCCCTCGAGTACTACATGAGTACCGTTTTCCAAGTACTCGTACTCGTACTCGTACCCGTACTCGCACTCGATGGTCCAAATACTCGCACTCGTCCTTTGGTACTTGTACTCGGGCTACAAAATACTCGGAACTCGACATCAAAAATTGTACTCGAGCAGCTACGTACTCGTACTCCAAAAAAGTCTGTTCAGTTAAAGTTCGTGGATCTGAGCATTCTAACAACGTCTAGCACATAACAATTGCATGCTTATGAATATATAGTTGAGTCTGGAAAATAGACTTCGCCGTGCCTGACGTTTACATTGTTGTAACGTATTACTGTTGCAACGCATAGCCACGTGTGTTGACCACAATTTTTAGATCAGCTGTAGGCATGTCGTCCGCATCGACTGTTGTTTAATTCGGGTTCAAAGAAAACCGAGAATTTGTGCATAATGAAGTCAAATGCTACAGTGCAACTTGTTCGGTTTTTTTTTCGGAAGATATAGTACTTGTACTCGTACTCGTACTCGGAAGATAAGTACTTGTACTCGTACCTGTACTCGGGTACACAGGTACTTGTACTCGGAAAGCAGTACCTGTACTCGACTGGCAAAGTACTCGACCTGTCTTGGTACTCGGCAGTACTTGGTACTCGGAAAAAAGTACTAGACTACAATACAGCATTACATGTTACAATCATAAGGTTGTATCCACAAGCCACGAAGGTCAGTATTTAAGTCAGGTCCAATCTGTATATATATATTATTATAAAAGGGAAAAATACATTAAATCTTACGCTACAATCGGGGACGATCCACTGGACGTAAACCCTCAGACGAAATACTGTATAGTCATCAATGTGTCACACTATAAATACAATACGCACATGGCATACATGATAATGCACTCGAAGGACTCACTCAAATAAGACAACTTCACGGTCGATAGCTCAATAAGATTATGCCGATTGCACTTATGACTGACAGTACAAAATAGACACAGTATGTCCATGATCATTCTGGAAGTAGACACTCACCTCAAAATACCGGAAATTCGCTATTCGGGAATCGAAAATCGCCGCTGTAATGTCGCTTGCTCACGCAAGTTGTAAGCGTTACATGCAAGCATGGCCGTCCAATTTGTACTGTGTGCACTATGCACGTGATGTATACATGCATGGTCTGGTCGTCTTCAGCTTCGGGAAAGTTCTAGACGCGACGCGGAAGAATACCGTAAGAGTGAGACGCTCCGTGGGAAACATGCATCTGTATTCAAAACACGTAACCATTTCTAAATTATAAAACCCAAAAAGAAAACAACGTCATGATTTTACAATCATACAATTTCAGTCGGTAAACCTATTTTAGAGTGGTTTGCGGGGATTATTAAAACGGAACTATAAGTTGACCGCGTAGGGGAGTTTCTCCAATACGGCAAGGTCATATGCAAATGAGCTTGGTGGACAATGAACTCCCAAGACGGGTATTGCTCATTTGGGGAAACACCGGACCAGAAATGAGACATTACGTCATTTAACCGCCGTGGCGACACTGCTCTCATTTACATTACAATCGGAGACACCTACGTTAATTCATTTTGTATAAGGACAGCTTGAAATTCTGTATTTATCCATATATTAGACAAACCAGTTTTGATCTTGTAAACCATTCTGTATGTAAAAAAAAAACATAATGTCGGTTGTCTATTTTCTCTTGACTCAGATGTCCGATTAAGATTAACATTTTTACAGTTTCATCAGATCACTTCCTATACATGCTGTATCAAACTAAATTTCGGAGCCGTTATGTGACCTTTACCATTCTTGTATTATACCTTTAAGTAAGTGCAGTATGTTTAAATAATGATTGTATATTTAACTGTTCTGGTATGGATATAATCTAATATTTTGCGATAATGCACGGAAAGTAAGAAAATTAAATCATGTGCTAAAATCTTGAGTGCTGCAGGTTGTCTAGTAAGGTACAGAATTTAAGTTTTTGTTAAGCGTCTGTCCACCTCCACCATTCCAATTCTGTGCAAAAAAATACAGACGGTGAAAATGATCATGAATGAAGCAATTACCATGCTTTTTTTTTCTATAAAAGTAGGTCTATTGGTATTTTGGACTGCTTAGCTTCATGGATCGTGTATGGCAGTAATGCACAGGGTATCGATTGGTCGTGCAGTGGATCGTGTTGGCTCGGTTTCAAAAGAACTGTCTTTCAGTAGGACTACTTCACCTTCAACGAAAATGATCAGTCACGCTCCCTGTTCTTCATGCAGTCAGTGAAACGAACCCACTGCAAGCAGCACTGTGCATAGTTACTTTTTGGCTTTTTCGCGGAAGCGAAAAGCCTTTATTTTTGTTCTGTTTTTTTTTTTTCTTCTTCTTCTTCTTCTTCCATTTTGATTTCCCATAGACTTTGCACAGGGGCATTCTACCCACCAGTTTGGTCAGTTTAAAACAACCGATTTTAACCAAACTTGGTCTGAAGGATGTCCATATAGAGTAGTTGTCTGCCGAAACTTTTCGTCATCATGACGTCATCAGGTGTCATGTGACAAGCGATTTGAATATAATAATCAAAATCTTCAAAAATCAACAAAAAATCAACCGTTTGAGATATTAACTTCATTCTTTCACCAAAAGTGATTGTTAGGCAGGGTCTTTCTTTGTGACACATTGCTTGACCTCTGTGACCTCTACTTCCTGTCAAACAGGAAGTAGCTCCTCATTTAAAAGCGGTAAGAGCTTTGATCATGATTCTTTCACCAAAACTCAATGTTAGGCAAGGTCTTTCTTTGTGACACATTGCTTGACCTCTGTGACCTCTACTTCCGGTCAAACAGGAAGTAGCTCCTCATTTAAAAGTGGTCAGAGCTAGGATCATGATTCTTTCACCAAATGTCAATGTTAGGCAAGGTCTTTCATTTGTGTTACATTGCTTGACCTCTGTGACCTCTACTTCCGGTCAAACAGGAAGTAGCTCCTCATTTAAAAGCGGTAAGAGCTAAAATCATGATTCTTTCGCCAAATGTCAATGTTAGGGAATGTCTTTCTTAGTGACACAATTCTAATTGACAAGCAATTTATATCATATGCGGAAAAGCCTTATGCGCTGTTTCCAACAGCCATAAACTCTAGTTATTATAGCGTTTATTCTGTTGACGCCAATGCCAATTTGACTTAAATCGTCGTTGGAAATTTCCGTTGTATCATTGTATAATTATATTTGGAGGGTAAGGACATTATTCTACGTGCTGAAAGGGACGAAAATTTGGGCCTTCGAGCTTCTGCAGGTCGAGCAGCCGAGTAAACCACCGGGCAGCCTCTGTGCAGTTTTGGTCCAAGCCACCTTGAGCATCATGTGGGGTGCGCAGTCTCTTAGCTGGTTGGTTCTCGCTTTGTCTCTGATGGTAGTGCCAGGCAAGACACAGTCTGGTAAGTTCTCTTCCCGATTTCCACCTCCCCTTCAAACTCAAGTTACAATTATACTGAAGCCATTTCGGTATTTCGACCTATTTCATTTTTTTTCTAAAATCACTAACGAAAAAAGTGTGTATTGTGGATACGGAAATGGCCGGTAAAACATGTCCATCGACGGTTGCAAATGCTTCAGTAAATTAACGACCTTAAGTACATAATACCTATCATTGCAAGTTTTTTTCAATATGTTTAACCGTAAAACTAAATTGGCACTAAAAAGTAAAAAACATACAGAATTTGTCTACCTGTCGCCTTACCTACTGCACGTATCAATACCAGTCTCCTTTATTGCATGCACCAAAAACAAATATCGTTTTCTGGCCCGAGTCTCTACATGTATACTGCCTCACCATTTTTTATCTACCAGTGTGTCCACGTCACTGCGTTTACATTGATAAGTATCAATACTATTGCGACTAATTAATACACCGATCCATTAGGCCACGCCTCTTGACAAATTGACCAATCATTATTTAACCGACATTTTGTCCGACATATTCACAACGTTATGGATTTTGTATTCTTTACTACACACTTTTCGTCGAGTCTACTTTTGTTTTGTATGTACGTTTACAAGGCAATTCTTTTACAAACCGAACTTATGTCCTGAACCATGGTCAAGCGCCGTTTATATTTTCAATATAATTATGACTCTTGAACCCTGGCTGATAGGAAACGTATATGTTTTGCCTTTTCCAAAACCAAAGTCCAATGGAGTGAAGTGCTTTTGGTCGTCGAGGGTATGCAATTCTTCCCGTCTGCATGTGGGCGATCGTGACACGTACGTTGGGTGCGTCCGCGTGTGCGTCGTTGCTTGGACGTTGTCATCTGAGTAATATAGGTGTCTCAGGTTTAGAAGTTGTTTACTACGTAGTCACGTAGACTGCTGAATCAGATACACTGCTAGCGTTTCAACTTGATCCTGAACCTTCTTGTTCGAGCTACCAATTAGTGGGGAAAATCGATGTTAAGTGCTCTATGCAACTACCAAATGGAGTCATTGTTATTTTGAAGAATGGCACACCAATTAGTCATGACGTAAATTGAACGATTATGTGGCCTTATATGGCGCGACTGGGATTTCAGTATCGCCATACGTCAGAAAGAGGCGGTAGTGCTCCAGTTTTTATTATTTTATTTTTGTAGATGTTTTGAAAAAAAATGTTCTGGCGCGAGTCCGAAACGGCTTCAGGATTTTCAATTTTGTTTACACTGCAGTTGTCTGTACTTTGCATATACTGTATATCCACAAAAACCCTTCAAAACAATACATGAACATTTAAATAAATTGTGGGAATGCCTTAAGTCGTTATATGAATGTGAAGAAACATGGCGAGTTTACGAGTGAAGATGAATTGTTGTTTTGGTTTGTGACAGGGAATTGATACGATACACGAAATATTTCAGCATTCACTGTGGTGACTTTAAAGATTCTGATCAAGATTTGACCAACACATTTTATGGACCATCGGATACCATTACTTTACACAGCTGGACGTTTGTTTGCTAACTATAATAATGATAACATGTTGAGTGTGATATGCTAGTTTTTAATGCCTTGAAACAAAATCAAAGCCCAATTCATAATTTCGAGATTTACTGATTGTTTTCACAAAGAAACCCAATTAGTTTCGTTCCCTAATAATATTTGTTTACCTCGGTGGAAAATTGGAGCCCTGGGCAAGCGCTAAAATTGCGCCCCAACTTCCAAGCTCTGATGCCAATGAAAAAAAGAAAAAACAATCCAGACAATTTCAAATTGGAATCCATCTTTGTTTGTTCATTAGGGATTAGATTTCAACTAATTGTAAAAAAAAAGCTAATTGTTTCCTAGAGATTTTCGTTTTCTTTTTTCTTCCACTTCTTTCCCCATAGGAAGTTTTGGCGTCATATCTATATTAAATTATCAATATTTATTTTTGCGCCACTTTGCCTCATTCAATCTTCATCAAAGTTACACCAAGCGAAGATCCTATAGCATAATCTTATCAAATAAACTATGTTATTATGATGTCATCGAGAGATTGATTTTTTTAATTAATTGTATTTACCTTAGACTTTGTACACAGGGTTTTGAGTCAAATATAACAATTTGGAAGCCTGTGAGCAGTTGATATGGATATTTCCACTGGGCCAATTGCTTACTTGTGCACAGACATAACGAGCTAGAAAATCAAGCATTTTGCTGTTTCCACCGACCATCATGCACAACCATACATACTAAATACCGTATGTGCGCCGGCCTATAATACTATTCAGCAATTTCTGCGTTTGTCATATGCATGTGTTTGTATTTGTACATATGTATCACTGGACCAGTTACGGCACTCCTGACGATTTATTTCTACAAAAAAGGTACTACCATACGTTGGTAGGTGAAAACCAAATCAGAAATGTTCACAGATTTACGTATAGCTTACATGGTATAAAGTTAGATCTGGTACAAACATACCATTTCTGCCCGAAATGCTGTATTTATCCATTGTTATGAAAAAAAAAAACGAAAAAAAATCTCCGAGAGAGATTAAAAACGGAAATTGGAAATTGTGCAGGTCTGTATTTATTTCATGAAATATCAAACTATGAACAGACCGCAGCTATTCTATAAAGGTTACCAATGTTGAAAAAAATAAATAGAGCAAATGCTCTTTATTAATAAAAAAAAAGGTTGATACTACCTTTAAGACACCGCTGATATGGTTATTTCTGTATTGGGCCAAATTTGTACTGTCAAGTTCATGGAGCAGAAAATTTAGCATTTCGCTGTTACCTATAACATTATAATCAGACTGGAAAAAGCTCGCAAACTGGTCTGTGTTTCTTCAACTACAAACATATGGATTGTTTGCGCCCCTCAAAAACTGCGTCCAGGGCAAGTGTCTCCTCTCAAATACGCCACTGGCTTACCTCGAAATAATTAATTTCGTTCGTGTTTACAAAAAGGCACATTAAAATTTAAGATATTTTGAGGCCATGAAACTTAGTAACGACATTATTCTACTTTCGTTCCTTAAAAATAATACAATTCGTCACCTCCGAGTGATATAAACTTTTGAGGGACGGAATATTTTCTGTGAACAATTCTGTCCAACTTCAGTGGAGAGAATGCTATCGTCTACGCCACTTGTTTTTTTACCCTCTCCATTTCTTCTAGTCGCCAGGCTAACGGCATTTGCTCTTCCCAACCTAAACGTTATCGTGTTTTATAAGTGTCTCTCCAGTAGACTCGTGTGGTGTTGCTCTGTATGCAAACGTCGCCTAGGCCAACTTCTCTTCCAAGTCCCGCTGTCGCTTACGAGGATTAATCATCAAGGAAACCATTCATAATAAGTCCCGGTTGAACGTTTCTATCACCCCATCGGACTTGGGATTGTATGACGTTGCGTTTGCCTTCCGAATACTCAGGATGCAACACAACTGAACGAAGAATAATTTGTTTTACTCAAAATTGCGTCCCTTATTTGAATGCAACTCGATGTGGTTACCGAACCTGAACATGAACTCCGACACAAACTCTAGCCACCATCTCTAACACCTCTACCATCCCGTCGGGTTTTGGGTACGCTTCGACCCAGTTGGCTTAGTCTCCTACAACTAATACGTACTTGACTTGTCTTGGGAGGGGCACATTATGACCAATGCTTACATGCTTGAAAGGCGCACCGACAGTGTAATGCTGAAGCGCAGCTTTCCGAGCCTTGATAGGTGACTGACACACGACCTCATGTCTGGTCCAATCCAAAGCAAGTAGCCTGCCTCTATCGTACCTTTCCACTGTATTTGCCTGACCTAGGTGTGCTCCTTTGGGCAAGCCATGTACTTCCTTTACTACCTCTTTCCAATAGGCTTCGGGTATACGATCAATGGTAACTTCACATATTGGCTAGTATTCATAAAAACTAGCAGATGCTTCTAAGTAAATACTTCTAGTAAGTACTTTTTTCTCAAAGTATTTAGCATAAGGTGAATCTTATACTTGGTTTCATATTCATAAAACGAGCACAGAATGGTAGACTTGGAAACTTCAAGCTAACGCTTTGTGGTTTTGCGGTTAAGTACCTATTAAATTGCCAGTGGAATACGGATTGGGTAAACGTTAATGCAATTACATGAATAATTTTAGTGAATAAACCATTGTCAGAGGACAGCTACTGAGCAAAACGCTCAGTGCAGGCAAACAGTTGGACCAATGGGTGGATCTAGGTGATAATCAGAAATTGCGATTTCGTTGAAATCAAGTCCTAAACCGAGCCAAAATTCTGAAAAACATTCCGAAACATGAGAAACAGTCAAATCACATGCATGTATGAAAATAGTTCAACAATTACCGAAATTTTAAAGGGTGCCAATTTTTGGTGTCTGTTTTACCGATAATTATTAATAATACATTGGTCTGCGCTAAATCCCGCGAAACCTCTCTCTAGATCCGCCACTGGTACCAATCCACAATTAATTTAACATCGGTAGCATGTCGGACGAAGATGTGACGGGTATATAGCTCGCCAGTTCACATTTTCTTAATCAAAATGATAAAAACGCATGAAGTACTATTGCCAACACAGCTGCCTGACATTATAAACATTTGTTTTCCTCCCTGCACCTTCCATGTTCCATGTAGAAAGTCATGTCAAGCACAAGTAATCACAACGACGTTTAAGCCTGGTCTGGAGCAACCTTAGAAATTCCCAAGGATATGCTTGTAGTTTATGCTTAATACTACTCTTTATGAATACGTATTGAAGGAGATGCTTCTACTTTTAGTATCTGCTCGATGTCTTGAAGGAGATACTTTTACTCGAGGCATGTGCTTAAAAGTATAAGCATATCCTTCCCTTTTTGTGAATATGGTGCGTGCTAAATACTTGAAAAGTGAAGTAAAAGCATGTGCTATGTTTTTATGAATACCAGCCATTGACTGCCGTCTGCAAAGATGCGTCCCCCTCGCCTCTAGTTGGTCCCATACCAACCAGCAGTACGTATTTTACTCTGATCCACTTGATGCCACTTCTGGTCACTTTTATTCGTCTTTGACCGGCTTCATTAGGTCCCTCTCTGTGAGTCGAGCGCACCAGTAGTCTCCAATGCAATGTAGAGCCTTCACAAAGGTAGACTCGTTTTCTTCTGCTTCTATACCCAATGTGCCTGTTGGGCCTCAGACTCAATCCATCAGCGTTTCGATGAGATCTCCTATCTCCTTTCGATGAGATAAACTATGGTCATGGTTATGAAAAGCTGACCATCTGTGTGCTTGGAATTCATTAGCCAGCGTAGTGCATTATGGTCAATGCGAAATACGACGAACTGACGCCCATACAAAATCTGACGGAATGTCTTCAGTAACACCTTTGAACTAGGTTCGGGCTAACTTAACACTGTACCTTTAGAGGGGATCACTCGCTCTTAACAATTTATTCATCACCTGGGAAAGTACAACTAAAACTCCTCAGTAGCGGTTATTTGTGTCCAGTATGTATTCCGCCTCCGGAAAGGCCAAAATAGTAGCCTCGTGTAACTTCTGTTTCAACACTTCTCGCTCCACTCCTCCCCATTCCCGGCCAAACGATGTAACGGCATTTTACCATGGAAGAATGGCATGACAGACCATAGTTTTGTTATTAAACCCACCAGCATGAGAAAGCTATGGACCTCGGTTACATTCGTCGGCGTCAGCCACTCTTTCAAGACTCTCACCTTCTCTGGGTCAGTTGCAATGTTGTAACCCGATAGCTGTACCTCACACCCCATAGTTATGTCACACTTATATACTCCTTGGACTTTAGTTTCAACCCTGCATATCCTAGGCGCCGTAAGACAACTTCAAGAACTTTAGTCCCTCCTACAACATCTTTCCAAAGAAGAAAATGTCCTCCAGATAGACCGAATGGTTTCTTACAATGGGCCTGCCAAAAGTCGCTCCACCCGTCGCTCGAGCGGCGATGGTGCGTTGCACAAACTAAATGACACCACATGATAGCAATGGAATGCTGATTTTTTGTTTAGCTTCATTGTCCAGCTTCACCTGCCAGTAATCTGTAGAAAGATTCAATGTTGAAAACTATCTCGACCCATAATGTGTCCAACGTGTCATCGATCCTTGGGATCGAATACGCGTCCTTAAACGTCAAGGCATCTTCACCAATACTTCGTTAGCTGGCCAGGGCTGTTTGATGGCTTGATCCCGCCACGTTTCCCTTGGTGATGTTGTGCTTCACCCAATCTGTGCACAAGTCTAAAACATGCAGCATGACACAGTTTCCTTGACAGAGTGTTCCATTAGGTGTGTGTTCAAATATGTATTTTAAGGGCTAGCATGCCTAGCGTTGAAGTATCACATCAACATTGATCTTGATGTGCGACCAGTACGGAATGCGCCACGTCGTGTTCCGGTCGCTATGAAAAAAAAGCTGCCTGACAAGATATATGACCCAGTGAAACGAGATATCACACGATGGTCAACGCACAGAAGACCAATAGCTCTGTCTTCCACCTGAACAACAAGGAAGCACGCCGTCAGGTCAGAGTCAAACTAAAGGGAGTCCTCCTCCCCTTCAGTGCCACACCCACTTACCTTGGAATGAAACCCGACCGATCACTCACCTTCCGCCATCATGTGCAGAATGTTGTTGGTAAAACATCTGCAAGAGTCTGCCTCCTATGCAGACTGTGTGGCCACGACTTGGGAGCTGACTTCTCCACCCCCCGCTCCTCGTCGCTTGCCCTTGTTTCATGTCTATGCTTCCGCCGAGTACTGCTTCTCTGCCTAGGGTGAAGCTATTACACCAACAAAGTAGATGCACAGCTCAATTTTGCCCTTCGCATTATCACAGGTTGGATGAAACCCACTTCCACCCATCAGTTCCCTGTCCTCGCAGATATCCCAAACCACAACCTCTGAAAAGATGCAGCCACATAACAGGCAGCCCTCAAGGCAGCCATGGAACAATCACACCCTCTCCATACAAAGATCAAAGCTGCCCTCCCAAGACAACGCCTCAAAAGCAGAAAACCCTTCTTTAGATATGCCCAAGACTTCACCGCATAGGGCAGGAACCACAGCAAGAAAGTGTGGCTCTCTGACAAGTGGAAAGAACAGCAGCCAGCAGGCAGACTCTCAAACATGCTTTCAACTACATCCCACCTTCTTGGCTGTGATCTCCCACGCAGAGAATGGTGCCGCCTGAATCGACTCCGAAACGGTATTGGGCGTTTGCAAGCCTGCATGCATATGTGGAACCTCTCAAATACAGACAGATGTAACTGCGGTGAAGTCCATACAGTCGAACACCTGGTTGGGCACTGTATCTGCCATTGCCAAGAATGTGGTTGGACTGCTCTGTGCAACCTCACACCATGCGCCGGGTCCTGGCTGAGAGATGATGTCTTCCCTTCTGAGGACAACATGATCAGATCGTATTATTAATGACTACATGCAAGAAGAAGAAGAAGAAAAAGAACATGTTGGTCGAGAAACCTGGCATAATGCTACTTGCTTAGATCCACGAAAAAAACATCAAGCGTCCTCAATACCAGATGCCAACACTTGACGAGATAATGCCCTCTCTCGCAGGTGCAAAGGTCTTCACAGTCCTAGATGCAAAGGAATGATTTCATAACGTTAAACTTGATGACCAGATTTCTTTCCTGACAACTTTCTGGACCTCATTCGGCAGAATCCGTTACCTGAGAATGTCATTTGGGATAGCGTCACGGCATAAGAATATCAGCGACGACAAAAAGAAATATTAAAGGACCTACCTGTTACAGCAGTCGTCGCTGACCATATATTTATGTACAGCTGTGAAGTAGCAGAACATGACAGTACTACTTCATAGGGCACAACAAGCAAACTTGCAACTCAACCACAAGAAGATCAGACTACGACTGGTTGAGGTGACTTTATAATACATGGGTCAAGTTTTGACCACAAAGGGAGTCCACCTAGATCCAAGGAAGGTAGCGGCAATAACAAACATGCATCGACCAGACTCGGTGAAAGCAGTCCAGCGTCTGTATGCGTCTGTATGTATCAACTATGTTCTATCTATCACGATATTTGTCAAGGCTCGCTGAGGAGAGTGAGACACTTAAAAAGTTGACAGAGCAGAGTACAATCTTCACACGGCTGTCCCAACAAGAGGAGTCCTTTCAGCAGAAAAAGGAGATGATTGCAAGTGTTCCAGTACCCAGATATTACGATACTCCGAGGTCACAATACAGTGTGACGCATCGGGGAATGGGATAACTCTCCTTCAGAATGGGCAACGAGTCGCGTTCCCCCATGTCCCTCACTTCTACGGAGCAGAACTATGCATGGATAGAGAAGGAGTGTGAGACATTTGACCAGTTTAAGGTGAACAACGACCATAAGGAGTTGATTCCTATATTATCAAAGCCACAACATTAAGCTCCCAAGAGGCTCCAAAGCATACTGATCTCTTTCACTAAAAGCATGCTGACTACTTAGACACAGATGACCACTACATTGACTTCTGGTAACTAGATTTTAGATTGGCGCAACACACTTGATTTCAGTGCTTTAGCAACCCACCCCAGAAACTGAGGGTGATGGCAGTGTTGCAAACACAGTGTTGCCGTGACGGACATAACAACTTAGGAAGCAGGAGACAAAACAGAATTATGACAAATCTGCAACGCCACTATCGGAACTGCAGATTGGACAACCAGTCGGGATTCAGCCAACCAGCAAGGAGACATAACGGGACGTGTTGCCAGTGATGGTCCCCGTTCGTATCTCATCGAGCTGGACAGTGGCCAAGTGCTGAGACGTAACAGGAAGCTCTCGTGTGAGAAATTTTGCCAGTACTTGCACGACAGAGGGCTGATCAGGGTGAACACCAGCAGTTTTACCCGAGGCAGCTGAGCCAATGTATGACAACTTCCCATAGCACGGAATATCTTGCATTAATCCAACATTAATCCACCTCTAGATTCAAGGAGTTTGTAGTAAGAAAGAAACATTACAATGAACTATATATTGTCATGCAGATTTAAATGGAAAACAAAAACAAATGACACTTTTAAATTAGATTCCTCAGTGGAGAGATTTAATGCTTAGTTCGGTTCAATAACGTTTTAACAACGCTCACAAAAATATACATCAACATAGTAATTCATCCAAACGAGGAACTCTGTAGCATAACTGAGATGTCGTTTTATTGAAAACAAAGCATTTCACTGGAAGTTTATTATTATTATTATTACAGAAACCAGGACACTTTGATTTTTTTGCAACATTGTCCTTTCCTGTTGGCAAGTCAAGTCTGAGACAAACCATTGTTCAAACTATCCTTATCATTACCAAGTCTGTTAAATGTTCAAGTTTAAAGAAGGGGCCATATTTAGGATGTTAAAGAACATCGCCCTCTTGATTTTCCGATATGTCAATGTATACAGAGTACATAGCCGACATACGTGATGCTCCAATAATCTTGTTCTCCAAGAATCTTGTGCAACATGTGTCATTACTTATCCAACATCGCGTAACAGTGTCAATACACTTGGCCTTTTCTCCATGAATGCTGAGGTCCAGCGTGTGTTAATAACTGGTCCCGCCTGTACTGTAGGCAGCAAACGATCCATCCCAAGAATACATTCGAAGGTTTCCAGCCTACCGAATGTATCAGCAAGGGTAAGTCGTCCAGCCAACACAAATCTCCACATATCCACTGCCGATACATATCACTCTAGCGGATATCCATCCGCGCTTCGTACATGTGCCTCCATGTTAGTACTTGCCGATCTTCTGACAATAAAGTTGATGAAAGGACTCATGGCGTAGCCTAAACACCAACAGGTTCGCTCGGTTTCTTCGCTGGCACAGTCACTTGCACAAAAAACACAACTACTGTGCACGAGTCAACTTTCCCGTGCAGTAAACCATGGTCCGCTTCCATGGTCCTCTGATCTTCTTGGACCTTGTTGCTAGTTGCTTTCCATAAGGCTGCAGGGTTACCTGGGACCCGTTTCTCGACCTCTTTCTCTTATCAGGCGAGATGCAATTCTGGGCAATATGGCCTTTCCGCCGGCATTTGAAGCGGTGGCATTCCGCCTGTTTCTTTCCCATCTCGTGTAGCTTGTAAATAGCTATTGCGCTACAATAATCACTAAACCACGATGATACAATGTCCGCGATGCGCGCAGGCACAAACAATTCTTTTTAGACAATGACGTAGATTACAGATTTGAAATTCTTTACAAGTTGAGAGCTGCCACTTTGCTTTGCCACATGTTCAGTACACGCGGTCGGTGGTTTTCGAAGGTTTTCAGCTTTATAAGTCCATGAAGACATAGCCGCACTTGCCTTGACGAAAAGCTACCCATCGCAGACCTTGTTGAAATGGAAACCCAATGTTGTAGTAGTTATAATGGTACTGCGGTCATGCTGTTCATGACTCCTCCGATTGTTCTCCTTAGTATCGCCACCAAACAACAGTTACCCAGCCGTGTCTTGCAGCGATATCCACGATAAAGCATTCGGAAACCAGACCCTGAAATCCGGAGTTTGCTACTTGGCGATTGACAAGTGGGGAGTATTCCTTGATGCTAGGACCTTCTGTCAGGGACTCGGAGACAACATAGGATGGGATGTCGCTGACATAGAAGATGCGGTGGAGAACCAGCTCATCCAAGATGCTATACGAGAATTAAAGGAGAGTGGCGAGTTGTAAGTTTGAAGTCCTATTCGAAAATAACGCCTTTTTTATAATGTAAACTAAAAAAAAAAAATTGAATTAGTACATCAGTTGTACTGACAGTGAACATTCCAATATTTTAATGGAATCTGATTTGAAGTGGTTTCGTTAAAATAAAACGCTTACCATAATCTGTTGACCTACAAATTGTGTGAACACATCATACCAACAAAATCCAAAAAAAATAAAATAATAAAAGTAATCTTACAAAAGAAAATTTAATCGCGTAATGTCAGTACGGTGGCTAAAATATGTCACCATGTTGATGCTATCTACTCATGGGAGTAAATTATCACATATCTACCTACCTATGTGTGCAATAATGATTGATAAGCCAATAATGTACGTATATAACATTCGCATAACCAATATCCTGGAAAACGCTTCAAACGATATGCAATTTTGATTAACATCGGTGATAGAATGGGCTATTCATAAAAGTCATATATCAAAAACGGAGTTGGTGAATTATCGTTCAATACGAGCTTTGCGTTTTCTAACAAATTGGTCTTTAAATTAAAAACTTTATAACAGTTTCATATAATTTTTACTTTGTCAATACAAGTTGTATTATAAACAGGGAGGGGATTTTTATGCTTCTACAGGCAGAAATCTTATTTCTGGATCGGCCAGAATGACATGAAGACCGAGAATGTTTGGAGATATGTGAACGATAGCTCCAACAAGTGTAACAGCACAGTGTATCTCAACTGGGCATCAGGCCAGCCTAATGGAGGCCGTAGAGAAAACTGCGTGATGTACTACAATCAAGGAGGGATGTTTTATGGTCGACGCTGTGATTGGAACTACAACTACTTATGCAAAGTGAAAATCACATCAGGTATGATTGATATTTCATCTTGTATATTTGATATTATTTATATCGGGTTATTGATTTTACTTGTGAGTACACTGCTCTTGTGTATTGACTTGTTTTCTGAAAATATCTGGATTTGTACAGAAACAGTACCCGCGTGTCCTGGTGTCCCTGAGGAATATTCTACGGAGGTTTATGATGGTAAGCATTATAGATCACGATTCTGATCAGTAATTGGCTTTACAAGTATTCCCATTTTTTGCCCCAAGTGTCTTATATGGTGGTATTGTATAATGAAAATTATTTTGTGCTATATATTTAATATATTTTGTTTCTCATAACTTCAAGCCAGCAATTGCAGCAGAATAATACTTAATAGTACTTGATCGCTAGATTTGGTTGTATAGCTATTCTTCCAAGAAACCAATTCTCTTGATATTGTTTTAATATACTGACGTGTTTATGCTTTCATCCGCCGTTTCCTTACCAGATTGCCGTGACATCTTGCCGTCCGCCTTCAGTAATCCTTTGGTGCCCGGGGTTTGTTACGCCAGCGCCATCAACCAGAAGTTTCCCTTTCAGGCGGCTGTGGATTTTTGCCGGTCTCTCCCCAATGGTTCCTGGTCGGTGGTTGACATCGAGGACACCGATGAAAATTTGTTTCTTGAAGTATGGAACAGAGACAATTTCCCGTAAGTTCTAACTGTTAATAGGTAAAGACGACTAACAAGCGGCTAGAAATCAAGTGCACCATCTTATACATTTAAGGAAATGAACACCTTTTATGGGAGGTCACAGGTTTAAATCCCGGACCATTACATAATGTACTTTTGCACTCAGCCCTATATTAAAGATTTAATCATTATTGTATGCGGACTGGGATAGCTACTGAGATTTAGAAGACATTGATATACAGACCTCAAACCTGGGAGAGAAAATGAGAAACATATAATTACAATTTAACCTTTTAATGTTGTTTACACTGTATGCACCCGTAGTAAGAATGATTATTACTGGATTGGTCAAAATGATCGGGAGGAAGAAGGCGATTACCGGTATACCTCCAGCGGGCAGTGTCCGGTGTATCTCAACTGGGACGGTGTCGAACCGAACGGGGCAGGGAATGAGAACTGTCTTGTCACGACGAAAATAAGCAACGGGCGCTTTCATGATGCACCTTGCCACAAAGAGTACTTTACTCTGTGCAAACTCAAAACTGGTGGGTTATAATTCTTCCTTTTAAAGCGTTTTATACTTAACTGTAACTATTCATATTTGACATACATACATGAGTCATTCTATGTCAAAACAACTTCTCAAATTCCGTTTTTTACTTCCGATTTTTACAAACATTGTGTATCGTTGAGTCTGATTGCAACCCAATTTTAGTGGAATCACTCCACCAATGTTACTGGAGTGCATGGACATTTCCTATGTTCTGACATCATTTTTTTTTTACTTTAAATCATTCATATTATACGAAGATTACATGCACTTAAATGACTCCACCTTTAAGTCAAAACCAAAAGTATGACCTTTACTCTTCGACGCCGATTTAAAAAAAAGCAGAAGAAGTTTTGTTTCAAAATTTCACGCAACAATATCTGCTCGATAAGGTTAATGAAACCCCCTTTCACTCTTGTTGGATTGTGCAGACCTAGAGCCAACTCGAGATCCCTTGACGAGGTGTGATGGCAGTACTTTACCGCCTGAAGAGACAGGTAAGTTCTTCAAATGAACAAACAAAGTAAATCAAAAAGTGAAGAAGGTAGATATCTTATAACTCATGGTGGACGTAGCCATTGCATTATTATGTATACGACGATAATTTCCATTTTTTTTATTTGGATTTGCATTTCAGCATGCTCCGACCTCCGTGAGGACGCATTTGGTAGCGCGGCCAAACCAGGCAACTGCTATTTCATGATGGACCTGAAGCTTACCTGGGAATCGGCCGTCGACTATTGCCAGGGTGAAGGTTGGTCTCTGGTCGACGTTGAGGACGCCACGGAGAATACTATACTAGCTGCCAGACACCGAGATTTCAAAACGTAAGACGCATTTTGCTGATGCTTCATCATAGTACAGGTCAAATCACTTGATATCAACAAGCCAAAGATCTCAGTTTAACATTAATAACGCCACTAACCCCACATATCGTACCAGCAGTGAGAAGACCGAGATGTCAACCTAACATGGACTGGTCTTACCCCTCTGCATGTTATTAAATAGATGTTTCTGCTTTATGTACAAATTATGAGAAAAAAAACACCTGACTTAGAATTAAATTTTTAATTTAAACCAGCCATAGCGATTCGCGCACATTTATATGTCTTTACGCCGGCTCTCTTACAGGGTTATCAAATAAACAATCATTGCATCCACAGCTCGAGCTACTACTACTGGGTTGGTCAGAACGATCGGGAGGTTGAAGGAAAGTGGAAGTATGCATCCAACGACACGCCGTCTGATGGTGAGGTGTTCCTGAACTGGAGTCCGGGCGTACCAAACGGCGGCACAAGGGAGAACTGCATCGGGGTTGACCATGCGGGCAAGTGGTGGGATGTTGGCTGCAACTGGGTCATGTCCTTCATCTGCAAAAAACGCATAGGTTCGATTAAAATGATATCACATACATTTTTTGTTTCTCTACACGGAAAATCATTCGACTATAATGGCCACTTTTCGAGGTCAACTATGTACTAAGTTTCAATTTGACATTACAAAAAGAATGTCGAACCAGTCGTATGTTTTGGAATTTTAGGTGAGTATTGTTTAGGTAAATATTTTGAACATGGCACCGGATTGCCGATAGCCTACAAGTAACGATTCGAAATAAGACTTACGGATAAACGAACAAATGACAGAACGAACAAACACAAACTACCACTTATACTTGATCTTATAATTATAGAAGCTTTGTAAAATTCATTTTGGTCAGCCCTAAAAGGTTAATTACGTCGAATACAAGTTAGTTTGATTATAATAAATGGTACTGTTCGATACCCGACAAGCACAAATTTCACGCTCACTGAAGATCCACATTGCTTTGATCAAAAAAAGAATGCTTCCCTACGAGTGAATGTCACTTCAGTTTTTAAAGAAATAACGACTTTCATTGAAAATTAAATTAGCAGCACAAAACGTCTGTATTTTTGGAAAAGTATGTCAGTAGAGGATAACAATGGTTTTGCAATTGCCGATATAGTTTTCGGTCGTTTCAAAGTGTGAGCGTCGCGATTTAATTGTGTTCCAATATTGGTCGCTTGAAAACTGATTTCAGAATCTTTTAAAACAATCAATACATGTATACCATTCAAATAGTTTTAGTTGACTCTGTAAAATTATGTGCAGCTTAACATAAAATGTAAATAATCATATCAATATTTGGAAAACAAATCGTCAACAAATATGAGAGGAAACTTAATAATCTGTTGTCAATTTGCATTTTTAGTATTGATGGAGACCGAATCTACTACAGCTCCATAATTTTCAAGTTTTTATTTTTAATCACCGGATTTATCCCTGACCAGCGCCGTCCATCGAGCCTCCTACGGGACCCTGTACCAGCATCTACGGTGAAACATTCAGTGACGAGACCCTCAAACCCGGAGTCTGCTACCTGGTGACCAATAATCGGAATGGAGTATTCCTTGATGCTAGGACCTTCTGTCAGGGACTCGGAGAAAACATAGGATGGGATGTCGCTGACATAGAAGATGCTGTGGAGAACCAGCTCATCCAAGATGCAATAACTTCACTGAGAAATGACGGCTTATTGTAAGTTGTGAACAGAAAATTAAACTTTGACAATGTAAACTTTATCTTCTTTGTTGCCGAGGGTGATGTGATTGGGATATCATTTAATCATCAAATAACCACAAGAGAAACTGTCCTGATTATTTCTAATACATTGAAAAGTGAAAAAAGTAAATTTTACTCGCGCGGGATTTGGGGTAGTCTGAGTATAACCCAATCTACTCCGTGCCGCCACGTACACGCGTCTGATACATGCGTGCATGCAAACGTTATGCAACGCGGCACATCAGCCAATCAGATCTGTTTTGAGAACATTTCCGTCAGAATTGTGACTGCCAACCTCCGTCCGAATTATGGAGCATTTACAAAATAATCATGGTCTGAAATCGACAGAATTTGCTTCCTCTAATATCGATCGAATGTTGGCCGATGCCTGAGCGATCTACGGGCGATCTGTTTAATAGCTCTGCGACCTCAACATTCGCCCCTGCGAAATCGCACTGCGAACGTCGGTTGAACACCGGCCAGACATAGGCTGCATTCCTGCCAACAACGCCATTTTGAACTCGCTAAGATGTCGGATTGCCTATGTTTTGTATATAAGAGAGGGTGTAAATTTAAAAATGCTTGCGATTATCTGATTATTCGGTAAAGCACGATTCAAACTTCTTGCGAACTTGCGAACAAAAACGCACAAATTATTGCGTCTCCGAAATTCACTTGGCATTGCAAATCGTAAGAAGTATGAACGCTACAACAGGCCGGGCTTAAAACCTCTTCAATGCAGTGTCATAACTGGATCAACATCATGCGTCAATAATGATATTGTAAACACTGTTTTCACAGGAGTGCTACTCAATTCTGGATCGGCCAGAATGACATGGAGACCGAGAATGTTTGGAGATATGTGGACGATAGCTCCAACAAGAGTAACCGCACAGTGTATCTCAACTGGCTATCGGGCCCGCCAAACGGGGACCATGAACAAAACTGCGTGATATACCTCTACAGTTACGGCGGGTTTTTCGGTGATGTTAACTGTGATCGCACTTATTACAACTACTTATGCAAAGTTAAGATCACATCTGGTGAGTTACTTGGAGAAGTGGAACATGTTTGGCGGAATCGTTTCTATTGTAGTGACAACTATCGTTACTTTTTATTTTATTTCAATTATTTTACGGGGGTTGGGGTCTATACTCCGGGTCGGTTGATCGGTAGCCGACACATTTGGCACGTTCACACACACCAAAAAAGCGCTACTATTTGGGTCGGGATTTGCAGCGCTATTCAAATCGCACTACTAGTGCCTCGTTTTCCAAATAGTCGCGATTATTTGATCCGTGAACGGTGCTCCAAAAAAACACCGGTTTTTTATATCTCATAATACAAGGCGGGACCGCGAGTTTAGCACAGGATGCCTGACAACTTCACTCTTCACTGCATACGAGCAGTTTGATATAAATGGTACCGGTACGATTTGGGTTGCACTTTTTAGCCTGTGTGGACACAATAAAAAGCGCGATTCTGAGCGCGACCCAAATAGTCGCGGTTTTTGGTTTGTGTGAACGTGCCTATTAATGGGCGAGCGATTGGGGCCCAATTTGTGCCAATAAAGGCAGTATTCCACTACAAAACAATGTCGATAATAAAGGCGTCATTAGAATTAATTTCTCAACTGCCCAAACTTTCCCCAGTCTGGTTACTTCAGAAAATTATCTTGACAGAAGATAATTTAATTATTGTAATTCCAACAGTTCACATTGCAGCTCAGACTTGAAGATAATTGACAAAAATAAATTGCTTCTGCTGATATTCCGCATAATACGAGACTGTATTCCAAGTTCCAAATACAAATGAATACATCTTTAAAAAAAATAATCATTTGGAACCTTTATTAATATTCCGAGTACTGAAAACCGTTCAATTTGTAAGGATTGCGTCCATATGCATAATGTGTCCACCTACATTCCATGTATATAAAACAAAGTGATCTGCACATCTTTGTTTTGCAGAAGTAGCAGTATCTTCTGTTCCCGTAACCACTGAGACTCCTGATAGTAAGTATTGCCACTTTGCATCAGCTGAAGTACAAGTCGCATGAATCTAAATATTATGGGCGTGTTTTCCTTTAGCTTTTCCTGTGTAATAATAGGGGATTTGCACTCGAAACGAAGATTGTGGGAAGTTGTGCAGCTATAGTGCTGTTTCGTACCCAGGGCGAGATGTTATGGCAGCAATGACACATGACACTTGAGGCGCACATTACAGTATCCACATCAGTCACATCATAAAATGAACGATGTTTATCATGTGTAAGTCGGCAAAGAACGGTGACGCAGGAGGGACATCGCACATCACAAATAGAGGCCACATAAAATCGAACAGGGAGATATTGGTCTCACGGCATAAATCTAGAGGCATACATCTTGCCAAAATATACCGCACACGTGATATGTGCTGAGCTAACGGCCTCGGGAGATTGTGTCCCTCAGCAGATAACGGCTGCCTTTCATATGATGATCCCACTGGCGAGGTCTGAACCGGATCTGACAACCCCCCCCCCCCCCCCCCCCAGTGGATCATATTCCAGGACAGAACATTTCAACTTCCATCAAATACTTATATTCTACGAATGTTTTTAACCTATTCCCATTGATATTTTTGTTTTCCAGAAGAACCTGAAGCAAACTCCTGTACATACTACAGTTATTTAGTTCTAGTTTTAGCAATCTGCAGTGCTCCTAACCAAAGCGAAAGTTCACTTACTCAAGATCATAGTAGAAAGTTCTCCTTGTAAGTGAAACAAAAGTATTGTTATAACTTTAATACCAGATATATCCCCATCACGACCCGGTAAATTCCTGTTTCTCTCTGTGGACGCCACCTGTCGCCCAGAAGACGTACTAACTCCCACCTATCGTGTCAAGACCAGAGTTCAGTGCGCACGGGACTGCTCTATGGAGGCTGGCTGCCAGAGCTTCGGCTTCTTGACCTCTGGGAATGAGGATAACTGCGTGCTCTGTAGCAAGGCTCTCAACATACATGCTCTAGTGCACAGAGCTGGAAGCGAGGTCTATAACAAAGCATAGGAAAGCTTGACTTGAATCCCATTAACTGCAGTGTTTTCTTTCAGCATTATTCTGATTTCATTGTTGCACCTGCGACCACCTTCAATTATTTTTTGCAAGCATCAATAATATAAGTTTGGTGTTATTGGAGACACTAGTAAGCCACATTTTTCATCACTTGAGCATATCATCGTCTTAGATACTAGAAAGGTAATAACACATATTAAGCTATGCGCACAATTTACAGAATATAAAAAAAAATTATAATACGTACATCGACACTGAGTCCCATATTTCATATTATGTCGTATTCGCCGTATGCCGATAAATAATGCCATGAAATTACGCGTAGTTTCTATGATCTGATGCAAAAGTGAAATTGAATTATGATGAATTCTACAAGTGTCCATCAAATGCTAATGCATTCCAAAGACTTGCTGAAATAAGGATAAGCATAAAATAACTAAGCCTGCCACGATATGTTATTGCTGCATTTCTTCGGTTCATGTACAGTGTGTCCCCAATAGTCAATGGGGTCACCACCAACGTAGGGCTGGATAGCTCAGTTGGTAGAGCGCCTGTACGGTATTCAGGAGGTTGCCGGTTCGAATCCCGCTCCAGTCAATTTTTCTTTGTTCACTTTTCAATGACTTAAAAATACTCAGTCAGTTTCCCTTGTGGTTATTTCACTAATATATAGATTTTATTTTAGATTTAAAACGTCGTTTACAGTTGTTCACATCCCTGCGTGTAGATGTGGAATGCGTTTTAAAATATGAATAATGTGCCTTAAACATTGTGTGCTGAAAAGTGTTAGAATGTGTAATTAGACTCGTATTTCGATCGTATTATTAAGAGGTATAATACATGATTGGTAAAGGTCACAGAACAGCACTCACACTTTGTTTAATGAAAATATACATACAATAACACACATTTGGATGTGTGAGCTCAATCGGTCATCTGAGTCACGAGAAAATAGCTAAAATACCGACTCAATTATCCTTATCAAACACAAAGTATGTTTTTTATCTTAACCAGAGATCAAAACCGTGTTCGGTCTTTGTCTTACTTACTAATGAATAAATGCACCATTTCAGGCGGAAATATTTTAACGGTCTGTTTCTATCAGCACCATCTTTTTACCCTGAAATTACACTTAAATCTGTGAGCATTTCTGTCTGGGTATGTTACCAATCCTTTTAAGTACATTTAAGCTCGTGATGTGACATGAAGTCTTTTATCAGTGTAATGCAATGCTGCTGTTTGGCCCTATTATGTATTAAAAAAAATGTTATTGTGAAGTACTGTGGTTGAATTTTTCTTGAAGTAACGATTTAGGTAGAGTGCACGAACAAACTCGGGAGAGTACGAATGAAATTGACTCTGGGCCTTTACACAATGAGGCTTTTGGGTAGACTTGGGATTTATTTTGCCACCGTCATTTTGTGTTATAGGTAAAATAAAGGGCTTCGGACACATGGCGAAGCCGGAAGGTTATTTTTTCCGGTTTCTCTCATGTGGCCTGATCCCTTCGTATCGCGTATCGTATCAGTCGAGGCTCGAATGGCAGTAGCAAAATCATTCTCAAGCCTGGCCTCAAGCCTGGTTCCACATATCCCACAGGTAAGCCAAGTAGGTGTCCAAAAGGTTGTATAAATCTGATTGAAAGACAGAAGATAAATGAAGCAAAGTACATCTTCATTTTCATTTCATGTTTGAAATTTAGTAATAATACTCTCCTTTGGTGTGGTAAATAATTATAGCAGCACACAAGTACGTTATATGCATGTAATTATATAAATCAAAATGTTTTACTATTTATTGATGTTTTATGGTTAATAATGGAAATTTACGGGTTTTTTTTATTTGGAACTCATTTTTACAGAAACAGTACAAAACACGACACTGAATACAGAGTATTATTATGTCAGACATTCGTTTATGAAACCCACATATAGTTGTCACTTCTACTGTTATGGTCAAGATGAAATGCCATTATTTGAATTCAAATAACACACTGCTAACAAATATCAGTCACGAAGTAGAATTCGTGAAAAATCGATCAAGATTATGACTTCAATGTTGATGATGGGACACTATTCTTGTTACTGGCATTACATGTACGAGATTTCAATTCATAGATTTATCTCTTTTTTTAGATTAACATTAACATTAATATTATGAAAAGTCGCTTACTAGAAAGTCTTATGTCCGTCGATAAATGGAAGTGCGTTTTAGGCTCGGTGCTTTTTAGTTATTGCTTTTTATGTACAGAATTCTAGCCAGATTTAAAAGGATTTGTTTTAATTATCGATTATTAATTATTAATTACATTTTTTTTTTCATTTTTATTGGATTAAATTTATCATACTCCGTATGCGGTTATTCAATGCATAGTTAATAGGCGAGCTGTCAATGTATACGTAAAAACGGGTAAAATGTTCGGAAATTGGTCAGGTGAAGGGTTGCAAAATGCTTCCCACGAAAGACAAGGAGGTCATAAAAGCCCAACATGGTTGATATCTCAGGGTGTTTAAAATATTTCAGCTTATTACACTAGCTTAACTACAGTGCACTATAATGCAGCAACACCCTCATTGTATGGTCAGATTCTCATTATAAATCGTGAATTAGAAACATATGTACTGTACGTGTCATGACGTTGCGTTGACTTACGTTTGCGTTACTATACATTGTGTTACGTCACGCTACACACCGTTACTTTACGTTAAGTGTCATATTACGCAAAGTAAACGTTACGTTACATAACCTTTATACGTTACATGCATTCTGAAAAGGATTTGATTTCAATCAAAATCTGATTTCATTTGGAAATGTTTTTTCTCTGATGTTTGGAAATGAAAGCAATAAAAGATCAGTACCCTATCCTACTGTCTAGTATGGGTTTTTTGTTGGGTTTCAGTTAAAGCAGTTGTTGTTGTTGCTGCTGCTGTACATCATACACATCAACCTTGCAGAATGTGTGTTAAGAAAAATACAACCCAATGCTGTGTACTTCCCGCAGGCCTCTCATTTTAGAAGATGGACTGATTCACCAAAGTTGCAAAGGCAACTCGACTCCGAGACAGCTCGACAGCAAAAACAACCCGCCACAAGCTGACCCCATCTCTGCCGATGTGATGCAATGTTTAACTATATCTGAATTATAAGTGGCACTGACGGAAAATAATAGTCTAATATTAGTAACTAGGACAAAAAGGGCCGCTCAATGGTCATAAGACAGACGGCACATTCGGGCCGCAACCTCAGTTCGGCCATGGCAGACGGCCAAATGAACCCTGGCAGGCACGCTGCGGTCGAATTGTTTCGAGAACTGCACAGTAACCGCGATATATGCAGCTATTTCCCCAGGATCCACCAAAGATCAGAACGGTGAAATATTTGAAACTGATTTGAAGCAAAGAAACATGAACCAAAAGAATGAATGACAAAATGGAAAAAGGTTAAAAGAAAAGTGAAATTCAAGAAAAATAGACAAAGACTTTCAAAAGAGGTATGTATATGTTTATATTTAATTTTAGGACATTCTCACAGACTCACCCATGTAAGCGTTTGTTGTCAACGCGCATGCGTACTGCGCATGAACAATGGCTTCGAAGTCGCTCTGCTGAAAACCAAAATTAGCAGATGTGACGAATTTGCGCGGTACATACAAAATAAATCGCTAGCCGCGGCAAAGGTGTAACCATATTTCGGACATGACTGAACTAATAAAAAGGAAAAAATACACTCTTTTTCGCCCAGGCGGTAAGCATTTTAACCGAAAGGATATATATTCAGCATTACCTCCATAGTGTTGCATATTTCCTAGATCCCTGTTTCCGGGGGCGAAATACTTTTCCGCAAGGGCGAAATAGCCAGCCAATGTTCAGCCATGTCCTAAATACGCATCCGTAGTATGATGACGTGTCGGTTGGAGTGTTGCTGGTGCCATCAGATCATATCACAGTGCTGAGCGGTATCAGGCATAGTGGAGGTGTGTTAGATTTGAAACCAGTGATAATCGTGCTGATCAAGACAAGTTTGGGCCTTTATCTTTGACTTCAAAAACAAAGTTTCCTAATTCCTGTGGTGGCAAAGGTGCCAACCTCTTTGTGGTCTGCATGGACTTTGCTTCAAACCACCACGGATGATGAGGCTCATGTGGGGTGCAGATGTGCGGTCATTCGGCTGGGTGGTTCTTGCCTTGTTTCTGATGGCAACGCCAGGCAATACGGCGACGGGTGAGTTTTTATTCGAAATAAAATCAATCTTTGAATCGTATAAGGAAGTTGATTTGCTGTGGCTGACGTGAAAACACTGATAATGAATTTCAATAACATCAAGTGCATATTAATTGTTGTGATATACAAAAATTATACAACTCAGTGACTTTTTTCTAATCACCAAATAATCACAAGGGAAACGGGATTAGATTTAAGTCATTGAAAAGAGAAAAAAAAAAAATTAATATTTTAATATTTGAAATTAATCCAGTCAGTTTTCATTGTGGTTATTTGATTATTATATTGATTAAAAATCCGAATTGCTATTGCTAAGACTTTTCCGAATATACCAAGATATTTTATTAGACCTTTAAATGTGGCCCAATTATTTCAATGTATAAAACTAGTTTGAATCCAAACAAATTAATGAAGAGCAACTCAAATCATAATATTCTCGTGTCATAAAGAAAACCACCCCTAACATTGACATTTGGTGAAAGAATCATGATTCTAGCCATTACCACTTTTAAATAAGAATCTACTTCCTGTCTGACCGAAAGTAGAGGTCACAGAGGTCAAACATTGTGTCACAAAGAAATACCTAGCCTAACATTCACATTTGGTGAAAAAATCATGATCCTAGCTCTTACCACTTTTAAATGAGGAGCTACTTCCTGTTTGACCGAAAGTAGTGGTCACGGAGGTCAACCAATGTGTCACAAAGAACGACCTTGCCTAACAATGACCTTTGGTGAAAGTATCAACTTAATATCTCAAACCGTTGATTTTTGGTGATGTTTAAATATTTTGATAATTAAAATCAAATCGCTTGTAATTTGACACTTGATGACGTCATTATGGCGTAATCTTTCGGGGTACAATTACTCTATAATATGGACTTTCATTAGATCCAGTTTGGTTAAGATCGACTGTTAAAAAACAGACCAATATGGACCGTAGAGGATTCGTGTACAAATTCTCACAGACTTGAGAAGAAGAAAAATAAGAAGAAGAAGAAGCGGAGCCGCATGTCAGAGTGAATTCTTTGCTAAAATTGGCAGGGAAACCGTGTATTATAATTATGTCATTTGGCATTATGGCAGCATACACATCTACATTATATAACTATCTTTTACAACAAGAATCATTTCCGTAGCATTTGTCGTTCTCGAGAAATGGTGCGAAAAAATATGACTAATTAAATATTTCAATGACTGTCAAGTTCTTAAAAATCTTTAAAATATAATTAGGATAAACCTCTGCTGATTGCTAATCAGCTTTCATAAGATACCTCATATAACCTGATCAGAAAAAGATGAAAATACGATATGGGATGAACAAATTTTGTACACAAAGCTACGGAAACAAGGCCGATAGAGTATAATACTATCTAGACGTTCAAGTGTCCGTGATCGAACACGGATCGAGCTGTTCCGAAATTTGTTTAAGAGAGATCATAGATGTTATGGGTTTGATGAGAGGATGTACTATGAACAATGTAAGATATGCAGATGACCCAGTGTTGATAGATGACTCAAGAGATCGAGATACTTGATGAGGTAGTAATAGAGTGAAGGGGAAGGGGGTATACATTGATTGTTAAAAGGCCAAATGCTTAGTTGTAAGCAAAAACAGGAAATATACCAAATTGGTATCTAACAATCGGAGAGAGAACGATAAAGCAGGTCGAGAAATTCAGTTACCAAAAACAAAAAGAAATGAGACAGCTTGGCCAACGTTTTTATAGGTCATGCTTTTAGAAAGGAAGAATTGGAAGATATAGCGGTGATAGGAAAAATAGAAGGAAAAAAGGAGCTAGAGGAAAACAGAGACTCACTTTCATCTCAAGTCTCAGCCGTTGGATGAAGATTAGTGAAACTGAAATAATAAGAACAGCAATTGATAGGAGATTGTGGAGATCCATGGCCGCCAATGTTTTTAAATAGAAGAATAAGGCACCGAAAAAGAATAGAAAAAAAAATAGGAAAAACTGCTCCTCAGCCAAAATAATGACCTAAAATTAATTTCGTAATATCATTTAATGTTTCAGGAAACAACCGTTTAGTAGTTATTGTAGAACATCCACAGTCAACATTTTTATGTTAACATTTTATTTAAAAAATAGCATGAACTGAATTATTTTGAGTTTTGTAATAATTATTTAGGTGTGAGCAAATATAAATCGATACATCATAGGCCGTTGCAAATGTGTTTCAACATCGTCGTCGTGATCCGTTGTCACGGTGACGGCGTTATATGAATATACAGACGTACGTCGGTGGCTACAGATGGTCGATATAGTTGTTCCCTCTACACAGAGTATTCATCAACATAACATGAATTCGTCCTTAAATTGCTATGCAATATGAAAAATAATAGGAAATAAACAAAAATATTAGTAAAACAAAAAATTGACCTACAGCATAATAATGGCAAATGAAATCCAGCACGAGAAACAAAATATAGGATGGAAAAGTTCCTAAATGAAATAAGTGTGCGCGTATCCGTGGGGTTGCAGCTGGTTGTTATCTTGGTTGTCATCACAGGTTTGATCATGAATATGGATATTTGAAACCGTAAACTTGTGAATACATTCTTGAGCAGCTACAAAAATTTGAACATTCTCTGACAATGCATATCACTTGGCATGATATATTATTCCTTTATTTCCAAATTTTTGAGTTATATTATAAATAATATTATTATATTCTGATAATTGTTTTAGTTAATACGAGTAACAACTAACAGGTAATAATATTCCTGGTTCACAGACCCTTGAATACCTGTATATAAGTCCATACAAATACAAATGTTGTATTGGCGTAACCCACCCGACTAAAAAAAAATGCCCCAACCGTAAACATTTTAAAACCCCAAAAAATAATAAATCGGAAAAAAAAATCGGAATTTGTATGCAGATTAAAAGCTTAAAAGGAGCAAAAGATGGAAACCAGACTGGTTAAAGTTGTTATGTCATTTCTTCTCTTTATTTGACTCGTCAAATACTGCGATATACAGAAAAAAAGGATTTAATACAGGGGAAAAAAATCCGGCCGCCCTACCCTTTTTTCCAACCCGCCGTTATTCCAATACAACAATATTTTCTTTATGGCCTAATGTAGGCGTCACCTTTCCACGCTTGCATGGTTTTGTTCATCTGTACTGCCGTTTGTTATTTGTCAGCAAGGGGCATAGGAAAAAACTACCCGTCGGGTGGACAGGCTTGTTGCCTTCCAAACTACAGGTGTATCTAAAAAAAAAAATTCATTGGGCATTCTGTTAAGTTTTGAGTGTAGAAAGAGTGTAGATGATAATAAATCTCCACTGTATTATCTTAGATAGGTTCCTGTTGATTAAACAAATAAACAAAACAAGAATGTTGAATCGAATCAAGTCTCAAGCACTCGGATAGACTCGAGTCCACTCTACAAATGGTTATTCAGGTTTCATTATATTTTTTCAATGTTAAGACTTTAACGAAAAAGTGGAAAAGGCAAAATGATGGAAGTGGGCGTTGTTTTTGGAATGAATAAATATATATTTCTAGAGTGACCCCAATGCTATGTATCGTTGTCATAGTAACACCATTTGACGATTGCATCTTGTGGATTTTGTTTTGATACATGGACGCATTCAGGCATGTAGCATTTTACGCTTGCGCTAATTTCTGATTGGCACTGCCTTTCATTCTTGATCAACCCAAGGGCATAAGCAAACATAGGAAAACATAAGGGCTTAGATTTTGTTCGTGGCTATATCCCCACGACTATACCATCTAGGACCATTGGCCTTTAAACCAATATGCGGTCTTATTTTTGGGTAAGCAGACATTTAAGTGTAAGCACTCGTGTAGTCAATACTTTGATCACGTGTCAAATTATTAAGTGCTCACTAAGTACAAAAAGAGAAACGTAGTAATTGTAAATATTTGTAAAAGTAGTAATATTGTAAAACATCTACAATCCGCGTTTCCATATTTCCTAATTTCTTACAAAAATCGGATCATCTCAACTATATGAGTTTTAATATGAACATCAATCGATACATCATAGGCCTATGCGAATGTGTATCATCGTCGTCGTGAGCCGTTGTCAGACCTGCGTTGGTGGTTACAAATGGTCGATATAGGGATATATATTTTTTTTCAATCACGTTGTTCCCTCTACACAGAATTCATCAACATAACATGAATTCGTCCTTAAATTGCTTTGCAATATAGGAGTGTAGAGTATGGAACACGTTATTGAAAACGAAAGGGAAAAACATTGAAAATAAAACTAGAGATTGTGTTTGTTGAAAACAGAACACAAGGCTTTATCATTTCATGATAATAACATAAATTTTCAAAACCTTTAACACATAAAGACATTTGATTAAGATATTTAATTGAGCCAACTTTTTAAATTCTTGGTCATGTTTGTGTCACATAGAAATACCTTGCCTAACATTGACTTTTGGTGAAAGAATCATGATCATAGCTATTACCACTTTTAAATGAGAAGCTACTTCCTGTTTGAACGGAAGTTGAGGTCACAGAGGTCAAGCAATGTAACACAAATGAAAGACCTTGCCTAACATTGACTTTTGGTGAAAGAATCATGATCATAGCTCTTACCACTTTTAAATGAGGAGCCACATCCTGTTTGACTGGAAGTAGAGGTCACAGAGGTCAATCAATATAACACAAATGAAAGACCATGCCTAACATTGACTTTTGGTGAAAGAATCACGTTCAAAGCTCTTACCACTTTTAAATGAGGAGCTACTTCCTGTTTGACCGGAAGTAGAGGTCACAGAGGTCACATTGTGTCACCAAGAAAGACCCTGCCTAACAATCACTTTTGATGAAAGAATCAATCTCATATCTGAAAACGTAGATTTTTTGTTGATTTTTGAAGATTTTGATTATTAAATTCAAATACCTTGTAATTCGACTCGTAAAAGTCTATGGTAACTCAAAACGTCAAGAAGAAGAAGAAGACTTTTTACTGTTCCAATGGGAACTAAATTACCAAAGCACAAGCAGGAACGAAGGGAAACAAATATACAAATTAAAAGAATTGAAATGACAAGAGCATACGTAATAACAAAGTTACATTATTGTATAATTATCGTATAATGTATGACAAGGGGAAAAAAGGGTAAACCTATGAAACATACGTTAAGGTCGAGGTGTAATCAATTTTGCACAAACGCACAAGCAAAAACAAGAACCAGGAAAAATAGAACCCTACGTTTCTACGAGTAAAGTAACGCCCGGGAAAGGGGAAGGTTGAAGGGGTGGGGGATGGGAGGGGAGTGGGGGAACCGGAAACAGGAAAGCTTCCCACCACAGGTCAAAGAGGGAGGAAGTGAGGGCGTTCGACATTAGCCTACAAATTGAAAGAAACCATTAATCAGAACCAAGATATTGTGAGAAAAAACAACAACCAAATTGTAAGGATCATTAAGAAGAGAAAGGGGGTTCGAGAGGAGACAAAAAGAAAAGACTTATTAAGAATTATTTTCCCCTTACAACATCCGTGTAGGTTTCATTCTGTCTGTGTTTAAATCGTCTACAATGTCCTGCTTAACTCTTAATTGTCGCTTAATAACTGAAACAAAAAGTATTTTTTTTTTTTTCAAT